>CM044435.1:17955209-17966598 GCA_024363595.1 Xenopus borealis | reverse complement strand
ATATAGTATGTGCTTCAATGTTGATTTTTTATAATCACAGAGAAATGCAGTTAATGACTTCAATAAGTGACCTGTTTCCCAGAGGAGCTGCTGAAGAGATCTTTCGCACTCTGGTTTTGGGAAAGAATTTGGGAAGAAAACAACACATGCTTTCCCAAGAATTTTTTTTTTTCATACAACATTCTTATTGAATACATTAGATACACTACTCACCAAAATATTCTCATCACAAGCATGTTTTTAAGTAACATCAGCCAACCACAAGCCATTTTCCTTTTACAAAAAACGTTGTACTATTTTATTGTAAAATGTAATTGATAAAAAAGTAAAACTGAAAGGAGCAAATGATAGGCACATATTTAATTCAGTTGGACCATCACGTTCAACCCCCTCAAATTATCTCCAGCACACACACATTATATCTTCTGGTGTATTGATCTTTTCTATAAGGAAAAAATATGTCTATAATATCCTCTAATGTAATTGTAATCATGTCCCTACACAAGTGCCATCTCTCCAGAAAAAAGAATCAAATTGTAATTCCTCCATACCTTCTAAAAAATTTTTGTCTGTGCTTGAATGGATCTGCCTTTTTTGCTAAAAAACACAAAAAGCATCATCTCTGTTTGATAGATTCGTCTTTGGACTGGAAGGCAAGTCCTTTCAGTAGGCTGAAATAAGATTAATTTCACCAAAAAGATACAACTGATGTTCCAGTTCTTTAATTGTTAAGCAGCCCATCTCTATAAAATATGTATTGTTTTACAATGTGTATAAACATATTTGATTTAATCCATGGGAGATCCTTTCTTTCATGATATAAGGAAAGAGTAGATGACTGTCAACCTTGAAAGATTTAGGCTTTGCTCTTTGTTTAATTACGTTAGGCCTCTTTATATCTTCATCACCAGAAGAAATAAATTAAATTGATTATTTGAATTCAATGTCAGTTTAACTTCATAACCTAGAACACAAATATGCATTGTTTTGCCAAAGCACAGGTCCAACTCCCTAGGATAAAGTTCTTACCTTGTCAAATACTAACCTACAAATTATCATCCACATCCACATGAGGGCACAGTAACAGTATTAAAGCAAAGCAAAAAAATATAAACAGATGTGGGGATAGCGGCCTGTAGGGTAAGTTTAAGTACACATCACAAGGGGAAGCCACCTGTTGAGTTTTTGTGCACTCTTTTGGAAATGCTGCTCCAACGTAGCCCCCTGGTATGCCAACTTGTACATGGGTCATTTTGAAAAAACATATTTATCCTAAATATGGTGAAAACCTTATATTATACTGTAGATACATCGATGATGTCTTCATGATCTGGCGAGGGGACTGCGTTGGAGTATAGGCATTTATGACCGAGTTGAATGCATTGCCGACCCCAGTGAAATTTACGTTGGCTTATATACTGATACTGACTGATATTGATCAGGTGGACTTCTTAGATGTCAGGATCTTTTGCACTGAGGAAGGAGTTGGCACGATGCTGTATCATAAAAATACAGATCGCAATACGATTTTGCATTCCCATAGTTATCACTCACCCTCTATATTGAAATCGGTACCTTATACACAATTTCTGAGAGTGTTCAGGATTAACTCTAACCTGGCCACAGCTAGACAGCAAGCATATGAAATGCGGGATCGCTTTCTTGAGAGGGGCTATAAGCTCGCTTTTCTCAATACTGAGCTGGATCGAGCACAAAAGGTGTCAGGTGGGAGTGGACAAGTTGATATTAACAAATTTTCAAAAAAAGAAGAAAAGGAGAAAATGGTGTTTGTTTCTGACTACACACCAGCAAGCCAAAGGATTAATCTGGCGGTCAAGAAACACTGGCCGATATTACAGATGGATACTAGTTTACCTTTTTCAGATATGGAATCTCCAATTTGTGCACATCGTAGAGGTCAATCACTTATGGATCTCCTAGTGAGGACTGATATAAGAGATACTAATACAGGCACGTGGCTAAGGACAAACAAGAATGGCTGCTATCAATGTATAGTATGTAAAACCTGTGGTTGCTTGTTAACGGCGAAACATTCTCACATCCACATAGTGGGAAACGTTATTATATCCGTCACGGATGACTTGTACCTCAGAATGTTATTTGTTGATTATTTTATTGTATAGTATGCCCACATGGCCTCTACCATGTTGGAAAATGTGTCACGGCATTTCAAATGCTAATGAACAATCATCGCTCGGTGATACGAGCGGCTTTAGTGACTTGAAAAGAGGACACTCCTTTGGCCAGACATTTTTTGGGATCCAAACATCTGCTACCTACCTTACGGGCTATTTTAATAGACCACAACCCCCCTCTTAAACAGGGGGGCGATAGATCTAAGCTTTTATTACAACGTGAAACGAGGTGGATGCGGATCTTAGACATGAAAGCACCAAGAGGGCTTAACGAAATGTATTCTCTAGCTAGTTATTTATAATTTGCTATGTGGGATCCATAGTTGTCCCAACTTTTTAAATTGTTTAAATATGATGGAGGTAGATAGCTATGAGATTTGACAGTTCTAATACACAGTGAGTTAATCAAGTGTTACAATTAGCTTTGGTTAAAGAGTGAAAAAAATGTCTTCACTCTCTTCCAAATAAAAATTTGAGGTGAATGGGCAACATGTATTCACAGCTTTCAACAGGACCAGCACTCTCTTGTTTTAAAAAATCTAAATTATTGTATCACTGGGTCGCCCATTTATTAAAGGTCGAATATAAATGGTATTGCAGCTTTTTGAAAGCACAATTAAACTTGATTTCTCTAGAACCACTAATGCCATCAAAGTAAAAGATCTGAATATAAAAAGTATGAACAAAAAAAAATCCTGAATGATGCACTAAAAAATTAAATAAACTTATCTCGAAAACCTCTAAAAAAAGATTTTCGAAATTACTTATGAAACAAGTCAGAAAACCTCTGAGTATGAAAGGATTAAAAAAGAAAGAAGGTCTAAAAGGATCAGTGCAGCTTCCATTGACTTCGAGAGCTTTTATTTGGCACAGTGTTTTATTAAGAGTTTTTTGTGGTTTCTACACATATTTAGGTGTTATTTATCAAAGTTCGAATTTTAGAGTTTTGTATACCTTGAATGAACTCATAACTCAAATGGTTTCTAATTTAAAAAAAACTTGAATCAACGAGTTCAGGGTTGACAACCCAAAAACTTTAGTTGATCAAGTTTTCAGCTCGAATTTATTCTTTTTGGGTGAAACCCTCAGAAAAAAACTCTCACATCAAGAAGGATATTAAGATCTTAAAATTATTTCAAGGGACCTCTGCCGTTGACTTCAACATAAACTCAACAGGTTTCTTTGGATTCAAGCTATTTCTAGGGTCAGGGTATAATAAATCTCTAAACAGTACAGTTGTTTTGTAACCTAAAAATGTGAATTTTGACCAAAAAATGTAACTTAAAAACTCAATTTGTTTGTGGAAAACACTTGATCTTTAATGGAGAAATATACAAAACAAATTTTTAGAATTGAGGGCAGGAGCCTTCTGTACAAAGCCTAACAGGCCAACCCTCATAGCCTAAACTACAGAGTAGGAGGATGGTTGTCACTCGAGATGCAACCAATTAGAAGGTGATGTTGTACTTAAGACTACCTTGTTACATTCAAGCCCTTGGTGTAGGAAGTCTGGGTCCATGGGCACATGGTTAGGGAGAGAATGGCAACTAGCTTTGACATGTGGTGGTACTTGAGGATCTATAGCCTCATATTAATCAACCCAAACATTTTTGCATGTTTGCCATAGCTCACAAGTAAATGAAAAGGGAAGAGTTTGAATAAATATTTTCTTTTTGTTCCAAGCAAACTAGTTTGTGTTTTTTGAAAAAGTGTTTGAGCACTGCAGACATTTACCCACATAGTATAGCAAATTTAAAACAGATTTCTGCATTTACAAACTCTGAAATCTAGAATTACATTGTCTACTTAATTAGTTCCTGCTAGCTGTTTTGAGCTCTGAGTTGGTAGGGGTCTATTGAAAGTTTTACACATTATGCTCGTCAATACTTTTTTCTTCTTCTCTCTGCACAATTAAATTTAAAAAAACCTAGCAAATTAAAAAAATCACATTGCTTGCTTAGGTTTATAGTTACAATGATGCCCATTCAACCTTAACATTTCCATTTTACAAACAGTCTCTTGGACAACTTGCGTTCTGAATTACAGTACCATGTAGCTATCATTTGTATGAAGCTCACAGTTTCCAGCTTATCTGGTCATGTCTGTTGCCATTAATAAAAGTAAAGGAAATGTTAATTTTGCATTAAAGGACAAGGAAAGGCAAAAAATAAAATCCCATTTTTACTTTCTTTAATGAAAATAAATCTAAATCTATCTCCAAAATATTTTAATTAAAAAATGTGTACTGTTTTTATGAGAAAGCTGACTGTATTCAGTGAAATTCCCCCTTCATTTACTGCTGTTTATAGGAATTGTCAGACAGTCCCTAACTGCTGGGCAGGAATACTTATTAACAGCAGGGGGAGCCCTCGCCTTACTTCCCTGCCATGCAGAACTCCAGCAGCTTTGTTTCACCGTAGAGCAGTTGGTGACTGTGTAGATTTGTATTGGATTTTATTTTTGCCTTTACATCCCAGCCAGCTGCAGGGACAAAGATCATGGAGCCAGATTTAAACAGATAAACTGGGATTCTATTTGGAGGATTATTTTGCTGCAGCCACTGGTTCTGCTGGCTGGAGAAAGTTTGTATTAAACAATACAAAAACTATAAAATCCACATTAGATTACATGACAACACAGTACCCAGTGCAGTCTGTATATTCTGATTATTAATCAGTCTTGCTGCATTGGCTTCTGGCAGATATTATTTGACTTGTGCCATTTTGATAATTTATGATGATCCCTAAGCAGCCCAGGCCACACTGAGCATGTGCACAGTCTTGGTCTTGCAAAGATTTTTAACAAAGTTACAAGATGACAGTCCCCTGTGCCCAACTTTGAAAGCATAAATCATTTGTTTGATTAGGCTTGTGGTGCAGTAAGTTCATGTTTATGTTTAGTATACAAAATACAGCATTTCTAGCATTATTCTATTTTAGACTTTCCTTGTCCTTTAAAAACAGATTAGAATTTACCAGTTCCATGCAAAGTCTAACTTACACAAAAAGGCCTGGCATGTTGTAATTTTTTAATTTATTTTAGACAACAGGAACATTACAGACTCAAGAGTAATGATTAAATGAATACATGCTTGTAACAAAAACATACTGTATCTCATTGACTTTGTTCCTTATGCTGTGCAAGTGCTAAGAGGACATATATGAAGACCAAGGGAAAGTATTTCTCACCAACAAAAACAGAATTTCTTCACTGAAGAGGCAGATAGGTTTCTCCACAAGAATTATAAGTGATTGAATGATTAGTGATCCAAGCAGGACCCCTTTAAATCCAGAAAAAGAATCTGTAGCTATTAATTACAAACCATTGGTGGGAATTACTCCATGGAGCTATCAAACTGTGATTTTTTAACCAGAAAAAAATATAGAATTAAAGAGGACTTTCACCCTAAGAAAATATTCTAAATCCTATTTTATGCTGTTAGTCAAGCAAAATAAATTTCACTTATACAATATAAATTATTTTAATCTTGTATCTTTTTGTTTTGAAATTCACAATCACATCAAGCAGGCTGGTGCTATTTAGTATACACTGTTGTTAATGCAAGCATTGGATGATGCCATAATCTGGTTTACGTGCCAGAATGGGGGACCAGATACCCCTGCCTACACAACTAGATGGTGAGGACAGAGGGGAAAATGGGGAGTGCAGTGAAATCTAGGAAATGTAAAATGGAAAGTGAAAGTAAATGCCTGCTCCACCCCTATGCCTCAGGCATAGAGGAGTGGCAGGAAACATATGATTGACAGCGGAGACTTTTAAACAAGTTTATGGAAGTTTTAATAAACAAAAAGTATTTGGGTTTCATTTGAAGTAGACTTTTATTATACAGATTTTTATATATGGGTTGAAAAAAAAACAAAATCAAAACTAAATATATTTATTATCCAGGCCTACAATTATTTATTGCAAAGGTTTTACATATTCTTAAGGTTGTGTAAGTTTGTTCTGTCACAGATATCTATGGAAAGTACAGCCCCACCAATGAGATCTTTGCCCTGGGCCTATTGGTACCTTAAACTAGTCCTGTGCTTCTCATATGCCAATTTATTACATACTGTAGCTTTATAATTATGTGCACCTTTGGTTTGTTTATTTTTTAAGTATGGTCTAATCAGCAACATTATATTTGCCATCCATCTGCTCTGACTCTCTTGTTCTTTTTATGCTTTTTAAAAGTTAATAATTTTGACAACCTCTGTATAGTTAATGATGAGAGTACTTACAGTATATATTCTTACTGTAGAAGAAACTAATAGCATCCCTGAAATACTGTGGTCAGCTTTGCTAAATGGAGACTGTTTGAGATCTCCAGTAAACATCCACATCCTACCCTGCCCTCTGCTGTTTGCTTTACAGTTATGAAATATTTAAAAAGGAAAATAAAATGTCTGTGTGCTAGCTATAGGGAAATATTACAAAGGAAGCTCTCTGGATTCATATACAGTATAGCAAAATGTGAAAAGTCAAGGATGTTTTTATTTACAATTCAAAATGACTTTAATAAGGTTGCAGACGAACAACTTCACATAAAGGGAAGGCCTAAGTTTATTACAGGTAAATATAGACACTTTTACATTTCCTTATTTTATATATTTGAGGACTACCGATTATTATTATAATTATTATTATTATTATTATTAATATGTATTAATAAAATGTCAATGTCTGCAACAAATGTATACATTAAATATACAAAAACAACCAATACAAGAGATAAAGAGGGAACTGACCAAAAGAACTTAGTCAAAAAACTGATGCAAAGCAGCCACCTAACTGCCAGCTACAGTAACATGCATTCCTACACCAGAAAACTTATGAGTGAGATAATGTATCCCATATTGCTAAATATATAAAGGGTATCAGACACTAATCATCATGATTCTTCCCCACAATCCAGTGCATTTTCCAGATATCCAACATCATTATGGCTGCATGCTGAGTTTAACTGTATATGACTCTTCTGGACGAGAATCTCCCCAAACTGCCTCCCCCCTGCCTTCCACCTGCTAAAATGAAAGATCACCTGCGGCAATGTACTCGCAGCACTTCAATTTCTGAAGTTGGCAAAAGTTGCCTCACAAGGAAACTTCAGGGCAACTTCAGAAATTGAAGCACCCCAACTGCCATTGCACTGGTGTTTTCTCATTATAGCATGCCAAATGCAGGGGGAAGGCAGTGCAGGGAGATTTTCGACCAAAATAAGAGGTGATTAGTCGCCAGGCTACCTGGCAGACCGTTTAGACCTGGGCAGCCCTTCTGACACTTGGCTTTCCAGGTCAAAACTGGACAGGTGGCAACCCCATGCAGCATTAGTAGCAGAAATGTGGCTACACGTTTAATTCCATCCATGTTAGCACACCATGTATAAGGATAACAAACCTATCCAAGTATCTGAGTGAGGTGCTTTACAGCTTTTAAGAGCTCATATTGCTTTTGTTGTAGAGCTTTCGACACACAGTATATTGTATGCTGCCTACTAAGCAACAGGTGTGAGGCTCCGAAGCCTCATGAGAATTTGACTTTGTCTGTGTGACATTCTGGAGAAAACCATTTCTGTCCCACACCTGTTGCTGTACATTTAAATGCTAAATTGTCTCACGCCACCCAAGTTTTAACCTTTTTGTATGCTTTCACATTTCTGTGTTCTGCTTAGCACATTTGAGAACATTTGTATTCAATTTCAAGTGAGCAGCCAAGCGTTTTCTATCTTTAAGAGCCCTGGGTATGGAATGGATTCCACAAAGCCCAGCTACAATGGCCGCCTGCACATATGCTCACCCCTGGGCAGTAAAACATTCCTTTGATCTTCTCTTTTCAAAAAAAAGTAACAATTTTATGGTCCTTTAAGAAACAAAGTCGGTTTTATTTCTCTCTAAAGTTTATATAATTATCCGGCCATGAAATTTAATATGCGCCTTGTAAAATAATAAAATCGAATAAGCAATTTACAACTACACTTGACGCTTTCCACTGAATCTGCAAGACAAAATAATTTCAAATAAAAGTCAGCATTTTTTGTTTTTCTCTAAAACAATCCCCCCCATTTGTATTGCATAAATTTGGGTGGCATGGCACCATACAAATCTGATTATAGCATAAACAGTATACCTGCATGTCTTAAGCAATGTTAATTCAGCATCAGATGAGTATATACTGCTCAGTGCATAATATATAATACTGATCGCAGTCACTTCAATGTAAATGTTGCGTTCGCTTGTACAGTATCTGTATGATATATGCATATTGCTTAAAAACAAACTGCAATGCTAAGTTAAGCAATACTGTAACAGCCACAAAACTGTACTGTAGACTAACTGCAGTTTTAAGCACAATTGCCATGGTGTTTTCTCCACAACGCAGCATTTTCCCTACAATTCCAGTGTCTGATACAATTACAGCCAATGTGTTAGAATTGATTCAGTTGCACTTGCACACACGTCAGCGACATTTCCGACGTGTGTGCCCGGCAGCTGCATGGTTCCCATTTTGGTCTGCAGCAACAGGCACAACTGTGCTCAGTTTTGAAAAGGAGGCATAATGAAGGCAGTGGTGCACATTTATAAGACTATGATACTGTGGTCAAGTGTAAATAAACTGACCCCTTTATTCAGGAAAACCTTTTAACTTTTTTATTTAGTGTTGCTTATGCTCAGGCCCGGATTTCGGTCTTGGGCAGCCCTAGGCCACACGGTAGAGTGAAAAAGCTGGCTTTTTTTGGTAAAACATCAAGCTATTAACTCTATTGTGCATGTTTGACCACGCGAAGAAAGAAGAGGATAACTTGCTCGATAACGCCCAGGCCCAGTTTTCTACAAACAGGAGCACCAGTCTGTGGTATCAGGTAAGTCATTACAATCCTTGTGCCCTAACATTTGGCACCCCCCGTTGATTGGAGGTTTTGTTCTCCCTTAATCAGAATAATATGCTATAGCTGTATAATAAACTTTAATTAGTGCTTACAGCATTAAAAACACAAAAGATTCACACATACAGTTCCATATGGTTTCCCTGTGGGATGGAATACAAACAAACGCTGATTATATGTCAGTTTATGGTTACACAGCTTTTTAATTCCTAAACAAAGCCACAAGCTCAGGGAGGATCCCTAACAAGTCCTGTCACATCTCTCCTGCTCCCTAGTGGCATCGTCCCAAGGTCAGAAATAGAACATACGGCAAATGGACTCTTTATGTGACAGGGTGTGGAGAATAAGAAAACATCGGTCTCCAAAAATGGCTTGGAATGACACGTTTCTTGCTTCAGAGTTGAGAGAAATAAAATGGTGGTGTGTCTATGTGTGTCATTTAAATCATATCTTATACATTTCTGTGCTGCAGCTAAATGAAATAAAAAGTGTAATGTCTAATCATAATCATCTGCAGCCAGGATTGGATTAGCAGCAGCATTAACCCAGCACAAAGCTGTCTAAGTTTCACGTATCTATTTTTTATTATATATTGTAATAGAACCGATTAGATTGTGTTTCATCTTTCATGATCTCTGCCATTCTAAAATAAAACAGAAATAAAGGGCAACAGCACTGAACGACAACTGTTTTTATCATCTACAATATATTCATTGAGCCTTTTGCTTAAAACCAACATGGCGGCCTCTTGTTTTTTTTTCATAAGAAAGAGATCAGGAAATGGAGGGGAAGAGAGGAGGGGGATGTAGAATGACGGTGGAAAGGAGGACGAGCAGTCGCCTTGGTTACAGAAAGTCAGCTGGCTTCCTCATCCAATCAAAAACTGCTGACCTCACTGCAGCACTAAAAATCAAATATAGCTCAACAGCACACATCTGGTGTCTGAACGCTGGAAGTGCAAGACAAACATTTTTAATATAAAAACATGAAAATGTAGTAAAATGATTAGTCTGATTGTCTGTAGGAATGCCACAATGCCATGTACATGATTTCATGATGTCTGAAAAATTATTGGTGGGACAAAATTCACAAAATCAAGATCACAATCAGTTCTACATCATGTGGATTTATAGACATTTTAGCAATTCATTTAGTGGGAAACGTTTAAGTGGGAAATTCAAAACAATAAAAAAGAAAATACATTTATATGGCAGAATGCTACTACTGCTGATGTGCTACCGAATCTTAGGGTCCATCGCTTGTCCAAGTGCAACCATTCCCATAGTATTGATGCCATGAGGAAACATGTAGTAAAAAACAAACACGTCACTTAGACAGACCCCCAGACAGAAATGCAAAAGCACAAAGGATGCAGATACCTGTGCAAATCTTCTGTGAGAAATGCAGTAAGCAAGGTAGATCGGGAGTAGACCTTTAGTTGGTGACAGCAATATAACTAGAGGGGAAAGAATGTGCAACCGGTCTACATACGCCCTCCTCCATACGCAATTTTTAGCACGCATTTCAGTGGCGCACGGGCTGCCAGGGGCTCTGAGAGGGTGCAGACCCTGGCCCGCTCGCACCCCCTGCACCCACAGTAGTTCTGCCACTGGTTGGCGATCAGTAGATCTCAAGACACTGTCAACAAACAGCTTGACTAAATTACACTTTTCATTCAGATATTTATTCTGTAAAGTTAACTAAGAATTTTTTTTTTAAATATAGTAATATAAATTCTCTTATAAATCATTTTACTATTTAAGTAATATTTTCCATTGGAACAGACCACTAACTGATATTATGGATGTAGATCATCATCACTAAAAGTAGATCCCGAGTTGGTTTAAGTATGGGCACTCCTGAAAAATGGGGTGGACTGAGTCCATCTGTACTGTGCACCCTGCTCTGCAAATAATAGATGACCCCTCATACAAGTCTATTTCCAAAAAAGTTACAACACTGTGCAAAACATAAATAAAAACAGAATGCAATGATTTGCAAATCATGTAAATTCTATATTTAATTGCAAATACTACAAAAGTCCACAGTTCCAATTGTTGAAACTGAGAATAGTTATTATTTTCTAAAAAATATTGTCCCCTGTGAACTTGAAGCTAGCAACAAATTTTTAAAAAGTTGGGACAAGGGCAATAAAAGAATGGAAAAGTTGTGAAATGCTAAAATGAGTGGATCCCAGAGAAGTGGGATCTCTCAGAAGGAAAGATGGGAGAAGTATGCTATTCTGTGAAACAATTTAACAATAACATTCCCCAACGTAAAATTGCAAAGAATTTGAAGCATTTATCATGTGCAGTACATAATATTATTAAAGACCAGAGAAGTCTGT
>CM044435.1:17940857-17954994 GCA_024363595.1 Xenopus borealis | reverse complement strand
TATATAGGAAGGCCAGTATTTTTTTCAGGAAAAGGTGGCAACCCTATGCATCATCTATGATGGTATGATGGTGTATGGGTAGGTTATACATCTGGGAAGGCATCATTAATGCTGAATATACAGGTTTTGGTCAGCACATGCTGCCAGCCAAATGTCTTTTTTTAACAAAATGTCAAACCACATTCTGTATCTACAACAACAGCATGGCTTCATGATAAGAGAGTTTGGGTGCTAAACTGGTCTGACTGCAGTTTCAGCCTGTCATCCGTTGAAAGCTACATTATTAAAGGAACAATAACCAGAAAAGGAAAACCTGAACTGTTGAGCAGGTGAAATCCCGTGTCAGGCAAGAATGGGAAATTTCACTCAGTCCTCAGTTCTCAAATGCTTACAGATTGTTGTTAAAAAGAAGCAATGCAACACAGCAGTAAACATACCCTAGACCAAACATTTTTTAAAGGTGTTGATGGCAGCAAGTTCAAATTGAGCATATTTTTCAGAAAATAAAATTTCTTAGGTTCAACATTTTATATTTTGTCTTTCTGCTGTTTGCAATTAAATAGAGGCTTTAAATGATTTTTTGGTCATCCCATTCTGTACTTATTTAAATTTTACAGGGTGCCCCAACTTTTTGGGTTGTATGCATGGATTAGCAAAGGGACAGTCGATAGGCCCTGCCACCTAAATGCAATGTCAGTTAAACCATTGAGGATGAAGTTAGAACATGCAGAATAACATGGTAGTAAAGGACCATAGGGTCATCTTCTCAATGGAGACTTTGTTGGGTTTCTGTGCTTCATGAAATTATTTAGAAGCTCCAACAAAATGTAAGTATTTGCTTATCTCCAGTCAAAATGACATAGATCTAAATTGTAAGGTTATTGTGTAAGATCTTTTCATGTGTATTTAGGATTCTTGATAGAACAGAGATAGTAGAGAGAGGTGGGCTTTCTCCTAGTTTTGTAGCTGACTTTAGTAACAGGAGGGCAGCTATAGGTTACAATAACTTGAGCCAAATTTGACCCATTATTACCTGGTTTGTAAATCACCAAAACCTTTTTAGAAGAGTAGAGACTGTCATAGCAGCACAAAATAAATCAAAGTGCCACATTTTATATACTGAACTTATTGCACGAGACTAAAGTTTCAGCTTGTCAATAGCAGCAATGATCCAGGACTTCAAACTTGTCACAGGGGGTCACTATCTTGGAAAGTGTTAGTGGGCTCTGAGCAGCTGTTGAGAAGTTTACGGGTTGTTGCAAATTATCAAGCAGGAAATGATGTTGGCCTGTAACATAAGCTGATGCTACAGGGCTGATACATTCTGATGCTAATTGCACTGGTTTCTGTGCTGCCATGTGGTAATTATCTGTATTGATTACACCTTATATTGTGACATTTGTATGTGTACTGTATATTGTGAGTAGGTCCCTAAGCTCAGTAAGTGACAGCAGCACAGAGCATCTGAATCAGTGAATCAGCAGAAAAGAAGATGGGGAGCTACTGGTGCATCTTTGGAGACACAGATCTTTACTGCTAAAGGGCTGTGGTTGCCTTGGGCTGGTACAGAAGCACAAAACAGAATGTACAACATTTCTAGCTACTTCTTTAGTTAAGCTTTAGTTCTTCCTTAAGTGGCTATATATATATTGTATTCTATAGCAGTCTTACACTGAAAGTGCATTGTACTCCTTCCCTATCAACAGAAATAACAACCAAACACACTTAAAATGTGGCTTCCCCTTGATCACACCCAGTTGGCTCCCCCATTGTATGCCCAGCTCTGCCCATCACTGCCTAATGCAAAAACTATTTAAAAATTTGATCAATTGAAACTTTGCTTTGAATTAGTCTGTAATATAATAAAAGTTAACTTAAAAGGTGAGCCACCAATTTAACACAGTAGGGGTAGCTTGTTACCTGCCTGGTTTTAAACCACACAATTTAATTTTTACATAGGCTGTTCACATTTCATTAGTCTGAAACCCAGACAAGACACTGTCCTGGTAACTGTGCAATTCAGCCAGTCACAGGCCACCATTCTATTGTTCTGCCTCAACTTGTTGTTTCGCCGATTAGAAGCTAAGCATGTTACACTGGACTAACAAGTGTACAGAGTATTAATATGAGAAACCTAAGGCATTCAACTCTTTCTTGAAGCTATCTAATGTACATACTAGCAATATTTTGAAAGAAGGAGGCTATTGAGAACCCTTTCCAAGTTTATAGGGGTGTATTGTTGTGGTCTTCATTCAAAAGGTCCTCAAGAGGCTATACTGATCTGATCATTGACCAAATGAGCAAATCAGACTGTAAACCAGTGCTTGGATTGTGACAGTGGACCACAAAAGTCCTACAGCATCAACCTACTGATGTGGTCTTGACCCCTCAAAATTTTCAAACCTGACTGATATAAATCTCACTAGCTTTTGGTCAGGTATCTGTTGGGGAGCTCTATTTAAAGACATGCAATCCCCGAAGCAAATATTTATGTGGCTATCCCTGCTGGAACTAATATAAGGTCCACTATATACAGTAGGTTACAGGTCATGTAAAAAAATTCCACCCTATATTTACACATTATATATGATTAATACATTTTATATTCATATTTTATGAGATTGTCTAAATAAATGCCAATTATTGTGGAGACTGACACCAGACATAAGAGACTTTCTTTTTTATAAATGCAAAAAATTAATTTTTAGGTGTTCCCTTGGTGCAGCAGCAATTGGCAATCATGAACCCACTTCTGGTTGGAAACTTCAGTAAGGTTTTGTTTGGTGGTTCAATGCACATGTGTGGAGTCTTTTAACTAAACAAGAGTGCACCGCTTAGTACGCATAGCAGCCCCCCCTTCGCAACCCCTCCTCCCCTGCCAATATTTAAAAAGGATCAGTGGAGGTGGGAGATTTTAATACTGTAGAGCAGTGATCCCCAACCAGTTGCTCGTGAGCAACATGTTGCTCTCCAACCCCTTGGATGTTGCTCCCAGTAACCACAAATCAGAGCTTATTTTTGAATTCCTGGCTTGAAAGTAAGTTTTGGTTGTATAAAAACCAGTTGTACTGCCAAATAGAGCCTCAGTGTAGGTTGATAATCCACATAGGGACTACCAAATTGCCAATCACAGCCATTTGGCACCCCAAGAACATTTTTCATGCTAGTGTTGCTCCTCAACTCCTTTTACTTCTAAATGTTGCTCACGGGTTCAAAAGGTTGGGGATCCCTGCTGTAGAGGTTAGATAACCCAGCGTCGGACCCTCCCAGCAGGGTCTACTTCTGCTATTGTTATGCCATTGCTGGATGTAAAACAGGATTAAGTGGAATTAAGAGATGAGTTGCTATGTTCTTCATAGCATTACCTGGCCAATAGAAACACACGGTTTTTTTCTGTGTGCTAAGATTAAACCAGTGAGTGGGATTAATTTAATTCACCGGTGATATGCTGCAAACAATTGTAGCTGGTTCAGGTTGGCTTCTCATTATGATGTTATAATGTTATATATTATATTTGACTTGTCTGATACGACATTTTATATGATGTTGGATCAACAGATTGTATCCTACACAAGGATGTAGAAGAATGGGTCAAAATTTAAGGAAGCTGATACAAAAAGCGGATGTAAATTACATGGAAACTTTTCCATCCGAATCAACATTTTATTTTAAGACTAATTGCTTAAGCCAAGACTATAAACAACCCTGTGTATAAAATAAGAGGTAAAATGATATTACAGAAATTACTGAATATATAAAGTTTACTTAAAATAGTTTTGAAGTAAAATCAGCATATCGATGAATTGTGTTTTGTGCCAATATGCAACTTCCTCAGGGTCATCTTACCCCCTCACAATGAGCTAGGTATTGCTTGAATTGATTTGAGGCAGAAGGAAATTTCCAGAGGTAAGGATCAGAGAGAGAATTTTTTAAGGTACAAGATGACTGAATGTGGCCGGGATTATATGGAAACAGAAAGCCACATATGACCTTGAAAATAGTTATTTTATTTATTTTGCCTATTTATTTTAATGGCGGAGAACCTGGATTGAAGTGAGGAGAGTTTAAGTTGACAAGAGGATTATAACTTATTCTTTGCCGTTTCTGTTGTAAATTTAGTTTCTACGATGTAGATGATGTTAAGATTATTTAATTTTAAGGGTGTATATACAATCAATTGTGTCCATTTTGCTTTGTTTATTTTGGCACTTCCAGTTGTATTTGGCTTTACATCTGACATTTGCATTTATTGTTCACCCCCTGATGGTGACTAAACAACTTTTTGGCTAGTGGAATGTTTTCTTAAAGCTCTCTGGGGGGGGTTGTATCTTCTAAATTCCCAGTAACTGCATTTACCTACAATCTACACCTGTTTCTGTATGAGAATAGCTATTGTTTTACCTGATGTACCCAGCATATACATTAGAAATAATATTTAGTCTGCCAAGTGCTAATGTAGGTACACACTAATATACACACATATATACACATGTATACATACATATACACACATATATAATTTGAACATATTACACACACACACACATACATATGATTAGCTTCCTTTTCTCTTCCCCGGTGTCCCTTCTGTTTTCATAATATATATCAGTTCCAGAAAAGGAGCAGTGAGGCTATTTCTCGTGTATGTGTGTGATTCTGTTTTGCTTCTGGAAAAAAAAAACATGGCTGTTACTGTATCATTTAGGGTGGGGACGCTTGTATTGTCTGAGCACTGCGGCAAAAGCTGCTCCATCTGCTGCTCAAATAGCCTAACTGCAGACATCCTTGCTCCATCTGGTGTGTGAAAAGTAGAATACAGACAGCATTTTCTAGGTTTGCATTTGAAATATATATAGAATAATTTTCTTCTTAAACTTCCTTTTGTAACTTTTTTCACTTAAATGTAATTTAGCAACAGAAATAATTCATCCGATCATAGTCGAACAAATAACTTCTTCATTGCCATTAATTTAATGTGTGTCTTACAGGTTGTAAGGTCATTTTTTTAAATGTTAAAAAATAAAATTTTTATATTTTTGCCACTTCACCATGCAAAATAAATGCTATTTGTGTGAAACCGTATAAAAAATGTGTTGTCTGTAGTTAAAGCAGGAACCAGGGGCATTTGTGGAATTTGTGGACTTCCGTTTACTGTTTTGTCGTCTTAACTGTAAGAGCCAAGAACACTTTCTATGGCAAATGTTCTGAAGGCAGGCTGCAAGGATCATCTTCAGGAACAAAGCAGAGGGTCAAAAGTCCATTAATCAGTAATTCAAGAATTATAGTGCACCCAGGAACACTAGCAAGTGTGACCTATAGTCGGGCATTGGACCCTCAGCATCCTTTTATTTAGAATTTCACAACACAATGGCATCACGCATCTGCATACTGACATCAATGTGACAGCACCACAACATAGAGTCCTGCAGCGAGTTTGGGTACCTACGAGTTACCCGCAAAAAAACGGCAGTACCCTGCGGATTTCGGGTAGCAGTTCTGGGTGCGAGTATAGATGCAAGTCGGGCCGTGGATCTTCTCAATAAGGATTTTTACAAAATTTTCTCACCACCTCTACTTCCGATTATGTCATTTCCAGTTACAATGACAGAACTTTCTGATACTTGATGGTCATCGGGTCGCGGTGTGGGTTACGGATAAGTTCTTGCAGGTCAGGGTTGGGTAGCGGGTCCAGGTGGGTAAGAATGCAGGCTGCAATTTGGGTTGCAGGTTACAGGTACGGGTCGGGTACAGGTTGCAAAAAAATGAACCCGCACAGGACTCTACCGCAACCCACAGTGCAGCCATGGGCACCTCCTTCTTGTATGAAGTGCCAAGCAGAAGGGAGCCCGTTGGGTGCTCCTGACAATGTCACCCCACCAATCTAATCTGTGACCTGCACATGTGTTGGAACTCCACACTGCACATGGTGGAGGGCCTTGTAGCGTAGCACTGACTGCTCAGCAACTACCTTGCTGGAGTACAGTGGCAGGGGTACTTCAGGGGCACAAGTTTAATGCAGAGCTGTAGCGGCAGATGCTGCTCTACCGAACGTGAACAAAGCATGTGTGAGCAATATACCCTAGGTTTTCCTCTTAAAGCATATGTTAAATTGCCTGTTAGAGAAAGGTAATGAGCTGCAGAGCGTGCAGGATGAGGAGGAGAGGCTGCCCAATAAGGAGGACTGGGTACCTGCAGAGCCAGGGCACATGCCATCCCCACAACCCAGTTATTGTCTGCAGCTGGGCTGGCAGGATGCCGGGAAAAACAACGGTGGGCCCAGCCTTCATGGGCCCCCGCCAACCCAACCCCCCCTCCCTGATCTCCGGGCCCCCCAAATAAAATTAATTGTGGAGCCAATATTGCATGCACTTCAGCGTACAGGCACACACTGCGCATCAGCACCTGTGCACCGACATTCGCAGATGCACGATTGGGAGCCTTGGAGGTTAGTAACCTGGTGGGCCCCCCATGTCCAGTCCAACCCTGGAGCAGTGGAGGGAGATGACCTGCAGGACATGGCTGCCCATATACAGAGGTTCCTCACATGTCCCTCTGACCAATTAGACCATGATTACTTGGTAGCCACCGTGCTAGACCCCATGGTACAAGGAAAACAAGGGGAGTTCTTTGTAACCAGCTAGAGAGAGACGGGAGGGTGGATAAACTGATGAGAGCTCTGTGCTCTGGTGAAGTCTGTGGGGAGTGTATGGGGTAATACTGTATATGTATTTACTATTATTGGAAAGTGATTATATGATGCATAATTTAAGATACATAATATAGAAAATGTATTGATAAGAATGTGACACTACTGTACAAACGGCTGTGCAGTAGTCAGTAGCCAACTTGCATTTTCAGGGGATTGCTGATTATGGGTAAACAATAACTGATTATGGGTAAACAATAGGGATATCGAATAGTTGGGGTTGTAAAACATCAAAGCATGTAAAACCTCTGTTTTTCACATGTAAGGACAGGTTTTCATAAACTGTAGGAAAAAGTATCTTCATTTTCAGTAACGAGTCAGAGGGGTATAGAATTGAGGGACAGCATGCAATATCTTTGTGCCGTCTCCTTGAGTCACTATTTTGTTCACTTTATTTGAAATCTGTGCTTTACTTTGTTCATTGGACACTGCAATAAGTATATTTTATTTTTGTATAATATTATGAGCCTGAAAATTGATATTCCCCTAGACACACGAGGGAGCTGGCACTGTTCAAGTCCAGTAGAGACAGAGACTTATCCGCTTGAGCAGCGTTGCAGGTAGAGGTGGTGGTGATTTGACTGATGTTTGGAGGACTTTCTTTGAACAGGCAGCAGCAAACAAAATCGCTAGACAACATGGTGACTGACTACATTGGGTCTGTGAGTGTGCAGGAAACTATCCACCTGATCTCGTGGATTCTGGATGTTGAGGCTCGACCAGTAGTCAGAACTGTCACAGTAGGATCTGGAGATACTTGCTTTGCCAATCCCCTCCTCCCCCCCCCCCCCCCCCCCCCCCCCCCCCCCCTCGGTAGTCAGGCATGTCTTCAGCTCTTCACTGGCAGTGTGGATATGAGCATTGTCTTGGATAAGCGAGGATATCCAAGTACCCAGGGTAGGACTGGGCCAGCGGGATACTGGGGAAAAAATCCCAGCCTCATGAGGAAACTTTCGGTGCAGTTGATTCTTCATTCAAGCAGACGGAAGGCAGGAAGAAGGCAGTTCAGTGAGATTGTCGCCCCACAGAAGAGGCGATTAGTCGCCAAGTGACTAAATCTCCCCGAATATACCCGTCTGCCCCAACCCTTACAGAGCATTTGCTTTTTAGTTGGTGACCCTCATTTGAAAGCTAGAAAGAGTCAGAATTATGTTTTTATCCTTTGAGTTAATACCTTTTTTTTATGCAAGACAGAACTTTATTTGCTTTAGTGGGATTAGACAATTTGTTATCTCCAAACCCCCTAGATCCTTCTCAGTTAAGAAAACTCCCAACACGCTGCCATTTAGTGTATCACTTGCATTTATAAGTAGTAAGAGAGGGCAAAGGGCTACAGAGTATCATCGATACTTCAAAACTTTGCCGTAAGGCCACAATTAAGACTGTTTGCATTCACAATATTGATAATATTATCCTGCAGAAATGTTGGGGTTTTTTTTTTTGTTTTTGTTTTTTTTTTTTTAATCAGGTTACAAGGGAACAAAACTGATCAGGTTTACATTCCATGCTAATTGTGCTACATTGTATTTGTTACAGGTTTGTTTACACAGTTATTTTCAAGGTCAAAAAATAAGTTTTCAAACAGTTTGAAACTGAACAGAATTGCACAATCCTCCCCTCTTCCTAGGTCAATAATTTTTTTTTTCTTTTCTATGATTGAGCCATTATGTCACAGTAGGGCCCACAGATCAAGTCCATTCCTCTTAATGTGTGTCAGGCATACAGTATACATACAGTACAGCAGTAAATAGTGACTGAAGTGTATCAGAGCACAAGTCACATGACATGGGGCAGCTGGGAAATTGACAATATGTCTAGCCCCATGTCAGATTTCAAAATGAAATATAAAAAAGATTTCAATGCAGAATTTTGCTGGAGCAGCACTATAAACTGATGCATTTTGAAAAAAAAAAAAAAATTCCCATGACAGTATCCCTTTAAGGCTTTGGAAACAGACACCAGCACTAGGTTGAGGCTGAAGAATAAATAACCCTGAGCAAATATTCTGCTGTGCAGCCCATAAGGTCTCTGACTCTTATACCATCCTCAGCTGTGATAATGGTCCCCTGAGAAAGTCAGGCAATGCATGGCATCAAGTGTAGGAGGAGTTTCCCAGACTTCTTGTTTTTACATCATTAAACAAAAATAGACTTGAATCATTTGTTAATAAACTAGTGCTCTAGTAGTATTTTTGGGTGGCATCCTCTTTTTGATGTAGTTGCAGAAACTTGCTGGCACTACATAAATGAGTGATAATAATAATGTGATCCCGTAAAAGGGCTTACATTTCATTCAAAATAGGCCCTGCCATTCTTATTACACAGAGGCCCAAGCAGCCCCCACCAGCCCACTTAATAGTCACTTTCTATGGCATCTTACAGCAGCCCCTGTGGCATTTGCCAGAACCCACAGATTTCCAGTCCGGGCCTGGTAACAATATGCTAGATTCGCACAGTTTGACATTACTCTGGTTAAAAACTGAGTTATTGCAGCAAGCTGCAGTTATAATACACCTAACACATTTCAGGAATAACTCCTATGATTAAGGGAGTGATTCCCAAAACTCGTTAGGTTATTATATCCGCAGCCGGCTGCAAGTGAAAAAACACCTCCTTGGGCCCTTTCCCAAGGTAATTTATCAATGACTTGTTCTGATGTCAGGAAACACTTTTTAAGACTTGTGACACACGAGCAGGTTCAGGGAGATTAAGTCCCCAAACTGCTTTCCCGTGTGTTCCCGTCTACTAATGAAAAGTCGTCTGCGCTTAAGCATACACTGCACTTTGTTTTCCCAAGCCTGAAGTTTCCTTGTGAGGCAGTTCAGGGAGATTGTCGCCCAGAAATCTCCCCGAATGTGCCCATGTGCCACAAGCCTAAGAATTTAATTTAAGAGACACACACTTTCCCACCAGCCATTGCAGTCCCAATTTCACCTCACCACTAAATTGTCAGCCAGACTGCTGGGGAGGGGGGCTACTGTTAGATCAGACCCCATCCCCTTGCTTGCCTGTTGGCCACCAGTTTCACCTGAACAGTGCTGCCTTACAATGCAGTTTATCCCAGGGCTCAAGAATTAAACTCCCAGCAACTTAAACCAGCAGCAACCTGCAACCTCCCCAACCCAAGACTAAACACATGATGTAAATGTGGGAGGCACAAACAGGGGTTCCCAGGTTGTGTGCCTAAAATTTATAAAGATATCAAAGTCACTTCTGAACTAAGTGACATGTATAGATCCACTCAGTCTCAGAGGTTGCTACCTGGCCAGTAATTATGTTTCATGATGTTATTAATTGGGGGAAAACATAAAACTATAGGAAACCTGCACCCTCCTGCTTTTCAATTGTCACTTACACTCCAAAGTGACTTATAATATCAGTATAATTTTCATAAGAATACAATATATGCATTATAGTATATTATCAACTATATAATGAATTGCAAGTAGTGATGGGTGAATTTATTAGCCTGGCACAAATTTGCTGGGGTAAAAAAAACGACACGTCCAAAAACGGATGCCCACATCCAAAAATGGATGCCCGCGTCCAAAACAAGACACCGGCGGTGTTTCGCAAGTTTTTTGGCGAAGCGAAATGCCCCAGATTCGCCCATCACTCATTGCAATTATAGAAAATCTGTAGGGTATGTCTTGTTCCCAAGAATAATGGTTCCACTCACACACCCTGTCCTGGTGCACAGCAAAGGGGAAATTGGCAGCCCCAATTCAGCCAATCCAGAGAAAACTGCTTGCAGGTAAACCTTGCTAATTTGCTGCAATATCAAATAAATTACAGTAGCAAGGTTTACCTGCTAGCAGTTCCTGTGTGCTGGTGATGTTCTCTGGATTCTTTTCCCAAGGAGCCACTAGGTGGCACAAGACAACTGCTGGAGATTTTTCAGAAATGTGACAGAATTTATAAGAATGCAGCAGTGTGAGTCTCCTGTAGGTCAGAGCTCGGCAGGACTTGAGCTGCATCAGGGAACAGCAGAAGAGGGACAGATGTGTTTTCCCTGAGATAAGGAGCCATGCAACATGATCTATAAGGGAGAGGATAGGGATGGGCGGGCTTGCACTGCAGAAGACCTCTTACTGACTGGATGAGAGGCTCAGGGCTTTGTGTAATGTGAGCCTGAAAAACTTCTGACATGGCTGGAAGATTTTGCTTGGTGTTTTTACAGAAAATATTTGCCTTGCTCGCATCAATGATGTGTGCTTATCCCAGTGATCCTCAGCCGTTGCAGCACAGGACCTCCAGAGAAGAAGCAGCAAATACCTGGTTCCCAGTAGCCTGTCTAACTTGGTAAGCATACATTCTCCTCTGCTGGACTTTATTCCATACTTAAATTATTTGGTGTATTTCTATAAATGGGAATTCTCTTAAAGGCGCATTTTGCTTTAAAATTAAGTATGATGTATACAGCAGTCTTCTAAGGCCAAGTGGTTAATTTGTACTTTTCAGGGTTTATCAATAATTTGCTTTTTTTGTTTTGTTCCTCAGCTCTCTGGCTTGGAACTTTAACGTTGGAAAGGATTCATCACTGGGAGGGTGGAGGGTGGTAGCTTTGTAGGCACCCCCCAATTATAATCACTTATCAGACCCTGGGCAGAAGCTCTTCAGAAAACATGCCAGTGCAGTTGCTATTCTAGTGAGTGATGCATCACCATATAGCTGTCTGTCCCAATATTCATTTTAGCTGCCCTTGGCTGTGCACATGCTCAACTGAGTAAAATCAGAACAGAGACGCACGTGAAAGGCATGTGCACAGCCCAGGGTCACAGCAGAGGTCTCAGGTACAAAAAAAAGAGAATAGCAATAACTATAACAGTGTCCCAGGTTGGGGGAAAACAGCACCGGGGTCTGAGATAAGAGATTATAATCAGAGGGAGATTCCACCCCCCAGTGACTGAATTTTTTCCTGGTTTCTTTTTGTCTGGTTGCCAGGATTGAATTACCCTTGAAACAGAGCTGAAGTTTGAAAAGTGGGAGTTCTCATACCATACCTCCCAACATTTTGGAAACAAATAGAGGGACAATAAAGTAGTGCGGCGACAAGTTTTGACCAAGCCCATTCTTGTGGCCACAGTCGCTAATTATGTTTATTTTACAAAAATTTTCAGGTTACAAAAACAGGCGACTAAATCTCCTTGAATCTGCCCTTAAGTTATGAGTCTAACTTTTCCCAAGGGACCGGTTATCTTATATTGTCACAATTAATTATTTGCGTATCTAGAAATTGTTACAAAAGTATCTTATCTTCTGCTGTGGTTGTTCTGGGCTCTCTGTCAAAAGCTAATTATCTTAGAAACTTTTGTTTCTTTTTCTGGCTGTTCAGTGCAGAGAAAAAGGGGACCGGTAAAAACGAGGGGCTGAGTTTTCAGATGAGGGACCGTCCCTCTAAAAACTGGACTGTTAGGAGGTAGCTTATACAGGAAGGTTCTGTGAAGGCTTTGTGAAATGACATTAATTAGGCAGGGTCTTATCCAGCAAGGTATTCTAGGAGCAATGTTTTCCAACACTTCTCTGCATGCTGGGCAGAACCAGGGCTGGTTTTAAGCACATTGGACCAATTGGGCCCCGCACTTATGGGGGCCCCGCTCCAGTGTGAGCTTTGATTCCTATTCCCTTAATTCCCCAGTTGCCCAGCCTACCCCCATCCCCAACTGGCAGCCATCACTTGGACAGAGGGTAAAGCAGGCACTATTTGCCCATCCAGCTCTGTGACCCTGGGACAGACAGCAAAGTTCCTTCTAGGGGGCCCCACCAAAATGGTTCCAATTGGGCCCCGCACTTGGTATGGCCGGCCCTGGGCAGAACAGATCAAAAATGGCATGCATGTTAGGAAAATTATTTCCCTCCTTATTTTTGATAAATTAATAGTGCTTTTGCACCTTTCTTTGCATGGCATGTACTTGGGGTGTTTCAGAAGATACCATCACTCAAGTGGTTCTAT
The DNA here is from genome assembly GCA_024363595.1 of Xenopus borealis. Lineage (NCBI taxonomy): Eukaryota > Metazoa > Chordata > Amphibia > Anura > Pipidae > Xenopus > Xenopus borealis. The sequence goes on along the minus strand of CM044435.1, from coordinate 17,942,336 downwards.
TGTGGTTGTAGATTGTAAGTTCACTTAGGCAAAAACAATTTCTGAAATCTTTCATGATTTGTGCTCCTCTATAGCTTGTGTACAATATATTGGTGTTTTATGAAGACTATCCTGACAGTAGTGCTGTATGCCTGTAAAGATATAGTTTTTTTTATTTATTTTTTAACGGCCTGACCGGCTTTTTTGATGGCTGATGCCAATGTTATTAATAGGAAAAAAGTGAAGTATAAAGGAAGGTCGGTATTTTTTTTAAGAAAAGTTGGTAACCCTAGGCCCATCGGAGACAAGAAAATGGTTATGGCAGGCGGATATCTAGGGGGAATTTTTACATCACACATGCTATCAACACTCCAGTATGCGATTTATAGAAGTAAGGGCCCAACAAAGGGGCCCAGATGCCCATCCTGTACGGGGCCCACCAGTGAGTAGTTAGACCACTGATATCATTGCACATTGTATCTTCAAAAAAAATCAAAGAGCCTACCTTTTGGAGCACTAGAACAGTACCCTAGTAGTCCGGTGCCTACTGACTATGCCTTACCATGTGCACTTTTCCATCTCCAATTTGTACCTGTATGTTAACGTCCCATCCACTTAGACTGTAAGCTCAATGGGGCAGGGACCTCCTTCCCAGTATGTCTCTTACCACATAGCACCGTGCTTTACAAATACAGTTATACATACATACATACATACATACATTTGTATAAAGGAGAGTGTGCAGTTGAATTGTGTATTTGTAGGAAGGGGGTCCAGATCTGGACTGGCAATCTGTAGATTCAGGCAATCACCAGAGGGCTGTTGTAAGATGAATATTTATTGGACTGGTGGGGGCTGTTTGGGCCCCTGTGTAGTTGGATGCCAGGACCTATTTTGACCCTCAGTCTGAGTTGGGGGGTCCATCACTTACATCAGTATCCTGGACAAGTCAATCTTGGGGGACTGTTTGCTAACCTGTCTATTAGCAGCAGCAGTATATATGTTATAGGGCAAGGCTTTCTGATAAAAGGGATGAAGCTGAAGGGCTGTGATGTCACTATGGTTTATTAAACAAACTGATGTCACTCAAGCAGGCACGGACCAAAACATCACTTGTGAAAATTTGAACACATTTCTGTGTTTTTTTATTACAGTTTTGCTAATGAAGGTTGCCTTTTAAGCTGTTAGCTGTTAATGCATCAAAAAACGTCTTTGTGTCTGGAAGTTTTTGCATAACAAACTTAAGTACCATCGGTAGTCTTGTACAGGCATGCAATCCATTATCTGGAAATCCACTATCCATAATGTTCTGAATTACGGGAATTATCCAAATAATCCAAATTTTTTAAACCGATTTGCTTTTTCTCTGTGATAATAGAACAATACCTTGTAACTGATCCAAATTAAGATATAATTAATCCTTCTTAATAATAGAACCAGTCCATTGGGTTTATTTAATGTTTGTATGATTTTCTAGTAGACTTAAAGGGATACTGTCAT
>CM044435.1:17913731-17929822 GCA_024363595.1 Xenopus borealis | reverse complement strand
ACTAGCACCCCATACACTGTATTAACTCTTTATTGTTCATCAATAGATATAATAATGACAACACATCAAAGTAGAGTCCTGCAGAGGGTCGGGTACCCGCGGGTTACCCGCAAAATCCTGCGGTACCCTGCAGGTTGCTCGTAGAATTTCTGGGTGCGGGTATAGAAGCGGGCCGGTGGTTCTGCAGGTTGGCAGGTTGAGGGTCGGGTCGCTGATCCTCGCTATAGCGATTTTTTCTCCTTTTTCTGAGCATTTATACTACTTATGATGTCACATCCGGTTTACAATAACAGCACTTCCTGTTTTACTCCTTTTTTCTGATCGCGGCTACTTCCGATGATGTTACTTCCGGTTTACAATGACAGCACTTCCTGATTCTTGATGGTCCGGGTTGCAGATCGCGGGTTGCGGGTACGGTTCGGGTCGCGGGTCCAAGCGGGTAAGAATGCAAGTTGCGGGTTCGGGTTGCGGATTGTGGGTTGCGCAAGGAATCTACATCAAAGTGTGGACACAATCCATTTTGAATGAATTTATTAGCACCTATCAAAAATATCTTTAGAGGCATTAATCATTCCTTTCATGGTTTCCAAGTTACACACACAATCTAATTATATTATCAATAAGGCTGTGCGACCTGGTTAGCTCTTCTTTGCAGTTCCTTTCTTTTTGGTACAAATTCATGTTCATTTTTAAGAGCTGTCTGCACGTCTAAGATTAAAGGACTTCTAAACAGTAGCGATGGGTGGTCAGAAGGTGCGGAAAAACCAAGAAACCCATTTTATAACTGGGCCTTTGTGACCTTTCCCTAAATCTGGATCTGTTAACGATAGGGTTGCCACCCAGCTGGTATTTTACCAGCCAAGCCGGTAAAACACTGGCCAAAGCCGGAGCCGGTATTAGAAATTTACCAGCAATGTAGCCAGTAAAAAAAAATTTCAAAGGTGGCAACCCTAGTTAATTATAATATATAGTGCCAGTCTGTTTACTGAGCATTTTCCAGAGATTGATCATCATTCATATCAATGCAGCTTACAATCTAAGGTCCCGATCATATTCCCACAATGACTAGAACGGATTTTTCTGATGAACTTGCTGGTGTTTTTGGAATGTGAAAGGAAACGGGAGGACCCAGAGGAAATCCATGTAGACACAAGGAGAACACACAAAAGTCTTGCAGATAGTTACAAGGTTGGAATTCATCTCCAGCATTGGAAGCAGAGCTAATCACTAGGCCAACTTGCATTATTCTGCTTTTCAACTCCAAAGCAACAGCAAGACAAGATATGTCACAATTGCTACTCTCTCTACTGATAGGAATAAAACACACAGAATGAGAAAATGAAAAAAAGGTGTGATAATTAGCCTAAAAGGGTAAGCTAAAAGACCCGAATAGTCTCAGGGTTCATTTAGAAAGGGGACAAGAAGAAATAAAAAAATGAAAATGCAAACTTTTCTAGATTTGAATTTTTTGTTTTTGCCAGGTGGCAAACTTAGGTACAAGCTTGAAAGACAAATTGCAATGCATTTTGCTTACCAGTATAAAGAAAAATCCTTGTTCAAAAAACACCACAGTACTCAGATGTTCCTGGGAAATGAGAGATATATCACTGTTGTCTTTTTTGTTGAACGTGGAGTAAATTATTATGCAGGCTTACCAAACTTTTCATATGGCTGTATTTATCCATGTGTAGAAATTGGTGTAGGATCTCGCACACCCTGAATCAATGGTAGAGACGCCTGGTGCACATAGGTAGAGGCTCGGCCACCTCACAAAACCAGCAACAGAAGAATTTCCAATGGCACACAGGTCTGAATGAAAGCTTCAAAGATTTATTAAGCGTGCGGGAGTGCAGATGCAACGTTTCATAGAACAAACTCCTTTGTCATGTATTTATCCATGTACCATGTATAAAGGCAGCTCACTTTTTTCTAAAAAAAATAACATTCTTTTTAGAATAGTGTGGGGACGACTCTGTTGTATTTTACAATATTGAGTTGAACTTATAGCAAGATATTGTTTTCAGACATTAAACCAATGATTTGTTTTTGGTTTATCTTACACACTGGGCATATTTCATTTACAGTATCTGAAAACAATCATTGGTAATAACAGAAGAAATAAAGAATCAGGTCTGATATTATTTACTTTCCAGGAGAAGTCCTGTTTCATTCTTCTGGGATTGCATTGCTTTTGTATAATTATAAAGTACAGGTATGGGATACGTTATCCAGAATTATGGAAAGACCATCTCCCATAAACTCAATTTTATCCAAATAATTCTAATTTTTAAAAATTATTTTATTTTTCTCTATAATAATAAAACAGTAGCTTGTACTTGATCCAACTAAGATATAATGAATCCTTATTAATTATAACCAGTCATTTGGGGTTTATTTATTGTTGAAATGATTTTCTAGTAGACTTAAGGGATGACAATCCAAATTATGGAAACATCTGTCATCCGGAATACCCCAGGTCCAAAGCATTCTGGATAACAGCTCCCATACCTGTGTTTGTTGTCTCATTAACCGAAAAACTTAAAAATGAATTTGCTAGATGCAGATTAGATGGTAAATGTTGAGCCTGCATCATGTTCAGATTGCCGATTGCTTGCACGTAAGGCTCCCAGCAATAAGAATAACAGGACAGACACGAATTTCATTGTAGTCACAGAAGGAGACTGAATACATTTGCTTTCCTGGTTAAATGGCCATGGGAGAGAAAAAGGAAGAAAAGAAACGTTTAAGGATACAGGAAACCTTTGAAGTCTGCTTCTGGTAGGACAACGTAGGAGTTTGCTTTGTTTCATGGTTCCGGCGATAGATTGAAAGCACCTACTTCAAACGGTTCAAGCAAATGGGAATAATCAGAGGTACTGGGGAGAGGGGAGGACATAGTGTGGAATCTTTTCAGGATAACATTTTTTCTAGGTTATTTTATGTCTTCAGAATATATCAATAGATTACAATGCAAAGTGATGATAAAGATCCATGGAATTAAACGCATGACAAATCTTTTTGTCCCTCTTCCTATTTCCAAAATGTTGGGGGATATGAGACAGGGCTATTGAATCCAATGTGCTAATGCATAGCATGTACATTTTTAAACACAAGGGGTGGTTCACCTTAAAGTTAACTTTAAGGGGCCGATTTACGAAATTCACATGAATAGATCTAAGTTCAATCGAATTCGATCGAATAACAATTGTACGAATCTTTCGTGAAATCGTAAAATGAATTTTGGCCTCTTCGATCATCGAATATCAAATAGATCGAATAGATCGAATGATATTCGATAATTGAAGCGTTCGATCGTTCGAATTGTACAAATTTTTCTGATGCTCGAATGAATTTTTACTATGTTTTGGTGAAATCGAACGATCGCATCCGATCGTACGAATTCATCGAGCGAAATGATAGCCTAAAATAATTCGATAAGCATTCGATGGTCGAATGCTTATCGAATTCCAAATTTAGTTGAGCAAATTTCCGGGAATAATAGTAAATTTGCCCCTTAGTATGTTTTAAAATGACTAATTGTAAGCAACTTTGCAATTGGCCTTCCTTTTTGTTTGATTTTTATAGTTTTTTAATTATTTGTTTTCTTCTTCTGACATATGTGCACCAAAGTGGTGTAATAAATTATATTTGCACTAAATTTTTACCCACCACATCCCAGAAATGACACACAGCCCACTAGGATCAGCAGCAATAAGGGCTGTGGCATCCAGGGCTTATTCATGCACTTAAAATCATGGAGTTATCAAACTATGGATCATACTGAATCATTTTATTTATGTGAACACGGTTATTTGCGTAATATATACTGTTATGTGATGTACAAACTGATTCATGAATAAAGAAGAAGAAATAGTTTCAGCTCTGCATTCACGGAAGGAGAATTATTTTTATCTGTAAGTTGGTGGCCCAGCATCACCCAAAGTTTTTTTTTTATATAAGAGGTCCTGTTAAAGAGGCCATCTTACAGTATGGGTATTTTTGTGATTTTGACTATTACATACATTTTAAGCAAAATTTATTTTATTTAAGGCGGGACATTTATGGCTATAAAATATCAATTTCTGCATGTTTTTTTCTGTTCCAAATTACAGATCCACATGGGTATGGAGACAAACATGGAGGAGGAAGAAGTCCCTCCCCAGCAGAACCCTTATATGCTGTTCCTGTTGGTCCTGGTTTTCTTTGTCACAGGACTCCTTGGCTTCCTTATCTGCCATGTGCTGAAGAAGAAAGGCTACCGCTGCCGTACATTTCCAGAGGAACTGGATCTTGAGGCCAAGGAAGGGCTCAACGTAGACCTTGAAAGTAAGTGAGGGCCTTGTGTGATTTATATTTGTTTCTGGTTTGTTTAAGGGAAAAAAAACTCAGAGAAGATGAATGTTTGTATGTTTTCATGTCTGCTAGGGTTCCCCCTGGGTATTCCATTTTCAGGCAACATAAAGGCAAGTTCACTGGCACTTGCCATGTTGTGTGTGGATATGTGAAGGACCTTAGACTGGGGACTGATGTGTATAATTTATAATCAAATTTAAGCATATGGTGACACTATAAATAAAGAATTCTAACAATAATTAGCATTATTAATTAGTGGCATAACGACGCCAGGAACATATTCTAGGGTATTCATTCCCCAAACATTAAGAAAGAGAACTTTTGTATAGATAAATCAGCATCCTAGATGGGTCATTTAACCTCTTGTTCCATATCTACAAACGACCAACTCTGATCTGTATGACATAATATTATTTGGCAGATATTTTGGTAAAATCTTCCATTCTTGAACAAGAATCACATATTTTAAACTATGCATTTTTTTTTAGCATGCAAGTGTAAGCAAAATGCATATTTTCAAAATCTATCTCATCTAGGTTGGGGGTGGGGGGGGGATCCCAGAGCATTGGCTGGGCAATGTTGGGGTTGCTAAAAATTAAGGTGGACCTGGAGAAGGTCGGGCACAATTAAGTGCAGGGTGATAAGTGAGGGCATTGAACCCGTGACCTGGAAGAGCTTTGAATTTCACCCACACACATGGAAGATGGGCACCACCATCTTGGATCGGTCACCGCAGGAGATGGGAGCGCCATTGGTCTCTCCTGACACCAGTCAATGACACAAAGGCAGCTGATGATTGTAATGTATAGTATTACCATGTTATGGACACGCAGGGAATTTCAGATAGAAATGCTCTAGGCTGCCCTTCTCTTTGCTGCATTTAGGCTTCAATTTTCTGAAGACTATATGAGGTTGAATAAAAATGAGCTTTTTAACTTTACTGCTGTACACAATACAAGATAGGGAGCAGCACATACTGTATTACAAAGGCATTTCCTCAATGCAATACATAAGACAAAGCAAAGTCCAGTTATGATTTTTACAACAAACACTGTGAAAGCTTTTCGCTTGTTCTTCTCATTGCACCCTCAAGATTTGGCCTAAGGGAAAGAACAAGAAATAAGATTATGGCTTTTTATCAGCACCCCACAACCATTAGTGATATCTCATCCCCTCAAATTAAGATATATAACAGGATGTGTCAAGGATGGGCCCTTTCGACAGTATTTAAATCTTCACTGTAATGTGGAGAAACATTTGAATCCGTTAAATATGTGAGTGGTTTGGTTTCTTTCCCATGTGCAGATGCCGAAGAGATGTCAAATGAAGACACAGTGGAACGTATAGTGAAGTGCATTATCCAGAATGAAGGTCAGTTTTGTGCCTACTGGTTACAGTGGTGTTTGTGCAGATGCAGGACATTCCCAATAATGTATATATATATATTTGTTCATCGCTAGCAAACGCGGAAGCGCTTAAGCAGATGTTGGGCGACACTGAAGGAGACGTGCCTATTGTCCCCAGGTGAGGAGGCTTTTGTTGCATGTTCATTTAAATCCGCCGACTTTACAGCTAATCAATGATTTAGAACAGGGATCCCCAAACTTTTGAACCCGTGAGCAACATTCAGAAGAAAAATGCTTTGGGGAGCAACACAAGAATGAAAAATATGCTTGGGTTGCCATATAAGTGCTATGATTGGCTATTAGGTAGCCCCTATGTATATTGTCAACCTACATTGAGGCTCTGTTTGGCAGTGCAACTGGTTTTTGTACAACCAAAGCCTGAAATCAAAAAATAACCACCTGCTTTGAGACCACTGGGAGCAACATCCAAGGGGTTGGAGAGCAACATGTTACTCACAAGCTACTGGTTGGGGACCCCTGATATAGAGGAATCAGGTGATGGGCATTTTATTTTAAAGCTCAGAGGAAGTGGTGCTTCCTGAAAGGACAACTTGGGAAGTCTGAAGCTTCATTGAAATGAGAAGCTCCCTTTATATTAAATTTTAGACTGTTGTTCCTTGATAAGGCAGAACAGAAGAAGCAGAACCTAATTCATATCGAATTTCAATAAAAATTGGTAAAATAAGTCAACTTCTAGACATTTTCGGGGCCTGAAAAATAATTTGCTGTGGGACCCAGTAATATCTAGTTACTCCACTGCTAGTATTAGTGACTCTAAGCCCACATGAGCACACATTAAATGCCTGACTGAAGACCTGTAGGTCAATATACAGGGAGAGGTTAGCTAAGGATGCTGGGTATTGTTTTTCATCAGAAGCTGCTTTAAGTAAATCCATCACAAGGGACAGCTCCTACTCTAGATTATCTAGCTTTAGCTAACAAAATAGGATGTTAATTATTATATTATTGAATTATGAATCATTAGTAAATGGAATCTGCCAAAATAAAGCATCTCTTTTATTTCCTTGACTCTGTGGATTCTGATTACTGTGGCCCATTCAGGTTTAACTGAAGTAGCTAAACCACTTTACCCCCTGTAGCACCTTTTCCTCCCAAATGAACATGAATTGGGGACTCCTGGGAGTATGGTAGATATATTCCATTAAAACCGGGGCCAGAGCTCCTAAGCAAATAAAAATGAGTTAGTGAAGAATTGCCTTGCCTACTTATAAGTATGAGCATCTACCAAATCCAAGTTATGGAATTCCAAAAACCCACGGTTCCAAGCATGCTGTGTGATAGATCCTATACCTATAATAGAAATGAAGGGATTTTTATTTCTTAATCCTTTGCCAGCATGAGTTGATTAGCATCTGCCTGTATTTCTCTGAAGTTCTAGGATCTATTGTACCTGTTCTTTCTGGCACACACCGTTCTTTCTGTAATGACAACACCTCTATCACAAGGCTTTAGTAAGCAACAGATCAAAGCACTAGGGCCCCACCAAATCCACTTTTAGAACATGTGATTACATTTTGTTTCTCAAAACCAAATCAGATACAGCATGAGCCAAAAAAGCCATTTGTGTTAAACCTATTTTTTACTATTATTACATTGTAATGTTATAAATAAATGACTATATTCTAAAATCCAATATAAGAACTCGTAACCTTGCAAATGTGGTAGCAGGTAAAGGAGAAACACTCTGAATATAATTATGAATTGTTGTAACATTTCTGAAATCAAGTACAGCTTTGAGTGAGAGTCCGTTATTGTGAAAGACAGTTAGCTCTAATACAATGTCCAGGGAAAAGTAGCTCACACCATTGTATCGGAGCTAAACGGACATGGATTCCTGCATGAAGAACAACAGATTGCTGAGAGGGGAATTTTTTAGAAACAATACAGAATTTTTTACTTTCGTTATATTTAGAATGTTACTTATTTCCATGAAATGCCTTCTCTATTGAATGCTCTTCACTATTAAATACCCTGCTGGATTGTTAAAGAATAGTTTGTTGTGATACTCTTTTCCATAACTCTATTTTAGCCTGTGCCCACACCGTGAGAGCCAAGATGCAGGTCCTCCTCACCATCACACCGTTCATCTTGGTTCAACACAAGCGCCGTGTATCCATTGCTCACGTAAGAAGCGGAGCCTGCTACACCGTATGGGCCGCTCGAAGGAAGGCAAAGGAAAGTCACACCCTGGGGAGGTCACCGTCTTCTCTGTTGGAAGGTACTTCTTTTCATTTCACATTCATTATCCTTGCTTAGCAAATGTTTGTGGGGCATGGCAATATGCTGCAAGTCAGCAGACAACAAATTATATTGCCCAGCGATGCCCCCCATGCATCTTTAAGGGAAATTAAAAATGACTTGGTTTCTACTTCATACAGTCCATCCTCCGCCCACATGAATTACTTGTTTCCTTATGCAAATTCTCAGAATTCCTCAGCTACAAATATATTCATCTTTGGTTAGCACATGGGTCCCCAACCTTTAACACTTGTGAGCCAAATTCAAATATAAACAAGTTGGGGAGCAACAAAAGCATGAAAGACATTCCTGGGGGTGCCAAATAAGGGCTGTGATTGGTTATTCTGTAGCCCCTATGTGGGCTGGCAGCCTACAGGAGACTAATTGGCAGTCCATCTGTTTTTTACACAACCAAATCTTGCCTCTAAGCCTGGAATTTAAAAATAAGTACCTGCTTTGAGGCCCCAAGAGAAACATCCAAGGGGTTGGGGTATAACTGCTGTGTCATGTTTATAACAGAGGAATCAGTTACATAATGGCTTTAAGAATAGGGCAAATATGGACTCATGTTAGTAAGCTATGACCCTAGAGTATTCCATAATGTGTGGATATATGGGAATACATGGGGAGATTACAAAATAGATTGATTACAAAATATCAAACTGGGAAATCCAGATGCACAACTAGCAGTTTAAGATATTCAAGAGCTTTCCCGACTTTCAGGAATATTTTCAAATGATCAAAGCAGATGAATGTGCCAATTCACATGTGCAGTCTAATTCAGTAATTTCTTATGTTAGAGCACCCTAAACTCTAACACTCAAACAATTCAGAAAGTTCTTCAAAAGAAAGTGTTTGCTTTCTATGGTCGCTGTCTGATCAAATGTATTTTACATGTTACAATAATACTGAAAATTATTTGTATATAGGAAACGCAAATTCGTTTTTGTTTAGTCTTTTTGAATATTGTTTAAAACACTTTGGGGCAGATTCATCAAGGGTTGAATAGTAAATTAGAATTTTTGAGTGTCAATCACACCTTCGACTTTTAATCCCCCTTTTCAAATGTAAATTTGAATTTGAGATTGATTACACCTCAACCATAGAAACAGTACTAATTCAAATATTCGCCACCTTAAACCTGGCGAGTTCCTGAACAAGTCATATTCCAAAAAAAAAGTTAACATTAAATCAAAATTTCGACCTTTGATAAATGGGCCTCTTTTTTCTTGTAAAAGCTTGAACATTTATCTCACCTACATAGGTTCTCATCCTTTGACTCTCTGAAACTTTAGGTTTAGAGTCACTCATATTGGCAAAAAGCACAGTATCCAAGAATCACAAGATGGTGCAAATGAAAGCCAGGAGCCAGTATCGTCTGACAAAAACCATGAAGAGAAGCCGATGATGCGGAAATCAAGTACCGGCCTTGCCCAGCAGCAGGACAAACACATTCTGGGGATGCAAGACTTGTCACTAAATGGACCAGATATGGTGGGTTTAGCCAAACTGGAGGCTCATTGTGAATCAGAAGCCAAGAGTGTAGGCAACAGTAGCCTAAAGAGATTAGAGGAACAATTTCAAAGACATTCTCTAAAGAAGCAAGGATCCAAAGAAAGGAGGAGCAGTGCCCCAGAGAAGACAGCAGCAGAGTGGGGGAAGGTGGACATCATTGAAAGGGTGGATGAGAAACCAAAAGAAACAAGTTCTGATGAACAGAAAATACTGGTAAGTCCTTAACTTAAAAAGCTGTTTTATATGTGGTAAGAATTGTAGCTGAGGCTCCCTGCAACAGTAATTTGCCCAAAACCTTGTTACACTTGCAGGCTCCTGAACAATTACTTGTGTTTTTTTCCGTAAAGGAGAACTAAGCCCCTCTAACCAAAAACACCCAACACTTAAATCTGGCATTGGTCCCCTTCCCCTCTTCCTATACTCACTGTGCATTAGTTAAAAAAAAAACCCTTACAAAAATGCAGAGCAGCGAAGCGGAGCTCCAGGGCATCATCTTCCGCCGCTTCATTTTCTTTCGGGGATTTGAAACTGCATTTGAAACAGATTCCTGTCTTGGCCCAACTGCTCGTGCTCCTGCAGGCTTCGTGTCATCATTGTGTCCCAGAAGAATACAGCGGATCCACAACATTTTCTTCAGTTATTAAAACACAGAGAGGCCTATTGCCTATGTTGGCATAGAAAACACAAATCATGAGAATAACTCCTGTCTTGGCAGGTTCCCTTACTAAGCTGAAACTCCTGGTGGACTTCCAACCAATAGAATTAGAAATATTGGGGTCACCCCTTTGTCTCTTACTTATTGATTCTTACACAGATTGCTCAGCTTCCTGGCTTAGATGCACAGGTGCTTTCTCTGTCCAGCTTAGGGAGGCCTGCGTTTTGTTTTGCCCAGGTGCATTGACCTATAGCAACCAATAAGGTGTTTTTTATTAACAGGCACCAAGTAAATGCAATTGCTGATTGGTTGCTAAGGTTTACTGCACTTAGGTGAACTTGTAGTATAACACAACAGCAGCAGGGGGAGGCTACCAATTTGGACATGTATACACTGGTTACAACTTGCTTGCGTTAAAGGCACTGCAGTATTTTTCAGGCAATTTCCCAAGATTGGTCCATGTAATATGTTTTACCCTCAGCGATTCCAAATAATGTGAAAAGGCTAGGTACTGCTGGGATAAGCTTGCCCAGGTGCAGCAACCCATAGCAACAGTAATGATTGCTTATAGGAGTCTAGGCTTTGCATATTTTATTACATTACCCCTGAAATTTGAAATCATGAAGGGGGTTATGTAATAAAAAGCACTAAGTTTGCCCAGGTGCAATAAACCATAGCAGCCAATCAGCAGGTAGAATTTATTGGTCACCTGTTTAAAAGCAAATATCTTATTGGTTGCTACAAGTTACTGCTACTGGGAAAATTTAGAGCCTTTTTATCAGAGTCAGATTTACATAATGGGTGCCCCTAGGCCTGCTGTCGTTTGTTGCACCCATCCCCTCCCCTCCTTCATTCTCTTACTGACTTACTAGTACTATTATAAAGGCATTGAGCAAATACGTCTTCGTTATGCAGCAATCATACTTGTAAATGTCCTGAACAGAAGACAGAAAAATGCATTAAATGCAATAAATGCAAAGAATGAAGTGAATTCTCAATCATATGCTTTAGGGCCCTGAAACAAACTGTATCATGTGTTCTCCATTATCTGGACACGGCAGCTGCTCTTTTCTAGGTTTTCCCATAGCTGCCTGCTCTCTTATCTTTTATCAGGGCCATGCAATGGCTATTTCCATATTTTCTTTTTATCAGACCAATGCAAATAATAAACTGCTCAAGCCGAGCACATAACATAAGTGCATAAGGCAGCACATAGACTAATGAGATACCAGAAGAATTGTATGGGGCCCTCCAACTTTCTTCCCCGATTGATATCTGGCCAAGAGTTGGGTAGTGGTGTCCATCCGTTGGATTGCGGACCTCATCTGTTTGTTGATGCAGACCCGTGATCCGACTGGCCATATACCTGTCATTATGATCCAATTGTTGGGCCCTAGGGCCCAGGATCGGCTCAGCCCAATATCACCCACCTCAAGATGGGCGTATCAGGGAGAGATCCACTCATTTGGAGAGATTGCCAAACGAGGGGATCTCTTTATGTATGGCCACCTTTACACTGGAAAACTTTGTCATGTTTTCCACCAAAGATACCAGCTTTTTATTTGAAGGGCCCATTAGGAACACCTGCTCCAATAGAAACTTTATATATATATATATATATATATATATATATATATATACATCTATCTATATACTGGTTCTACTCTCATGTTCCTGTTCTTGCCACATCAAAGAAACCATAACAACGCATGTTAAGATAACAGATCTAAGGGTTAGAAGCACCGGTGCTCTCTAGTCAATGAAAAAGAACAAAAGCAACCAAAGAAGCGAGAGAGACCTGGTTTTCCTTTTGCATAATATTATATGAGATAAACAGATCTGTTTCTCATGGAAATTGGATGAGAACATCCTGTTCCTTTCTAATACTCATAAGAGAACTCCTGGGTCACGGGACTGATTGAGAATTCAGGTCCTTGATCTGCTGCTGAAGGGGTCAGAAATTAAATGAACAGGCTGTTTGTGACAAGGACATACCCAGAGCATAAAGTAATGTACATTATATCAATCTATTCATGAAACGTAAGCTAACTGGAAGGGAGCCCAGTCACTACGTGCGTCTGCATTTCGTCTCTTGTTCTTAATGGCTTTTAATGGCTCCATGAACAAACACTCAGAGGAGACCCAAAGAACACAATCTGCCATATCCACCACCCGTGACCTTTCAAGCTCTGCGTAGGCACAGTTCTCTTACCATTATTCCCAATAATGCACTGTTATGGTCAAACAAGCTGATTTGGAATCCGTGCAACAAACAAAACAAAGTTTACAAAAGGTATTTCAAATAAATGGGGTGTGTTCCGTTATGCCTTCTGGGTATTATCTCATTTAATCTTGGTGAAACTAAATCATGGTCTGTATACATCAGAACTCTTAAAGGGGTTGTTCACCTTTGAGTTGACTTTTAGTATGATGTAGAGAGTGGTATTCTGAGACAATTTGTAATTGGTTTTCATTTTTTATTATTTGTGGTTTTTGAGTTATTTAGCTTTTTATTTAGCAGCTTTCCAGTTTGCAGTGTCAGCAATCTGGTTGCTAGGGTCCAATTTACCCTAGCAACCATGCATCGATTTGAATGAGGATATGGAATATTAATAGGATAGGGTCAGGAAATAAAGACAAATAATAAAAAGTAGCAATAACAATAAATGTGCATCTTCAGAGAGGATTTCTTTTTTGAGGGTGTCAGTGACCCCCCTTTTGAAAGCTAGAAAGATTCAGGAAAAGAAGACAAATAATTTATAAACTATAAAAAATAAATAATGAAGACCAGTTGAAAGTTTGCTTAGAATTGGTCATTCTATACATACTAAAAGTTAACCTGAAGGTGAACCATCCCTTTAAAGAATGTACCTTTGCTTGGGACTCTCTTACTTCCAGTCAATTGCCCTGCTACAGGCTGTCATGAATTATTCAAATCTCTATGATTGATTTATTACAACCGATTCTCTTACCCAGAAAGTGTCAAATGTAACACATAAATTGCATAGACGATTCATGATATTCATGCATTAAACTGTTCTTTCAAAATGTCACTGTTCTATTTTCGGCTATTTTTCCTGGGACAATTGAGAATCTGGATTACAGATTATTAAAGTGGATGTGTTTGAGCACATACAGGGGCATATCTATAGACGAAGCAGACCCTGTGGCTGCAGAAGGCCCAGGAGGTTTAGGGGGCCCCATGAGGCCCTAATTAATGGTCAATTTCAATATATATCGGTAAACAGGACAGCAGTACTATCTGTTATGCGACTGAGCACAGGGTAAAAAAAAAATTAAATACAAGTCTAGAATGTATTTCAGTTTTGTATTGTGCAACACAAAAGAGCAGATTTATAAAAGTGTGAAACTACATCTTACCAAAAAATACTCCCCCACTTCCTATTTATTCCTGTGGGATTGTTAGACGTGTATTTATCAAATGGCGAACTTTCACCCACTTCTAAAAATCCCACAGGAGAGGGGAGGGGGAGTTTTTCTTTGGGGTGAATCCTTTTACGTATACTAAAGCAAAATCCTGGGTAGTCATCTATTCTGATTGACCTACATGCACATGGCGGGATGAAGCTATTAAAATGGATCAGTTAATAGTGCTCCTAACACCCCCCCTTTCCCCCCAGCAACCAGGACCAGATTTACATAGTGGGTGCCGGGGTGCCCCTAGGCCTGCCGTCGTTTGTCGCCCCTGTCGCCTCCCTTTTATTTACTCAAATTTTCATCATCAGGACAGAGCAAAGGGAATTGGCACATGGGAAATTTAAATTTCTGTACAAATGTGGGTGTGGTTAGGCAGCATACCACCCCCTAAAATCCCGCCACTCTAGGCCTGGGCCTAGGTGTCCTCTCCACAAATCCAGACCTGCCAGCAGCCCATCAGCAGAACAATGGGAAGGTAACCAGATAAAAGCTCCCAGTTCGATTTAAGAACAGCATTCTAGAGTAAAATTCCATGTCCCAATGCTACTCCTTCAGTTACATTGAGAAACAACAGCCTGTCAGAAAGCAGTTCCCTCCTAAATTGACTCTTTCTGAAAGCACATGACCAGGCAAAATGACCTGAGATGGCCACTTACACACCATTATTACAACTATAAAAAATGCATTTGTTTGTTCAGGAATTATGTTTTATATGGTAGAGCGAATTATTTGCAGTGTAAACTGTTTAATTTAGAAATCAAAATTACATCATCAAAATCATGACAGAATCCCTTAAAGTAACAAACGTTTGGGTGGAGGTTGGGTGGAGGTTTCTTTGGTAGGTTTCCAGAGGAACATAAAACCAGTCACGCCCAAAATGCCCTATTTCGCCCACCCAATTCCCAGCCCACAATGATGAAACTCCACCCCATATTGCCACAACTCCTCATAGCCCTATTCTGACCCAAACCACATCATGAATAGCTTGTTTCTTTATAGATGAAACTGATAGCACTTGTAGCTCTGCACTTTAATGCATAGAAATCTCACATGTTATTTGTCCATAGATGGCCAAGGACTGCGCACCTCAGGGACAATGACACTTATGGTAAGAAATACTCATTTATTGACTTCATATTCTTCATTAAGTGTCACTCGGCAAATGAATATTGTTGTGTAGTGAAAAGGTAACTAAATACAGGTACAGGAATCCGTTTTTCAGAAACCCGGGTCCAGAAAGCTGCCAAGGCTGTCTCTCGAGGATTGCATTTTATCCACATTTAAAAAGGATTTCCTTTTTCTCTATAATAAAAAAAGTACCTTGTTCTAAGATATAATTAATCCTTATTGGAAGAAAAACCAGCCTATTGGGTCTATTTAATGTTTACATGATTTTCTAGAAGACTTGCACTGAATCCTATATTTTGGATTTGGCAGGACCCCTGAACCCTTTGCGAAAAATTTGGGTGTATACCAAACCGAATCCTAATTTTTATATGAAAATTAAGGGTAGGAAGGGGATTTTCCTCCCAGTCCCTAATTTGCATATGCAAATCAGGATTTGAATTCTGTTTGGCAGTACAGAAGTATTGTGCTGAATCCTGCTTAAAAAGTAGGGATGCCCCCAATCCACTATTTTGGATTCGGCCGAACCCCCTGAAAGATTTGGCCGAATACCGAACCGAATCCGAATACTAATCCTAATTTGCATATGCAAATTAGGGGTGGGAAGGGAAAACATGTTTTACTTCCTTGTTTTGTGATTAAAAAGTCACGTGACTTCCCTCCGGGGGCCTAATTTGCATATCCAAATTAGGACTCTGATCTGCCAGGAAGAAGGATTCGGCCAAATCTGAATCCTGCTGAAAAAGACCGAATCCTGGCCGAATCCCAAACTGAATACTGGACTCGGTGTATCCCTAATGGAAATGTCCGCTACCCAGAAAACCCCAGGTCCCAAAAATTCTGGATACCAGGACTCATACTATATCTGATAAATGCAAACTGGGATACAAGCTGCATATTACACAAATAACCAGCTTCATTTTGAGGCAGGCTGTGTTCTAGACTATAGGAAAAGCAAAAGCCTTACTTTCTGGCATGAACTGAATAACCGTTATGGGTAATTGTACCTAATACCGTCTGCGTAGAGAGTCAATTATGCAATTTACCATCTATTAATGTGTCAAACTGAAAATAGCAGAAATTGCATTGGTTGCTATAGGTAACTGCACAGATAGTATTTATAGCACTTTACTAACATTATGCACTGCTTAGTGCTGCACAGCTTATTCCAGCACTTTTATATAAATTCTCTCACTGGCATTAGTTGCATCCTTTATAAATAGTTATGTGCATGTGTATTGTATGGCCTATTAGTATAAATTTAGACTGAAGCTTAAAGTAATAGGTGCAAAATATGCTTCTCTCTGTTAAAGGGGTTGTTTACCTTTCAAACACTTTTT
>CM044435.1:17891475-17901604 GCA_024363595.1 Xenopus borealis | reverse complement strand
TTGCAAAAAATTGACCCTCGCAAGACTCTACTTCCTGCCTGAGTCTCACCCTGCTAGCTCAAAGCTCTATGCTCAATTGCAGCAGGGAGAGGAGCACACTGAGCATGCTCAAGCCCAAGCCCTGGAGGTTTAAGCTGAAAGCAGGAAAAGTGATACAGAAGCCCATGTGTACACAATAGAAGAAATTGGGAGTTTATTTTGACAGAGGACTCAGAGCAGCATCCTAGTGTATTTATACAGACCTTTCTGATAAAGCTTACTACGTTTTAACCTTTCCTATAAGGCCACGTTTGACCTGCTTATTGTTTTTGAAGAGTTAAGAGTTCTTTTCTCTACAGATTTGTGTGCCATTGGTGGGCTCTTCTCATAACAGCATTTTACTTCCCTGGCTGACAATATAGCCATCCTTCTAAGTGTCTGCTCATTTTGAACTACAGGAGTTTATTGACAGGTTGAAAAAGATGTTCTATAGGTGAAATAATGGCAATAAAACATGTAACTGACTTGTGCAAGAGAACAGTCCACTCTGTTGGGAAGCAGTTAATGCTTTTGGAAGTTCAAGTGTTCTAAATAATTTCTTTTATGATTATTGCACCATGCCACATAGAGAGACTCCAGTTAGAGGGGGTTAACCTTGTTCCTAATAAGCAACAGAAGAAATATGGTGTGTTATCATCAGGAGGCCGAGTTGAGCAGGAAGGCAAAATTCTCCAAGATGTTCCACCCGCTGCCATGTGCATAGCTGGAAATAAAAGGCAGTTATTATGGAATCCGCTATTGTTCTTATCAGACAGCGACTCACTGTGCTTTTGGATAAGTGCTAAAATACACACTGCTACATTGACTGTGAGGGACATGCCTTGTGGATAAAACAGTTCAGGATTGTTTTGAGTAGCTGGTGGCGTTTCAGAGATGGAATGAACAATATACACAGTAACTGGAAGCTTGGCCTTTGCTAGATAGAGGGAATAACAAAGAGTCATTTCAAGCTATCAAGCGTTTTACTGTAGAAAATATCTGGAACATTTTTGACTCAGAGCTAAATAATGACACGTTACAATACCTTCTGTGATATGCAATTCAGATATCTAGTCATGAACATACATGAGGGGGGGACACCAAACCAGTATTTGATAGCAGATGTTTTCATCATGAATAGCCATGCTGGATAAGCTGTTATGGTATATTTCTCAACTAAAAGGGGTTTCTGGCAAGTTTTGTTGACGGTCTGATTTGGCCCACCTCTCATTATGTTGCTTGCAGCTTTCAGGAGTTTGTTTTTTTTTTTTTTGGAAAGAACAGAATAGTTAAGACAAACAGACAGGAGGCATTGGCAGACCTGCTGCTGGACCTAAGGCTACATAACATACGTAATCTCTGGTTTCATTTTTAACGTCAAAGCTAGAAAAGAAAGACTAACAGACCATTTAGCAGAAAAGTAGCAACACACTGACATAAAAGCTTCCAACACAGCTAATCCAGTTACTGTATGGGGTCAGTCCCATGGTCTGCCAATATGTGGCAAAAATTGGTCATAATTCTATTGTGCAGGTTAGAAAATCCCAATTGTGAGACCACCACCTCAAAGCATGGATACTGTCCTCTTCTGATGGATCTCCTAGACCTCCATTATGATCCAGTTGGTGGTCATCACAATTTGGCCCAACATATTGGTGGCCAAACAAACAATTTCCTCACACCTCGCCAAAGGAGCAGATGTATGGCCCCCTTTCATCATAGGATATTTATAGTGGGGATAGAAAATCTGCATTTCAGGTTTTTTTTTTTTTTTAACGTACACAGACACAAAGAATTTAACCCTTTTAAACTGTACTAAAAATACTGTAACATATATAAAATGCTAAATGATATTTTGAACTCTGTTTAGGTATTCATATTATATTTAGGGATGCACCGAATCAACTATTTGGTATTTGGCCGAATCCTCAAATCCTCCATGAAATATTCAGCCAAATACCAAACCGAATCCTAATTTGCATATGCAAATTATGGATGGGAAGGGTAAAAGTGGAAAAAAATGTTTTTACTTCCTTGTTTTGTGATAAAAATGTACGTTATTTCCCTTCCCTAATTTGCATATGCAAGTTAGGATTTGGTTAGGCCAGGCACTAAGATTTGGCCGAATGCTGCTGGTTTAGGTTGAATCCTAAGCCAAATTCTGGGTTTGGTGCATCCCTAATTATATGATATGGCGATAGGTTTTGAATGAATAAGCTGTACACCAACCAATATTTTTTTCTCTGAGACTTAAAATAGAGTCGGGCAGTAATTGAGGTATAAAACATAAATAATTTGAAATATATAGAAATAATAATTCATATAATATGCAAATAACCATGATTTAGTACAGAACCGGTGCTAATATCAAGCCAAAACACTTTGCTCCGACCAACTTACTTTGGTAAATATTTTTCTTATTTTAGGCTGTAAAAAATATCTCATAATAAAGATGGAGAAAAAAAAACATCCATGGGTAGGTTTCTCAATAGTGCAATAGCATTTCCCTTAAGTCATACAGGTTCCTGCCCTGAATAGTACTTCAGTCCCAGCGGTAGTTTAACTTATAGTGTGGTTGCACACCATCTCATGCTCATACAGTGTACACCTCATACATAATTTCCTTAATGCTGTGGGGCTTAGACCCAACTTCCCATGTGTGTGTAGGGGGTTACGGAAGTCATTTTATTTCATGCAGACGTAAATGCTACTGGCATCTCCACAATGGGCAAATGTTCAAGGTGAGCTTTCCAATCCTCCTGTTTCAGCAGGCTTTGTTGGCGGGGGAGGAGCTGCCCGCATCTACAGAATAAAAGAGAAAGGAAGTCTGAGAGCTTTAAGAAATGTAAAGGATGCAGCAAGGGTTGGAAATTAAATCTTCTGTGGGCCCTTTTGTTTCTGATCTAGCTCCACCCACATAAGAAAGAGAGGTTGGCATTCCAGAAGGACAATGATCCTAAACACATAAGCAAAGCTACAGTAGAGTTTCTTAAAACCAAGATACTAGATGAGACAGTCAAAGTATTGACCTCAATCCAATCCAAAAATTGCTATTTACCAGTTATTCCCATCCAACCTTATAGAACTTGAGCAATATAATCAAGAAGAATAGGAGAAATGGCAGAATCCAGATGTGCAAAGCTACAATAGACTTGCTTCACTGACTCAAGGAAGGTTCAAACTTATATGACTACAAACTGTTGAATTATTTTTTTGTTTGGTTGATGGTTGTGTCACAAATTTTTATTTTTTCAAACGGTTATGTATATGGTGTAAATCCTAATGTGGAAGGGGATATTAATATCCCATTGCTGAGGGGTTACATGATTCTACTTACAGGTCTTAATCTTGTTGCTCCAAAGTCTGGTGATCCCTGAGAGCTCTGGGAACCATTTTGTCTGGTATCTGAAAAAGAAGAGAACTGAAGATTTTCCCTAAGTTCTATTGCATTCAATGATACATATAAGGGTAAGGGCAAATGGCAAGATTTAGTAGCCTGGGACTGCCTTCCAGTGCCAAACCGCTGGCTTGAATGTAAAACCGCTAGCAGTATGGCACTCGTTACGCTTAGTTTTCCGAAGTCGACCGAAGTTGCCTCACGAGGAAACTTTGGGCAACTTTGGAAAAAGAAGAGCCACGAGTGCCATACCGCTAGTGCAGGGATCTGCAACCTTGGCTCTCCAGCTGTTAAGGAACTACAAGTCCCACAATGCATTTGCCTTTATGAATCATGACAGACTCCTTTATTGCATTGTGGGACGTGTAGTTCCTTAACAGCTGGAGAGCCAAGGTTGCAGATCCCTGCGCTAGTGACTTTACATTGAAGCCGGCAATAAGGCATGGCAAGGCAGTTAGGGGGAGATTGTCGACCAGACGAAGAAGAGATTAGTCGACAGGCGACTAAATCTCCCCGAATCTTGCCCTGTGCCCTTACCCCAAGGAACGTTTCTTTTAAAGCACTTTAGTTAATGCCGCCTTTCAAGAAGTGACATAGGACGAGTCTCTCTTCCCACAATATGCCAGCAGTCATTTTTGGAATCTGCTTTGTAGCGCAAGTCACATGAATCAGAAAATTAAGTAGAAACCTGTAGATGCGTCGGCTGCTGCTCCAGGAAGCTGTGTTGTTTGGCTGGAGAAAGGTGCAAAGGTGGGAGGCAAGAACGGTGGTGGAGCAGGGGATGGCAGTTCCTGCAAAAAAAAAATATATATAAATATATTGGTCACTTATAGATTTACTAGCCATACCAGACTGGAATATGTATTACTTGCAGGGTAAGTGTTAGTAATATGTAGGGCTACCTCAAGAGATAAATTAAACAGCCATTTCTGCAGAAAAAACAAGCAGCAAGGAATTGTCACTAAGGAGCATGTGTCTCAACAATCAGATACAAATGAACACCCTCTTTAGTAAACAATGCTCAAGTTGTAGTGCACATTTTTCTGTTTGCATTTATATCGGTATGTTAAAGGAGAAGGAAAGCTACTGAAGCAGTTTATTGCCAAGATAGAACATTATATTTATTCTGCAGAATGATTTACCATACCTGAGCAAACAGCTCTAGAAGCTCTCTGTTTAAGATATCAGCTGCCATATTATCTTGGTGTGACATAAATTCCTGCCTGAGTCTCTCCCCCTCACTCATAGCTCTGGGCTCAGATTACAGCAGGGAGGGGGGAAAAGGCAGGGGTAAAGGAACAAACTGAGCATGCTCAAACCCTAGACCTGGAGGTTTAGGCTGAAAACAGGAAGCCTAATACAAAAGCCCATGTGTACACCATAGAAGGAAAGAAATGTGGTGTTTCTTTTGACAGAGGACTCAGAGCAGCATTTACTGGTGAATTTATATAGACCTTTTTGATAAAGCTTACTTAATTTTAGCCTTTCCTTCTCCATTAATGCCATCAATTCTGGCACACTTTAATAACTAATTTTGCATCCAATGCATGGACCTCAGCCAGGGCAATCTGCATATCAAGGCTGCTGTTACTTCCATGATTTCTGTGCACCAATGCAAAGACTTGTCAATCTGTAATGGAGCCAACTCAAATGATTGTAGATGAGCCAATGGGCACTCAATTTGTGAACATTGTAGCACTTTGCACTTGGCTTGTATTCATAATTGTGCCTTATACTGTTCTTTCAAGCACAGTTAGTTGAGTTTAATCAGTTACATTAAACAGACCCAGTAATCCAGATGCACAGTAAGAGACCGCCCTCTGCTGCTAGAAAAATAACATGGTTTGAAATATGTTTTGTTGAACATCAAGATAAAAATGGCTTCAATTCCATAGATACAAGCAATATCTGGTGCAAAGTAGATTAAACTTTTTTTTAATGATAAATTTCACTAGCTGTAATTATTATACCGCCAACCCTGCACACTATTTTGACAATCCTATCAGAGAACAGTAGTGATTGGTAGCTGATTCATCTCTGTCTCACTGTTTCTTTGATGATATAACTAGAATCATCCAGGACTATAAATACAAGTTTACCTCGCTTGTCTCTGAAGTGTACCCTGATAACTCTTCGACTAACAGTGATGGAAAGACTCCCACTTTTCCGTTAAATTCTCCTTTCCAAAACCCATCATCTACACCTCCTTCTTCTTTCCGAATAATCTGAATGATGGCTCCTTCTGGGAACGTGAGCTCTTCTTCACTTTGACCTTCATACTCATAGAGCGCCCTTGCAAGGCATACTGCATAGGAAGAGGAGTTAAAAGAAATGGTCATTAGAAATTGTCTACATAAGCTGTATTAGGTTATTATGGAGCTTGTCATCGTCTATGCTATCAGAGACTACTACAAACAAATCTAGTATCTTGTGAAATAGAAATCATACAATTTGTGCATCAGAGAAGAAAGCTTATTATTTCTTCAAAGGGAGATGCATTTTTTCCTCTGTTCTATTTTCTAAGAACAGTAGCATAACACTCGACCTGCCTTCCTCCAGAATCATATCTCCCTCCCTTCTGGACAGCCATGCACACAAACACCCCTACTGTTTTGCACATGATAGTCCTTTAACATGGCTACTGTGGGTCCCAAGAGGTGTGGGCCCAGGTGCAATCTCCTCCAGCACCACCGGTATTTATGCCACTGTCAATGATGGGGTTAACTACTTTGCTTATAATTTTTATTCTTAAAACCTCCAACAGACATCCTACTGTGTCGGGATAGAAAAACCCAAAATTATTTCACAAGTCACTAGTTGTGTTTACTGCTATCATTCATAAAATACTAGAAATAGAACTTGCATTTATGTTAATGATGACATGCTTAAGCCTGTATAACTTCAGGAATGCATGCCTATTGAAGATCTCTCTGCTTATGTAAGACCTGCAACAATTAATATATCAACTTCTAAATTATGTAAAAGCACAGAACTATGTATTATACTGACCTCCTGTTTGAGTCCAGTCCATTTCCAGTATCCCGGTAAGCTCTTTATTGCTGCCACTCTTGTAACTAGTATCTGTCCAATTAGCCAGTTTCTGGTTCACAGCAGAATGATTTATGATAGTAATGTACTTTTCTGGCACATATCCAACTTGCCCACTCTTGTTCCGAGCCTGAAATTTATTTTGGGCAAGTACAGATCAATACTGGAGCATGAGAGAAACCAAATTTAATTATCGCTGGTGTGAAACATTTGCACTCTGCTCCATAAAGCTGGTAAGAGACAAGTGGTGGCCCTACTTCCAATCCATGCTTTTTTTTTTTTTTTTTTTACACACTTGCTATTCCAATTACAAATTCACATACTTCAGGCCTCAGACAGACTTGGTCAGCAATACTGGAGCTAGTGCTTTCTAAAAACCCAGAACATATAGCAAATGTGCAAGTACTACTAGGGAGACAATTATTTAGGAAAAGTTGCACTCATATGTACCTGCTTGCAACACGACGGCTGAAGATATGACTTACAATGCAGAATTGAGGTCCTGTGTAAAGATCTAGATCCTATGCATCCTCAGGGAATTCCATGGGAAAGCTTAAAAGTCTACTGTATATAGCAGGGGTCCCTAATCTTTTTTTATCATGAGCCATGTTCAAGTGTAAAATAAAGTTAAAGAGCAACAAAAGCATGCAAAAAGTTCCTGGGATGTCAAATATGGGCTGTAATTGGCTATTGGTGGCCCCTATGTGGACTGGCAGCCTACAGGATGCTGTGTTTGGCAGTACACACGTTTTTTAATGCAACCAGGAACTGAAAAACAATCACCTACTTTGAAGCCAGTAGTAGCAACATCCAAGGAATGGAGAGCAACATGTTGCTCATGAACCACTGGTTGGGGATCACTACCTCTAGTGCTGGTCAACCCACATCTAAAATTCACTACTTACCTTAACCCATTCTTCTACATCGCCATCTTCAATGACCTCCAGTTGTTCCCCTTGAGTGATGGAAAGCTCATCAGACTGTGAAGACTGTGGATAGAGAACAAGAGTTTCTGTTGCGAAAAAGGAGCAATTTGGAAACATGAAAAACAACACATTTGTTCAGTAATCATTTTTTATTTTACGTTACGTAACTTTTTTTAAACAAAAAAAAACCACAGAAATTTCTTAGGAAAAAAAAGTACGTTTGCCACAAACGCAACTTCTGAAGAACAATTGGAGCCTCCGTCCCAATCTCACAGGCAGACAGACAGGTTTTGCTCAAGAATATCCCTGTATTTAGCACCATCCATCTGTCCCACGACTCGGATCAGTTTCCCATTCCCTGCTGCTGAAAAACATCCCCACAGCGTGACACTGCCACCACCATATTTCACTGTGGTATTCGTGGGGTGATGGGATGTGTTGGGTTTGCGCCAGACATAGCATTTTCTTGGTGGCTGAAAAGTAACATTTTAGTCTCATCTGACCAGAGCACCTTCCTCCATACATTTGGGGAGTCACTCACATGCCTTTTGGCAAACATTACGCGCCTTCTTATTTTTCACTTTAAGTAATGGCTTTTTTCTGGTCACTCTTCCATAAAGCCCAGTTCTATGGAGTGTACGGCTTATTGTGGTCCTATGGACAGATACTCCAGTCTCTGCTGTGGAACTCTGCAACTCCTTTAGGGTTACCTTTGGTCTCCGTGCTGCCTCTCTGATTAATGCCCTCCTTGCCCGAGCTGTGAGTTTTGGTAGGTGGGCTTCTCTTGGCTGCTTTGTTGCTGTATCATGTTCATTCCATTTGAAGATGATGGATTTGATGGTGCTCCGGGGGATCATCATTATAAATTTTTTTATAACCCAACCCTGTACTTCTCAACAACTTTGTCCCTGACTTGTTTGGAGAGCTCCTTGGTCATCATGGCCTCTTGCTTAGTGGTGTTGCAGCCTCTGGGGCCTTGTGTTTATACTGACAGATAATTTGACACTTAGATTGCACACAGGTGGACTGAATTTCACTAATTATGTGTCTTTTGAAGGTAATTGGTTGAACCAGGATTTTTTTTAGGGACTTGGCAGAGAGGGCGAATACATATGCGCATGTCAGTTTTCAGTTTTTTTATAAATTCTTTTTTTATTAATATTTAGACTATTTTGTGCAGATCCATCACATAAAATAAGATTAAGAATCATTTAAACTACAGGTTGGAATGTAACAAAATAGATACAAAGCCAAGGGGGTGAATACTTTTGCAAGGAAGTGTATTATTTTATAAAAAGAATATGCAATAGATACAGCATGCAGATCACTAGATTTATGCAAACCAAAATAAGGGAGCAAAAATTCACTACATTAGCTTAAAAATTATTCATTCCTGAGCACACTTTCACCTATGTTATAGACCTATCTGAGTTACAGTCATGGGTATTGTAATGGGGGATCATTTTCCATCCCTTGAAAGTTTTCATTAATCTTTAAAGACATACACCAAGTCATTGTACCATTTCATTATCTGGAAGCCTTGCCATCTTCGGTAGATTCCCATTAATACAAGCAATTCCTTATTTGTTTTTGGATTTGCTTCATGATTGTACAATGCCTTGTATTATTTACTTGATGAATTAAGCTAGCATAAATCCATGTTTATGACAAAAAAAAAAAAATTCTTCAATTTATTTTTTAAATGGTGTTAGGGACAGAGATCCAAATTATGTTAGTACCTCTTAAAAAGCCCAAGTCCAAGGATTCCAGAGAACAGATCCCAGTACATACACTACCTGGTATTGCGTGATTATTTATTGAAACATATTTTATCCTAGTTTAATAATGCAGGCTTTCAGCTTTTCTTTTCATTGGAAAAATTACCTGGTAACTGTACAAAACTTGACAAGGAAAGGGATACGGACGCGAGCCACTTAAGTTCAGACTGGATTCTTCAAATATATCACCATTGTCATCACACTCTTCAAAGTCTGTGAAATCGAATTCATCCATCTAGAAAAAAAAAAATTATAGCGTATTAATAAAAACTAAATGAACATTTGTTTATTGATGTCACTGATAAAACAGACCTGAACTGATGGAGCAATCCTATATAATTAATTTAACCATTAGAATTAAATTCTCTTTCATTATGTAAAAAAGCTTAATTTTGGGTGCACACTCTCACTTAGTGACATTCAAAGGACAAACAAGGAACGGAGCAGAGTTGCACTGTTTATGATACACATTCCCATCTAGAAATTGGAAGTTATAAAATGACTATATAAGTATGGGATCCCTTATGCAGAAACCAGTTATCCAGAAAGCTCAGAATTACATCTCCCATAGACTCCATTTTATCCAAATAATCCAAATTGTTTAAGAAAAAAATTTGCTTTTTCTCTGAAATAATTAAACCTTGTACTTAATCCCAACTAAGATATAATTAATTCCTATTGGAAGCAAAACCAGCCTATTTGGTTTATTTAATGTTTTTAGTAGACTTAAGTTACAAAGATCCAAATTACGGAAAGATCCTTTATTCCGAAAACCCCAAATCCAGAGCATTCTGGATAACAGGTCCCATAGCTGAACAAGAAATAAATGAGTTTTAAAAGAGGAATTACAGTTGGTGATAATTCTCCATTGGACATCCTGGCTTCACTCAGACGTCTCTCCTGCTCAAGTTCTTCATTTGCTTGCATCATGGCACCCGAGAGCCACGTGTCCACATCTACAC
>CM044435.1:17876790-17889400 GCA_024363595.1 Xenopus borealis | reverse complement strand
ATTCTAAAAACCACTAGTAACATTTAATGGATGCTTTTAGGGATCATGGTAGGCCGTATAAAAATGTATTACCTCAGCTTTCCTCACACTTTCCTTTACTTCTTCCGTCTTTAGCTCCATACTGGAAAGTTCGTCTTCAGAGGCAGTTGCCCTTTTAGCTTCCAACCTTTGCAGGACCTACGTATTGAGAAATAATAGCTGAATAGCACGTTCTACTTTACCTCTTAATATGTCAAAATGTAAGGAGGCCACAAAAAAACTATAGGACAAGTCATTTGGGGGAACAAAGTTGTGTTACCACACAATAACTTTTAGGCTGGTTTGGTCACACTTTTAGAGCATTGCAGGTATATGCATGTGCATGTATGTGACTAGAGACAAGAGCAGTAGAGCAAAACTGGAAAACTTTGTTTACTGTACATGCTCCGGTCTACAAAAGCGACACCTGGGAAGTCAAGTTAGAAAGCTCCATGGGCTTCTGTGTTTTTTTCTAAAAAGGATAATCGCCTGGGAAGGGGGAGTAGTAGCCATTTAATTGACTGGAGGGTGTCAATTACATGAATTGCAGTTTACTTGTCCTTGAAATGTGCCCCAATATAAAATCAAAAGGCAAGTCTGTGAAATGACTTGTTAAACGCAAATTATTCACAAAAGGCCTTTATTTAATTTTGATATGGAAGCTATTACACCTACAACTAAATCCTTAGCCTCAAAATGAATAGACAAATAGAAAACAGTCCCTAATTATAAATAATCATTTCTCTAGGATTGCCCCATTCAAGAATATCTGACAGTCATATATTTTTGTTTAATAATGAATACGGTGCACATTAGCGGTTAAAATAGTGGCACTTTTTAATGGCACATCTGTTTTTGAGTCAAATGTCTTTATTCTGTCAGACCTAGTGTATATATCAGGATACTTACCCTCTGCCTCTTCACCTGCAAAAACAGTGTCATTCTTTGACAGATAATGCAGAGGTATTTCAAAATCCACTATGCTCCATATACTAATTATAACTGATTGACAAAACAGAAGTCACTGGGTATATAAATACAGTTAACAGGGGGGGGGGTGTTTGTTCCAACTGAAGCTTCTTCCCTGTGTCCTTGGACATTTAATATTGGGGAGCTTTCTTTGTGCCAAGCATCACACTCAACAACAGCAGCCGTCTAATAGCCCAGGAAATCAATAAGTCTTTTAAAAGGGTATTGTATTTCTAACCCAGCCAAAGGACAGAAGACAAAAGGGTGACTTGCTTGGCAATGCAATGAGAAAGAGTTTCCAGTTGTTATTATGTAGCTCTGGGACTGATATTTGCACTGCTTTATTGCTGCATGTATGGAGGTGCCTCCATATGATCAATATGAATTGGCATACCTATCTGCTCCCCAATTTGTTGTATATACCCACCCAATCAATCTCTGATGCTTTCATTTAGGGGGTGTTGTGTGTACAGGGACTGCATCTGGGTCCTAAAGACAAAAAGATAATCTCCTGCATGCAAATTAATTGATCTTTAGCCACAGAAGTGCATATACACCTGTAGTATAAATTGCCCAATCCCGTGTTCTTAGGAGTTTAGGATATGCAAGTGAATAAAGGGAGCTGGGTCTAAGGAATAGGTGGCTACTGCAGACACAGTTGTTCGAGGGTGACAAGTAAAGGGCTCTGCACAAAATAATAAAGTTTCTTAACTGTATAAGCAACACATATTAATGACTTGGGGCAAGAAGCCCTACAAAGTCAAGTATATCTTAAAAACATCATATTCTATTTATTGAGAGAATGTACAATAGTGAAGGAGCTAATAAGTCTGACAGTGATTTGGATTTTTTTTTTTTTAACTGCTTTTTGCTAGTCCATATGCTTCCTTTCATGGGAAGCTAAAGGTTATTTACTGTACTTTAGAGCACAGAATAGTGCAGTGAAAGAGTTTCCTATAACGTGTTTTATGATGGCAATGCTTGTGCAGTGTAGTACTTTGTCTCTGTAGCAGTATTTTACCTAGCACAGCAGTAAAACGTATACAAGCTGAAAACTTAATGAATTGTTTCTATTTATTTCTTGGTAACATACGATGCACTATGCAGCACTTTTACTGAAATTAATGAAGGTCTAGAAAAAATAACTCTTATGCAAGATGCCATTATTCAGCAAAGCTCACAATACAGTGCAGTATGAGATCGATTTTACTTTGAAGAATTCAACTGACCCGCTCCCCGTGGGTTTTCATTTTATAATCTCTCGCAGCTCTGCTTGTCCATCTTCGTGCCTCCTTGTCCAGCATGCTCTCCACATTTGGGCCTTTGGTGAGGGATTCCAGAGTTGACACCTGCAAAGCAGTTACAAAGAGAAGACAGAGCAATGAAACAGTGAGAGAAAAAAAAAACCCACCACAGTGGTAGTTGAAGTTTCCTTGCCAATAATCTACCAAGGGTTAGATAAGAGACCCTGAAAATTAGTAAATTAGTGCTTAATGGCTTATGACCATTGCTTTAAAGGGAGTGTTCCCCTTTAAAGAGTCAGAGGAAGAAGACAATTGAAAAAATTAAACAATGAAGACCGGAAAAGTTAATTAGAATAGGTCATTCTATAACATATAAAAAGTTAACGGAAAGGCAAACCACCCCTTTTATGCTAAGGTTTACTATCCTTTAATAATGGGAAAAAAATACTCCCAAAATCTATCAAGATCATTAAAAATACCCATCAAAACTGAATACATTATCCAAAAATATAAAAAAGTTGGGCAATTGAAAAGATGTGGAGATTTAGCCATTCCATAACATACTAAAAGTTGACTTCAAGGACCCAACCCTTTAATGCTTTTCTTAGGGAAAAATGGAAGCACAAAAACGCTCCAACAGATCACAGTGGAAAATGTAGTGTAGGCTAGATACATCCTGGTACGCACATATCTGTGCACTCCTCACTACACTGGACTCTGTATACAACATTGCTTTTGTTTTGAGATGGAGAAACCAGCCCTGAACAGAGGCAGGGGCCTTCAAAATCACCTGTTTGCTACATACAATGCTGTTCTCACATCTGTACCCCGGCAGTTTCAGAATAAGCACACATCCATTGAGGATTCTTGCAATTTCTAGGAGTTGCATGACACATTAAAGAGGTGTTGATTCTGTGTAGGATTACTAAATTCAGATGTCACCTCTTTGAAGGGTTATAATGTGCCATTGTGATTTGATTAGTAGATGAGTTTATATGCCGAGAGCTCCCCACACCAGTCAGTTCAACTGAAGAAGCTGCTCGGATGAGTAGTGAAACGTCTTCATTGATTACTCAGCATGTCCAGTTCTTTCAGAATTACTTACATTAGATGTTAATATATTTATTCATGTTCCCATTTGAGTCCATAAATATGACTGCCTTGTTGATAATGATGTATTTAATGTGTATCTAGCTACTGATACAACAGTTTGGCGGAACTAAAAGAAATACAGAATTATATCAGCATACAGGAACTTCATCAACTGTATGTGTATGGTTTTTTTAGATGGCTCAGTTAATTACTATATAAAAGTCAGCAATGCTAAGTAAAAAAAGAAAGATGTAAAGACAAAAAGGCTTGCATGAAACCAAGAACTAAAAGGCCAAAATCAAGTAAATGTTGTTAGTTTATTTTTCTGTTAGAACCTTTTAGGGATGCACCGAATCCAGGATTTGGTTCGGTATTCGGGCTAGATTCAGCCATTTTCAGGAGGATTTGGCCGAATCATTGTGCCTGGCCGAACTGAATCCAAAACAAGGAAGTAAAAAAAAATTTTAAGTGTGCGGCACACTTTTACCCTCCCCCTCACTAATTTGCATATGCAAAGTAGGGTTCGGATTCGATTCGGTATTTGGCCAAATCTTTCGCAATGGATTCGGCCAAATCAAAAATAGTGGATTTGGTGCATCCCTAGATCATTTCTCATGAAATGCCTATACCTTATCTGATCCTGCAGACTGGAATTTTTGTATTAAAGTTGGGGAGAAGAGGTTGGTGTCTTTCAAGAAAAGCTGAAGATTTTGTTGCCGAGATACCTGTAAGCAAAGGAGTAGAGCGTGTGAAGAATCAATAACATAAAAGCTAAATTTACAGGCATGAAATAGGTGTCAATAATGTACTCCTTTTGTGACCAGCAAAACATCACAGCCAGCACATAATTACTCAAGAGTAAGATAGGCCCACTAATTCCAAAAAAAAAAAAATCAGTTTTCCATTATACAAATTGGTTTTACAGCACTTTTATGTACAGTTCCCATGGTTCTATTCACTATAGTGTGGACTAGATATCCACTGAATGCATTTACATTGTAGTGCAATTTATGGTTATTTTACCAATACAGGTGGAAAGATGCAAAATCACGTGTTTTGCGCCCACAATGCACATCTCCCTTTCTACTTAACACCTATAGGAAACAAAGATTTGTGCCTGAGTGTGAATGTTACTAGTGAGGTCGATAGGCAGGCATCCTTTTACACGTTCACCATTCACAAGGTGCTCCCTAGAGTGTCAGTGAAGGAAATGAGCATCCAGAGCCCTGTAATCAATGTGTTAAAGGGGACCTATAGCAAAAATGAAAATGTAATATAAGCTTCCTCATACTGAAGAAATAACCCTTAATACAATCAATCAAATACAAATCCTGCATTGTTTTTGAAATAATCAAGTTTATCTTCACAATCCTTCTCTCAACATCAGTTTCTTTTCATGCTGTATTCATGCAGCAGTTGGGTGTCAGATGAATGATCCAATATGTCTTATAGGGGGCTCCCTTTCCTAGCAGATGTATTAGAGCTCATTCAAATAACGGATTCCAGTGTAAACTAAATCTAACAAAATAACTGCCTTTTGCACAAATCCTGCATGTAGAGAGACATGATGAGCCCTCTATAAGATATATTGGATCTAACTGTCAATGATTATCTGAAATGTGCCCCCCCCCCCTTCAAATTGCTGACTAACTCAGACTATTTAACCAATTTAATGTTTATACTAAACAATTCCTTTAAAGATTCAAGTATGCATAAAGTATATACATGCACTTGAAAATGTTAGTGTCCAATAGTGCCAGAATCTGCAACATCAATTACAATTACAATAAGGATTCCTACTAGCAAAGACCAAATTATTCCCAGATAGTTGCTTGTTAACGAGCACAGAGATGACCAACAAATCTTACCTGCTGCGAAGCCACTAATATATCTTTGAATCGTTCTTGTGTGAACTTGCAGGTGTTCAGCTCTGTGTTACTGATCAGCGTCAGGTAGTCACGAAGCCTGTCATAGATATCACCATCTAAACACTGTACAGGGAGCACAAATTACGGCTACTAGAATAAATAGTCTATCAAGAATTCAGTGTCTGGGGATATGACACAATCACTCAAAAGTTAGCAAAAAATTATGAATTAATAATAAATTCATAAATAGTAGATAAATAAAGTTTAAAGCCTGGACTGTAGAAGAAGGCCCAAAGCGAGCGGTCTGTAGAAAAGATTCCAAAGTAGTCAATGAAAGAACTCAAGTCCTATTGAGCTCAAACTCAATAGGTTCATCTCTAACATATGGAAAGGTTATATAAACATGAACATTGTATTTTTTCTGCTGCATGAAGCATCTTGTAAGACTAATAAAAACCCACCAACGCTCCCCACTCAATCCCTCCTGTCTATTACAATGCATAGACAGAGCGCAGGGTGTAGACACATTCATGTGCCGAAGGGTCTCTCCCACAGTCATGCATGAAATCCCACTATGGTCAATAAAATGCAATGCAACTTGGCCATTGAAAAAGAGCCTTTCAGCCAGGATAAAAGAGAGCTGGGGAGCATGATTTATTCGGTTCTGATCAAACACCAGCTTTGTGTACAGGATTTTGGAGTACTTAGAACTTTGATTAAGGCTTTACTTGCCCGTCATAATTTATAATAGCAATCTGCCACTATCGCAGGCACAAGCAAAAAAGACCTGAGTAGAGTATAAAGAAATTTAACAGATAGGTCATTCATTCCACGCCCCCTGGAAAGTCCTGCTTGTAAGTTACTCACCGTCATGATATCAGGAAGGTGTGTTTGGTAGTAATGGTTGAGATGGGCATTTGCTGCTGTTAGTGCCAGTAGGTATTCATTCCGTGCCTCTGAAAGCCGCTGATTACAGTCAACCAGCTGTGTGGAAAACTAAAGAGAATCATGGATTACTTTTGTAGTACTCACATGACTGTACATTGATTCACTTATGAATTGTAAGCAGCCACATCAAATGATAGATTACTCATTTCTGTAATTGTATTCAAAATAGACTAAAAGCATATGATCTAAACAAAATTCTACTCTAATTTTTTTTTTTATGCCAAGTAAGCCTATGTTACAGATCTTTGAAAAAATGCTCAGTGTTTAGCAACGCCATCTTAAAGGAATTGTAAAAAAATAAAAACTGGGTAAATAGGCTGTATAAATTAAAAAAAAAAATTTCTATAGTGAGTTAGCCAAAAATGTAATGTATAAAGTCTGGAGTGACTGGATGTCTAACTTAACAGCAAGAACACTACTTCCTGCTTTCAAGCTCTCTTTGGTTTCCACTGATTGGTTACCAGGCAGAAACCAATCAGTGACTTAAAGGAGACCTAAACCCTGTTGCTAATAAAAAAACCCTACCCTCCATAATACCCCCCTCAGTGCTCCCCCCTCCACACAGGTGATTACACAAGCAAATGCCCATAAGCTGGTAATTACCCCTTGTTGCATAAGCGAAGTGGAGCTCACGGGCACCATCTGCCAGCTCTTCTGGAATTCTGCAATTTCCATGCCTTATGGCGCATGCACAGTTGTTCAGGACCGGAATACTACTACAACTGCACATGCTCCTATACATTGCTTTTGTACTGAAGATTACGGAAATGGTAAAGATGGCCGGCCTGAACTCAACTGCACTAACCAGGAGCAATTCTGGCAATATCGCCGCCTGATATGCCACCCCCCCTTCCCCACAGCACTCACTTCTTCAGCGCCGAAGAGGGGTCCACAGCACTAGTGCAGAGTACTCAAGTGCACACTCTGCACTAGAAGAGACAAATTTCTTGGTTTACCAGGAGCAGTTTTTTTGCCACCCCTGGTAACCTGAGGCCTCAACTCACCTCATTAGTAGAGCGCCCCTGGCGCTAACTCTGCAGTGAGGGGTAATTACCAGCCATGGGGCATATACTTGTGTAAATGCCTGTGCAGGAGGGACTATGGAGGGTTGGGGGCATGGGTAATCACTTGATCACATCATTCAAATTGAATAATTAGAAGGATTTTGCGCAAAATACTTTAAATTCCTAGGACTTTTTCAGGACAGGTTCTAGGAGGTCCCCCATAGGCTAAAATGGCAATTCGGCAGTTTTAAGGTGGCAAAGTGTCGAGGGCAAAGGATTTTAAAGGGCCAGTACTTAGAAAATTGGAATTGTCAAATTTTTTAATTTTTTTAATTTGAATCAAATTTAGGGCTATTCAATATTCGAAGTAGCCCAAAATTACAATACTAATTTTTTAAATTCTAATTTTATTCGAATATTCACTTTGAACCCTTAGTAAATGTGCCCCTTGGTGTCCAAGAAATGAAGACATACATAGTGATCACTATAAATTCCCCCTTCACTTTGGACTGGAAGGGCAGCATAGAACTCTCATAGAAAGAAATGCATACATCTATACAGCAGCTGCCCAGCAACTGAAAGAATTCAGAGCCCATAATAAAGAGAACTGAAAGCTCCGGCAACGATGAGCTGTATTTTTACAGACAAGATATCTGTATTAGTATCATATACACATTTATTGTACCTGTGATTTGATTTGGATATGTGATTTGATGGAATCAAAAGGTTTCAAAGGGAATAATCCAAAATACGTTAAAGTGAACATCTGTGAAGGTTCTCATTCATCACGGTCCTGTATATCTATAGTAATTAGTCAATTTCTCGAAGATGTTTCGCTAGTCATCTGACTGGATTTCTCAGTGCAGAATTGATAAAAGCCAGTCAGATGACAAGCAGGAACATAAAAAAAAAAGTAAAAATACATATTTTTGCCAAATGAAGTCATGGATAATCAAATCCCAAAGCTGCATAAACTGCTGTCATTAAGATAAACTGTTGTCTGGTAAATAATGCAAACATCCCAGTCCTGCCAAAACAGTCTTTGTAATGAGACAGATCCATACCTTGGCACTTAGCTTTTGTAGGCTTGCTTTTGAATGGAAGATACTATGCTCACTTTTCTTTAACCTGTTGGATGAAGAAACTATAATGTTACTGCACAAGTTTATAACAATTCCAAAATTAACAGTGGGGAAAAAAAAAAAAAGACAAGTGTCACTTTACATTATCTGCATAAGAGATTTTCACAATATTTTGGATTAAGCTCCATTTCAATGATCAATACACACTGTATTGACAAGAACTTGTAGAAATCTGAGCAGTGCTCTGTTAATATGTACACCTAAAGGGATAGGAAACAACAAAAAGATGGTATAAAGGTAATACAGTAAGATTATCATAGCAAGCTTTCAGAAAATGTTACTTTATTTTTCAAGCTGAATTACTAAACTTTTCTGAAAGCTTGCTATCATTATCTTAGCAACTTTATATCACCTTGTGTTATTTTTTTTTGCCCTATGACTAGCTAACACTATACAACTTTATCTGCACCTAGAGGGATATAGCTTATTAGGGATATTACTCATACAAAAAGTCACAGCCATAGACTAGGGTGAATGATAAAACTGCAACTAAAATAAATTGCATTTTGTAGAAGGATGCATTTCATTTACTGTTAAAGCAGTATTTAGTTTATTCTAAGGTTTATTTTAAGGCTGATTGCAGCTCAATTTATATAAACTCCCTGTGCCAGGGTGTAGTAGCCTGTAGCAACCTATCAGCAGTCAGCATTTACTGGTAACCACTCATTGGTTGCTATGGGGTACAGCTCCTGGGCAAACTTAGTGTATTTATTAGTTATATGGGTAAAAAAAATTATTAAAAACAGATGCAAATCTATCAAATGCCTAAATTTTAAGGGGACGCACAAACTAGTAAACATTAACCTTCTATGGAGAAGCTGCATTACAGAGTAATATGAAATACATTAATGTGCAAGTTATGGTTGCGACTGCTTTTCAGTACAAATAACAAGAAAAATGAAACCTGCGCCTGCAGATATAAGAGTATTAGGATATGACGAGAGTGTCCTGTCCATTGTATCAAAGTGCAATTATAGGTCCCAATCAATACAGAAAACATTTATCTGCTTACTAAATATATGAGTCAACACACTAAGCATTTTCCATCCGCTCGTCCATCCTGATTTTCTGATGTTCAGAACAATCAATACATTAAACCTACAGTTATCAGATATATATCATAGCTTGTCTTTTATCGCTGTTCATATAAAAATCCTCTTCACCCTTGAATTAGATTTGCAACATGATGGATTCTGGGACTTATCCCTATGCTTTCTATAGTGGATGATACACAGATAACTCTCTTAGGTTACAGTGGTTGGACATACAGGTATAGGATCTGTTATTTGGAAAACTGTTATACAGAAAGCTCCAACTTATGGGAAGACCATCTACCATAGACAGCATTTTAATCAAATAATTAAAATAAAAAAAATAAAAAATGATTTCCTTTTTCTCTGTAATAACACAACAGTACACTGTGCTTGATCCAAACATATATAATGAATGCTTATGGGAGGCAAAGCAATACTATTGGGTTTAATTCATGTTTAAATGATTTTTTAGAAGACTTAAGGTATAGATATCCAAATTATGGAAAAACCCCAGGTCCCAAGCATTCTGGATAGCAAGTCCCATATCTGTAAATGAACATGTCTAATATAGGATACCTCTTTGTACAGGTTATTAGACAAATGTGTGGTGCACTGATGCAGACCTAGAATTTAGATTTGGAGCACGATGCAATTACAAATTAAAATGAATAAACACATGCACATTTTGCTAGAACAAATATTACTGACATCATGGCCATCTGTTTATATATCTTCAAATGAGCACCCTTTCTGCCAATTTGGAATAGGTGTCTATGCCACGCATTATTTGCTTTCTATGTAAACCCCCCCCCGACTGACTAACTCAATCTCAGGAGGCCACCCTTGACTCATATGATAACTGGAAAAAAGTCAAATTTCCATGAGGATGAATGGAACATTATACCTTGATCACCTGTATTGTCTGTATAATCCCAGGCAAATAATATGCTAATGCCATTAATGCTCTCTAAAATCTTTTCAGATAACCTTCAGATTTACCCATTCCCAGTGTGGTTCCATCACGCTGTCATAAGAGCAGGCAGCCATCCGGCGCTGGCCTGAAACTAAGGAAGTTAGAAATCTGATGTGCAAGCCATCTGCAGTCTCGAGAGATTATGCCCCAGAATACCTGGCACATCTAATGCCATTCCAGTAAACTGCATTACACTCTGTACAATAAAAAGTCATTTTGGAAGAATTTAATCTATCAAGCAATCATAATCATCAACAAAAAAACAAAGGTCTAATCCCTTTTGTCAGCAGCAAACATTGGAACAGTCTATGCATTCTGTAGGTTATATTAGTCTGTCTGATAAGTACTTGAGATTATAAACTTTGTACTGCTTTCTGTCTGAAATATAGTAAATGATAATCATCAATAAATCAAAATATAGATAAATATATCAGTTGAAAAATCATTACTGGGGGAAAAAATGGCTAGACCAGCAATGAGTTTAAATCGGGAAATAAAACAGTGAAAATTCACGAAAAACAGTGACATCAATAGGTGTTTTATTGCAGCATTTTTCACCCACAATGCACCAATAGACATTTTTCGGCTATTTTTTAACCTCACCTTGCCTCAGTGTCCATTGCTTTTTCCTTTGCAACTTCGTTACCCCGTTCCAGCTGGACGTAATGTTTCTTGGTCTTGTTTACTTCTTTCATAGTCTCTAGCAACTCATTCTGGATTTTCAGTAGCTGTTCAATGCTCTGGCAAAAAAGATTAAAAAATGTTTTCTTCTATTTTACTATGAACTTATAAAGCAGTTGGATTTCTAATAAGAAACAGAGAATCCTCATTCTGAACCCCCTCTTTATAAACCCATTGATTTGGTATAGAAATTTATATGATACCGTCACAGCCTGCCAATTATTATTGCTGACCAAGACATTACTAGGAGCACCATAGCTAGCAGTATCATTAGGCTAGAATACCACAAATTCCAAAAGGCAGGGTTTAGTTGATGCTTGCTGAGCTGCCTACAGGAGGAATGTACCCCCCCACCCACACAGACTAGATCCAGCCCCCCTGGCTAAGGTAAAAGAAAACTAAAACTTAAAGCAGGGTAAAAATGGTGCAGGTTTTGTTTTGTGGTTCTGGACCAAGCAAAGACCATGGCAGCCCTTTAGCAGTGAAAATCTGTGCCTCTATAAATGCCCCCCAGTAGCTCCATCGTGCATTGGGCTGCTGTCATTTACCCGAGTTTATGGACCGACTCAAAAACCCTCCATTTTAGCAAAAACAAACAAAAAGGCAAAATGTTTTAATCTGTACTTTTCACTTACATTACATGCCTGAAAAATGTACAATGTTACCTTTTTAAGCAAAAGCTCTTTTGCTGATCTGGCTGTTTTTGCAGCTTCTGAGGTCAAGTTCCTATAGTTTTCAGCAGCCGTGACTCTGGTCTGTCCAATGGAAGCAGTGCCTTCTACCACGGACCTCCATACTGAATACACACTCCTGAAAAACAGAATTCCATACACAGTAGTCACAATATCAACTCATTGCACGTGTCTCCCTCCAGCAAGGGTGTGCTCTAACATAAAATGTTCCAAATCACAAGAGAATAGATTATATCTGACAAATTTAATGTATGAAAAAAAAATGCATAATGAAAAAGAATAATTCTAATCAACCCTGCAATATATCGTGATGACATATCTGAAATGCTTTTAAAGTTATCAATGTAAATGCAACTGAACACAGTATGTGTTTATTCATTTTGCTCCCTGGTTCTGATTCTTAAAACCATATAGCCCTAGTCAGTTGTGCTCCAGCCAAGAATGGTTTATTATTCAAATGGTTTTGAAAGTCAGAACCACCGGCACACAGAAGAAATGTTTGGAGAGCGTCCTCACGTGAAGTCAGGGGAACCGACCATGTTTAAAAACTTGAGTGACTTTCAGTCACGAAACGCGTTAAGCCGAATCCCCTTGTTCTATGTTTTTAAGATGAAACAATAAAGCTTGAAGTTTTTAAACACGGTCGGTTCCCCTGACTTCACGTGAGGACACTCTCCAAACATTTTGTGTTCTCTGTAAGATTTTACCGCGGCCAGAGCAGTTCTGGGAGGTGCTTCTCTACTTGAAGCAAGATTGATTGATCTCCGGTGACGCGCTCGATACTCTACATGTGTTTGTGATTTCCTCTTTGGTTTCCCCCTCCAAGGGGTGGCAGGCACTTTTCCCTGGCACTTTGGGAAGTTACAACAACCCACGCATGAAACCTGCCAAGGAAGGAAAAGTATTGACCTACAGTATGCAGATAGCATGAGTTCTTAGGACCTT
>CM044435.1:17828738-17850107 GCA_024363595.1 Xenopus borealis | reverse complement strand
ATGTGATATTGGTAGAGCAGAGTTATTGGGGGCATAATTGCTTTTGAGACCCCAGTTCACTGTAAATGTGGATCATTTGGGATTTTCCTGCACCCAGGATGTGAAATCTATTTCCCTGCAACTGGAAACACCAATGTCAAGTGATGTGGTTTTTCTCCCTATGTGTATGAAGAGCCAATGGCATTTTAGGCAAAGAGAGATACACCCATGATGTAACCACTCTTAAGTGCTGGTGCCATATATACAGGGAATTGAGAAGGATGGAATAAGTTTGTTGTCCTCCCCTTTAAAATTTCCTGTGGCTGTCCATGAGCTAGGCTGAACTACCAATTCCTCAGTCTCCAACACAAAGATAATTATTTAGAATTGCTCCAAATATTTTCCTTCTTACTCCATACATAGAAACATGCTTTTACAATGCTTTTATTTATTCTGTTATCATCGGAACACTACATTTAAGAACAATACCATACAATAGAAGGTTTTTGTTTTTTTTCATGAGAATAATTCCATTTCAAACGTTGTTTTCAGGTTCTTGCAGCATTTAAAGAGGCAAAGGATGTTATTTGACATTCAGAGGGGTCTCTGTGATTTCCTACAGGACGTGGTCCTTTATAAAGGCTGGGGGTTCATTGGCTAATTCTTTTCTCCTTTGTTTCCTCCCCTCTATTGCAGTGAATGGAGAAACCCCTCCCCTACGCTGTCTCCCTATTGCTTACACTGCTAGTCCACAGCAGCACCAGCACAACAGGATCCAACATGCTCTATGGATCAGGGGAGGGCAGTGCTGCTGGAAATGCTTTATGGATTACAATATTAAGAAAATGTATCTGCTAGGACCCAAAGGGAGGGCAAGTATTTTGTTTGCTGCGTGGGGATTGCAACCGGCTTTATATTCCTGCTCTGAATGTGTTGAAAGTGTTAGAAGGAGTGACGGCACTACAATGCACTCTCCATGCTGGATTTAGGGCTTTTGTAGTGGGATTTCAAAATAGTTTTACATTATAATGTTCCCTGTCTCTAACAACTACGGAATTTTGCAGCAACAAAAGCCAAAGGACCATCTGGCTGATCAAAGAACTTTATATTTTGCCAAACAGCCTCAATTATAGTTATAATTGCTGATTATTTAGATTTAGTTTTTTCAATCATCCAGTGCATCCATTATTATTTCTGCAGTGCACGGTATCATAACCGTGCTTTATATTTGGAAGGAACCTGAACTACCAAGTGCATTCCCATTCCACATATTCTTAGTGCCGGTGCATTTCTGGGAAGCAGAAATGACGTGGGCTTTCACATGATGTGGTAGTAGTAACACCCGTTAAGTGATATTTTAATTAGCTCTCTGTTGTATCGGAACAGATTTTGTTGTGGCAGCAATATTTACTTCTTTTGCCATAATTCGCATGAAAAATTCATTCTTTCTATTTCTAGTTCCCATTCATTGGCCTTGGACCACAAATAGTTTTCGAGTCCCTGTGGGTGGTAAGCTGAGGCTTTCAATCCATGGTTAACAATAGAAACAGATCCATGACATCTGTAAAGGGGCTGCAGTTATGCAAAAGGTGCATTCATAATAAAGGGAATTTCGTCGGCAGCTTTTATCCCTGACGTGGCCTTGTTTAACCCTTTAGTGGCCGTGTAACCAATTGTGAACATCAGTTTTCCTCCCTGTGTGTTACGCATGCAGAGTATGTTGCTTTCAGAGACAACAACCCTTCCTGGGTGAATTTATGCATGAAGGGGTTAAATATGATCATTATAGCCAATATAATCCCAAGAACATATTGATTTTACAATAACTAAAAAAATATGGGCAAATAATAAACAGGCCCATTGACGTGCATTGTAGCCAGATTATTCCTCATTTACACTTGTGTTTTCTTTCTCAGCATCGGGTGATAAGATGTTAATATTCCATTGCAGCTATGGCCATTCACATTGGTTGGTTTGCAGGCTAAAGAATCATGTTCACTGAATATAACGGCACAGGGGAAAAAAATAGGAAAGTCAATTCTACGGAGTAGCGTATATGTTTATTTAATAAAAAAAAATTACGTATGCAGAAATGTTTTTTCTAAGGGAAAGCAGAAGGTGATTGGATACGCTAAAATATATCCATAGCCAATGCAGTGCTGCATACAATTCAATGGCCGATATGAGCATGCTCCACCTTCATTTTCTTTCTGTTGCCAGCTAGATTTTACCATAGCTTTTTTCTCTGATGGAAAAGGATATTACAAAAGGATCTAACCGGAATTCTCTCTTTTAAGGATTAGTAGCTTTGTAATCAAAATGTGCTGAAAGGAGACGTCTTTCATCTGAGGGATTTCTGCAATGATTCAACCAGCAGGTTACCGTGTTTTCCAAGTGGGGATACTGCATCTCTTTCCTTTGTGGCTGCTTGTAAATCTGACACATGCACAGTTCCGTTACTCTATCCCTGAAGAACTGAACAGGGGAGAAATTGTTGGTAATATTGCTAAAGATCTTGGAACAGATGTGGCTAAACTAGTGGCTGCTAATCTCCAGGTACTTTCTGATTCTGATTCCCAATATTTCTCTATAAATGTAAACAATGGAGCCATATTGGTGAACGACAGAATAGACAGGGAGCTTCTCTGTGCACAGAGTGTTACTTGTATTCTAAACCTGAAATTTGCCATTGAGAATCCAGTAGAAGTGTATAGAATCGAAGTTGAAATATTAGACATCAATGATAATTCTCCAAGATTCCAGGGTGATGAGCTTACTTTAAAAATAAACGAGCTGGCCTCACCTGGTGCTAGATTTCTGATCCCTAATGCACAGGATCCTGATATAGGTTCTAATGCTTTGCAGGAGTATCACCTTAGCCCCAGCGAGAATTTTGCTTTAATTGTTAAAAAACGGACTGATGGTAGCAAATTTCCAGAGTTAATTCTAGAGAAGGCTCTAGACAGGGAGCAGACCGCTGTCCACCACCTAGTGCTGAAGGCGGAGGATGGTGGTGTTCCAAGTAGGTCTAGTACATTGGAGATAAATGTTATTGTCTTAGATGCCAATGATAATCATCCTGCATTCGATCAGCCTTCCTATAATGTC
Organism: Xenopus borealis; assembly: GCA_024363595.1. NCBI lineage: Eukaryota > Metazoa > Chordata > Amphibia > Anura > Pipidae > Xenopus > Xenopus borealis. Next base: position 17,847,020 of record CM044435.1, on the reverse strand, counting down.
CAGCTAAAAGAGAATGCTCCCAAAAACTCCCTAGTTATAAAACTTAATGCAACGGATTTAGACGAAGGCCCAAATGGCGAGATTGAATATTTTTTCAGCAGCCACTCTGATGCTTTGAGCAATATATTTCAGCTTAATTCAGAAACTGGAGAAATCCGTGTTCTTGGTAATCTGGATTTTGAAGAGGTTTCTGTGTATGAAATTGATATTGAGGCTAGAGATAAAGGAAGCCCAATCATGGAGGAACATTGCAGTGTCATAGTCCATATTATTGATGTGAACGACAATACTCCTGAGATGACTATTAGTGCGTTTTCCAGTTCTGTTCCAGAGGATTCACCAGCTGGGACAGTGGTTGCAGTTATTATTATAAAAGACAAAGATCACGGGGATAACGGAAGGGTACAGTGTCAAGTAAACAAAAACATCCCATTTACCGTAAGGGAGGACTTTGAGCACCAGTTTTCGTTGATCACCAGTGATAACTTAGACCGTGAAAGTGTTTCTGAATATCACATTACAATAACTGCAAAAGACATGGGTAATCCCCCTCTTTCCACAGAGAAGGTTATATCTGTGGTGGTCTCTGATGTGAATGACAACACACCACAATTTGTAGAACCAGTTTATGAGGTATTTGTTGAAGAGAATAACAAAGCCGGAGAACTACTTTGCACTGTTTCAGCTTCTGATCCGGACTTGGACCAGAACTCACGCCTGTCTTATACAATATTACAAAATCCCAAAGAGGATTATGCTTCTTCGACTCATATTTATATCAACTCTGAAAATGGCCAGGTCTACCTTAAGTTTCCTCTTGATTATGAAAGAATGAATTACTTTCAGTTTCAAATAGAAGTCTCTGATGCTGGTTCTCCACCTCTAAAAAACAAGACTGTTGTGCATGTTTTTGTTCTAGATCAAAATGACAATGCCCCTGTGGTTGTTTTCCCGTTGGTTGGAGCTAATTCAGTAGCACATTGTAAGATACCACTCTTAACTGGGCCAAATGTCATGGTAAGCAAGATATCAGCAGTGGATTATGACTCTGGTCGGAATGCATGGCTTTCATACAACTTACTTGATGCCACAGATCCTACATTGTTTAGCGTTGTCCTACGAACTGGGGAAATAAAGACAAAACGTGCCATTCAAGTTATTGATCCAACAATCCATGAACTTCTTCTTTTAGTCAAAGACTCCGGAGAGCCGTGCTTATCCACCTCTGTTACAGTAATGATGACTCTAGAAGATAAAGATTTAGAAATTTCCCAAGGTGTTAAAGACCATTCCAAAAAAAGGAATATTTCTAGCTTAACTTTGTATCTGATTGTGTGTTTAATAGTCATTTCGGTGATTTCATTGATTGGTTTGGCTGCTCTTGGAATTAAAATCCACAAATGTGAGAACAAGAACTTACCTCTTTGCTGTCGGCAAAGTCAAAAGAAAACTGTGGTCGCAGGAACTAAACTGCACGGAACATTCCAGCTTCACCCAAGTCTCTGTAACACTATAATAGGGGTCAGAGTGGACTGTGCTGGAAATATCCCATCTAATCGCAGGGTCAGAACATGTTTCTCCCCAGTCTCAGATATAAGTGAGTTTATGTTTATGAGGCCACCTCATGTTACTACAAACTCCTCGTCTCCAGGGATTCTGGTTCCAGATCCTAACTTCTCTATTGCTTCCAATGAGGTGAGCTCACAGAATTTGCCATTACATGAAAGTAAGCTCAAGCAAAATGAATGTAGTAAAATTCTCTATCTCATCCTTCATGGCATCTGTGAGCAATGTGGTCAGCATATTCACTGCCCATTCTATCATAACAGATCATTATACCATACAACTCAAACCATACTGTCCACTTTACGGATCAAAAGCCTTATGTTCAGCGTAGCGTTTCAGTTCTTCTCTGAAAAAGTCTCGCTACAAACTGTAAAGATAAAATACACTCTATTATTTTACTTTACTGTTGTACTTGTGAAAATGCAGTGTTTTCTGGTATTTTCTATGAATTAACCTTTTTTTAATATCTAGGCTCCTTGAGAAACACAAGAAATAGAGTTAACACTCTGCAGTTTATATATATATTTATGTTAATTCCCATTCAGTTTTATCAATGCAATTAAGTTGCATAGCGTCATGTATGTTTCTTCGTGAATTTCATTTCTGCACCCAAGTTTATAACCCTAATACACAACCGCTACAAAAGCCCTGATGATACTTTGTCCATGTTTTGAATTGGGCACAAGTATTTTTTATGTTGAATCTTTTAAATGGGGGTGCTGACCTGATTATCAAGATATTCTTTCTACAGTAATTGAGTATACACATGCACAGACAAAGCTGACAATTCCTGAAATGTCTGAACTAAATAAGAAACCCTCTTGATTAATGACTAATGACTCCAACAACCTAACTAATGAATATCACGACTGTGCAGAAGGTTTGCTGGATTCTCTGTTCTGATATTAAAGAGCCACCAGGCCACACATTTATATTTCCCTATGGATTTGCATAAAGAAAATATTAAAAGCTTAAAGTATAATGAGTTTTCATTTGCTTTAGTTAACCAAGAAACTGTGATTAACAGCTCAGCTTGAAGTTTTAGCTTTGCAGGTAAAAAAATGTAAATTTCCCCATTGCACATACATTTTGTGTATAAAAGCTCATATGACCAATTTGCACTGTAATTTACACAGTTATTTTACACACCCTTGGGTTTTGTCCATTAAAAAGCAACAGGATTAAAACGCACCAATGTAAAAACTTGCAAAGGAAAGTGCAATTAGTAATATTGGGTAAGACTTGCTGCTAATTATGTTTGTTTCTATGCAAGTTTCCTACAAACAAGGAACCAGGCAGCTGTTATCTTGTGTTAGTGAGCTGTTATCTGGTTACCTTCCCATTGTTCTTTTGTTAGGCTGTTGGAGGGGAATAGGGCAGTGGCTGATATCACTCTAACTTGCAGTACAGCAGTAAAGAGTGACTGAAGTTTATCAGAGCACATGACTTGGGGCAGCTGGGAAATTCACAATATGTCTAGCCCCATGTCAGATTTCAAAATAAAATATAAAAAAATCTGTTTGCTCTTTTGAGAAATGGATTTCAGTGCAGAAGTCTACTGGAGTAGCACTATTGACTGACAGTATCCCTTTAATGATGTTCAGTACAACCTTGGAGATCAGAATTGTTTTTTTTTCTATTACTGCTCTGCGAGTTTCATAGTGTAAAAAGTATTGTGAAAGACAGTAAAATACATGCTCACTTGAATATGTTCTTTATTCAGCAAAATGTAAATAATACACTTTAAAATATAACCAAGGTAAGTGCCTTAAGAAATACAGTTTCTTTTTTAGATCAAGATCATTTTCAGAACCCATCACGCTCGACAAGGAAATCTTGATTGTAAACATGTACAAACCCAAATCACCACGAGCAGCCATAGAAAACGATATGAGTTTCTTATTTTATCATTTAATTTCATGTATATAACATTACATTTGTTTGTATGAAGCATTCATAATAAAGCATTTTCATTTTACTTTTCTTCGTGTCAAATTCAAGTGTGAATCATTAATACTTTCATTATGATGTTCTGCTCTGTTGATATAACAAGCCTAAATGTAAGTAATATAACATATAAATATATTTATAAATGTATAGTAAACACAGGTGTAGCATGGGACACTGCTGTGGTAAGGCCAGACAACTCAAATTGGCATTCTGTATCTTCCTAAAATTCTGAGGCTGCTTGAGGGCTTTGGTTCTTCAAAGTTTTCCTAAAATAATCCTTAGTGGTAACAGCCACCATGACAGCTCCAAGCCTGCTAACTCTCTGGTAGTTCCAAGAGCAGATGTCACAGGTAGGGTTGCCACCTGGCCGGTATTTCTGATGGTTGAGCCCAATGTTATTAATAAGAAAAACAGATAACTATATAGGAAGGCCGGTATTTTTTTTAAGAAAAGGTGGCAACCCTAGTCACAGGGTGGGTAGTGGGATAATAGCAGTAGGCTGAAAACCAAGAAAACAATGTGATGCCATCTGAAACATGAATGCCTTTTATTAAAAAAATTATTCCACATATGTATAGTCTTATATGTATAGATTAGGGTCATGCACAAGTCTCAAAAATAAAAAAAAACTGGAACAACAGTATCATTCCTCTAAACCAGGGGTCCCCAACCTTTTTTGCTCGTGAGCCACATTTAAATTTAAAAAAAAAGAGTTGGAGAGCAACACAAGCATGAAAAAGTCCATGGGGATGTCAAATAAGAGCTCTGATTGGCTTTTTGGTAACCCCTATATGGACTGGCAGCCTACAGGAGAGAATGATTTGCAGGACATCTGTTTTTTTATGCAACCAAAACTTCCCTCTAAGCCAGTAATTCAAAAATAAGCACCTGCTTTGAGGCCACTGGGAGCAACATCCAAGGGGTTGGAGAGCAACATGTTGTTCGCGAGCTACTGGTTGGGGATCACTGCTCTAAACCCTAAGGTTTATAGCAGGTTTCTTCTATTTGACTGCATGGTTATCTACTGGTGAGTGTTGGCCAGAAACCTGCAGGTCGCCCCAGACTTAGGAAATATATATTAAGAGGCAGCTAAAAATGATCATGGATGGAAATGACCAACTACATTACTGTTTTGGCAGTGTGATGGTCAGTTGCTACTAGCTTTACTCAGTTACAAGTGGGCTTTGGAATGAGATTTATATGGAATACATACAAAATAATCATACTCCTGAAAGTGCAATAGCATCCTATTTCAGATCAACTGATAACCCTAGGAAGTGCCCATTTTTATCCTTGGCCAATAGTAGTTTCAGTTTTATAATTCACCTGCAAGAGGTGTCCATTACTAAAAATGATAAAACTAGCCAAACAAATGACTGACAGTTAGTGGTCATCTTAAGCATTAAACCTCAGAAGTCATAAACTAAGACTAACCTACTTATTAAGGTATAGGTTCATTTGTCAATTGTTTTCAAGTATAATGGTAAGCGACTCTTTATGCTTTGTTTCCAGTGGTTTAATGTAAGTAAGGTTTATAGCAACTCATAGCAGTTAATAGACCTGGGCTAACATGCTGACTTTTACTACTTGTACTTTAGCAAAGAGTGCAATTCTAAATGTATATTTTTTAACTGAAGATGAGAGACTGTATGAGGTAGGTACATCTTCTGTGAGTTTCATCCCTTTTATTGGGGGAGTGGGTGAAAATGGTTGTATGCAGACCTACACATACATACAGATTTCCACCATCTGATCATCTTGGCTTGTATGGCCAGGATCCTTATAGATATAGACCTATAATCTTGTGATCCTGATGGATCAAGGATTTTCAGTCCTGACATAAGATTTCCATCTGCTGAGAGGAAGTGAAGAGGAGTCATAACTCTGGGCTCCTCTTCACATCCTGTTGTTCTGTCACAAACAAATGGAACAATACAAAGGTGTCCATATATACAGTATATATATATATATATATATAGTCCAACAAATAGGTCTTAAATATATTTAAAAATTTATTTATTATCAAATTGGTGGCTTTTCTCAAAGTTTAAGGCCTGTGAGTGCAGTTTCTATTTGTTGGACTATTATTTTGTTTTGATACTGCACCCAGGCGAGTTATCTTAATTTTTTGTTTGGATGTACAATCAGCTACTGTGCGTGATTGTGAGTTAAACGAACCTGATTGGCCCTTGCATGGCTACATTAATGAGGAGATGATAGTGAAGCTTGTGTAATGTGTCCACATGTAGAGTGCATAGTGTACCCACAGGTAGTGGGCATAGTGTACCCACAAGTAGAGTGCATAGTGTACTCACAGGTAGAGTTCATAGTGTACTCACAGGTACAGTACATAGTGTACCCAAATGTAGAGTGCATAGTGTACCCACAGGTAGAGTGCATAGTGTACCCACAGGTAGAGTGCATAGTGTACCCAAATGTAGAGTGCATAGTGTACTCACAGGTAGAGTGCATAGGTGCATAGTGTACCCACAAATAGAGTGCATAGTGTACTCACAGGTAGAGTGCATAGGAGCATAGTGTACCCACAAGTAGAGTGCATAGTATACACACATTATGCACACACTGATTGTTTGTATTTACGATCCCCTAGCTTTCTCTAATGATTCTGTGGCCCCCCTACCTGCTGTGCTTGCTTACCATGTGTAAGCTTTAAATGGAATCACTACAGAGATTAACTAGCCCCTGCATTGTTTAAACCTCAAATTGTTCACACCTATGATCCCCCTTCATTCTTCACACCTGTAACACCTCTATTGTTCACACCCCTAAAGTCTTGTACTGTTCACACCTGAGACCCAGACTGAAACTGCCCACATTGTTCACCTGTTCACACTTTATACAAAATGCTAATGGGGCACCAGCACTGTGTCACTGTATGTAGTACATCTTAGAGTGGTCCTGATGGGTTTCTCTGTCTCCTGCTCTAATCTGCCGTATTGTGCTCCCTGTGTGCCCTGCTCTGCCTGTTTGTGCCCTACTCTGCCTGTGTTTTCCCTACCCTGCCTGTGTGTGCTCTGCTCTGCCTGTGTGTGACATACTCTACCTTTATGTGCCTTGCTCTACCTGTGTGTTCCCTGCTCTGCCTGTGTGTGCCCTGTTCTGCCTGTGTGTGCCCTGCTCTGCCTGTGGAACATAAGCCTGGTGTTTGTTCTGGGGGTTTGTTAGCATTTGAAAATAAATTATTATTAGGGGCCCCTAAGGTGTTTAATCATGCTCTGGGGGTGCTGTGTTACCCACAGGGGAAGAGGAGGCATATGAATTTATATGAATTGCAACTTTTTTCACATGAGTGATGAGTGATATCCCTGCAGTGAGCACCAACAATTAGTTTTTTTTGGTGTGCTACCACAAACAATTAATTTGAACATTTTATTGTGGTAACATGGGTGTGGTTTAAAGTGGGTGTGGTTCAAAAACAGGGAGTGGTCAACACTGGCTTCCATTAATCGTCCTCCACTATGTAGGCCATAAAAATTTCAGCCCACAGTAACACAGAAGTTGGACAGCACCAACAAGCAACTCTATATATGTTTGCTGTGCTGTTCTGTGTATTCCACTGCACACTGATGTCATTCATAAAAGGTAGTTGTGCCCGTACATATAGCTAGCACTTGTGAGTACTTCTGAGGAGTGACTAAGCATTATCCACCCTGCTTAGTGTGCGAGTGCAGGAATGAATCCTTGGGGTTCCTGGAATTGTTGCCACCATTGATGTGGTGGTAGTTTCAGGGTTCCACAAGTAGGACACATCAATAAGTGCTACTAACTTGAGCATATCAATTGTGCAGTTATTCATTCAAGGTGCATTCAGTGCCCTTAGACCCTCAGTCCTGCCACTAGTCCTTGTGCCCAGGAGATTTAAAGAAGTTAGAAAAAATTAGAATGTGACTGGGTGGCATGCCGCGCCTAAAATCTGGCAACATCTCACAAATCCAGGCCTGGGTGCATTGGCAATGGCATGGTGGACTGTTAATGAGCCACACATTGTGGATTTATTTGACAATGGCACAGGAAAATTGCAGAAGAATCAAAGAGTCCAAAATTGTGTCTCATAGGTTCCCGCACTTTACTCCAGATTAAAAATTGATGTGCAGTCAAGGGCAAGGCAGCCATAGGCATTAAATACAGAGGAGGGTGCACATTGCAAAAAACATGGAACTTTGCCCCTTGCCCTGTACTTTATGAATGAGGCCCCTAGAGATGAGGAAAAAGTGAGAGGGCTTCATAATGTGACATATTGCTTCCCTATAGAGAACAAAATGTCACATTAGTGTACGTGCTCTCTTAAAAAAAAAACTTGCATGAATATCACAGTTCTCGGTTTTGCTAGTTATCTTGTGAATTATATTTATTATATGGAAGACCAATACTTACAATACTCTTTTTTTTGTAGCTGGGTTAGTTGAAAAGCAGTGTTATATAACATAACATCCCTCTTAGTATATACTGTACTGTGCCTGTGCTTCCAGCCATTTAATAAGCATTTGTTTTATTTTATCGTTTTCCGTGGGAATTTATTTGGGTAAAACAGCGCACTGATTGGCAGCTTTTGACATGAACTGGGAACATGGAAGCGTCTGACTAATAATGTTGTTACTTTTGTTCATAGACTGCATTCCCACGCTTCCATATCAGTGTGTGGGTACATTATAAAAAACATAACTTGCAGCTCTGCAAATGTAGATGACAATTTACAAAGAGGTCCTACTATATGATTATCAGGGTCGGCCTTGCTTGGCGGGACACCCGGTAAAAACCCTTTGGGCCCTGCTGACCCAGGCCTGCACCCGTCTATGGCCCGTACTGCCCCCTGATCTGGGCAGGTATGTGCGGGGGCTGGAGGGGGGGTGGTGGGCAGGGGATTGATCTATACATTTTTAATAGCACAAATAAAGACATATTATTCAAGTACATAGTTTGGCATTCTGATATGACCTCAGCAGAATAGAAAAGGAAGAATAGGAAAGTAATTAGTAATCCACAAAAAAGTAAAAGATTAACTTTAGTTCTCAGCTGATGGCTTGGTAGTGTTTGGAGCAGGATAGAAGTTATAATATGGGTGATCAGAACGCAGAACTCACTGCAGCTTCAAGGCTGCTTCTAATTGCCTTCCAGCAGCTCAATAGCCGTCAGGGCCAGAACTAGGGGTAGGCAGAGTAGGCAGCCGCCTAGGGCGCAGTCATGGGGGGGGGGGTGCGCACTTTAGAAGGGAAATAATGTTTTTTTTAACTTCACCCCTGTTTCCAGCAGCAGCATTCTGCTCTACTTCAGTCCCCACCTCCCTCTTACTTGCCCTTTTCCTGGCACAGATCTGGGGCAATATTTTTCCTGCTGCTCTGGCACAGGCTGGTGGCACAGGTACAGTCTTGGGGGGCAATGGCTGGTACAGACTTGTGGCACAGGTACAGATTATGGGGTCAGCTGGTGGCACAAGTACAGACTTAGGGGGCAATGGCTGGTGGCAGAGGTACAGACTTGGGGGGCCATGCTGGTGGCACAGGTACTGATTTGGGGCAATATTTTGGGTGCTGTTGACACAGGTACAGATTAGGGGCAATTTTTTGGGTGCTGCTGGCTGGCACACGTACAGTTTGATTCATTAATGTGTTATAAAGTTTCTTTATTTAAGAATGTGAATAGGTGGGAAATGGTCATACAGAACGGGGGCGTGGGGGCACTGATTGAACCCCTTGCCTAGGGTGCCAAACTACCTTGGCCCGGCCCTGATAGCCGTCAAGATACCAGCCCACATTGTGGTCTTGTGAAATCATTTTCCCAGTGAATAGAGACTTGGTTACATGAGTTTACACACTGTATATTTTCTCATGGGAAAACAATAAAGGTTAACTATACTGCTGAAAGGTACCCATATGCCATTGAGAAGTGTATTTAATTTTAGCCAACATAGCTACTGTCTCTTGTTGTTTTTTTAATGTATTCATGACTATTGCATATGGATCTCTCTACAATAACAAGGTCCAGGCTAGAATTCAAAATAGGCCTTTGCATTTAAAGTACACAAACTACCGCCTACCAGCTCCACTAACAGAGAGTATCGATTGTATCTACTAGTAGCCCCTCCGGTATTTGGAGAAATCACAGATTGCTAGTCCGGACCTGATGAAAAAAAATGTTGTAGTTTGGGTAGACTTTCCCAGTAAAGCATATAAAGGTATGGGATCCGTTATCTGCAAACTCGTTATCCAGAAAGCTCCAAATTTCGGAATATCCGTCTCCCATAGACTCCATTTTATCTAAATAATCCAAATTGTAAAAAATGATTTCCCTTTTCTCTGTAATACCTTGTACTTGATCCAAACTAAGATATAATTAATCCTCATTGAAAGCAAAATCAGCCTATTTGGGTTTATTTAATGTTTAAAGGACTTTCTAGTAGACTTGTGGTATGAAGAACCAAATTTATGTACAGATCCATTATCTGGAAGACCCCAGGTCCCGAGCATTCTGGATAACAGGTCCCATACCTGTCCATTATCAGGAAACCAGTTATGCAGAAAGCTCAGAATTACAGAAAGGCCCACTCCCATAGATTCCATTTTATCCTCTGAGCAACCTCTCCCTTCATTCTGTCTTCCTGCAGTAGGTGGAGTCAGTTTTTGATTGACAGTTAGGTCTAATATATCCTTAGGGGGGTTGCACCCTGTTCACTATGATGATAAAAATCCTGTATGCCTGTATGCAGGGTTTTTGCCAGAGGCTGTTACCTTTTGTTTGTGCTGGAGTTGGTTATTTGAGTTATTCTGCTAAGAAAGGGAGCCCCCCTAAAAGATGTATTAGACCTACCTGCCAATCAAAATCTGATACAGACCTCAGCATACTGAAGAGAGCATGAAGAGAGAGAGGTTGTCGAGCGTAACATACTAAAGAGCAACTTGAACTTCATTTTTCTAATTATACTAGTCAGGAGTTTGTTTAAAGTTTTGTTCTTTTTAAAATCTCACCAGTATTGGGGCACAGACAGTATAATAACTGGACACTTTTCACTGTTTATGACAGAGAATGGGAGTTTCCCACCGGACCTGTTTGGACCTGGTTATACCACACTTCTTATACTGCTAGATCAGACTCCCAGTCTGGCCTGTGGTTAGAATTGATAGTTTTAGAATAACAATGCAATAATACCTTTGTAAAAAGTAGGGTGAAATATCCATTCATCACTTAATACTTTGACATTACAGCTCCATTTCTCTTCTGTGATTTATGTTCCATTTATTAAAATGCTCACATTGTATCCTGGGATAGAATAATGAAATATGTTGTGCTAAAATGCCTTTTTTTTTTTAAGGTTTTTATTTTGCATTTTCAAACACAACGAAACACAAGTAAACGACCTACAAGCTTGACACTTACATGACTATTGTTTTCAATTGACATCTTTTTTATGGCAGTTTCAATATGTAAAGGAGCATGTAACACTAGTTATCAGCATATACTTCCGGCCTATCTAGAGCTCAATCGTCCAGAGGGTTGACATCTAACCAAGGTTCCCATATTTTTTTTTAAATTTCCGTGGTGTTCCCCTGGCATTGTATGTCAATTTGATTAGAGGCAATGTACCATGTATTAGGTTGATCCATTGCAGAAAGTGTAGGGGGATAATTAGTGTTATTGTTTTGTTCATCAGGCACAGGCTAATGTGGACTGGCATTTCTCACAAGCTCAGAAACCTGGGACCAGCGGGTAAGTACATGTTTTACTTGTTTTAAACAGACATTAGTGTGAAGGTAATTTGTAATGATTAAATATTATTTAGCCAGTATTAATTGGCAATATGCAAAGGCTAGAGGGCTCATTTATGATTAATGTGGGAAGAAGTGCAAGTGCAAAAGCATTTCCCTTAGCACTGGTTCAGCAAACAGTACTTCAAGTGCAATTTGCACTTCATGCTAGATGCAGTCTTTGCTGCTCCGTAACTTGCAAGTTAGGTGGGTTGTGATAGTGCACGCTACATGCCTTGTCCCTGCCGCTCATAAATGCAGCACTGCTGAAGGTATCCAGTTCTGTAATCACTGGGGCAGCCAAAGTCTTTACAGAGTAAGACAATGAGCATTGCGTCTGTTTTTGATTTTTCACTTTGCACGCTGGAGGTTGTAAATGACCCCTTTGATGTAAATATAACAAAATGCTAAGATGCTTTGCAATACATTTGGCACCTCTGTAAGTAGAAACTATTACAAAAAAGGGCTGCGGATTCCATAAAAAGATATCTTTGTGGATGAAATGACTTTAATGGCTCCACCAGTAACTATGGTGGTTAAATGCTGCTAAATCGCTTTTACAAGCGATATATCTGTAGAGACACCTAAGCAGTAATTTAAATAAGCAGTGTAAAATGGAAATTTTAATCTGTGTCCTCATTTACAAGTTTCTTATTTTAGACCCTCTGTCAACCCATATCATAGAAACCCCCTTTGATATTAACTTTAAAGTATAGTTTAGGTATTGGACCCCTTATATGGAAATCCATTATCCAGAAAACTCAGGATTAAAGGAAGGCCGTCAATTTACACAAATCTAATTTTCACAAATTATTTCCTTTTTGTCTATAAGGCTAGGAGCACACAGGCTGAAGGCTTTGACTGTTGTCAGCTTGCGTATTTTTGCAGGCTGAGAGAAGTGGATCTGCTCCACTGATTTGAATCCCATCAGCCAATCCACACACCAGAGTGAAGCTGAGGTCAGCCTGGAGATGCCTCCTTTGAAGTATTCAGGCTTACTTCAGCTTCACTCTGTGTGTGAGAGAGAGCAAAGAAGATGATCGGATTAAAATCAATGGAGCAATAGATCTCCACCAGCAAAAATACACAGGCTGAGAACAGCCATCAGCCTGTGTGCCCATAGCCTAATAATAAAACAGCTCCTTGTATTTAAGAGGAACCACATGAATCCATAATTTGGCTTAACAATCCTATTGGGTTTATTTTATGCTTAAATGATTGTAAAGCAGACATAAAATATAGCGATCTAAATAACAGAAAGATCTCTTCTCCAGGAAACGCCAGATTCCAGGATAATAGAGCCTATGGGGGAAATTCACTAAGCGGCGAAAATTCGCTAGCGTTGCTTTTGCTAACATTCGCCGCACTTCGCCAGGCAAATTTTCGCCAGCGCTACGCAAATTCACTAAAGTGCGAAGTTACGCTAAGGTCGGCGAACAGTAGCGTAGTTGCACTAGTGTTACTTGACCAGGCAAAGTGCATTTATGCTAGCGATGCCTAATTTGCATACGGCGCAAATTTCAAAGTCTAATAGAAGTATATGTTACAGCCACTACATTCCACTACACAAGCCCAGGAAACCTTTAATAAATGAAATAAAGTTGTCCTATTGCCCTACATGTGCCCACTATATAGTTGTGTTGCCATATGTTAGGAAATGTGGGGGGAAGGAGGGTAACCCCCCCAAAAAATGTTGCTCTTTTTCAGACTATCACCCTAGAAAGGTAAAACACGCCAGCGTTTTTTTGGGACTTAAAAAAAATCTCCAAATTTTTTTTCAAACTCCTATCTATTGTATTGAACTTAGCCAGGTCTAACCTGGCGAAGTAACGTCTAGTGCAAGTGGTAACGTTCAGTAAAATGGTCATCTTAGTGAATTTGCATAATTACTATCCTTCATCAGTGCGCAACTGGCGTAAGGGTGCGAAGTTGTGCTAGTCTACTTCACTAGCGAAAATTCGCCAGAGTTGGTGTTAGTGAATTTGCGAAGTTACGATTTGACGTCACGCTGGCGAATTAGCGCTAGCGTTAGACACTTCGCACTTTAGTGAATTTCCCCCTATACCTTTACACTACTTGTGAAAGAATAAGATCCTTTAACTTGCAACCCATTCTAATAAAGCAGCAAGGCCCAAGCTCTTTCACGTTAAGTTAGGCCTAACAGATTTACCTTCCATATGTAGGAATATGCAAATATGCATGATTAGATTAGATTAGAACTGATTATTTCTCCTACGTTCTTTAGGACCCAGCCTACTGAAGAAGCTGGAGTTTGGCCAAACAACCCAGTCGAAACAGAAAGACTTCAAGCAATGATCTTGGCTTCTGCAACAGGTCAGTTTGCAATTGGTTTCCCATCATTCCCTGTTTCCTCAGGACCTTGATCCCTGGGCAGAAGTTTCCCTGGGCAAAATCCCCACCTGTAGCTATTGGCTCAAGAGTGTCCATGTTTTTTGGCTCATTCACCCTATGATTTTACTATAAGGAGCTGCTTTTGTGTTCACTGCAAAAGCAATATGACAGTAGCCGCAAGGTATAACATTCTCACATACAATATTTATATACTTTCTCTTTCTTTTTAAAAATAACTTTGTAGATGAGCTATGGAGTGGCTGTGATCAAAGGGAAGTGGCCAAAAACCAGTCATGGCCTAAATAAAAATCAGCAAAATGTGCTTTGCCCACAGTACTTTTATAAGTGTCCTTGGATTTTACTTTAAGAATCTGATCATTTCTTATTCCATGGATTAACATTTTCTGCTTTTACATATGCCTTCATGTATATAGAGCTCTTTAGCTTATGGCTATGGGTCTCCAGATGCTGTGCTTCAAATCCCATATGCATTCCAATCACGTGTACAATCAGACATCTTTCATGGAATGCAGAAGCAGAATTATGTATCTTTCCCTAATTCATGTCTTACAGAAGCTGCAGAAAGTTCCAATCTGGGAGGAGGAACAGGTACCATGGGATTAGGATCTTGTTATGGACCACAATTCACCCTACAGCATGTGCCAGACTATAGGCAGAACATATACATTCCAGGAACTGCAACACTGGCTAACGCTATGAAACAAGAGGGAAAAGCTTCTGCGCCTTCAGGAAACAAGAAAAAAACAGCTAAAAAAGAGAAAAAATCCTGACTTTGCTGAACACTTTTCCCCATCCGGCAGAACCCTCAGAGCATATCACCCCAGCCAATATCATTTGGTGAATGTCATCTTTGCAACAAAAGTAATACTGACACACTAAGGTGAATGTTAATATCGACATATTTAGTGTTAGATTTATGCCTATAATTCTGATTGTACAAAGTCTTATTATTTTTTATGGCGGTTTCACAACTGTTACAATCTGAAGTTGTACAAGGTTATCAAATAGCTGCTGATGAGTTTTTTGTTTCCTAAACCAGTTTTTTAATTTGGACATTTTTCTGGTTCTAAACCAAGCGGCCCTTATCTACTAGCAGAGGCGCAAGTCTGCATCAGTAATACAGAAACAACCAATCAGCAGCAAGCTTTGATCAACGGTGAAATGAATGTTGGCTGCTATGGGTTACTGCAGGCAACCGTGTTTGCAAATAATGTTCCAAGTAAAAATAATATATATATATATATATATATACACAGGTTTATGGCACTGCTAGCTATGAACTTCTTTATAGTTCTGCATTCTTTATATAAAAAAAAAAAAATGAGTGTACAGACTTTTTAGAAAACTGCAGGATTTCTTTTATTGTCAAGCGGTATTGTGGATATGGTTGTAAAGGACAAGTAATATATACACAAATATGGATCCTTTACTTATTGCAGACTTGTGTATTGTCCGTTATAAGCAAAAGGCAAAAGAAAGCACTTCCTCGATTTTTCCATGACCAGTTTTCTACACACCTATAAAACCTTTGTAAGATTAAATCCCAGTAGCCAGGCTGCCCATAAGGAACTAGAACTGTGGGATATGGGCAGTTATAGTTCCTATACAGTAGGTTTATAAATAAAAAGCATGACAGAGAGAGAAAGTGAATCAGATATTTACAGGTATGTTACTTTTCTTTAAAGAAGAGCACACATTATCCAATAAAACTAATGGCCATAAAACATTTTAGGATTCACTGAGGCTTTTAGTGAGCTCACTTTTGTAGGGGGGCCCTGGGCAGACTTAATTCACAATGGTTTCCCTACTGCAGTGATCCCTCAACCAGTAGCTTGTGAGCAACATGTTGCTCTCCAACCCCTTGGATGTTGCTCCCAGTGGCCTCAAAGCAGGTGCTTATACATGAATTCCTGGCTTGGAGGCAAGTTTTGGTTGAACTGCCAAACAGAGCCTCAATGTAGGTTGGAAATCCACAGTGGGGTACCAAATGGCCAAACACAGCGCTTATTTGGCACCCCAAAAACATTTTTTCATGCTAGTGTTGCTCCCCAAATTCTTTTACTTGTGAATTTTGCTCACGGATTCAAAAGGTTGGAGATCCCTGCCCTAGTGGATGCAAATCAAGTCATCTTCTGGAAGGCTCGGGGCTTTAAATTATTTAAAGATGAGTGATACACTTTACCATTTATTCTGTAGTATGGAAATTACAAAAACAAACAAAAAATTATTAGACATATTATGGAAAAAAATATATTGTCAAGGACAACAAAACTCAGTGCACCTTCAGGAAGGAGGATGTCTCACTGGTGTGGCCACTACTCCTTGTGAAAAGTCTCTATATAAATCCTTTAAAATCTCCTCCGAGCCTTGGGAACAAAAAAAAACTAAAAAGCAATCAATAGTTAGCTTTGACTGTTTTTTTTACTCCGAATAATTAGCAAACATCATAAACAAGAACAATTGAAGTTAGAAGTAATACAATAAAAGCAGGTGGGGAACATTTCTATTAAAGTGGGCCCATCACCCTCAAAAATCTGTATAATAAAAGTCCTTTTCAAATTAAACATGAAATCCAATTTCAAATTTTTATTAAAGCATTCATAGCTGTTTTAAGCTCAATTTCAGCTGTCAATCAAATATTGTCTGCCACTCCTCTATGTCTTAGGCATAGAGGCGGGGCAGATAATTACTTTCACTTTCCATTCAGCACTTCCTAGATGTCACTGCTCCCCACACATTCCCCCAGTTCTCTTAACCATTTAATTGTGTAGCCAGGACATGGGGATGGACATCATGTTCCCCATTCTGGTGCACAAACAAGATTCTGAGATGATACAAGGCTTGTCTAAATAACAGTGTCCACAAAATGGCTCCTGTCTGCTTGCTATCATTATGAATTCCCAGACTGAAGGAAACAAGATTAAAATCATTTATATAGTGTAATAAATGCTCATTTTGCTTGACTAATGTGATAAAATATGATTGTGAATATTTTTGGGGGGTGACAGGTCCACTTTAAAACAAAACATCTTTTATGAAACACAAATAACCTAACAGAATGCTATAGTTCTTCATTGATATGCAGCATTTAATTATATGGATACAATAAGGGAAACAGCTTCATTTGCTTTAAGTATTCCCACCATGCAGCGGTGTAAAGCAATAATATCTGGATATAGATCAGGCGCACCAATCTAGCTTCATTCTATGAAATTCCAACAGACAGAATTTGGAAAAGAAATAGAAATATATTCTTTGGGGAAAAAAATATTGCGTAGAAGAAGGTGGTTTTCCTGATGCTCATTTGGCTCTATCCACTGCTTATACCTGATATGCTAGTTCTCAAACATGAGCCTCAAGAGTCACTAGATTTCTCTGTTATATGTACCACTGCTGCCTGTAGAAGCAAAATAGTCTTATGATCTTATGAACTTCTGGACATCACGATGACACCACTCTATATAATCAACTAAAGGAAGTCTAGATTCTGAGTAGTAAGATTTGCTGCATACATTTTCCTGGTGTGACACTGTATAAAGAGGCTTTACCTAAGGCACCAATAGGACTGGTTTGTGGGCAGGACAAGAGGGTGTATTTACCTTGGATAAGAATGACCACAATATATCTTATGTCAAAGAATATATCATTAAGCTGTGCAATAACGTAGCTTAATTTCTAATTTAGGACCCATATTGTGTGCACGCTATACGCACCTTCTCCATAACCATGCACACTAGGCGTGGAAGTGAATACCGGGAAACAATAGAGAAAAAAAGACCACTGTTTATAAACAATAGTAGGGTCCATAAAGTATTTAATATTCGAAGTGTTCTGTGCGTCCCTGTGATCTCAAACGGGGTTTCAGTTGAGAATTGAGCGACACAACATAAAACTTAGAGCACTTTTGTAACGATATCCAACATGCCGGGTCTGGAGAGTAAAGCAGCAAAGCCTATAATCTTTTTGAATTTATCTTCTACAGTGAATGTCAGCTCTGTGGGTGCAATGAAAGTACATTATAAAGTTATGAACAGTAACTGGAAAACAACTAAAACACTGAGAGAATAGCCACTTGGGTGGCTCAGCTGCAAATATTTCTCTGCCTTTATTTCTGTTTTTGCAAAGCTTGCGTTGTGCAGTTAATCCCATTGTGTACTGGTGAAGCGTTCTTTTTATGCTAACAATGAACTTGTAAATGGCAGTATTCCAATTAGCCCTGTTTGTTCTGCGTGGTTTGTGGTGTACATGTCCATGAAACAAAGGCACTGGTATTTCTGGTGTTTCATATAATAAACCATACCTATACATGATTCAATATGCTTATATTAACCATTCTTGTTGTACTACATGCAAGTTTTATACTCTGATATTTATATTTCTCTTTTTCCTCTAAGGAAAAAAATAAAATGTTTTCTTCAGATATGTATTCTAAGTTTGGTTCTTCACACTGCATTGTTTCAACTTGATCTTGCACGACAGACAGTGCTGAGTTTGGCCTAACACATGTCATTGCCAAAATCAGTAATGTCCAACCATGGATTTGCATTGTGTGCTTTGTGTTCTGGAGCTCACTAGCTTAAAGTTGTGGGCCCCAGGTCCTCCTACAACTCCTACATGCAGAACCTTAGGACTT
>CM044435.1:17796508-17816054 GCA_024363595.1 Xenopus borealis | reverse complement strand
TGCCAACATACCAGGGGCGTTCCAGGGGCTGCTGCTGACAGCAGCTCTGATGCGACCCCCTACCGCTCCCCGCTTCTAACTTTTAGCGTTGGAGCGGGTAGAGGAGAGGCTGCATCGCAAATGCAGTGATTGGAAATTTGGCTCTTAAAGTTACCAGATGCGTTTTTTTGCCACCCCTTGGTAACTTGCTGCTCCGTGCCACCTGAGGCAAGATTCTCACCTTGTCTCATGGCCGAAGCGGCCCTGCAACATACCTATCATAAGCATAAGGGATTGGGTATATAGCAAGCAACTCTAATATTACTAACTGAAGTTGGTCAGAATTCCTGGTTCCACCCATATGCCTGTGCACTAACTAATGCAGGCATCGACTTAGCTGTGGCTGGCTATTATGGACAGCTCATTTACATTTCTAAAGTGATTAGCTCATTTACATATTAAAGACAGACCTCATTTGCATTTTTAGGTGAGCAGTCCATTTACATCTTAAAGCAAGTGGCCCATTGGGCATTTGCCCGAACCCACAGATTGCCAGTCCGGGCCTTTAATTTTAAATTGGCTCAATGGATCACCAGATAAATGTACATAAACATTAGAATCACTGAGCTGTGCAATAATGTCAGCCTTGAATCATCATAGTTCAATAATACATTGCCCCCACCCTTATCCACAGGGCGGATCACTATGCCATTATCACTTCTTAGCGATTTAATAGTGGCTTGTAACTGCTTAGTAAGATTGTTCTTATACTTGCATTTGAGTGCTCGATTGAAACCCTCTGATTCGACAGACTGTTTAAACAAAACAATAGCTGGATTAGTCATTGGTGGAGTAAATGTGCTTTTCAATTTTAAAGATTGCACAGTGTCAGTGCCTGTTTCTTGGTTAGTGTGTTTAAAGAAATCCTTTAAATTGAGCAAACGACCAAATTTAAAACAATCAATCTCCCAGTCTAAGGGGTTAAAAAAATAGTTGGCACAAAGAATAACCTTTACTCAAAAGACTAGTGTCGGCAGGAGTAAGTGTGTTGTGAAAGGCTGAAAATCGGGGCGAGCATGACCCCTTCTTCCCCCTCCGCGTTGGTTACCTTTTCCCACTCCTCGCCCTGAAGGGGGCCTGTCGGTCACCTGTGGTGGATCGTGTAAAGGTGGCCATAAACCTTCACTTTTAAACCTGCGGAAATCTTGCTTGTAAGATTCAATCTGGGGCAAATCTAAGTAGGCTCCCCCTTGAGCAGATTCGCATGTTCAATCTCAAAGGCTGAGCAAGCCTTGCGCACCTTGATGTCACACAATACCATATATATGCCCACACTCTGATGAACAATAATTGGAGGTGCACAATCAATTGATGAATTCTATAAAGATGAAGGATCAGCACATTCTTCTCCAATGGTAAATGAAAGCTTCTTTTATTATTTTAGCATCTTATCCAACGTTTCAGTCCCACCTGGGATATTGTGCATTTGCAGTGTTACAGCTTAAGTACCCACTCCCACCAGTGAATTTTGGCGCCAGCATAATGTCATCAGTCCATATGCAGTCCATTATTGCAATTAAAGTTCTTTCTTTTCATTCAAATAGCAAGTGTCTTTTTCTTCTTTCACCAATAGGTGTCAGTGTTGTGTTATAAGCTGTCTGATATTTCTGGATCCGTCGGCGCTTGGCGGCACATGCGCAGTAGGATGCATTTGCCGGTTTGTACTACTGCGCATGCAATGAAAGTTCATGAAGTTCAATGGCAAACTTCATGAACGTTCGCGCACATGCGCAGTATTACATACCGGCTAATGCGTCCTACTGCGCATGAGCCGATGGATCCAGGAAGAAGCCGTTGCTGAAGAAGATGGCGCCCGGAAACCTGCACGGAGGGAACCTGCACAGACGGGTAAGTAGCCACTTAGGGGCATTTGCCCGCGGGGAGAGGTAGGCCGGGGAGGAGGAGGGAGGGGGGCTACGGGGGTGGTGGGGGGGGAGGAGGTTAGCGCCCAATGGATTGAATTCCATTTTAAACATTAAATAAACTCAATGGGATTGTTTTGCCTCCCTTTAGGATTACTAGTAGTTTAGTTTGGTTCAAGTACAAGGCACTGTTTTATTATTACACAGAAAAAGGAAATTATTTTAAAAGATTTGGATTATTTCAATGGAGTCTATGGGAGACAGCCTTCCCATAAATTCGGTGCTTTCTGGATAACCATTTTCCAGATAACGGATCTCATACCTGTATAACACTGCCTGCAGGGGCACTCTGCCAATGAGGCGAGTTGAGATACTCGCCTCAGGCGGAAGCTCCCCACTAGGTACCAGGGGCGGCAAAAATGCAGCTCCTGGTACTTTAAGAGCCGGATTTACGGTTTTCAAACTGAAAATTCTGCTCTTCTAGCACAGAGCGTAATAATGTGCACTGTGCTGGCGTCCAGGCCCTCTCTGCCATCCTTGTGCACCCCCCTCCATCGCAAAATGGTGAGCGCATGGGGGAGGAGGGCAGAAGCAACGGCAAACCACCTCAGGCGGCGGAGAGGCCAGAATCGCTCCTGACTGCCTGATTGTGCAGAATGATGCATCTGTAAATCGGCAGTGCTTGGTGTCTGGGCTTCATTAAGCTGTCTACTGTGCCTCATTGGGAGCTACTGAGCTGTATGCTTTTTAGTTTGTCAGCTACTTGCCCAGTTGCACTGGGCTTTTAGCTTCACTCAGGTACTTAACAATTATGCAATTCCATTGCCGGCGTTTACTGTAAAACAAGGAAAAGGCACACGCCCGGACTTGACTGGCCTGTTTTTCATCCCTTTGCTTGAAGAATTTCCAGAATAGCAGTGCGACATTGCACCCTTGCCTGCCACTCTGAAGATGTTACTGTGCATAACATTGTTACTGAGAAATAGTGATAAAAATCACAAACTCCTTCTAGCCACTGATATGTTTTTGTTTCTAATCACATTTTAGATGGAGAGACTACAGTGAAATTGAAATGCAGACTCCAAGATTGGGTAGGGGGATTTATCAGCATTCTTTACAGATGGATCCAAACCAAACCTTTAGGGCAGAGACACACACTGGGATTCTGGGAGATTTAGACGCCCGGTGACTAATCGTCTCATCTTCTGGCGACTAATCTCCCTGAACTGCCTTCCCGCCGGCTAGAATGTAAATCGCTGGTGGGATGGCACTCGGAGTGCTTAATTTTCCGAAGTGGCGCAAAGTTCCCTCGTGAAGCAACTTCGGGCGACCAGAATCTGAGCATGTGTGTCTGCCCTTAGGCTGAGGGCACACTAGCGTTTGGAATGCTTTTCTCCCACTGATGAATATTAATGAGGCAGAGAGAAGTGATTGCCATGAAATCAAAATGTTTCAGCAATTAAAATGAACAGTTTCTGCCTGTTTGCGTCTACAGAGAGCCGAGTGGAGATCAACTTTAAATGGACAGCTTTTGTGTTTTTTTTTCAGGCTCATCTCTGCTCTGTGTAGCCTCACACAGGTGGATACTGTTCGTTCATAGACAGAAACAGGAAGTGAGGATATATTCTCACAGGAAGATCCTATTTACAAGTTATTCTGACTCGAGAAAGCCAGTTGGATGCAGGCCCGGACTGGCAATCTGTGGGTTAGGGCAAATGCCAAATGGGCTGCTATATGGCCCAATAGAAAGTCAGTATTTAGTGGGCTGTTTGGGCCTCTTTGTGGGCTGATTGGGCCTCTGTGTACCTAAAATGCCAAGGCCTATTTTGATTCTCAGTCCAGTCCTGGTTGGATGACCGGGGAAACGTCTTCAAGCAAAATAAATTTAAAAAAAAAGCAAGTCCAGTTGATTTGACTTATTTCTACAGATATACCATGACCTGGATGAATAAGAATCTTCACAAACATCTTGCTGGTTTCAGCACAATCGCTTCTCTCCGTTATGGATTAGGCAGAGAGAAGCATTCAAAATGCTAGTGTGCCCTCTGCCTCAAAGTGACAGGACTTTAAAGCTTTGGACAAAAAAAAAAAAACTTTTCAATAATAGGCAATGCTAAATTTTTTAAGGGAGAAGGAAAATTGTCTCTCACTTGGGGGTGGCAAACGTTAGCCCAGAACAGCAAACGGGAGCAAATAAGGTATTTTGAGATAAGAAAATAAGTAATTGGAACTGTTTAGATAAGGAGAAATATTTTTAAACTTTCATAACCTGCCAAATAAATATGGTAATTAGGGGGTGTGGCCACAAAATGGGCATGGTCAAAACATGTGGGGGGGAAAAAACTATTTGTACCTCTTTTTACTTCCAAAATGTTGGGAGGTATGAAAAAAACTATGTATAAAAAAAAACTGTACAAATCTGTGTTAGCATAGGTATAGCAAGCACAAGCCAGCAGGAAAATGTTAGTGTACAGAATACTTCAATGTCAACTTTGGGATGTGTTTTGAAAAAAACGTTTTCCTCATGACAATTTCCATTGTGGAGGTACAGCTCTGTGAGCAGCAGGGGGCGCACCCGAAACGCACACAAACGCGGAGCGAACCCACGTGGGCTGCAATATAGAATCTTCCAACTTTTTTTTTTTTGGGGTCAGCTTACTTTTTTATTCTGCGCCGCCGCCCTACCGTTAATCCTTTTCATATAGTCGCAACAAGGGCTGCTAAAAACACATTAATACAGTAAGTGCAGCAGGAGACGTTTACGGTCGTGTCTTCCCGCCCCAGAGCTGCGAATGGTCCGTTCCAAAACCCGGAAGTGCTGCGGAATAAGTTTTATTGGAAAGTGGAGTTGAGCCTCGCTTTCTTCCGCCTCCCTGTGCGAACGGAGAATCTGTAGCTGCGCGCGCGCGCTTATGAATATGCAAATGAGTATGCTAATGAGGCGTGCCTGGCAGCGGCTGCCACACTGAATCTGGCTTGCGGGGAACAGCCCGGTAGCAGCAGGGCCCGGAAGTAAGGACACCCCCTTCCCAGCACTGTAACGGCTTCCATAGGAGTCGGAAGCCGGAGACTTCCTGGATATTGGTGGAACGAGCTTCTGCGCTTGAGCCGCTGTCCTGCAAGGCCCGGGGTTATAGCGACAGCATGGACCCGCTTCAACCTCCAGCCGGCGGAGGCGGATATGGAGGGGGACCCCCGCCACCTTCCAAGGGCAACAAGGAGAAAAAGAAGCCCAAGGGCCAGGATGAAGGGGGAGATGGAAAGTCCAAGAAATTTGTAAGTTGCAATGGGCGGGGTGCAGGTAGCGCTGAGACATTGCACACTGGTGGGAGGGAGAGGGGGGAGGCACTTCTCCTTCCCCTGCAGCAAGTTTTTCCCTCTCAACTTACTACAACTCCCAGCATCCTCTCTCGCCTCACCTAGAATTGTAGCTGGGAAAGTACAGCCACAGGTTGCTGTCCCAGCACTGCCCAGTATAGGTATGTCAGCCAGGGAGTGGGTATTGCCCATGTACTGCTTATTATTCCATTTGATCATGCAGATGACTTCTCCCAAATTCACTCCTCTTATAAATATCCATACACTGAAACGTTGCCCTGTTATACTCAGCATTTTAAGGGTAAGGCCAGACGGGGAGATTCGTCACGTGTTGACTAATGTCCCCAAACCGCTTCCCCCTGCATTCCAACTGCTTAATGGCTAATCGTCTGCGCCTATTCACAGGCAGCACTACGCTTTCTCGAAATTGCCTAAGGAAGCAACTTCGAGCGACTTTGGAAAACGCAGCCGCGCTTGTGAATAGGTCGCCAGGCGACGAATCTCCCCGAATCTTCCCGTCTGGCCTTACCCTAAAGCTACTCTCTCCCTTGTTTTCATATGTAGGACTTTAAGGGCTCATCCAGATGAGAAGATTCGTGGAGATCAGTCACCTGGCGACAAAACGCCACGTCTTTGAGTCGACTAATCTCCGCGAATGGCTTGCTCGTAGCACGCACCCGCTAGAAGTAAAGTCGCCTGCGCCTATTCACACGCGGCGACGCGATTTTCAAAGTCGCCTCAAAAACGTGGCATTTTGTCGCCAGGCGACTGATCTCCACAAATCTTCTCATCTGGATGAGCCCTAAAAGTGGGAACTCTCCCCAAAAATACTTGGTTTTTGCGTAAAGGAAAGAGATGTGTAAATATATATTGGTTATATAACGTTTCTGTGCTTTTAAATGGATTTGTGAAGTCGGCCATAGACGGTAACTATTACAGTCTTTCTTGGAAAAGATCTTTCCAGCAGTACACACATGTAGAGCTGGATCGTCCGATACACAGATAGAAACAATAGAATTCTACCTGTATGTGAAGATTCAGCACTGGATATTTTTGGATGCCTTCAAATGCACCCTTTCAAAAATTTCCATCCTGCCTAATCGACGAGCCGCCCAATGTCCAAGTCTTCTGCCTGTACAGGTCGTCTAGTTTCCCACCATACACGCACCAAATATCATACGATAGACGCAAAGATTTTTCTTTGCCGAACTACCAATTTTAGCGAAATCAATTGGACCAATCTGTCAAATTATCGTGCGGTTAGTGGGATTTTAATGATTTTATGATTTTTCGTCCGACATCTGTCAAAAAATTGATTGACCAGGTTTAAAAATCTTTATCGTTGCCAGTGCGATGTACCTTTGTTTGCAGGGCCTAGCAGGCAGCAACCCTTCAGCTTTACTGGCAATATCCCCTGAAATTGTCTTTTTAGTTGATGGACGCATCGGACATTTAAACGTTCGTTTCACGATAATCGTGGTCTCACTATAATGATTTCATCTTTTAAAGATACATTAAGTGTAGCTGCTGTATTATCTACATTCCTAGGTCTGACCGCTGAAACTGTGTTGCAGAAGCAGTTGATGAACAGATCTGGATTCAGAACCAGAAAACAGAAAGGGATATATATTGTTATTGTTTACCAATTTGTTTACATTTCCAAATAACTGTAAACACTAAACACCGACAGTTTAACACTCAACAGTTTAAATGTATGTATACTGGAAAGTTGCATACACTGACAGTTTCTTTTCATGTGCAGAAGTGATTTTTTTTTTTGGGCTGGAGATCGCCTTCAAGGGTAAGGCCAGATGGGAATATTTGGGGAGATTTGTCGCCTCTTCTTTGGGGAGACAAATCTCCCTTAACAGCTTCCCCCTACCTTCCAGCTGATTAATGAATAATCGCCTGCGCCTATTCACTTGTCGCTGCGTTTTTCAAAGTTGGTCGAGGTTGCCTCCTTAGGCAATTTCGAGCTATTTAGGGAAAGCACAGCGCCGCGTGTAAATAGGCGCAGGCGATTATTCATTACGCCGCTGGAAGGTAGGGGGAAGCTGTTAAGGGAGATTAGTCGCCAGGCAAAGAATCTCCCCGAATCTTCCCATCTGCCCTTACTCTAAAGGGGTTGTTCACCTTCCAAACACTTTTTTTTTCCCCCCCATTCAGTCTTTTCCAAAATCTAAGTTTAAAGATGAATGTTGATGTCTGGTGTTTGAGTCTGGCAGCTCAGTAATTCAGGTGCGGACTCTAAACTGATACAATTTTGCAACATTTAATTGATACATTTCTCAGCAGCATCTCTGGACTATTAGCAACTATTGTATCAATTCTAACAGCTGCCTGTAATGAAACCCAGAGTTTCTGCTCAGCAGGGGCAAAGATAAGAAATGTATCCACTACAGGGTCGGCGACCCCCCCCCCCCTTCAGCTTCTTTAGAAAAAAGTTGACACATAGAAAATAGAAAGTAATTGGAAAAAGTAATTATTTTCGGTGATCTATCGGAAACCAACTAGTTTTTTTAAGGTGAAAAACCCCTTTAAAGTCTGCACCAGAGAATATTGTAGTTTAACCTGCATTATATGTTGTTATGGTGCAACAGTCTGTTGAGCAGTTTTCACACAGCAGCAGATATGCCCAACATTTTAATGCTGTTTAGTACTGTTCGTCTGTGGCTGTACATATGAATACATCTGTACGATATGATGCACTAGATGTGTATTTATAGGACTGATACTTTGTCTCACTGCAGAACTGATGCTGATTGGCCATTTGTTCACAGGAGCTCATTTCTGTATCGAAGGTTTGCAGTAGTGACATTATGGTTATAGTCTCTCTCTTGATCTTGAAAACACAAATTCAACACCACGATGAATGCAGGATAGAGCTGTCCTGTCATTTGGCTTTATGATATATTCACTATACCAATGGGCCACACTTGAAATACTTCTAATACATAAGTATTTTCAGTCTCACCTTCTTGTTCTTATGCATATTAGGGGTGTCTTGCACACATTTATATTTTTGTAAAATATTTTTTGTAAAAATATATTTCCCTTAACCCGTGATTTATAAAAAATAAAAAAAATGTATTCAATTAGCATGATGACCTATTAAAAGTGATTACATACTGACCCCATATGACCCGCCTTACGCGTTTCATACCCTCCGGTACTAAGGACCAATAACCTCAAATGTTTTTTAAACAAAAATGTGTTAGTATAAATTGAAAAAAACTGACCAAGACAAATTAAACTTTAGAAATCGCATAGCCTTTATTAAGAAATTACTTGCCGAAACTCCGCTTCCAAGCAGAAAGGCAAGGCAACAATCCATTGTGTGGCACTTGATTTCTCCTCCCTGGCTATCTCCTTTAAGGGCCCTTACACACGGCCGTTTGTGACCTGCGCTCTCCTGCATTCTGTTTGGCTGCGTTCAGCCGCAGGGGAGCGCAGGTCTAGACGCACCTCATTCTTTTCATTGAGGTTCTACCCACGAGATGCGCGTTAGCGCCGAACGCAGGTTCAGACGCAACATGCTGACGCACTTACACGCGTCTCATGGGTACAACCTCAATGAAAAGAATGAGGTGTGTCTAGACCTGAGCTCCCCTGCGGCTGAACGCAGCCAAATGGAACGCAGGGGAGCGCAGGTCACAAACGCCCGTGTGTAAGGGCCCTTAGGAAGGCAGGGAGGAGACATTGAGCGTCGCACAATGCACCGCCCGATTGCCTTTTCTGAAGAGGAGTGGAAGCGGAGTTTCGGTAAGTTATTCCTTAAAGGGGATGTTCACCTTCCAAACTCTTTTTTCAGTTGTTGCCCATAAATAAAGATGTTTTTTCAATTACTTTCCATTATTTCTTTTTTAGTTTTTTCAAAATTGAACAGCTGCCTTTAATGAAACCTAGAGATTCTGCTCAGCAGGGAAAAACATTAAGGACTGTATCAACTAAATATATAAATTTAGAACAGTTTACAGGGTCGGCGAACCCCCTTTTTATTATATAAACACCTATGGTTAAGTACTGGAAGGTATGAAACGAACAAGGTGGGTCATATGGGGACAGTATGTACTCGTTTTTAACATGTCACTATACTGATTGAATAAACGTTAGATTTTTTGTGAATCACTGGCACCTTTAAGAAAGTGGGAGGGGTTTAGCGCCAGTGGGGATTAAAGGGACAATGACTGACTAGAAATGTCTAGCAGCTAGTTCCTGCAAGACTTTATAACTTGCCTTGGCTTGGCCTCATAAGGCTTCCCATTGAAGCATGGTTTGGTGCAAGAAATGGAAATATAATTGAAAAATTACATCTTCATGTTTTATCTCAACAGAAGCATATCTGTATTACTTTATGGCTGTGTTATTAACAAAGCATTTGTCATAGTGGCCAATGATTCTGCTAGATACACATGGCCAGATTTCAGCATACAATTCAGGCCCTTCTAATTTGGCTTCTTATCTGACTGCGTATGGGGCCCTCCCTGACTAAAGGTCACCATACATGGAGAGATCCACTCGTTTGTCGATGTTGCCAAAAGAGCCCACCTAGGGCCCACGATCGGATCAGAACGGAGGACATATGGGCAGTCATATTGCAGGACCGCTTCAATGAACAGATGTGGCCACGATCTGATGGAATATTTAGTCCCGTCCGACATCTGCCCGACTTTGCCCAGATATTAATTGGTTGGTTAAGCCAGTTCAGAGGCCCCATACACGGACCAATAAGCTGCCTATTTGGCCTGTCACAGATTGTATCGCCCTGTGTATGGCCACCTTTATATCTTTCCACAAATTGGCCAGGCGTTGATCGTGCAGGTTTGATTTTAATGTCCAATCGAGAACTAAATTGGCTACTTGATGTGGTCCTCATCCTATTGACTCCTATGCCCATAACTGCAATCCTATTGTTTGGCCCTGGGGCCGAACAATTGGATTAGCCCAATATCACTTGCCTTTGGTGGTCATATCCAATCAGATCTTGTAGTGTATGGCCTCATTAAAATTACCCATGTATGCAGACAGTTTGATATTTTGTGTGTTTATGGAGGCCCATCAATCCCAACCAATATACAAGTATCATGGATATTGGTCAGTTTGGAGATCAGGACGGTTTGAAAATGTATGTATGCACCATGTTGGCCAGTGCATCTTTACTAAATAATAATAATACTTGAGTTTAGTTTGTTAATATGTCATTTTGTGAAAACTGAGCACCTTTAAGTAATAGAATCCTTCCCTGTGCTAAGGGGTTCAAACAACTAGTTGTTTTCAGATAGATCTCCAGAAAAAACAACTTTTTCCAATGACTTTCTATTTTGCTATGTGTGAATGTTTTTCTAATATTGAAGTGTAAAGTGTAATTTTTTTACCTGGGAGGGGGGTGGTCACCAACTCTGTAAACTGTTCTAAATTGATACATTTAGGGTAGGGGCAGACAGGGAGATTCGGGGAGATTTTGTCGCCTGGCGTTTTTAGCAGGCGACAATCTCCCCGAATTTCCTTCTCCCTGTCTGCCGATCGTAAAGGCACAAAGCGCCAGCGCCTGTGCAGGCGCGGCGATTTCCGGAATCGCCCGAAGTTTCCTCATGAGGTATCTTTGGGCGATTCCGGAAATCGCCGCGCCGCGTCTGCACAGGCGCTGGCGCTTTGTGCCTTTACGATCGGCAGACAGGGAGAAGGAAATTCGGGGAGATTGTCGCCTGCTAAAAACGCCAGGCGACAAAATCTCCCCGAATCTCCCTGTCTGTCCCTACCCTTAATGAATGCATTTCTTATCTTTGTCCCTGCTGAGCAGAATCTCTTGAGTTTCATTACAGGCAGCTGTTAGAATCGATACAATAGTTGCTAATACTCCAGAGATGAAATGTATCCACTAAATGTTGCAAAATTATATCCGTTTAAAGTCTGCACCTGAATTACTGAGCTGCCAGACTGAAACACCAGACTGGGGCATCCAACTTTAAGCTTAGAGTTCTGGAAAAACAGTAAAAAAAATAAATAATGGAAATATTGAAAAAAGCCTTTTTTTTCTGGGAAACAATCTGAAAACAGCTTAATTGAAAACAGTGTTTGCAACAGGAACAACCCCTTTAAAAATACAAGTAGTAATATAGGAAAAATATCTGGCCTGATGGTATCTCTTCCAAAGAATGCTATTATCCCATTATAACCACTCATTTAAGTTTTTATTACACTTAGTTTGTTCACATGATGAGGTTTATGTGTCATGTATTGTGTATCTCCTAGTGATCCTGCTTTGCCCTGTGAGTGACTGGCCCTGATACTGAGAGTAATGCTGGCCATAGATGCAAAGATCCGCTCATTTGGGGACATCGCCAAACAAGCGGATCTTTCCCCTATATGCCACTAACTGGCAGGGCTATATTGGGGTAACGATCGGATTACGATGAGCGCAATGGACTTCCGACGGGTCGGTGGGAAGAAAATCCAACCTTTGACACGATATCAATCGGGAAGACCCGTCGGAAGCCCCCATACATGGGCTGATAAGCTGTCAAAGCTGTCAAGTCGTTCTAAACGACCAATATCACTAGCTTATATCTACAATCCCTGCTATTATTCCAGGCAGGACTTCTGTTGTTGACTGTGTACAAATAGAAAGCTGGCAGTTATGTGCCAAGGAATGCCCAGCTCTGAGGAAGCACAAATAAAGCCTGTAATATCAGAAGCAAAATGTTTCTTTCCACTGCATTACACTGAATTACTTGCGTTTACTTTTGTCTGAAATCTTTTTTATTGTGTAAATAGAATCTCTTGACAGGTGAGGTCTTTTATGCTATTTTTTTTTTTTTTGTTTTTATTTTTAGTCCCATTGACTGTGCCACACCTGGAACATATGGGCCTGTTTAAATAATGGCAACACAATGTGGTGTAGAAAGTTGTACCGCTTTAGCTTTAATCCAGCGCCGCCCCTGATTGCCCCAGAACATGGTAATTCTTTCTCCATCGGGCACAAGCAGTGTAGGACCTGTGCCCACATACCCTGATCTCAGGGTCACTCTACTAACTTTACAGGGATTCTGTCATGATTTTTATGATTTCGTTTTATTTCTAAATTACACTGTTTACACTGCAAATAATTCACTCTACCGTATAAAATTTTATTCCTGAACAAGCAAGTGTGTTTTTTTTTAGTTGCAATATTGATGTGTAGGCAGCCATATCAGGTCATTTTGCCTGGTCGTGTTATTTCAGAAAAAGCCAGCGCTGAAACTGCTTTCTGGCAGGCTGTTGTTTCTAGTACTCGATGTAACTGAATGTGTCCCAGTGGGAACTGAATTTTAGATCTACCAGGCAGCTGTTATGTTGTGTTAAGGTGGCCATACACGATGTCGACAAACGAGCAGATCTCTCCCCGATATGCCCACCTTGAGGTGGGAGATATTGGGCTGATCCTCATAGTGGAGGCCATATGGGTGGTCAGATCGTGGGACTGCATCAATGAACAGATGCGGCCGCAATCCGACGGGATTTTTAGTCCCGCCCGATCGACATCTGGCCGACTTTCGGCCAGATATTGATCGGGAAAGCATCACATCACGTCACATGACTGGGGCAGCTGGGAAACTGACAATATGTCTAGCCCTGTATCAGAATTCTAAATTAAATATAAAAAAATTGGTTTGCTCTTTTGAGAAATGGATTTCAGTGCAGCATTCTGCTGAAGCAGCACTATTAACGGATGCATTTTGAAAATGTCGTTTTTTTTTTCCCCATGACCGCATGCCATAGATAGAT
Organism: Xenopus borealis; assembly: GCA_024363595.1. Classification (NCBI taxonomy): domain Eukaryota; kingdom Metazoa; phylum Chordata; class Amphibia; order Anura; family Pipidae; genus Xenopus; species Xenopus borealis. The sequence continues at coordinate 17,803,071 of CM044435.1, read as the reverse complement.
AGATAAAAAGATATCAAAATCCAAACAAATAGAAATGTTTGATACCCATCGCAGTCTCTTAACCCAACCCATGGCGTAGATTGTAAAATTCATGGTGCTGGCACACAGTGTGTTGATTCTACATTTCTGGAATCCTGCTTATTTTATGTAAGATTAGCAAATCGACATCCTTGTCTCTAGAAATTGGCCAGGCTGCATTCATAAAAGTTTCCCGTGAAACCTTCAGCAGCATTATTAGTGTGTTGCCTGTAGTTTTCTCCAAATGGCATTCCTGGTGTTGAAGTAAAGATCTGCTAGCTCCGCAGACAAGGTATATGCTTCATATGCAGAGCCATAGCCCTGCGGTAGATACCCTTACTGCAGGTCTTTTCTGCTAAACAGAACATGTAAAATCATTTGCAGTCCGCTGGCACAGTTTTCACTTCATGTTTAGTACTGGAGTATTACCCATTTACATCAGTATCCCCAAAATAGAACCATGTGAGAGACTGACACTGTTTCCAAATCTATATTTGGACTTGCTTCTGCAATCGAGCCCAGAAACATGATTTTTCCCACAAGCTGATGCGCTCAGCAATTCCTTATGTGATAATTAGAGTCTGCGGTAACAAATAATAATGCCTTGGCCCATACTTGGAAAGACACAGGCTCTTTATCTAGTTTACCAGACTAGCTATTTGATTAGAAAATAGTAGTATTCTCACAACTGCACTCAGACAAGGGAGCTTATTCTGCTTGCCAGTGGGGTGGTGTACATGTAACGGAAATTGTATGAGATATTATTGGTAATTGTTTGGACCGCGTCAGTCATAGTCAATTATCTGGCAAGGCTTGGTTATTCTAGTTGGCCTCAGATATATGGGCATGTATAACAGCCATAAAGGGACACTACCAAGCACTTTTGGATACTTTCCAAAGAGATATTGACACCAGAAAATAACTTTTTTTTTTTTTGAATATCCATCATAACATTATCTTTGAATGCTGTTTATAATTTTGCCATCAAAGTATTTGCCTGATGCTTTTACATTACCTTTCTTACCCCATGTTCCTGTATGAGGGGGGTGCCATATTTGTGCAGCAGTAGTCCATTAGCATTAGTAACTCTAACTGACCGATTGAGATGGGACAGTCAGGTTGACACAACAGTCGGGTTTAGGAACTTCATGCAATAATTACTTACAAAAGCAGAACTATCAGCAAAAAACGATCAACATGACCTTTGGGTAACTTTTAGGGGCAAATTCATCAAGGGTCGAATTTCGAGGGTTGAAAATCGAATCGAATGTCGAATTCGGAGGATTTTACTGCTATTCGTTTTTTTTTTTCAAGAAATCGAACTTGTCTGATTTCAATAAAAAACTCGTACTAAATCATCCGATTTCTCGATTCGTACAATGAATCGTACGATTTTATCGAGCAATTGAATGATTTCTATTCGATCAAGAAAACTTCAGAAAAAGCCTATGGGAGCTTCCCATAAGCAAATATAGCGACTCAGTAGGTTTAATCTGGCGAACTAGGCAAACGAAAAGTACTTCGACCATTGAATGGTCAAATGTTTGAACGATTTTCTTATCTGAATCGTATGATTTATTCGAATCATTCGATTCGATCGAATTTTGAAAATTCGATGGTAGAATTAGCCCCAAAAAAAAAAAAAAAAAAATCAAATCTAATTCTTTTCTTGCATTCGAATCCTTCAACCGAGTTTAGTAAATCTGCCCCTTAATGTAGATTATTTATTCTGTAAATACATTTTTTAGTGTCAGTATCACTTTAAATGCTGTGAGAAAGTATGCTGTCTGTCCAGAATCACAACTCCAAAGGAAGGTAATGGGCTCATAAAGCCTGCAGGCTATCCTTCTGATCTCGGCTGCAGGCCATAGGATTTGTTTGTTTCAATGCCGCCTGTTGGCTCCAGCAGAACTGCAGTTGGGACGTCCTGAACATTCACATGCTGTCACACACCTGGCTTTCCCCAGTTCCTAGAATTTCGCTCAGTTCAGTAGTGAGTTTAACTTGCTCCCTACCAGAGCAAACCAGATAGGGCCACAAATCTTATGACTTATTAGCCACCTTAGATGCTCCAACTGCACAAGAATAAAAGCAGTCTGTTACATTGAGTAGAGCTGGTAAACATTTATTTTAGGTATTTTCTCTGACCGATTACCAGAGACTGGTACAAAGGCAATATTACTTGCTGACATGGCCAACCTTATTGATCTGTGCATGGGGCAAAAACAGTGGCTTCCCCCAGCTTGTTCTGAAAAGGCTGGCTGGAAAATCCTGGCAGATGTGGACCTCTCCTGAAAGGCCTAATGTGATGTAATTTTTGGCCAGGGATCTGGCTGCCATTAGATCATTTCCAAATGTTGTACTTTATAAGTAAGATGACTTCAACATTTTATTTGTACTAGAAACAGTACTATTTAAAGGCATACTGTTATGGGAAAACATTTTTTTTTTTTTCAAAACATATCTGTTAATAGTGATGCTCCAACAGAATTCTGCACTGAAATCCATTTTTCAAAAGGTCAAACTGATTTTTTTTTTATATTTAATTTTGAAATCTGACATGGGGCTGGACATCTTGTCAATTTCCAAGTTGCGCCCGGTCTTGTGACTTGCACTCTGATAAACTTCAGTCGCTCTTTAGTGCTGCACTGCAAGTTGGTGTGATATCACCCCCTCCCTTCCCTCCTAGCAGCCTAACAGAAAAATAAGAAGGTAACCAGATAGTAGCTCCCTAACACTAGATAACAGCTGCCTGGTAGATCTTAGGTCTGGAAAAAATCAAACCTTCCCGATCAATATCGTGGCCAGATATCGATCGGGAAGACCTGTTGGAAGCTCCCATACACGGGCAGATAAGCTGTCAAATTGGACAAAACGGCTGGTATCGGCAGCTTTATCTGCCAGTGTATGGCCACCTTAAGAACAACAGTCAATCCAGGTCCCACTGACTCCTTCATTTACATTGAGTAGGAGAAACAGCCTGCCAGAAAGCAGTTCCATAGTGCAGCACTGGCTCTTTCTGAAGGCACATGCCCAGCAAAATGACCTGAGATGGCTGCCTACACACCAATATTACAACTAAAAATATATACTTGTTGAATTAGGAATAACATTTTAGATGATAGAGTGAATTATTGCAGTGTAAACCTCGTGATTTAGGAAAAAAATGGCACCATAAAAATCATGACAATCTCTATAATGTATATATGTATCTGCATTCATTCTGTGGGGTTTTTTTTTTATTGATGAAGCAGTTGATGAGCATTAGGCTATACATTTTCTTTTTAATAATGAAATCTGAAACTGAATAAAGTCATGCATTATGTCAGGGCAATAAGATGCAACAAATAACTTGCCATCCCATGACCAGACCCATGGCTTATGTGGCTTTTGCTTTCATTGCTTGACAAATGTGTCTTTCCAGTCAGGATCAGATGCACATTGTACATTTCCCTTGGTGCTTTTATAGGCATGATGAGGTCTGTTAAAAACCAGGAATGTTGTTTTGGATCTGCCTCTCTCCCATCGGTTGCAGACTATACAGCTGTCTGAGGAATGCCTGGTGGACTTTCCTACTCCCTCGGACATTATCAGATATGATTATTATAAAAGTCTTTTGAGGCACTTGTAAGTTGTAAAGGATGTTGTTTTATTTAGTTATCTTTTAGTTTCAAACATATTTGACACTTGAGCTGCTGGATCTACAATTTATGATTATCTGAAGGAAGCTCCTGTTGACTTGGTTCCTGTGTCATGACATTTCCTTGTCAGGAGAAGTAATAAATAGTTCTGCCAAAGTAGACACTAAACATAATGATAAAAAAAAAACTAGACCCAGTTCCAAGCGTTATGGATGACAGGTCCCATACCTGTATTCCTACATGTTATCATTTTATAGATAAACAAGAGAAAAACAAAATACTAAATCCTGTCTGTGTTTCTTCCCCACCTACTTGCTCATATCATAGCTTGTAAACCAAGCAGTCCTTTTAATAACAGGTTGTACCCTTCTTGCAAGCAGAAGTTGAAAAATGTTGTTGGTTACAGCTTTGAGCTTTCCTGTCCTCCGGATAACAATATATTTCCAGCAGTACAGGTGTGGGATCGTTATCCAGAAAGCAGAAACCAGAAAAGCTCTGTATTATGGGAAGGCCGTTCCCATAGACTACATTTTCCCAAAATAATCCAGCTTTTTGAAAATGATTATCTTTTTCTCTGTAATAAATAAACTATACCTTGAAATTGATCCAAACAAATATATAATCCCCACCAAAACCCTGGGCAAATGCCCCTGACGTTTTGCTTAACCTCGGTGCAGATTCAGGCATCGAACTTCACGGACGCCATCTTCAGCCGTTTCGGTAATCTTCAGAATGAGAGCTGCGTGGTGGCGCATGCGCAGTTGGAGCTGCATTGCACATGCACTGAAACTCGCAAAATTTGCAGAACCACCGCTCTCATTCCGAAGATTACTTAAGCAGCTGAAGATGGCTGCCAGTGGGTTCAAAGCTGGAGCTTATTTTTTAATTCCAGAATTGGAGTCAAGTTTTGGTTGCAAAAAAATAGGTGTATTGCTAGCTCATGTAGGAGCTACCAAGTGCCCAATCTTAGTGTTTATTTTGCACCACCAGGAACAGTTTTCATGCTTTTGTTGCTCCCCTATGCTTTTTACATCTGAATGTTGCTTATGGGTAAAAAAGGTGCGGCATCCCTGACTTAAGGTATGAAGATCCAAATTATGGGAAGATCCGTTATCCAGAAAACCCCATGTCCCGTACATTCTGAATAACAAGTCCCATACCAGTATTTGAGCAGAGAATACCTTTCACATGCTGCTATGTTGCCTATGCTTTATCTACGACTATTTAATTTCATTGACTGCAAAGGTAAAGGACTCCTTACACGGGCCGATAAAAGCTGCAGACAGACCGAATCTGAGGCTTATTGTCCCGTGTATGGGGCCCTCTGATGGGCTTCCCCAATCAGTAGCTGCCTAATAATAGCGAGGGCTGTCAATGTGGTACCTGCTCCGACTGCCTGTACTCCTGTCATTGTGATTTGATTGTTGGGTCCTAGGGCCCAACGATCGGATCAGGCCGATATCACCCACCTCAAGGTGGGCTCATCCGTTAAAGGGGAATTCAACCCCTTCGTCACTAAACACCTCCTCCCCCACACCCCTTAGGCCCTCCTCCCCCCTCCCCCGGGCAAATGCCCCTAAGTTGCTACTTACCCCTCTGTGCAGGTCCCCTCCAGCCAGGTCCACGAGCGCCATCTTCTCCAGCAACGTCTTCTTCCTGGATCCCTCGGCACTTGGCGGCAATTGTGCAGTAGGACACATTTGCAGGTTGGCACTTCTGCGCATGCGCCCAAAGTTCAGTCGGTGAACTTTGGACGCATGAGCAGTAGTACCAACCGGCAAATGCGTCCTACTGCGCATGCACTGCCAAGCGCTGACATATCCAGGAAATAGACGTTGCTGGAGAAGATGGCGCCCGGGAATCTGGCTGGAGGGGACCTGCACAGAGGGGTAAGTAGCGTCTTAGGGGCATTTGCCCGGAGGGAGGGGGCCTACGGGGGTATAGGTGAGATGTTTAACGCCGGAGGTGTTGAATTCCCCTTTAAAGACCCACTCATTTGGTGACCTTGCATGGCCATCAGCATTTAATAGGACATGAATGTGTTCTTGAGTATCATCATCCTAGTATATGGAATTGCTAAACAGGACACTTCAGAAGAATTTCAACTCTGAGTTAGGGGTTAGAGTTCATAAAGTGGAATAGTTATGTGGTTTATTGCAAAGGCTCTCTTTGGTAATATAGTTATGATATAGATGTTGAATGTATGGCATATGAGCAGAGAACATGCCATCATGTTGTGGATACCATATCACACACAGACAAGTGAGGTTGCAATGGAATCCTAAAAGTTAGAAGAATGTAGACTTTTACCTCTCAAGGTGTGTTCCTCCTCTGTTTTTTATTGGTATGTAGTTGATGCATGTCAAGTGAATTCCTCACTATGTGCTAATGTATTATTCATATCTGACGAGTGTAACTGATGACCAGGTGATGCGCCGTCAATATCACTAAATAAACAGTTACTTGTTTGCAGCCTGTGAAATGAGCAGCAGCCATTACTGCAGTGTGTGTATTTATCTTGCAGTTGAGTTGTTCAGGTAAAGTCAAGCTTCTGTATCGAGAAATCTTAGAAAATGTCATGTTTCTAAGCAAAAATCAAAAGCTGTAGTATGTGGCCAGTTCTAAGCAAAACTGCAATGTACGTTCATTATATTTTTTCTATGGTTTTTAAGTTATTTGTATGTGTAATGCCATTAAAGCAGTGTTTGTCCGTCCCTTGCTATCCTGTTGCTACAATGTAAGACAATGCAGCAGATTAACAGACCTGTCTTTGCTTGGGAACTGTAGAGCTGGCCATAGGCGCAAAGATCCGATTGTACCAATCGAGGATTCGAACGATTTTTGACCTGTGTCCATCTCCCGACCTTCAGATCAAATAAATTAGTAAAAGAACAGATCAGCTGT
>CM044435.1:17741647-17762074 GCA_024363595.1 Xenopus borealis | reverse complement strand
TTTTTTTTTTAAAGATTTGGTTCCCAGATGAATTTTCTACAGAGTTGCCACCTCATCGTTTCAAAATAGGCATCTTTTAAATCTAAATTTGACTTTGTTTTGGATAAGACTATGAGTACAATTTGATGGGCATTGGACAGATACCAGCCTGGTTGACCCCTTTATGTCCATGCACACTCAGATCCCCTCTGTATTTTTATATAAAAGACTTAATTTATGGACCAAATCTATATTTCTACCACTGCATTTGTATGTTTCTTGGATAATTTGTTGTGCATGCTGCATGTCTGTGTAATAAGTAATTACTGGATAATGTCTCTTACACAATGATCATTTTTAAATAAAGCATTGGTTGTATGATTTGAATGTTCCGAATAGGAATATTGCTTTTAATAGAACTTTCAATATGAAAAAAACGTATAATGTACTGTTGCTGTCCATTGGAAAAACTGCCAAAAAAGGTATATTGTGGGCTAAATCACTTGAACAGTTGGTCTGAGGTTTATTAATTGGAACATCCTAGGGGCTGCTAAAATCCTGTGGGGTCCAATTTCTTCCTTAGATAATAGGACTTTCTGCCGAACGTGAACTAAATTGGTTTCATTCATGGACCAGTCAGGTCAAAAGTAAGAGATTTGGCACCTGTTTATAGACACAGGTCTCCAGCAGAATATTTTGCCTGCAATTTTTATATTTTTATCATGCCAACTGGTGCTTTGCTTTGTTTTCACTCCCTTAATTACAATTTCATGGCTGACCACAAGCTGTTGCTGCAAATAATCAAGTCATGCCCATTGTTATTGGAGGACTGAAGACCAAAGGCCAAACTTCCGGATCAGATCAGAATCTGTACAGGATCAGATCAGAATCTGTACAGGATCAGATCAGAATCTGTACAGGATCAGATCAGAATCTGTACAATTACAGTCTGCAGTTCCATTCAAAGTTTTCCACCTTGTTCACGGTGGTGGATTGAAATGTGAAGCCTCTAGACTACATTCACAGGCCCCACTTCAAGGCTACTGCTGGGTCCGTTTGTCTGCTCCTGCTGGGAGAAGCAAGCAAGGCACATGCGTGTTCTGTACTCTCTAACCGGGTTAGGCTCAGCAAACACTAGTAATGTCACTGGATCTGCATGCATCCAGGCACATCTCTGGTCAACCTTCTTCTGCCAGCTGGTGCACCCATTTAAGCAGCACAATAATTAAAAGAAAAAAAATAGGAATGATCATACCGGATCCTTAGGATATAGCCTTGGCAAGCCGGTGCCATAATTCTCCCCTTTTTTACTAAAAAATGTGTTGAATTGGAGCTGTTTACATTAGGGCATAGTTGCCCAGGTCAATCCTTAGTCCTACATCCTGGCAGTGCTCAAAGTAGCTTAGATTTAAGCAGCCAATGTTCCTCATATCTGCATATATTTAAATGGGAACTATCGCAAAAATGAAAATGTAATATAAGCTTCTTTATAAATAAGAAGGAAATAAGAAACTTTCTAAATACAGTTACACATTCTGCGTTGTTTCTGAAATAATTACGTTCATATTCACTATTCCTCAGATGAATGATTCAATATATCTTATAGGGGGCTTTCTTTTGCCTAGAAAATGTATTAGAGCTCACTCTATTAAAATCACCAGACATCGTGTCTCTCTACATGCAGAATTTGGGCAAAAGGCAATTATTTTGTTAGATTTTGTTTGTACTGGAATCCGTTATATGAGTGAGCTCTAATTCATCTGCTAGGAAAGGAAGCCTCCTTATTGTCAATTAATATCTTGACACCCAAGTCCTGAATTAAGACAGAATGAGGAGAAACAGATGCTGAGAGAGAGGAATAATGAAGATAAACTTGATTTTCAGTAACAGTACGAAATTTTTAATTAATTGTATTTAGAAAATTTCTTATTTCAGTATTCTGTAACTAATATTAAATATAAATTTTCGCAATAGTTCCCTTTTAATAATGTTTTTAATAATGTTTTGGCCGTAAGGCTACTGTCCCAAGATGCGTTGGTGGGAAAAACACTGGGGCACAAATGGGATCCACCTGCCGCTGATTGCACACAGGGTTGATTTTTGCCAGAAAATGCCATTGGCCCAAATAACTTGCGTCATGCTTCTCAACACTGATCAGACCGTGCTTTTGCTTAATTTCATATGTCCATCACTAATAAATATTCCAAAGTTCTTGCCTTTAATCTCAGCCTGTTTTGTCCTTTCGCTTTATGTTTCTGCTTTACTGTAAGAACACATGCATGCAGAAATATAGTAAAGAGAGACAATGGTTTTCCTGATATTTGCATACCTCTTTTTCTGGCATAGAATTGCTATGTAACATGTATCTCTTTAACTCCTTTCCCTAATACAGCTGTAGAGAAAAAAATGAATGTACATATTCTCTTTCAGCTTGAACGATTTACCAGCATAAGGGTGAAGAAAGAAAAGGAGAAGCCTTATGCATCACACAGAAACTCCACGAACTTCACAGACAGCGCAAGCCCCCTCCAAACCTTGCAGGAACTTGAAGATGAAGTTGTTCTTCAGCTGTTTGAAAAAATGCTGGTATGTTTAAATGGCTGTGAGAAATCTCTTCCCTTCAGAAAGTATCAAGTACAGGCTCTGAGAGGTGTGATGTACAGTGTAGTTATACCTTCCACACTGTCTGCTTGCACCCTTGTGTTTTGCACAAAAAGAAGTGCCTTCAGAAGGGAAAGAAAACAATTATGCAATAAAAAAACTAAATTAAAAGGATACCATTGATATATTTGTGAATTGGGCCCAAACTATATTCTAGGAGTCTGCAACAAGGCTGCAATGAACACGAGAGCAGTGGTTCCCAAACTGTTGATCTGTCCTCTCTAGAGGGTGTTGAGCAGCGACTGGAGGGTTTATCCAGGGCCAGATTTATAGGAATATCTATTTTGCCACCTTGGCACTCAAGCTTGAACATCCGTTAGAGTTTCATTGGGTTTGTAAACTTGTACATCTTTATTATAAACGGGAGAAATGAAGGAAAACATCAGAAGGAATGCTATCTAGTAGTAACATAAAACATTTTATTAAAAACTGTATGTACAGATACCATACAGGTGCAATAAAAATCATGATCTCCCTCTTCACCTCTGTAAATATATGGAATGGACAAGACTTAAGCTATGCCCAAAAACTCTGAAAAAATAACAAAAAGGTATATAAATGTTCATATACCTAAAAATACAGCCATGATACATGACAAAATAATAAACATGAGATGATAATTTACACTGATGATAAAGACATTAAGAGGATAAAAGTGAAATAAAAAAAAGGAAAAATTTAAACAATATAAATGGTAGAGTAAATAGAAGAGATTCTTGGTATTATCAACAGGTTTGTTCAGGGGACGCATTTTGTTTGTTTACAACTACAGAGGGATAGGGCACCATCATTCTGCCGAACAATGCTAAGCCATTCTACATTCATCAAAGTAATTAGTGCATCACATACTTGCTTCAAAAATTGTTCTTGATTGACTGCAGCGGGAAGATACTTGGCCACAAAGGTGTTACTTAAGGGGGTGCCATTTGCTTTTACTAATGTAAGTTCCTTAACATTATTTTTTTTAGATGATTTGTCTAGTACTGATGTGTTTTTTTCTTGTGAATGCATGTAGGATGATATGAACCTCAATCCAGAAAAGCAACAACCACTACGACAGAAGGATATAATGATAAAAAGAGAGATGGTGTCCCAATATCTACACACATCCAAAGCCGTGAGTTGATTTTGCATGGACCTTTGGTGTGCATCCAAAAATATGAAGATTCACACTATACATACACGGTTTCAGCCTTTGTAATCTATCAATAATATATATAATGATAATAAATGTATCACCAGAAAATTTGAAGTTGGTGCTTCTATTATATATATTTACTTTATATATTTAGATTTTTCATTGCCTGCAGTTGTGCTTGAAAGTTTGTGGACTCTTCCGAATGTAACATTTACTTAAATATGATCTAAAATTTGATGTTTTTTTAAAGAATAAGGAAAGTCATCCTGCACTTAGGGGTGCCAAATGTTAGGCACCCCCAAGTGATTGTATTGACTTAACTCAAACCCCAGTGAGCACCACGGAATGCTTCTCTTCTGTCTTCCACTTTCTTCGTCTGGCTGCAAATGCGCAGTTGAACGGAAAGCTCCGTAGTGCTCACTGGTATAACCCCAAGCCGGCGCAGTTTTCTGCCGATAGAAGCACCAGCCCAGAGTTTCAGGGAAGCCAATACAATCACATGGGGGTGCCTAACATTTGGCACCCACAAGTGCAGGATGACTCTCCTCTTAAGGCAGGGGCACATGGGAAGATTCGGGGAGCTATTGTCACCCAGGCGATTAGTCGGCAGGCAACTAAATCTCCCTGAATCTGCCTGTGTGATTGTACCCTAAGTCATGAGAACCCAATTAAACAAACATAATGTGTGTTTGTTTTTTCACTTATTGAAAATGATCCAAAGTTATGCATTTGTGTGTGGCAAAAGAATGTGAAACTTTGCTTTCGGTAACTGGTATGCCCCCCAGAAAGCAATAACTGCAACTTAACGGTAATTGTTGACCAGTCCTCATCAGCTTGATAGATTTTTAGCCCATTCCTACTTACACAACAAATTTAACTCAGGGATGTTTTGTGGTGGGCTTCCTCGCATGAATTGGCCACTTTAGGTCTTTCTAGAGCATTCTACTTTAGCCATACTTTAGCAGATCAGCTGAATTAGCTGATACAATTCAGAATTTATAGTTCCATCAATGAGGCCAATTGTCCTGGGTCAGAGACGGCAAAGCAAGCACAAACAATATTAATACCCCCATTAATACCACCATGTTTCACGAGTGGGATCAGGTTATTCTCCTTGTCTGCACTGGTTCTCTTCAACATACATAACCATGTTCATTCACAGCAAAAGAGTATATTTTGGTCTTATTTCTCCACAGAAAATTATTCCAGTAGCCTTCTAAATTAGCCACATGGTCTTTAGCTAACTGTAGGTGGGCAACCTTGCCATGCACACCATTGTTGTTTAGTGTTCTCCTGATGGTGGACACATAAACATTCATAATTGCAAGGTAGGTCTTAACCAACCCCAGGCTAACATCTAGGATAGTCTGAGACCTCCCACAATATTACACACCTTGCTCTTGGTGTGGTCTTTGTTGGTGGACCACTACTTAGCAGGCTGACAGAAGTGTCGAATTTGTACACAATCTGTCTGACAGTGGACTGCCAGATCCCAAATACATCTGGAACCTTTTTCAGTCTGGTGTGCATCAATAAGTATTTTAGAGGCACTTGGAAATCTTCTATGTACGAGTCATGACACACTTTGCCAAACCTGTGTTGTTATGCTCAGATAGTGAATTGCCCGGTTCTACTCTTTAAATAAGTCATGATCTCCAACACTCATACTGATCATCCCATTGATTGAAACCCCTAATTCGCCCTTTAAATAAGATGGGTCCTAGAGGATCCCATTCTTTTCCCATACACAAATATGTCTCTGGAAAAATAAGAAATGAACATGCATTTGTTTTATTGCTTTCTCATTATCTAGTTTTAGGACTTGCATGAAAAACAGATCAGGTCCAACGTATGCATGAATATTCTAAAGGGTTCACAAACTTTCAAGTCCTACTGTAATTTGTATTCTGTAATAATACACTGTTTTTGTTCATTTAGGGCATGAGCAAAAAGGAGAGTACTCGTTCTGCATTAATGTACATTCAAGAATTAAAATCTGGGATAGGAGAAGGTTCCCTTCTTGCTTGCTTAGAGTCACTCAGAGTATCTTTAAATAACAATCCTGTCAGGTAAGGGGCTTTATTTGTGTTTGCTTATTTTGCACAAGAATAAATGAAGGTATTTATAAAAAATGAAAACTTCTGTAATTCCGTAATTTCCGTGATCTCTTTTTGATATTAATATGCATCTTTTTCTCAAATACTCATTTTCATGGTGCAAGTTTATTGCTATAATAATTTTTCTTTTTTACAGTTGGGTGCAGAATTTTGGTGCAGAGGGTCTTTCATGCCTTTTAGATATTCTCAAAAGAATACAGGATGAGCAAGCATCGTAAGTATAGGTTTACCTTTATAAAGGCAAACAAGGTACTACTCTACTACATGTTGTTTCTGCATGGTCTGTTGTTATTTGCCTTGTTCCGATAAGTCTTATGTCATTTGTGCTGTTTTCTCCACCCATCTGAAAATCTTCCAGTGCAGACTACCATTTCTGTAACTGTCTGTTACTGTCCACATTGGCTTAAAAATCCACACTTGAGCCATTGTTGACTGGGGTGCACAGGGACAGGCAGTTAACATCAGTGTCAAAGTACAGCTCTGCTTGGGTCCAGCTTATAAAGGAAAACTAAACCCTAAAGTTTCAGCTTCTCAATAGCATCAGGACTTGTCCAAATTTGTCACCATCTTGGAAAGTGTCTGTGACACTCACATGCGCAGTGGGCTCTGAGTAGCTGTTGAGAAGCTAAGCTTAGGGGTTGTCACTAATTATCAAGCAGACAATGAGGTTGTCCTATAATATAAGCTGGTTCTTAAATTCCAATGCTAATTGCACTGGTTTCTGTGCTACCGTGTAGTAATTATCTGTATTAATTACTAATCAGCCTTATATTGTGACTATATTTCTATTCTATGTGTACTGTATATTGTGAGTGGGTCCCTAAGCTCAGTAAGTGACGGCAGCACAGAGCATGTGAATCGGCAGAAAAGAAGATGGGGAGCTACTGGGGCATCTTTGGAGACACAGATTTTACAACTAAAGGGATGTGATTGCCTTGGGCTGATACAGAAGCACGAATCATAATATTTCTAATATTTCTAGCCTACTTCGTTAGTTAGGCTTTAATTCTCCTTTAAGATCTGACCTGGAGCGGCAACTCACACCCAGCCTGCTTACTTGCTTCCTGGACCCATCCCAGAAACCTACTACCTGTGGCTCTTTCTCGTGGAATTAAAGGAGGTCTACCCTCCCTGCGTTAATACCCTCCCCCCGTAGCCCCTCCCCCTGGGCAAATGCCCCTAAGTTGCTACTTACCCCTCAGTGCAGGTCCTGTCCATGCAGGTACCATCTTTTTCCCAGCCGTCTTCTTCCTGGATTCTTCGGTGCTTGGCGGTGTTTGCCCAGTAGAGCTGAACCGTTAAATGCACCTACTGCGCATGCGCCGCCAAACTCTTATGGATCCTGGAAGAAGACTGCACAAGAGAAGATGGCGCCTTCAAACTCCATGGACAGGACCTGTGCTGAGGGGATAAGTTGTTATTTAGGGGCATTTGCCTGAGGGGGAGGTAGGACGGAATAGGTTTTGCGCTGGGAGGGTAGACTTCTCCTTTAAGTGTAGTTGAGGCAGCTAGAGTGATGCAAGTTCAGGAGCATGGAGAAAACACATGCATGACTTTTTAGCATGTCACAGATGCCCCTAATGTGTGTGTGTGTTATAAACCTTATTTCTCAAAATGAGTGTTTTGATTTTCCTCGTCTTAGTTTTTGAAGCCTGTGGTTGCTCCGATATTACAGACGACCTAAAAACAGCATAATGTAGCCTAATCTGTTCAAAACAACACCAGCAGCACAATCGTTACCTATTTTTTCTTCTACGCTTTTGAGCGTGATATTTAGAAACTATTCATAAGACTATTTTCCCTGTACTAGTCATGATTAAACAAGGCCATCATAGACAATACACTGTGCGTTTATTTGACTAATATGTTGACCGTGTTTTCTTTCTTTATTGAATAGAATGCGGGATACGAGAAGCGAGCATGAGATCATCCGATGTCTGAAAGCTTTTATGAATAACAATGTAAGTTATTTATATTGTTCTGAACTATTATCTTTTGTACAGTTCAGTGCTACATTCAGTGCTGTCGGCTGCCTAAGGTGCCAGTCTGACTAAATACATCACTAAATACATCAGTTGTGTATGCAGTTAAATACTAAAGTCTTCACAAAGGATTTGGTAAAACCCCATTTTTGGCTTATGCAAGTAAAACATTTTCCAGAAAATTTAAATACCATAACAATGTTGTGCTTTTCATTCACCAAATGATTAAAGGGGACCTATCAAAAAATGAATACAAGCGTCCTCAAACTTTCTAAATAATCGATTAAAATTCTGCATTGTTTCTGAAAAATCAAGTTTATATTCACTATTCCTCTCTCAGCATCTGTTTCTCTTCAGTTTGTTTTAATGCAGCAGTTGGGTTGCAGATATTCATTGACAGTTACATCCAATATATCTTATAGGGGGGCTTCCTTTCCTAGCAGATGTATTAGAGCTCACTCAAATAACTGATTCCAGTACAAAAAAAACAACAAAACAGCTGCCTCTTGCTGTAATCCTGCATGTAGAGGGACAGGATTGATTTAATAGAGTGCGTCCTAATACATCTTCTAGGTAATGGAAGCCCCCTATAAAATATATTTGACCATTCACCTGACACTCAACTTCTAAATGAAGATAGAATAAGGAGAAGCAGATGCTGAAAGTGGAATAGTGAAGATAAAGCTGGTTATTTCAGAAACAGTACATAATTTTTCAATTTAATTGTATTTAGAAAGCTTCTTATTTCAGTATGATGAAGCTTGTATTAAAATTTAATTTTTGCAATAGTTCCCCTTTAAGAATTATGTTGATTAGAAGTGTTTCACATAATAGGCCAATTAATAGCCTTAAATGAAACCAGGTTTTGGCGTGTACCTAAATCGTAGTCTCAATAGCCCAGCTGTTGAGATAAGAGTTTAAAGGAACAGTAACACTAAAAAATAAGTGATTCGTTAAAATGTACTGTTGGCCTGCACTGGTAAGTTATGTGTTTGCTTTAGAAATACTACTACCGTTTATATAAAGAAACCGCTGTGTAGCTCTGGGGGCAGCCATTCAAGCTCAACAGGATACTTAGCAGATGACAAATAAGCTCTGTAATAGAATACAATGGGATTCTACAGAGTGCATTGGTTATCTGCTATGTAACGTTTTCCTTCAATGGCTGCCCCATAGCTACACAGCAGCTTGTTTATATAAACTTTTAGGAGTCTTTCTGAAGCAAACACACCAGTTCTACAAATACACGGAAACAGTAAATTATATTTTAATTACGTTGGAAATTTTTTTAGGTGTTACTGTTCCTTTAATGTTGGTGATGGAACAGCACAGTAAAGCTTATTTAAGTATATTGGTATATTCCTTGATTAATATTTACATGGGCATTTTATTATTGTTACAAACTTAATGAGATGAAAAAAGCTGAATGCAAGAGGCAATTGTGATTGAATGTCTTCTTTTAAACCACCCTCAAGTTTGGAATTAAGACTGTGCTGGGCACAGAAGACGGGGTTTTGCTGTTGGCAAGAGCAGTAGATCGATCTGTCCCTGCGATGATGATTGATTCCTTGAAGCTGCTTTCTGCCCTGTGCATCCTGCCACAGCCAGAGGACATGTAAGATTATTTCACCAGTTTGTACCTTGTGCATCTTTCCCAGTGCCACATTCATAAATTATCTGACTGTTCACTGATTTTCATAAAACAACAATAAAAGTCAAGTGAAAAACACTGTTAGCTTCTTCGTTGTAGCACAGAGCTATTAAGGGGGAACTAGCTTATATTAAAATGAAAATTTAATGTAAGCTTCTTCATACTGAAATAAGAAATTTTCTAAATACAACGAATTAAAGAGTCTGCATTGTTTCTGAAATAATCCAGTCTATCTTCGCTATTCCTCTCTCAGCATCTGTTTCTCTTCATTCTGTCAGTAGTTGGGTGTCAGATGAATGATCCAATATATCTTAAGGGGGCTCCCTTTCCCTGCAGATATATTAAAGCTCAATCAAATAACTGATTCCAGTGCAAATAAAATCTAACAAAATAACTGCCTTTTGCACAAGCCCTGCTTGTAGAGAGACATGACGTCTGGTGTCTGGAGTCTTCAAGGCAAAAGGAGCCCCCCTATAAGATATATTGGATCTAACTGTCAATGAATATCTGACACCCAACTGCTGAATGAAGACAGAATGAAGAGAAACAGATGCTGAATGAGGAATAGTGAAAATAAACTTGATTATTTCAGAAACTGTACATAATTTTCAGTTGATTGCATTTAGAAAGTTTCTTATTTCAGTATGTTGAAATTAGTATAAAAATGTAATGTTTTCCCCTTTAAGTACTTTGTTTTCCTTTTTTTTAGGAGAGTGGCCCTAGAATATTATACTATTTAGGCTATGACATAATTATGAAGGGTTTTATTAAAAGCAGTTTAAATTGTAGAAATAGTACATGTATGGGATCTGGAAACCCGTTATGCAGAAACCTCCAAATTACTGAAAGGCTGTCCCCCGTATCCTCCATTATAATCAAATAATCCAAGTTTTTAAAAACTATTTCCTTTTTCTCTGTAATAATAAAGCAGTACCTTGTACTTGATCTAAACTAAGATATAATTAATTCTTATTGGAGGCAAAAGCAGCCTATTGAGTTTAGTTAATGTTTATGTGATTTTCTAGTAGACTTAAGGCAAAGATCAGTTATCTGGAAAACCCAAGGTCCCAAACATTATGGGTAACGGGTCCCATACCTGTACAACGTATTAAACTGTCAGTAGATATTTAGCTTTGAATCAGGTTATCTTATGTTATACACTTGACTGTCCTTAGATTTTAATTCACATTCAATATCAGGTGGTGTGGTTTTTCATAAACTTATTGCCAATGTTTTTTTTTAGGCATGAGCGAGTTCTTGAAGCCCTCACCGAGAGAGCAGAGATGGAAGAAATGGAACGGTTTAAACCTCTACTAGATGGGTTAAGCAGTGGAAATTCTGTGGCTCTGAAGGTATTTATTCTGTATTTTGAAAAGAAAAAAAAATCCTTGGTTATTTTTGTTGTAATAGTAAGCACTGCTTATTGGAATCTTTATTTAAAACTACCTTAAGTTGTATATAAAATCATTTGTAGGCTCTTTTGCTCACCACAAATCTGACAGTTTGAACTGTGCCCTTGTCATCTTTGTTGCATCCATTAGGGATGGGCAAGGACACTTGCTGTGAGAATAAATTGTAATAAAAACAAAGTGCAGAAACGTCTGGTTCCAATTAGCCTCCACATTGTTTAACTTGTGTACAATCACTTATGTTAGAAGGAACGTTTACAGAAATGAATATTTCTGAAACCTAATTATCCATTTCTACCTACATTAACATTTGAAAGAGGCATTTCTGCAGATTGCAAGACCCTCATTAGAGTTGTGATTTTGTGAATTGGATTACAACCTCTGTAAGGAAATCAGGAATTAAGACTATTAAATATCACTTTAATAGCACTGAGGCTCAAGAAAAATTGTGAAATACAAATCATTTTCGTCTTCCTCTTTCCACTTGAGCTTCTTCTCCTGCTCTTGTCTTTTCCATTCTCTGTTCTCGGTGTTCTCTATTATAGATTCTTATTAGTTGAAAAAAAAAATCTTTGTGACTTTATGCCTCTGGATTTTGAAATGAGATTTGCTTGTAGTTGTTTTGTTCTGTATAATTGCAATGTTCTCTTCATTAGGTGAGCTGCATGCAGCTAATCAATGCATTGATCAGTCAAGGAGAAGAACTAGATTACCGAGTTCACATCCGAAGTGAATTGATGCGCTCGGGACTGAACAAACTCCTAAAGGTATGAATGATTTTAAATGCATTCGTTTCATGTGTTTTCTTTTTCAGGCGTTATTAAAGTGCTAGAATTACTCTTGCTTCAAAATCTGATATATCAAGCGTTCTAAGGCCCTAATATTGAGCTAAAAAAAATCGAACTATGTTACTCAGAGACCAGCATTATGATAGCGAACATTTTCATGGTACTAACTCTACATTTTGTATTACACATAGATGTATGCATTAACTTTATTTTGCTCTGCGTTAGTGACTAAAGGGCATGAAATGCCTCTTATATAATGTCCCTCAGTTTCCACAGTACATGGGCATACTTTTGTTTTAAATCTAATAGCACTTGTTATCACTGCTCACATGTAAGGTAATCTGAAATACAAGTATGCATGAGGCCATGGAAACTTTCAATCTGTCAACTGTCAAGCTGTCAGCTTCTTAATTCTTCACATCAAGTGAATGATAATGTCCTTGTGATTTCAAGAGCTTTCACTCTTAACGCTCATACTGATCTAGCCTAAACGCATATCCGATTGTGGTTAGATAAAGAAGATAAGTAAACTAACGGTAAACTCTCAGGGGGTGCCATGTTAAGTGGTTCCGTGGTTTTCACTCGGAATGCTATGCCACCATATTTTTGTAGGGTCGCAGTCATCCTCTGCATCTAACGAAGCTCAGTGCTTACTGGTGCTAGCATTTTATCTTTGTTTAAAATTGCTTTATTTATCTTTTGCCCCAAATTCTCGAAACTACATTTAAATTGTTGTCTCTGTGACTGAATTTGCAGGAAGCATTGTATACAGTAAATCAAAGTTACATGTATGTACAAAGCAGTAAATATTTGGAGTGCAGTTCCAAAGACATTTTACATGAACATATAAGGACACAGCTGTTAGAAAATATTAGTTTATTATTTGTAGTTGATTAGTCTATGCCATTCTCTCTTCAGGAATTACATAAAACAGAGAATGAAGACCTGAAGGTGCAGCTTGGTATTTTTGAAGAGCATTCTGAACTCGATTCTGATGACTTGCGAGGACGGTTGGATGACATCCGCATTGAAATGGAATATCCTTTTGCGATATGCACACAGTGCCTTCTTTATTGCTGAACTGCAGTTAGCTTTTCGAAAACACAAGGCTTTTGTTTATAAAACTAGTCAAATATTGGACAGAGTATCTTTAACCTCTGTGCTCACTGTATTCAGTAATGGAATATAGAACCCCCCCGGTTTAAGACTCCATTCTGTGGGAAGCCATACAAAATGTCACTTTAAAAGGTGCTGTCAGCAGATCACTCAACTCGAGTGCTTCTGTCCAGCTTGGCGACTAGGATTATTCGTGGAGCGATGATACTAGTATACCTTTGAGAGAAATAAGGTTTCAGCTTTGATCTTTGCAGTTTAATTCCAGTACATAGCTCACAGTGGCATAGAAAATATTTTTTTTTTATCTGCTATTATTTTCCACCTGGAAAGCCCCACACATCGATAATGAGAAAATATTGAAGAGAATAATACTCAATACGCAACAAAGCTTAGTTTATCTTTTTGTTTCCATAATCTGACTCATAATAAGACATTATTTTAGTTTCTGTTTGTCCCGAGGAGTGATTAGAGCCCTATTGTACATTTTCTTATGGCACAATTGCTGTAACAATTGTAGGACAAATTATATAGTAACATAGTAAGTTAGGTTGAAAAAAAGACACATCCATAAAGTTCAACCTTTTGACTATTTTAACCTGCCTAACTGCTAGTTGATCTAGAGGATGTTAAAAGGCCCATTTGAGCCTATTCAATTTTGGGTAAAAAAATTCCTTCCTGACTCTAAAATGGCAATCAGACTAGTCCCTGTATCAACTTGTACTATGAGCTATCTTCCATAAGCCTGTATTCCCTCACTTGCTATTAAGCCATCCAACCCCTTCTTAAAGCTATCTAATGTATCAGCCTGTACAACTGATTCAGGGAGAGAATTCCACATCTTCACAGCTCTCGCTGTAAAAAAACCCTTCCCAATATTTAGGCAGAACCTCCTTTATTCTTATTGGAATGGGTGATCTTGCATCAGCTGGTAAGACCTACTGTCAAATAAAACATTAGAGAGATTATTATATGATCACCTTATATATTTATACATAGTTATCATATCACCCCTTAAGTGCCTCTTCTCCAGCGTGAACATCCCCAATTTGTCTTTCATCATAGCTAAGATTTCCTTTACATTTTACCAGCTTAGTTGCCCTTCTCTGTACCCTCTCTAATACAATAATGTTCTGTTTGAGTGATGGAGGCCCAAACTGTACGGCATATTCTAGATGGTGCCTTACCAGTGCTCTATAAAGTGGAAGAATGCCCCCCTCCCATGAATCTATGCCTCTCTTAATACAGCTCAAGACCTTATTTGAACTTGATGCAGCTGATTCGCATTGCTTGCTACAGTCAAGTTTATTATCCAAGGTCCTTTTCCATTATGGATTTGCCTAGTGCAGTACCGTTAAGGGTATAAGTGGATATTTTTACATCCCAGGTGCATGACTTTATCAACATTGAATCTCATTCGCTGCCCAGATTGCCAGTTTGTCAAGATCCTGTTGCAAGGATGCCACATCCTGGATGGAATTAATTGGGCTGGATAGTTTTGTGTTATCTGCAAACACTGATACATTACTTACAACACCCTCCCCTCATTAATGAACAAGTTAAATAAAAGTGGACCCAATACCGAGCCCTGAGGGACCCCACTAAGAACCTTACTCCAAGTAGAGAACGTACGATTAACAACCACCCTCTGTACCCAATCCTGCAGACAGTTTCCTATCAATGTGCAAACTACTTCATTAAGCCCAACAGACCTTCGTTTAGAAAGCAGTCGTTTGTGGGGCACTGTATCTTTGCCTTCCGGATTGCTGTTTTACAATATTCATTATAGTGTTTATATTCATTAAATGCAAGTTCTGTCCCAGCAGACTTTTCTCTTCTTTCCTATTAACTTCTTTACTTCTATATCAAGCCACATAGGATGATTCTTAGTGCTTCTACATTTACTCCTTAAGGGAATAAATTGAGAACATTTCTGTCCTGTGTTTTTAGCTGAAAACATAATTTTACACATGGTTTTTAGCTGAAAACATAATTTTACACATGGTTGCAGCCAGTTTAGCAGGTGGACCCAGTCGAAGTGCCACCCTACCAAGTGGTTCTTTGAGAGTTCTCCATTGTTGTATGGATTAAATTACCCATTAATATTTCTAGCTCTGTTTTTGTTCTAACAGTGAAAGTTTTCCTGCTATTATGAATGCTAGAGTTTTAGATATTTTTTAAACTGGATAAGTTGCAGTTATAGCAGAAGATTGGCTTCTGTGCTTAATTCTGAAATGATTCTATGTAGCTAGAATAGCACAGACTTCATAATATTGGTTCTCAGACAGTGGGCTAACCTTTCTGGGGAAGCCCAGTTTGAATGTTGAATTAAATATTTTTTATTTTATGATTAAATAAATAAATGAGGATTTTTATACATGGTTCATTTCAACAATACATGGGCCTTTTCTGGTGCAGTAACCCATAACCGCAATCAGATGTTTTCTTTTATTACAGCAGTTACAGCTAAGCACAGACTCTCAATCAGAAGGAGAGGTACTCTGTCTTAAAGGGTTTTGGGAAGCTACCTTACAGCTGTGTGCCATAAGAGGAGTTAAAATAAAGTAATGTCGTTTTGTAACCAGCTTTGTTATTGCACGCTCAATTTGTGCGTAGGAGAACCTGCATGGCAGTGTCCCTAGAGGCTACCATTTGTAAAATATATGTTTACGAAACGCAGAAAGAAATCGCCAGCGCTCAGTGTAACTCACACTGTGGTGTTGACCAGCTGCTATAAACACCATTGTGCTAGCACTCGGTCTAACCCACATTTTCCAGTTGACCAGCTGTTATAAATGCTAAAAAGCCAATATTTGTACACAAAATGAGAGAGAAAATTTGCCTGCATTTAAATATAATTATTACAAAGAATGAGGAGTTAGTAGTATCACACTTTGCCCAAAATATGTAAGCTCACTTGCCATGCTAATATATGTTTATCTGTGTTAGTCAATTACTACTTCTCCTTAACTTTATTGTACTGATTTCCATGACGTCTTCCAAGTCCTTCTGAATACTGTCAAGGACTCTTCTGCAGAACCATTATTTCTTTCCATCCTCCAGCATCTTCTGCTAATTAGAAATGATTATGATGCCAGGTAGAACGCTATTCATTACATCACAACCTGTTTACCAGCACTGTGATGCCATAAGCTTTCATGGCATTGTTATACATGTGATAATTGATGGAAGTGCCGCTGATCTTGTCCTGTGTATTTCTAAATAAATGGAGAGGGAAGGTGCTATGGCAGAAATTGTTATATAGCACCAGCATAGTCTTCATCACTTTTACAGAGTTTATGCAATAGTCATATCATGCTGTTTCCCAGTGGATCTTACAATCTAAGGTCCCTGTCCCATTCACACACACAGAGTGGTCCGCTTTTTTAGGATCTAGTCTGACTGCATGTCTTTGGAGTGTGAAGGAAACCATTGTAACTCATACCAACGTTATAACTCAACCAGCATAAATAATATTCTGGCTGGAATTGAATCTAGGACCCCAGTGCTGCAAGGCAGTAGTTCCAACATTTTTTAATGTGCCTCGCTAAGTGCAATTATTTAGTGAGGATGTTTCTTTTAAAATTCCATTTTTTTAAACCATCACAGCATCTGACTACCATTGCCATGTGTTTCAAACATATGATAGAATAACAAATTGCTGTAATGTAGTCTACAAAGTGTTAGCTTTATAGTACTGCTAGTCTTTGAAAGCCGTTTTTTTTAACATGCAGTTATCTTAGTTACCAGTAGATGTCATCTGTATTCCACCTTCAGTCTGGCACCTCTCTGTAGGCTATATATATATATATATATATATATATATATATATATATATATATATATATATATATATATATATATATATATATATATAAAGCCAAGTGCACAGTGTAGTATGCATATTATACCAGCTATTTTTAACGCTGCATGTCGTATATAGCCGTCTCCATTATATTGTCGTCTGACATACATTTTAATATCAACTATTGACAAGCAAAACTAACCCCAGAGACCCGTGGCAGAAAGACTTGCCCAGGTCTTAAAAAGTTTCTAAATAGACAGCAGGCAGGTTTATTACTTTTTCTGGATTATTATGATAAGGATCTGGATTTACTTTACTATGTAGGGAATACCTTTTCACAGTTTATGACTTCTTGCTTCTGTTTCCCGTAGGCCGCAGTACTATAAACTGATAGATGAAGTTATATCACAGATAATCCTTCAAAAAAACGGGGCTGATCCAGACTTCAAATGCAAGCATGTAAGCGTAGAAATCGAAAATCTGATAGGTAAGTGCCAGTGGAATTTTCTGCTAAACTTAATTCAGTGTATTAAATGGGGTTTTCACCTTCCAGTTCCAGTTCAGATTGTTTCCCAGGAAAAAAGACCCCAGTGCTGCACGGCAGCAGCACTTATCACTGTGCCACCATTTTTTAATGTGTGCCTGTAAATGCATTTATTTAGTGAGGATGTTTTTTTTAAAATGCCATCTTTTTTTTTTTTTTAAACCATCACAGCGTCCGGCTACCTTTTCCATGTCTTTCATCCAGATGATAGAATAATAAATTGTCGTAATATACAAAGATAACAAATTTATCAATTAAATGTATCAATTTAGAAGTTTACAGGGTTGGCAACCCCCACCCTCTCCCAGAGCTGCTTTAGAAGGTGAAAATGACACTTTGCAATTCACACATAGAAAATCGAAAGTCATTGGAAAAAGTAATTATTTCTGATGAATTATCTGAAAACAACTAGGTGTTTGAAGGTGAACAACCCTTTTAATGGTAACCTTAACATTATATTTACTACATTGTAGTAAAGGGGGTCAGCTCTATGTCAGGAGCACACGCAGAAATAAATGTGAACATTTAACTGGTCATTTATTGGATGCATGTGTCCATGTAATTCTGCAACCCCATCTCTTCTCCAAATAAATATACCATGCCTTCAGTTACACAGCAGATGTGTTTCTACTTCCGCAATATCCAAAATGTACTTTTAAAATGTTGATTGAGGGAAAAAATATGTCTGGAACAAACGCCTAAAAAAAATCATAGCGTGTGCTTCCACAACCGAGAGCATTTTCGCTAAAAACAGGTTCACACCAGAGACCGGTTGCTTCTTACATGACAGGGAGCTGCTGATTGTTGTGTGATTTGATACCTGCCTACTTTGACCTGACTGTGTGGAATATCAGCTTCCCCAAAATTTATAAGCCTTTAGTTAGATTTGGGAACTTGCATCTTATACCAATCCCCAGCAAAGATTATGTGGTGTCCAAGTGAAGCAATTGCAATGATCTTACCATATGTAAACAATAACACAAGTCTAGCTGCAGAAATTACCAGTCACTGCTAAGAAAGAAAATTCCAACAGCTCCTGGGTTGAAGAATTATATTCAGGAGCTATATAATCTCTGAAAAACTGTACTGTAAATATCCCAAGCCTCCATGAAGTCTCTCCCATTGCAACAAAGATGTTTGTTGCCTTGTGCTCACAGTCTATATGGCACACAGAAATACATATTATAAGGATTCTAATTGCTCTGTGTCTAATAGTTATCCTGAGGCAAAATTATTTTTACTGTGTGCTTTTTTTCTTCTCCGCAGATTATAACCTTTAAAACATTTATGTAATTGTGCGGCAAAATGAGCCATGAGGATTGGGTCATATACCTAATGAAAAAGAAATTTCATTGTTGCTAATTGGATAATTTTCATAGCTCTGACTTTTTTTGGTAATATTGTTGCTTTTTTTTCATTGCAGATCATTTAATCGACAAAAAGAAAGTAGAAACAAGTGAGGCAAAAGCACGGGATCTGGTGAAAAAGGTAAACGACAAGGAGATCTTTTTGTGATTTTTTTTTTTTTTTCAACTTTTGGAGCCCACACTATCATGTGACTTCTCCCACATTGGCAAAACTCCTAAGTCATTTTAAGACCAGTGCTATGTCATTGTGTCTGTATTCTATTAAATATCTCTTTCCCCAAAGCAGCAGTAGGATGTTAAGCTTATGAGTATTAAAAATGAGAGGCCTATGTTTGTGAAGATACTCATTCATCCAGCTCATGGTATATCTGTAAAAATCAACAACTGGACTTGCTGTGTTTTTTCCTTGAAGACATTTCACCAGTCATGCCAAAACAGACAATAGATGTTGCACCCCCCCCCCCTTGCCCCCGAATAAGAGAAAGGACACACATTTGAACCCATGTCGCACTGTGACTCCTCCAGTTACATTGAGAAGAAAAAACAGCCTGCCAGAAGGCAGTTCCCTCCTATAAGTGCTGGCACAAGTCTCATGACCAGAGGTAGCTGGGAAATTGACAGAATGTCTAGCGCCATTGTTCTCTTTTAAAAAACGGATTTCACTGCAGAGGTCTGCTGGAGTAGCACTATTAACTGATGTGTATTGAAAAAAAAAACATGTTTTCCCGTGATAGTATCCCTTTAAATAAAGAAACTGAGAAGTGACTAATGGGTGCTGATGGATTCACCTTTTTCTAGTGTGTCTATCCCTGGTCTGTCACAAGATACCTGTTGGTATTCTAGCACCTTTGGTTATCAGATGGATGCAAAAAGAACTGACACAAAAAATGGGTAAAATATGCCCTTAAAAGTGCTTTGTGTTAGAGGCTATACCATCTGTAAGGAACCTCATGCTGTTCAGCAGGACTTTATATATAAGAAAAAAAAACCAAAACAATATATACAAATATGGGATCTCTTCTCCAGAAACCTGTTATCCAGAAAGTTCCAAATTATGGGAAGGCTGTCTCCCATAGACTCCATTTTTTCTGTGATAATAAAACAGTACCTTGTACTTGATCCAAACAAAGATATTATTGATCCTTATTGGAAGCACAACCAACTTATTGGGTTTATTTAATGTTTACATAATTTTATAGAAGACTTAAGCTATGAAGATCCAAATTATGGAAACATCCATTATCCAAAAAATCCATGGTCCCAAGCATTCTGGATACTGTATACTGAAAGCAATACTGTTACAGAAATTCATAGTGCTGGCATGTTGCTGGCTGACAGTAGCCTCTGCACTGCCAGGCAACTCACTGATTCTGCAGTTCAGTCCCGCCCTGGGCAACTTTACCTTATAATCTTTGGTTTATTCAGTCATCCCCCCCCCCCACCTTGGTGAGGTTTGAAGCTGCAGTGTTTATTAGTTTGGCAGCTCAGCATTTTTGACCCTTATCTGCAGCACATAGCTCACATGTTTACTTTTTCAATTTCAAAAAATAATTTAGCTGTCAGCGTGAGAAGAGATAGTGCCGTGGTCGAGCTGTCGGGTGGCCTCACCCAGGAAATTTCATTCCCAAGCGTGATACCGCTGATAGGGTGACCTCCATGCCCCAGGCTGATAGGGGATAATTGAAGTTGTGACTAGGATGTAATTAGAAGGGCCAGCGGAGTATTTGGAAGCCTTTTTCCACCGTTTCTTATGTACTGCCCAAATTGTTTTCTTTCGGTTTGCTTATTGCATTCTCTAAATAAGTCTGTTCCCTACCAAATATGCAACACTTCATATATATATATATATTACATTAATTACACACTGTAAATG
>CM044435.1:17706146-17740698 GCA_024363595.1 Xenopus borealis | reverse complement strand
GGGGGGGGGGGGGTTCACCATTTTGGAAAGTGTCTGGGGATGGGGAGCTACTGGGGCATCTACTGGGGAGACACAGATCTTTACTGCTAAAGGGTTTAGTGATGTGCTGTGCGGGTCAAGTCCTGACTTCAGAGTTCCTTTTATCGACCTGCCCTGCCTATGATGTCACAAAAGGGGTGAGCTAAGCAGGCGCAGCGTCTATAAAAGAAGAACGTGGAAGTCTGAAGCCGGCATTTGACAGCATAGAGAAGATCCCAACCTGCATCTGCCCGACACCTGTGAAGAAGAGTGCGAGGTCAGCCCGCGGGTATCTGGCCGGCCTCCACATCTCTACTGTGGTTGCCTTGTGCTGGCAACGAAGCCCAAAACATAATGTACAACATTTCTAGCCTATTCCTTAAGTTAAGCTTTAGTTCTCCATTAAATGCTGAGGATGAAACCGGTGTTAAGTGTTAAAATCTTTATTTTGCCATGAAATATTCTGAGACCATCAACCTTTTCCCATCAGTTTGTTGTATTTTTATTACCTTGCATTGCACAATGTAACTGTTTTCCACACTAATTCAACTTTTTTCTCTGTGTTCCTTCAGCTTCTTCCAGGCTTTTACTAATCTGCCTTTCTGTTTTGCACAGTTGGATCTAGAGCTCACAGCACGCCATGAACTCCAGGTGGAAATGAAAGCCAAAGAGAGCGACTTTGAACTGAAAATAACCGAGCTGCAGGGGGAGAAAGAAACTTTAGATTCAGAGAAACAGCAAATCTCGTCTGACAAGCAAAAACTAGAGACAGAACTTGCCCAGCTTGAAGAGAAGGTAACCCTTCTGGAAGACTTAATGGATGGACCAAGGCCATGATCTTAATCTCATTCTGTAGCTGGGTTATTTATGATTACATTTTTATGTTAGGAAAGTTCTAAAACATTAGATAACTGCTGAGAAAAATGGAAAAACTATCCGGGGATTGTATATTAAGTTACAGTTGTTCGTTTTGGGCCAGGTTGTATTCATGTATGCCTGGCGTTGTATGCCTGGCGTTTCAATGATAAACAATACTTTGTATGTTCCGGTTAACCGTCAAAAGGTAGATTAGTCTCTTGCGATAAATCTGTACTATTGCCAATGACTGATCTCCCCAAAATGCTTTTTAACTGGTCATCGTGTAAATCGCCGGTGGGGAAAACACCCACGGTCCTGCAGATTGATAGTGGACGTCAGCCATGGGCTTAACAGTCTTGTTACTGCTGGATGATGAGAGGTGTCTGCCATTGCATCCAGAATAGAAGATATGGAGGCCATACAGGAAACCAGTTATTTAGCAAAAGTGCAAACTATGTGTGTGTTTACAAGATTTATTTTAGCTAAACATATCTGGATTGTGGTTCAAAATAGACCATATCATTTCAAGTACACAGAGGCCCAAACAGCCCCCATCAACCAATTAAATAGTGACTGCCAACTTACAGCAGCCCCTCATTTTCCAGATTCAAGGCCTATAGCTAAAAAAGATTAGGTCTGTGTCAGGTCTATGAGAGAAACCAAAAGGCAGAGGTGGAGAAGAGGGGTAGCAGTGTCATTGGGTTTGATAGGGGCATGGACAGGGGAATGGAGAGGCCCATTGCAAGGGGAACAAAAGAATAAATAAAACTAAATAAAAAGCACCCAGTTATATATATATTCACAACATATAATCTAATCAGCTAAAGTGTAATATTTAATAGTAAAAGTATGGAACCTGTTATCCAGAATGCTCGGGATCTGGGGTTTTCCTGATAATGGATATCTTTGTAATTTGGATCTTCATACCCTTAGGCTGGGGCCACACGGGGACTGAAAACCGATTGCCGAAATCTGCTGCCCAGTTTCAAGAAAAGAACCGCGAGTCTCTGCATTTGACCCAAAATATGATGACCTCAGGGTCGTACTGGGCCGGCAGAACACCGGGAAAAAACCCGGTGGGCCAAATTGGCCCAGATCCTCTCCCTGCATTGCCCTAAGGCAGCAACTCCGGGACCATAAGGCAGCAGCCCTGTTGGGCCCCTGGGTCCCCAGTCCGACCCTGGACGGTCTGTTTGTGCCACTTTCCAATATTTCAATTTTTCTGAATGTGGTAAAAAGAGGGTACTAGTGCAAGCAGCTTGGCTGCAATTGGTCAGTGTATTTCAACAAGCGTTTTTTGTCCCCTGTGTGGCCCAGTAGAAGATCATGTAAACATTAAATAAACCAATAGGCTTGTTTTGCTTCCAATAAGGATTAATTATATCTTAGTTTGGATCAAGTACAAGCTATTGTTTTATTATTACAGAGAAACAGGTAATCATTTTTTTAAATTATTTGTATAAAATGGAGTCTATGGGAGACGGCCTTTACATAAATTCGGAGCTTTCTGGATAACTGGTTTTCTGATAACAGATCCCATGCCTGTACTGAATAGAATATCTTCTCACAATAAATGTATTCTGTCACTATAAAAATTTACGTTAAATTCCCACTTGAGGGTAAGAAAAATCCACCTGCATAGATTACCTCTGTCTGCAAAAGGAAGTTTTGAAATGCAGTAAAGTTGATGCATACATTTATGTTAAACACTATAGATGCTGTCCAAGAACTGTAGGGCAAGAACATGACATTTAGACACAGCAATAATAGAGAGACCTCATGAATACATTTGAGCTGTACATTGTCAAGCCTTTGGATTAGGTCTTTTTTTTTTTTTCTTTTTATTCTTGGATTTTTTTTTCCTTACACTTCAGACAGTGATGGGGGGGAAAATGAGTTGGAAATGGAAATCAACTTGTTCAAACTACTTAAGACACCATCTGGTAGGGAGAGTTATAATTACGAAAGAAATAGCCAGTTACACTTTGTGCAAAATTATTTTGAAGCATAAATCACTCCAAAACATAATTTAAGAAGACTGGCGGTATTAGAATACCATAAAGGTTTAATAATTGTTGGAGCTGGCTGAAAACTTCGGTGCCCGCCAAGAGTGACGCAAATTAGGAGGGAAGTTAATTAAGAAATGCTCTTCTCTTTTCAGTTTGGCTGAGACAGATTAGCTTGCTGTAACATCCCTGATAAACCAGTACAATAACATCATTTTCTGTTTGTCTGTGTATGCTGTATGTGCATAAATTAGAGCAGCTGTTTTTAGCCCATTGATACAGAACGGGCACGGGTACTTTAACAGATTATGTCCTCGCAGTCTCAATTTCAGACAGTTAGAATGTGAAATGTAACATTCAAAAATGTGGGCTATGGAACATTACAATAAATGAGCATCGCTTACCTGCTCGGCAATGTAATGCACTTGGAGGTAATGGTTTGGCTCAGAGCGCTTGCATGATATCTGAAAATGCCAATGTATTTACTGCTGAACTGCTACAAGAACATTGTATATAGGTATGGGATCTGTTATCCAGAATGCTTGGGACCAAGACCATTTATTTCCTCATAATGGATCTTTCCATAGTTTGATCTTCATATCTTAAGGCTATTAGAAAATCATGTAAACGTTAAATAAACCCAATAGGCTGGTTTTGCTTCCAGTAAGGATTAATTATATCTTAGTTGAGATCAACTAAGTTTTTTTTTTTATTATTTGGATAAAAAAGGCATCTATGAGAGACAGCCTTTCCGTAATTAGGAGCTTTCTAGAAAACGGGTTTCCAGATAACTGATCATATATACTATATACTTATATACTTATTTAGACTGTCTCTTTAGAACAGGGATCTCCAACCTTTTGAACCTGTGAGCAACATTCAGAAGAGACGGGGAGCAACACTAGCATGAAAAATGTTCTTGTGGTGCCTAATAAGTTCTGTGATTGGCCATTTGGTAGCCCCTTTGTGGATTCTTAACCTACATTGAGGCTATTTTTGGCAGTTCATCTGGTTTTTATACAACCAAAACGTGCCTCCAAGCCTGGATTTCAAAAATAAGCACCTGCTCTGAGGCTGCTGGGAGCAACATCCAAAGGGTTGGAGAGCAACATGTTGCTCACAAGCTTACTGGTTGGGGATCGCTGCTTTAGAACATGGCCAGAGTAAACACAAACTATACCCTTCCTGTATTAAACTGAAATCTGGCTCATTTATAAGGTTGTAGCTTCTGCTTCTTCGTTTTTTCCTTTGCTTACAGAGAATTACTTTCTCATACAGCTATGGAACCTGCTATCCAGAATGCTTGGGACTTGGGGTTTTCCTGATTAGGGATCTTTCAGTAGTTTGGATCTCCATACCTTAAGTGTACTAAAAAATAAAATACGCATTAATAAAACCATTATGATTGCTTTGCATCCAATTAGGATTTATTATATCTTAGTTGGGCTCAAGTACAATTTACCGTTCGCTCCATAACCACACAGGAAAAGGAAATTACTTTGAAATTTGAGTTATTTGATAATAATTTAAGGTAATTCACAGCTTGCTGAATAATAGGTTTCTGGAAAACGGATCCTATACCTGTACAGGGTCTTTTCCACACATAGAATATATGATTAGCCCCCCTCCCTTCCCTTTTCTGCTATTGCTGGTTAAGGACCAGACATTTTGAAAATGAAGGTACTTTCATTTTCTCTAGTTCATTAAATAACCAAGGCCATGTATTTTTCTTTATGAAAATAATAGGCAAAATGGATATTCAGCCTAAGTCATGTTCTGTGAACCCACTTTGACAGCGAGATATTTTGGTCCTTTAATGACATATTTGAATAACGTTTCAAGATGGCACCTCTCTCCGGGTTCAATTATTTTTTATATCATCATTTATGAGATTATGAAGTTATGGCGTCATTGGGGAGAACAGCCAGTGAGGATTAGGGGGTTGAATGTGCAGACAAAGCCCTTTCTAAAAAATAAAATCAGTAGTTCTATTACACTTGTTGACAGTTTCCAACAGTTAGGGAGCCCTGGTGACCTGTGAACTAACTTTGTAGAATGGGAGGCTATAATTGACGATGACCTTGGTATTATTAAGTTGACTTACCACCCAGATTTTTGTCTGTTTGCTTAGGGAAGCCCTTCATGATCTCTGTAGCCTATGTCAATTCCCCAAGATAATTCTTGTAGTACATTTTGTAGTAAGAATCTAGACAGGATAAGTCAAGCAGCTGAAATTGCTTATAAATGTTTCCAAGTGACTTTGGCAAAATTCTCAAGTTGCAAACTACTTCGCAAAGATGCTCCTCATATTTTGCTTGGTTTGCTATAACTAATAGCCAGCCTTCTTCCAAATGTGCAGAAACCGTTCAGTGTCCATGTCGCATTTTGATGTTTTCACTCTAAATCAATAAACAGATTGTTTTCAAAGTAAAAAGATATTTAAGATCCAAATGGTCTCTATTTTGTTATTTAAGTGTACGCTGGCTGTAATACCAAACTTGGCTTTTTTGCATAGTGGATAAAAGTTACTGATTATGGCATTTCTGTCTTTCTGCAGGTTGAAAAATTGTCAAATGAACTTGAAGTTACCAAAAAAGAAATGGCAACAATTTCCACATCTGCTGTTTTAATCCCTGTACCTCCTCCGTCTGTAAATGTGCCACCAGCACCTCCACTTCCTCCTTTCAGTAAGGGTGGAGCTGCTATTCCACCTCCTCCCCCACTTCCAGGTGCAATTGGTATTCCACCCCCTCCTCCACTTCCAGGTGCCATTGGTATTCCTCCACCTCCCCCACTTCCAGGTGCCATTGGTATTCCTCCACCTCCCCCACTCCCAGGTGGCACTGGTATTCCTCCACCTCCCCCACTCCCAGGTGGCACTGGTATTCCTCCACCTCCCCCACTTCCAGGTGGCACTGGTATACCTCCCCCACCGCCATTTCCAGGTGGCCCTGGAATTCCTCCTCCTCCTCCCCTATTTCCAGGAGCTCCACCTCCACCTCCATTTCCTGGTGGCCCTGGTGTTCCACCTCCACCTCCAGGATTTGGCGGTGGTGTTCCTCCACCACCAGGACTTGGAGGCTGGGGGGCACCAGCACCCTTACCATTTGGCTTGGCTCCTAAGAAAGTTTATAAACCAGAGGTCCAACTGAAGAGACCCAACTGGTCAAAGGTACGTGTATTGACATACAACCAATGTTTTGTTTTTTTCTTTTAAATATATATCTTGCAGGAGGCTTATAGACTACTTTTTCTTAACTATTTCAATCACTACCTGCATAATATATGTTACACAGGGCAAACAATCCAGGTTTAAAGTATCATCTTAAAGAGCAGTCCATTTTCCTAGAAAATTTTTCTCTGTTTGTAGTCTAGTTCTTAGGATATAAAATTGTCTAACATCAGAGGAGTTCCAGTGCTTGCCTTTGTTTTCTGCCTAAAGCCTTTGATTAATGGACTCTTGCATTCACTTAATTTCATTTTTTTATTGTTTATTTAATGTTTTCTGCCCTCTTCCTTGTAGAAAGCATTTTGAAGCCATCACCGTGGCAACACACATTCTAATAACCACATTTCAATTAATATATGCAAGCACTGGATTATTACCTTGCTATAAAAAGGGCAAATTTCTTTTTGTCATTTAAATTGCATGTCCCTTCTGTTCTATATTATTATTATTATTATTATTTTTTTTAAGAACGAGGACAAAGATAATGAATGTGAATATCTGTGAAATCCTTATCATAACCCCTCCATGAAACGCACTAAAGCTCAGTGTGAGAAGTGCTTTGCTGGCACACAGGAAAATTTTGAGTCATTTCCATTTTAGTTTTTTTGGTTAATATCTTGCTTTGCTGTGCTGCTGTGAGCGTTACAAAGCTATATTCCTGGAAATGACATGCACACATTTTCTAAACTCCACTAATCCTTTGTGCTCCCTTCAATCCAGAGAATTGCTTTTTTTTTTTTTTACCACTTAAGTGAAACTTTGAAAGGTGCTCAGATCTGGTAGCCTGCACTTGTCCCATCAAAGTAACATGTAATTAATTTTCCAGATCACTCCTACCGAGCTCTCTGAGAAATCTTTTTGGACTCAGGCAAAAGAAGACCGTTACGAAAAACAAGAGCTGTTTGCAAAAATAACCCTCGCTTTTTCTTCACAAATCAAGTGTGAGTGAGCCAAGATAAAGTGTATTTCCTGTGTGTTTTACTCCTCGGCTCTGTTTATCAACTTAGTTCATACTGTATCATAGGTGTTTGTTTTTAAACTGAGGGGCTGCACATAAGTAATGCCCTATTCTATCCTTTGCTACATAGAGGTGCGGGATCTATTATCCAGAATGCTTGGGACCTGGGGTTTTCCAGATAAGGAATCTCTCTGTAATTTGGTTCACCGTACCTTTTATACTACTAAAAAGCATGTAAAACTCTAAGATTTTTTTAGCCACCATTATAGTTTTATGCAGCTTAATTGCAATCAAATACAGTGCAAGGTATTGTTTTATTGACACAAAGAATTTTTAAAAATAAGAATTACATTTTTACTGAAATTTTCAGGGGACCTGGGAAAAAAATCTGGGAAATGCATTATGCATTATATATTAGTGGGACCACACAAAAAAACAAAACAGTGTAAAATGAGGGGAGACTTAAAATCGGGGTAAGTAATAATAGACGATTCACTGTATCTGCTCATAATGGACCCCATTGAAGATAGCCTTCCCTTGGGAGCTGTCTGGATAATGGTTTTCTGAATAAGGGATAACATACCTGTATTACTATAGTCTAGTGTAGTGATCCGCAACCAGTAGCTCGTGAGCAACATGTTGCTCTCCAACCCCTTGGATGTTGCTCTCATTGGCCTCAAAACAGG
Source organism: Xenopus borealis (assembly GCA_024363595.1). Classification (NCBI taxonomy): domain Eukaryota; kingdom Metazoa; phylum Chordata; class Amphibia; order Anura; family Pipidae; genus Xenopus; species Xenopus borealis. The sequence goes on along the minus strand of CM044435.1, from coordinate 17,732,943 downwards.
TTCTTATTTTTAAATTCCAGGCTTGGAGGCAAGTTTTGATTTTATAAATACCAGGTGTACAGCCAAACAGAGCCTCAGTGTAGGTTGACAAAACACAAAGGGTCTACCGAATGGCCAATCACAGCACTTATTTGGGACCACAAGAACATATTTCATGCTAGTGTTGCTTCCCAACTCCTTTTACTTCTGAATGTTGCTCACAGGTTGAAAAGGTTGGGGATCCCTGGTGTGTCCCTCCCTAACGTTGGTTAGTTCACAGAAGTGATCATTAGACTGAGCAGAGAGTATAGTTCGGGTGGCATTGAATGCCATGGGTTTGTTATACATCTTTGCAATACTATAGCCTGATTCCTCTCTGGTTTTATTTCACCAGTCAGAATTACAATGATCAAAATGTGAAAATGGCTTCTAGTGAAAGGAAGAATGGCTGCCTTCTGGCGCACACCCCTTACTGCCATTGACTTTTACATGACTTAAACAGGTTTTAGCTGGAGTATTTTTAGGATTTTTAGAATCTTTGTAGCATAATAATTTAAAAAAATCTAAAAATTCATTTTTCCCCCTAAAAAAAACCCAACCAATAAAAATGGAGGGTTTATAAATAGGCCCCAAGGTGTTTGTTGAACATGAAACTTGGAAGGCTACATGTCTTGCTCTCACACAGTGTTCTGAAGAAAAGAGTTGGAAAACAATAAGCAAAATTATGTTCAGCTTAAGCCTAAATCATTGAACTCTACTTCATTTACTCTAATCCATTTTTTAAAAGCCAAGATCCATTTTAGAAATTAGTAGTTATTTGCTGTCAATGGCCTTCCGTCTTGATATACAGGTATGGAATCCATTATCCAGAAACCCATTGTCCAGAACTCCGAATTACTGAAAGCCACCTCCCATAGACTTCATTTTAATCAAATAATCCAAATTCTTAAGAATTCCTCTGTAGTATTAAAACTGTATCTTGTACTTAATCCCAACATCCTAATTGGAAGCAAAACCAGCCTATTGGATTTATTTAATGTTTATATGATTTTCTAGTAGACTTATGGTATGAAGATCCAAATTACAGAGAGATCCATTATCCAGAAAACCCCAGGTCCCGAGCAACTGGTTAGCAGATCCCATACCTGTACATGATTTTTGAGTTTTTAACAATTAATGAAATATAAACTCTACTTTTAGATAGATTTAACCGGAAAAGATTTTATTATTGCTGCAATGGGGTGGCTATTGGGTTTTATATGCCATGTACATCGTATCTGCTTTCCAAAAGCGATTATTGCTGTCATTTATATGACTCTGAGGGACGTCACACCTGCAAACTGCATTGAAGTCTGATTCAGCTGTTTTAAAATGTTCTTTTACTATGTAGATGAAACTCTTCGTGGCAGGACATGTTCCCCACGAACATAAACTGCTTCTTTAACTATGCATTGGATCTGCAGGTGGTAGTGTGTACCGCTAAGATTTCTCTCTGGCTGTATAAAAGATATTGTTTCTATATCATTTCAGAGATGGAAAATAGTTGGTTCATGAATTTTAACATTTTCTACCTTTTTTTTCTTTTCTTTGACATGTATGAATATTTCCTGTCGCGTCCACAGCTTCTAAAGGTGAGTTCAACCTTTTTCTTTCCTTCTCCAGTCTATCAAATCATTGGTAAGAGACTGACAGCAGTCTCAAAGGAGAGACTTTCTGAGATACCTGACGTGACAAGACAGAGTGGGCTCACTTTCCATGCAAGAAGAATTCCTATGGAATGGTTAAAGTACTTTGCAGATAAAAGTTTGCCCTGTAGGCACCTGTGTGATTTGAACTTCTTAGGCAAGTTTATTTTACAGTAAATTTCCCCTGACCTTGTGTACTAAAACGTTTAGCAAGTCTCAGGGAAGCAGGGGCGGCAGTATGAGTTGATTGGGGAGCTAATAAAATTAAAAAAAAAGGTGATATGTCAGCCTTCGCTTTACATCACACAAACAGAAACACTTTCTTTACCCATTGCTATTAACAAGCTGCATCATGTAGGGAAAAGGAAAACTATGCCCCAAAAATTAATACTGAAGCAACAGTTTATATCAAATTAAGTGGCATAGTAAAGAATCTCACCAAACTGGAACCAGAAATCACCTGGCCAGAAATTTTGCAGCTCTAACTGTAACAGGAAGAATTGTAGAAGCAACACTCTAACACTGTTAATTGGCTCATGTGACCTAACATGTATGTTTGTTTGTGTGCACCGTGAATCACACGATCCCAGGGGGCTGCCGTAATTTTTTAAACTGCCAGTTTTCTATTGTTGATTACCCAATGGCACATACTGCTAAAAAAAGTATAGTATTATGAAAATGGTTTAGTTACATGAAGCAGGGTTTTACATATGAGCTGTTTTATGCTTTATCCTTTTATAGAGCCCTACATACATTGTTCTGGGGTGTACAGTTTTCCTTTAATAGTTGGAGTGGTCCGAGATGCTACTTTTCATTTAATACTTTGCGTTTACTTCTCTTATTAAGCTTATTTATGCACAGGATACAGCCAAGATAGCCAAGAGCGAGTAACACTCTCCTTTTGGATGCAACACTTTTTGCTTTAGAATTGCAAGTCAACTTGAAGCCAGCGTAATTAATTTTTTTGGTTTAATGTAATGATATACTGTTATAAATATTATACATGTAATGGATGGGCTGGGGGTAATTTTAACATTGCTGCTCCCTTTGTTTCTGCTGGGCCTGAAGGGAAACCTTGCTGCTAAATGCGTTGCTGCATTGTGGCTCAATTATAGAGCTGAGGCTTTAGCTTTAAAGAGGGTGTGTCATCTAGACATTAAAAGCTGTATAATAAAAGTTAAATTAAACACAGAAAATATATTTTATTAAAATCCATACCTGTAATAAGGGTATTTTTTTATAAAAAAAATCAGCTGTCCGGCATATTGCCTTCCCCACCTCTATGACTTGGGTATAGAGGCATGGCCAGCACTTATTTTCACTTTCCATTCTGCACTTCCCAGATATCCTCTCATTCCCTCCTCACTATCTGTAGCCAGTGCATGGATGGACATCAGGCCCCCCCATTCTGGCATGATGCAAAGCTTAATGGCTGCTGCCTGCTTTCTGTGATTGTGAATTCCATATTTAAATAATCTATATGGTGTCGATAGTTTATTTTATTTGTCAAACTCAATATAAAACAATTTGGAAACATTTCTTGAGGTGACAGGTCCCCTTTAAGGGTTTCATGTACGCCATCTGAATAATTTACTTCCCAAGTGGTGGTGTGCCACCTGAGAACAGAGTTCATTTTGCCTCATGGCTGGGCATGATATGGTTTTGCCTACAGGTTAATATTCCTAACTCTTAGTACTGTCAGTAGTAGTGCATTTGAATAGAGTCCATTGACAAAGATTTACATATAGCTGGTTACACTGAACACAAAAAAACAGTAGCTAATGTAAGCTAATGGCTTTACTTAGTATTATTCCTCCAAATAGAGGGGGTGGGGGTCTGTGAGGTAGTGAGTTGTATACACAAAAACAACAAAATACCTTCCCTGGGGATACCCAGACAGTAGATTTCTGGCACTTAGATGGCAATGAGAGTAATAGCAACAGGATCTTTTTTTTTCAGGTAAAATAGCACAGTCAGGTTAATATAATCCTGTGGCAAATCCTCGCAGAGAGGCTTCCAGCTCAGAAATAATCAAATTGGGGTCTTGGATCTTGACACCCTCACTGGTCATCACGTCACCCACTGAATCTTTGAGCTAATGGTGTACTCACAATGGTGTCCTAACCCCATTATTTTTCCTTGTTGGAGCCGAAACTGCTTACTACATACCCTGAGCCTCGCTATTGCTCCTAGAGCAAGTATGACAAGAACTCCCTATCACTAAATAATTGTATCTATCTTTTACCACTGAAAGACCTAGACTTGTAGCACCTCACAGTGAGGTAAGGTCCCAGGAAAGACCCTGAGCACATGAGGTTAAAACCCTTTATACTTTTTAGTGCTGCCACCTATTGGGCAACCCATAACCTACAGTAAGTCCCAGTGGACCCAGGAAGGGAGACAGCTGCCTGGCTATACCAAGGTACCAAGGGGGAACTGTCTGAGTAAACTATACCCAAATCTCGGGGTCCCTACATTTGGATGATTTATCATTTTTTGCCCTTTAGTAGATTGGCATTGAGGGGGAATAAGCATAAGTATGATTATCATAGCTGCCTGCTAGTGCACACAAAAGTGTGTTTTTTCCACTCCACAACTGCACCAACAGGCAGATCTCATGCTTATGCAAGTGCGCACACATAGAAGGGGTGCAAGTCAGTACTTCTTCTCTGCTGCCGTAGTGGAGATGACGATGTGCATGTCATTAGCCAAAGAAATGACTGCTAGCTACATACTTAACCGAATGAGTTTTTCCGGAACTATGAACTATTTAATTAGCACACAGCGCCGAATGCAATTTAATGATAAGACTTAATAAAAGGCTGAACACTGTTTGACCTCGGGAAGGTTTTTTTTCGTAAGTATGTTCTTGTCAGAGGGAGCCATAATGTCTCTTTGTTGAGCTGCATTTAAATGAGTTGCTTTGACTCGCAACTGTTGATTTGGGAGACTTTGAATTTTTATGGTGTCTTAGTTTTGCTCCTGTAAATCTTCGAGAGATGCACGTCAGGTTGTCCGGCAATCCTTCTCCGTGTAACTCTTTGTGGCAGTGTCTCAGAAATAACAACTGGAGCCTTTATCTAATAAATGAGCATTTTGTCTTTCTGCTTTCTTTCTGTTGTAGTTAGCTGTTCATCTAACCCCCTGATGAGTGAAACTAATAAGGGTAGCTTCAAAACACTCCAAGCCTTTTTCCCTCCTCCTCCTCCTCCCCTCTGCCTTGGCAGAATTAGCATATTTATGGACATAATAATTTTCCCTCTTTAGCTGATCTGATAGCAACGGGCTGCACTTTAATTTGTTTCAATAAAAAGCCTGACAGGCTCAGATTTTTGAGGCAGTTTGAAGGAAGTGATTCATGCATTTGCATAATATGAATGTGCTGCTAATGGACCTGCATTGGAGGAATTATTTTTTGCTTGCTTTTTTTTTTCTCCCTTTTCATTAGCGTTTTATTCAGACCTGTCTTGCAGTGAAAGGTGTGTGCCGGCCTCCATTCCGCAATTATCTCCTGACGATGTTGTGCGGAAGCGCCAGCTGGAACCAGCTGCCCTTAATTCCTATCAAAGTATTAAAATTAGATCCTTGGCTGTGAATGCAGAATTAACCTGTGGAAGACGGGGATGTAGGAATGATTACAGTTGTTCTGTCCAATTTACCTCATGCCTTGCATGCTCATTAGTCGCCAGTTCAGGAGAGATGGATTCATCTCTGCAAAGAAATGTGTATTTGAAAATTAGGGAGCAGCAATGCTGCATGCTGTTTTTGAAATGGGGGAAAATGTATGTGTACTCATATTTTTTTCCCTTTATTCAGGTATGTTTCCTTTTGTTGAAGCTGTATAGATGCACCAACACCTTTTTATTATTTTCGACACTTATTTTTCCAATAGAGGTATTAAGGAAAGATTGTAATATTCGATTTTAGGAGTTTCCTTTCCTTACCTAAAGTTGTTTGTAACTGCTTACAGATGCCAGGTATAGAAAGACCACATACTCACTCTGATTTTTCCCAAAGCTGTCCTGCCAATGATAAACTTTAATGAGTTGAGGTGCTGCTTACTAAGTGTGAATGAAAGAATAATTACACCCTCCATAATGGAACTTCATTTGTAAACTGACCATGCTTTACAGTTGGCAAAAACTAATTTGTCAAATGTTCCTGCATTAAAGCGGGTATTCACCATAAAATTTTCTTTTATTATGACCTAGAGCAGGGGTGCCCTTTTTTTACCTTTAAACTACATTTTAAGGAGAACGAATACCATTTTACAATTGGGGTTCCAAAACTTAGGCACCCCCAAGTGGCTAATTTTACTTAACCGGGGCCAGTGCTGCTATCAGCAGAAAACTGGGGCTGTCCAAGTTCCAACCAGATAGGTGGCAACCCTAAAGATAGATAGCTGTACCCCCACCATTAACCACAGCGGAGAGAGAGATTATGCACATGAATCTTTCAGTACACATTCCATTAGAAATACCGATATCTGCCATACATCTCTCTTGTTATTCCACTTCAAACTATTGAGGTTTGCTGTGCGGTCTATTTTTCATATAGTTCTCCAGCTGGTGATTGTTGTTCTTATACATTGGTTCCTATAACAACAAACTAGGTCTAGTTTGCATTTTCTTGAGGGTTCTGTCATTTTATCTTTAAATCTGTACTACACCCACTGCCTTCCAACTGTTTAACCTTGAGTTTATCATTTGCAAGACCATGATCTCTGTGTACTTTTACTTGAATGCTGTTTCCTTCTCAAGTGCTGATCTGAAAAAAAACTGTTGCTAAATTGCAGATGATGCAAGGCCAAACACTTAAGTTATGGATGTTCTAAGGGGACATTTTCAAGAGTTGTGGGTAACATTCCAGACAGGAACAAATTATTAACCAGTTATAAGACTATTGAGATTGCTCGGTAAAACTAGCAACTATGTCCTCTATGCAGTATTAATATTTAAATTGCTTCCAGTATTCATCCATTATTCACATTTCTCGACTTTATCTGTTTTTGATATCCAACAAAGATAACAGGGATGGGTATCCTTTTTTTTTTTGATTTCTGATTTCTGCTACATTATTTCAATAGTAAGAACCACCATTACAGAGAACAGTAAAGGGCAAACAAATGCTAGGATTGACAATTATAATAGCAAAAAACTATAAAACCACTAAGTAATGTTTAATAAATGTATGCAGAAATGCTCTACACCTGGAAAGATATCCTATGTAAGCTGCCAACACTGGGACTGATTCGTGAGATAATGGGCAGTTGTGCCTTGCACACACATCTGAATGGCTAGATTGGACCAATCCAGTTGATCAGATCCTATTTGCCATCCAATTTTATTATATTCGTATCTTCAACCTATACATGGAACTATAAGGAAGAGCACTGGGGTCAGCAAAAAAACAATTCTGATGAATTATTACTTTTAAATCTCATAATTATGACTTTTAATCTCATAATTATGACTTTTAAAAGTTGAAATTCTGAGTGGGCAAAATATATCGCTAACTAGATATACTCCTACATCCTTGAAAGGCTCAGAATTCCTATTATTTACACCCCTGCAAATTGGCAGATGAGTGGAAAAAAGGGACCAGAATCATTTTTATATAAAATGTAATTTAATGGAGAATTTAAAAAAATCTTAATGTTGACTGAAAATGTAATATTTTACTTCCCATCAAGTTGTATTGTTAAGGTCTTACAAACTGCTATAATTCATCCTAATACATGAGCGCTGAGATGTAGAAGTAGACCCTGTTTAAAGAATGGAGGGAGCAATTCGTTGTTTTAGGGGAATGAAATGCAGCAACGCAGCAGGTTTTTTCTGAGGCTTTTGAAAACAAAATGTTGGGTTTTTATTTTAGGTTTCCTTCTCCTCTCAGGATATAAATGGCAGTGCATAGCATCAACGGGATCATCCTTAAGAGTATAACCTGTTGACATTTCCCCCAGTTCCCCCCCCCTCCAAAACCAGTAACATTTTTTTATTGCGGACAGATGAAAATGTAAATCAGGAATTTTGATCCACTTGGATGGAAGTTTTCTTTTTACCTTTTTGAAAACCGTTACATTTTCCCAAAGTTTCCTTTCTGCATACAGTATCATTAAACTTTATAACCCAGCGCAGATGCTGAATAAGTATTCAGTAGTAAAGTTTGATTGCTCTTACGAGGGGATAATTAGGTTGAATGTACATCAGTAATGTGAGTAGGGAGTACGGGAGCGGTAATGTGTTTGTGATGGTTCATGTGACCTCAAGGCACTTCGGCTAATCCAGTAATACCCAGCAATTCCAGGCCTTCTATGCCTTGGATTTTGTCTGTTGCTCTAGAGGCTAGATGATGCCCAAATTCAGGGCAGGCAGCTGCATCCATGTCTAATCTAAGTGCTTAAGCTCAGCAGACTGAAGGAAACAATCTGTTTTTCTGGGACAAGTAGTTCTAAGTAGTGGTTTTTCCCTTTGCCAATGTTTCCTCTGAGGAGCCTGTAGTGGTCCAAATGCTTCTGTATCTCGGCAACATAAAGCATAACCTACTTACCTCAAAGGAGTGTGTCATTAACAAAGGTTTGCATTGACAAGGCTTTTTCCTCTGCTTAGTGTTATAGTTATGTAAAAGCTATACATTTAATGAGACTTCAGCTGATAATCGCAATTCTAAATGAAATGAAAGCCCCATCTTGTGAGCCGGCTTCCTTCTGGGGCGAATGGAGAGGATCTGTGCTGGGTGGTGGTGTCCAACTGCGTAATATCACGTGCAAGCCACTACATGTAGTTTCTGTAGCTTTAACATAATCATTGATAAATGTTCTAATAGTGATAATAATAACAATTTAACATTGTTCAAGCAGTAACATAAAAAGGATCAAGTACAATATCATTAACATTATCAGTATTTTCACAAAGCAAAAGGGACAAGTAAAAATGATACAGTAACTTTATGCAATATGCAAAAAGGTGATGGTCAAGACAGGAGGGGTGTACAGTGGACTATACAAATGAAGAGCAGCAATGCATAGACAATAAAAATACATTAGAAAAGAACACATATGAAACATTTTCCCACCCGCTCCATCCACTAATAGTTATGATCTCATACTTTATGGTCTTTCAAGGAAAAAATAAGGTTACACCTTGCTTGTAAGTTGAATATTTCTCCTACAAATCAGCCTTAATTTACTGTATTTAAATTAAATTTATACCCTGATGTATTTTCTGCCAAGTGTAAAAATTTTATGTATATTTAACTGTGTATTTGACCCTCCAGAAGATGTCAGTTCTCAGAGTTCTTGGCTAATTTCCATAAGCCATTTATATCACATTATCAAATCTTCTGTGCCTTTATAGAAAGGGTCAGATGGGTGACTTTCCTCTTGCATGACAAAGTCATTCAAACTTTATTCACTAACTCTTGGGATTTTCTTAGGAATCTCTCTCTCTCTGGTAGTGAAGAGATCTTATTGCCTTGCCAGACACTTGCAAGACGAGGCAGATTCTGAGAACAGTAATGCACTGGGTGAATGTAGAAAGTTTAATTGTTTGGGCCTTCTCCTTTCCAGCATTTAACCATTAGGGTAGGGTTTTTTTCTACCCATACCCAACTAGAGTATATGCTATAGAATCATATTTTCAGCATGGCATTGGCCTTAAAACACCCCTAAATCAATGCAGGGTACACAAAAGAAAAGCACAGAATGTATATAGAACCTAGAGACCCACACACCAACATAGTGGACCTGTTTTATTCTTGCTTCCACCTATCTGCACTTCCAGTTCTGGACTGAGAATCAAAATAGGCCCTGGCATTTCAGGTATACAGAGGCCCGAACAGCCCTCACAGATGCCCAAACAGCTTCTCACCAGCCTAATAAATAGTGACTGTCTATGCCAACATACAGCTTGCCAGAACCCACAGATTGCCAGTTCGGACCTGCAAGCTTCTGCCCAAGAGCTTCTGACAGGTCTACATTTACATGTCCATGACCGTTAGGATGCCTTAATACTTATGTCTTTCACTGCTGAAATCAGTAACCGTACTGCTATGTCCTAGTTTCCCTGCACTTAAATATACTGTTCCGATTGGTGCTTGAGCATGGTTCTGGGAATTCCTACAGAGTCCTAGTGCATCTAATTGAGGTTAGTGAGTCCATAACATTGCTGTAAGGTTTCTGTGCTATAGGCCTTAAAGTGTCCTTCTGGGGCATTTATATTGTTACAAAAGGTTGTACAGTGGTGTAGCACACAAGAATACCAACTTTTATGTATGTAATGTAAGAAATTGGGCAGTAAGGCAGTATTTCTCTTTGTTTTGTTTTGCTTTTATCCATTACTTGTCAACGACCAATATGTCATGCCTTCAATTGTTGCTTAATTATTCATATAATTGTTCTTATTTCATACTGGGTTCTGTACCAATTGTTTGGCTAAGTAAGGATGTTCCAGATGCCAGGCTCACCCTTTGTTTTCTGTAAAGTATTCTAATCTAATATTGGACAGGTATACAATTTATTTTGAAAAGGTTGTATTATAACTGCTAAAATATGTGTGTTTGCTTCAGAAACACTGCTATAGCTCTCATAAATAAGGAGCTGTCTAGCCATTTATGTCGACATTCAAGTTCACAGACAAAATAGGACATACATTGCAATGAACATTATTTCAGTATAATTGGTAGGTGCTGGATTAACATATCACTGAGTGAAAATATTTTTTTCCACATTTAGTTATGTTACTGGTCTCTTAAAGACTGGTCATTAAAATAATTACTATTATTTCCAAGAACTAATGTAATCAGGATCTCTGTACTGAACGTTGACCTGGCAACTTAAGCATTGGTACTTTTGGGTCACAATATAATCAATTTAAATGTTATGAAGTTGAAACAGACACAAAAGGCAACACAAGGCTGAAATTTTCTATCAAATGTTCTTTAATCTGTGTTTGCATTCTAAAATCTCTGTCCATTACAGACTTGCAGAGCTGCCATTAACTACACAGTTGGAGAAATACATTTCTGTTTTTTTCCTTGTCTTAGTCTAGAAAGTTCTTACAGTGAAAGGGAAAATAAATTCAAATAACACTTGAATACACGGCATATTTGTTTGTGTGTATGTAGTATATGTGTTTCTCAGTACTGCTCCTTCGAGGAGATCCTGTAGAGTAAATCACTGAGTAGCATATATGTCAGTAATAGCAGGTGTGTAGGGAGACAATTTGCTCCAAGGAATATGTAACTTGCTCATCTGCTCAAACGTAGCAAAATGCAGCAACTACTTGGATAAGAATTCTTATGGATTTATAGCTTATTATCCAGTCAGCAATGAATGCAGAGACTGGATAGTCAGGCAGTAGAAAATTTGGCTCTGTATTTTGTATTACTTACTTTTGTATTACTTTTCTATGAAAACCCATAATAATCTACATTTCATACAATATTTTACATTTCTAAGTAACAAACATTGTTTTCAGGGTTTAACAGGCCCGATAACTTCAGTACACTGAATTCAGCATTACCCGATTGGGGTGCAGAAGTTTAAAGCTAAACAAATAGTACAAATACTTAAACATTGCTCTGTGTTTACGTTCTACTTTACAAACAAATGAAAGCTTATCTGTTTGTTCTGGCTGTAAAATAATTTTCAGCCATATATAAGGGCACCATAAGCTGTCAAATTTCACATTAATAGAAATAGAAAAATGATGGGAAGCGTCAAGGGAACCCAGCAAGCCTGGAAGGAGTATGAAAAAGAATATATTATTAGATCAGAGAATGTGAAGAGCCTTATTATGCCAGTCTTGTCTTGCATTAAACTCTCCAGTTTATATCTGGCAACCTGCACATATATGTTCTGTTGGTATGTGGCTTGGAACTTTAGCTTTCATGCTTTAACATTATCCAGTTCTTTTATTACATTATTATATATATACCCTCTCTGTTTTACATTACTGCCTTCGATAAAGGAACAATGCTAAATACTTATCCCCTTCATTTGCCTCACAGTTAGATTCTTTTTTTTAAACCTATTCAGCTTTTTTTTTTGCCAGCTTCAGAAAATTCAGCCTTTTATTTTACCTTACCCACACTCCATGGACTTGGGGCTTTTAACTTTTGTAGTACTTTTATTTCAAAAGTTTTTTTCCCTCCTCTTTCCCCTAGAGAGTTTTATAAACTCAGATTCTCTATTTTCCCCTCTCTTTAATTTAAATTAGAAACTAAATGAAATGTCAGTCGTCTGACTGCCATTCCTTTCCCCCTAATTTTCCTTTCCTTTTCATGCTCCTGATCTAGCTACCCCCAGATTTTCTTTCAATTAGTCCATCAAACCAATGGTGGCAGTTCAATTATTTAAATACTGAGTGCCTATTTTTAATATTGCTGGAGAAAAAAAATTAGCGTATTTGAAAGAACAGCAAGCTCCAAAGAGGGACAAAAAATTCTACCTTTTGACATTTAACAGCAGTTTCCCGTGTCTCTTTCAGAATGTCATTCCACAGTTAATCAGCTCGGGGTGGTACACTGAATATAGATGGCCTGAGTGTTCAAAGGCTCTTCATTACCAGCTATTACCTAAGTGTTCCTGCAGTCCTATTGACAGGAGATTCAAAGTTTCTTCATTCATTTAGAGTTTTCCTTTTTTTTTTTCCCTTTGCTCTTTTATCCACTAACTAGTCAGGGCCAAGCTAAAGTTTGTTGCATAAAAGCAAGCATACATCATGATGTGATGAATTAAGAATGGTGTTTTGACTCTATATACAAACACAGTTAATTGGGAGCACCTTCCACCAGTAGGAGAAACAAAAAGGATGTGCAGGGTCAAATGGAACACGTATACGTCAGAAACCAAAAAGAAAACAATGACCATGTGAGTTGCACCTTCCCATTACAATGTATTGAAAGACCGAATTAGGAGGGGATCCCTATAGGGTCATAAATCAAATAACCCATGTGTCACCTATTAAAGTCTTGTATACACAGTATGAGCACTGTGTTAAACTATATCTATGGAGCATACTTTGGTGGTAGTGGACTGCATAGAGTTCCAAACTGAACTCCCCAGAACCATCCACCACCAACTCAGTCCCCTCCTAGTAAGCAGGATTTAAGCTGGCCATAGACGCAAAGATCCGATCGTAAGATGATTCCACGATCGGATCTTTGCATCTCCCGACCTGCTCCCGACCTGTCACTAACCTTCAGATCAACTATAAGTAGTAAAAAGCACAGATAGCTGACGTTCTGCCCCTGACAAGGATCGTACGAAAGTTGTACGATTAAAAACCTAGTGAAGGTCTCCCACTGAAAATCGTACGATCTGCAATAGACGCAAAGATATTATCGTCAGCCGACAAAAATTTTCTAACCTGGCCGATCGACCAAACGACCGATCGGCATGGCACGACAAATGTCGGAACACTCCACACACGATCCAAAAGTCGTACGATAGTCGTACGAATCCTCGATTCGTACGACCAAGTCGTTGCGTCTATGGCCAGCTTTAGTCTTAGATTTTTTTTTGCCAAGAGTTCCAATGCCCTGTCTGCACAATCTACATACTGTTTCAGCAACACCTCCCCACCAATTAGGAGTCCCCCCCCCCCCCCCCCCCCCCCGCCAGATAGCAAATTGTTTAAGGACCCATTCAGCAGGAGTTCCATCACCCTACCCAATTAACTTAAAATGCGTCTGACACATGTTTTGCTTGATCTCTATGAGCTTTATTGTTTTTTTTTATGCAAGTTTGTAAAATAATATTTGTGAGGATTTGGCATTGTGATTCAGGGAACTTTACTAAGGGTGTAGATATTTTTTGGTACTAAGAAATAATGATGCTGTAAAAGTTCGTTAACTTTCGTAAATAGTTCGTAAAATTACAGGATCTTAAAAAATGGAGAATATATCATGTATATGTGCTCTGAAGAGTTTAATAACTGTGAATCCCATTTGTTGAAAGAGACATTTTGACAAATCAGCTAATTAACTTTTCCCCAGTATAGTTTTTCCCTGAAACCCTTTGATGTTGTATCCACTGTAAATCACCTCAAAATATGCCCCCTGCAAACTGTATGCGGGTTGGGTTGTCCCTAGATGATGTTCTCTGTCTCTGCAAATATTCTTGGTTTATCAAACTGTCCAGCTTTACACATACAGCGTGGTAATCCCTAGAAACCCACTCCTTGTTTCTGCTTTCACTCCATAATAAACAGTTATTGAAAAGTTGTGTTTAGAACATATTTAGTGTTCTAATAGTGAGCACTAAGAATGTTGTCTATCGCGGGCACATGGCATATTGTATGAAACAAAAGTGAAATTACCACAGATATTTGTACTGACCCTGGCCATGCAAGTAGATGGCCAGATAATAAGTTGTATAATCGATTGTCCCATTCTCAGCTAGTTCTGTCCATGGCCTCAAAATTGGGTTATTGTTTTGGCTGATCATCTGTGGTTTGATCTCTTCATCATTGCTTGACCTAATTGCTGAGTAGTGAGTAGCTAAAGTTTCGGATAGCATGCATATTTGTTGGAATTAATCGGCTTGTATGTTCATGAGGAGTTAAAGGATAATCCCATTAAATTGTTTTTTTTTTTTTAAATATACATAGGTTGCTCTGGTCAGTAGCAATCTACTCTTAAAGGCAATTTGAGGCATAGTTTTAGGTTGCAGCAAAAACTCACAACCTGCATTCCGTTGCTAGTGAACAATAGGGAATGTGAGTGTATGTGTGGAAAAGTATTGCAGAATATTATATACTTTATCATTAACACAGTTAGTACCCCTTCATGGGCTTCCATTTTATTGGCTCTGATCCTACCTGTGCCCCCATGGTTCAGGTTATTACATCATCGAGCAGTTGGATCTTAATCGCCTGAACTGCAGGTACACCGGCAGTGTCAGTTATTTCTGTTGAATTCTGCCCCGTGTGTCATAGCCCTTAAACATTAATCTATGTTCCCATGGATATTTTCCCCTTGAAGGGGAACTATAGCAGAAATGAAAATAATAAGCTAATTAATATAAGCTTCATCATACTGTAATAAGAAACTTTATGAATACAATCAAACATTATGTACGGTTTCTCAAATAATAAAGTTCATCTTCACTATTCCTCTCTTCTAATCTGTTTCTCTTCATTCTGTCTACATGCAGGAGCTGGGTGTCAGTTAGATCCAATATATTTTATAGGGGGGCTCCTTTTGCTTAGAGTATGTACAGTATAAGAGCTCAGTCTGTTAAAATCACCAGAAATCCTGTCTCTCTACGTGCAGAATTTGTGCCAATGTCATTTAATTTGGTTAGATTTTCTTTGTACTGGAATCTGTTATTTGAATGAGCTGCTGCTAGGAAAGGAAGTTCCCCTGTAAGATATATTGGATCTATATCTATATAACTATATACACTATACTATATAACTGTCATCTGGCGACCAACTCCTGCATGAAGACAGAATGAAGAGAATCTGATGCTGAGAGAGGGATAATAAACATAAACTTGATTATTTTGTTGTGCTGTAGAGTTCAAAAATCTAATGAAAGAAAAGCTTTCTTTTCAATGTTTTTACTGTTATGAGATTTTCGTCTCAGGGCCGATAGAGGGGAAATGCAGTTAAAAACCTTGCAATTGCTATGCATTTCTTCTAAACACTCAGTAGGGAATCGTTACAACCTCTGGCTAACCCACTGTATCCATTTAACAGAAGATTGTCATCCAGCACACTGGAGCATATATGTGTTCTTCACCTCATTCAATTTAAGAGACTATAAAATATATATTTTTAGCATAAACAAGGTAATCCATTTTGCATGAAGTGAAAAATAAAAAAAAATATATTATTTTATGCCAAAGATAGCAGCAGTGGAGCATGCAGCAGAGTGGATTTAGGGTTGAACTCCACGGGTGACTTCTAAGCGATTCAGGCGGATCCGATGCACTGCACCAAATCGACTTTGCGGCGACCATTTTCCCCAAACACCTTCCCTCTGCAAATTCAATAGTGCAATAGGCTATGGCTGTATAAATGTGGTGCTCAATCCAGAACCTTGCTGCATACACTTGGTTCACTTATCACGGTAATGCAAAAAATTGGAAGGCACTCACCAAAGCAAATGTGCTAAATCATTAGTGGGTTTATTTTCGATCTCCAACACAACGTTTCGGCGGAGCCTCCTCCTTTATCAAGTGTTCTCTGCGCCTGGCTTAGATGGAAAATCGTCGGCGCTAATCACATGCGGCGATTCATTTTCCGAAGTCGCCCAAAGTTTCCTTACGAGGCATCTTCAGGCGACTTAGGAAAACGAATCACCACATGTGATTAGTGCCTGCGATTTTCCATCTAATCCAGACGCACAGTGAGGGACGGCGTTCGGGGAGATTGGTCGCCGCAAAGTCGAGGCGATTAGTCGCCAGGCGACTCAACCTCCCTAAAACACCCACTGTGCCCTAACCCTTAATATATCAATGTATTACATATTAATTGCACAACATACACGGCATTTTATTACTGCCAAAGCTCAAAAACTATAAACGGCATCCTTGGGTAGTTCTAAACCAAAGTTAAACATAAAACAAAAACAATTGGATCATTTAACCTGGCATATAACTGTAGAATATCTTTTAAATACAATTCAAAGCTAACTAAGGCATTGTTGTTAGAAACAGACTAATGTCTACCATATCCTCATTCGTAGAATCTCTTAAATCTGATTTTAATATTTTCAGTGCTTGTATTTAAAGTTATTAGAGGAGTCAGTACATTTTTGGCACCAGATACTCCAGTTACCCAAAATTGCTTATAACTCCATGAGGCGGACTCCACAGCTCTGGGTATGCATGTCTAAGAATTGTAAAATGCAGAGGACACACAAATAAGATATAGTAATTTCTCCCTGGAGGAACCACTGGGAATACCTCAATTTCAGGCTTCCCCAGTAAAACATTGGTACAATGTAAAACCTTCCTGCTTCCTATTTCTGTTCACAAATAGGGCATCAGAATTTTGGGGGTTCCATTTTTACACGTTGCTTTAGAAATGTTGCCCCAAATTTTTAAAAGAATGATTCGCCTCTGTTATCTTTAAGCAGTTTTTTAATTATTTGCCTTCTTCTTCTGACTCTTTTCAGCTTTCAAATTGGGGGGGGGGACTCCATCAAAAAAACAATGCTCTGTGAGGCTACAAATGTATTGTTATTGCTACTTTATTCATTCACTTAAATAATTTTTCTATTAAGGCCCTTTCCTACTCATATTGCAGTCTCTAATCTAAACCAGTGCATGGTTGCTTGTGTAATTTGGGCTGAGACTGCAAACTGGAGAGATGCTGAATAACAAACTAAATAACCAACACCACTAATAAATAATGAAGACCACTTGTAGATTGTCTCAAAATCTCACTCTCTGCATTATAATAAAAGTTATCAAAGGTGAACCATCCCTTTAAATACAAAATGTTATCCTCTAAGATACGATCATAGATACCTGTAAGTTTCCAAAAATGTTGGCAGATACACACAGCCCAATCTGCCTTGTTGCAGATTGAGATTGTTTCATAAGGTCATTGCTTCTGAGGCAGTCTGTTTCACACCGTCATTCAACAGTAAATGAAGGCTGAAGAGAAGAATTATCACTGACCATACCAACCAGATAGCAGTCAAATATGACTACGAAGAGATGCAGATGAAATAAAATACAAAACTAAAGAACTCACACAGCGTAGATTGTTGCAAAGTTGCATAGCGTTCTTCCATCTACTATAAGTTGATACACTGATTTAAAGTAAATTAATTGGAAAAAGTATCCTAAGTAGGGTATATATTACTTTTAAAGGAGAACTAAACCCTTACTAATAAACCCCCTACCCTACATAGACCCCCCTCACCTGCTCCCCCCAGTTTAGGTAGTGTCTGTGAACTCTGATGCCCTGAAACTGCACCAAGGGGTAAGTAAAAACTTGGGGACATTTGCCCAGGGTACCACCTATGCTGGGGGAGCAGGGAAGGGGGATCTATGTAGGGTAGGGGTTTAGTTCTCCTTTAAAGGGGAATATTGCCATATGATTTACATCTACATTATTGTATAGTGTTCACTGAAGCTTATAGGTTAATTTGCCCATAGATCCTTATATGCCTGCATATTTTTGTTTATATGTGTTGGAGCTGCTAAATTTTGACTTTTTAGAAGAACCAATCTCACCGTACCCATGAAAAAACTTGCTTTTATCAGGAGAGTTATACCAAGCATTTATTGGTTTTGGAAAGCCATTATGATGAGTATAATATATTAGCTGTTTTTATGATCTAATGTATGTTTTTTTTTTTCTTTTGTGAAAGACAGGTGTTAACTGTAGCTATGCGTGTGTGTATATAGAAATGGAGGGGGATAATTGAGAGTGACTGGAATATGTAAGCCATGTCCATTCCTTCGAGTAGATCAGTGACAAGGCTTTAAGTGCTGGAGAAGTTCTTTCCCCTGACTCCCTCTTGTACCCTGGGGCTGCTTTTCCATTTCACCGAGTGCTCAGGCAGAGAGCTCGCCTAAACGCATTCAATTGCAGATGGCGTCAATCAAAATGTCAAACCACCCTCCATACCTATGCACTAGACTGGATGACTTATTTCTCTAAGGGCACTGCCAGTTTATGATCTGTTTCTAGTGTTTATCCAGGCCCGGGATGACGCAGGCTATTTTTGTTTAACACAGGGTAACAAATAATTCTTTCTTTACAGCAGGTTCTTTGGCCGTGCAGTTATTTAATTTATGATGCATAAGAACCATGAATATCCTGTAAATGACCTCCTTATATACTTATGATATCCTTATATTTTACAAGAGGGGATACGCTAATCACTATTTATTTACAATTAACCACACTATAATAAAGTTGCTAGCAAATTGAATTGCACAGTGACTGCAATATTCATCTTTTTACAAGCAGGGATATTGTTGGTGTTCTTTTGAACTGACACAAAAACATAGAGCTAAGCTGTAATAATAGACGGACAGTATAGCTGTAGAAATGGATTTCATAACTATTGTTTCTAGGTTAATCCTTTCCCGCATGGAACCTGCCTTCAAATCTTGAAGGAAATACAATGCTGTCACGATGTTTTCCCCTATGAGACTGCTAGAGATAATCCAGCATGGCTGCTGTTTTCAAACTACCGTTCTGTGCCATTTCTTTTTTTCTACTGAAATGCATAACACTGAAATGCTCCATTTTAAATTTCATCTTTCTAAATACACAGGCAGATCAAAACTGCCTATTTGGCCCTATCAGACTGAAGGCAGTTTAGAAAATTGTGGGGTATGCGGTGGTACATGCAAGTATTTATCCAGCACTTAGGTGATAGGTATTAATCCTTATTAAAGGGGTGCAAGCAAAATAGTGTGTTCACCTTCACATCTTGTTTGCGAAAATCCAAAGAGAATTGCAGCACTCCCAGCTCATGGTAAAACCACTTTTATTGCACTTTACATAGGCACAGCAACGTTTCGGACCTCCTGGTCCTTTTTCAAGCTGTCAGCTTGAAAAAGGACCAGGAGGTCCGAAACGTTGCTGTGAGAATGTAAAGTGCAATAAAGGCGGTTTTACCATGAGCTGGGAGTGCTGCAATTCTCTTTGGGGTATGCGGTGGTGCAATCTTCTTCCAGTGGGTCTGCATAGGGAACAATTACAATCCGATCGTTGATCCCAAGCTATTGGGTCGGCCCAAATAGACCTAGAATGTAGGTGGCCGTAGGGCTACTGCAAATATGCAGAGAAGGAATCTTCTGTTTACAGGTATGGAATCCGTTAACTGGAAACCCATTATCCCGGAAGGTCAGAATTTACAGAAATCTCCCATAGACTCCAAATAATCTACATTATTAAAAATTATTTCCTTTTTCTCTATAATAATAAAACAGCACCTTGTACTTGATCCAAACTAAGATACGTATCCCTATTTGACGCAAAACCATTCTATTGTGTTAATGTAGTGTTTACATGATTTTCTAGTAGACTTCAGGTAGATCCATTATCCAGAAAACCCCAGGTCCCAAGTATTCTGGATAACCGGTCCCATACCTGTATTCTGAAATCTATACTGTTACTGACTATTAAAGGGAGATACATTGATTGACTGATGTTTATACCACATGGCAATTGGGTGCCTTATATTTTTGGAAAATGAAGTAGTCTTGCGTTATCAGGCTGTCCTGCTGACTCCATAAGGAGGATGCGCCCATGCTACACACATACACACAGCTGATATGGCAGTAGCCTTCTGCAAAGCTTTTTGCCAAGATTATGAAAGATGATTTTTATTTTGTTGAAAGAGAAACAGCCCAGTCCCCTCATGCATTGGAATATGTGTGTCTTACGAGAATTTTGTGCATACTGTGTTTGCTTTTGGAATATACATGACATCCGCAAGCTTAACCAGGTGTGTTTTAACATGCACCTCTGGGAAGGGCCTGTGAGTGCACCATCCTTCTGGTACACTCATGGACTATTATTTCTTCCTTTCTCTCTCTTTCTAGAGCCCTGCCAGCTCTGCAGGTGGGAACTGTAATTGAAAATGCATGTATTGTAAATCACCTGTGTGAAAAATTTGCCAAAATATTAATGTGCATTGGGAGTGCTTATACCCATCTGCGTGGCATTTTTCCATCCTCCCTTTACCCTGCCTATACCATTATTTGTGTCTCTATATTTGTTTTGTCATGTTTCATTGTACTCCGCAGTACTGACCCCCACTGGGGCTTAAGGCTCTTTTGCAATCATCCAACGTCTTTGCTTTCCAGCCTCCTGCTGAAATGGAATATATCTGCTCATCAAGGCTGGATTTGTTAATCCAACCTGACAAGCAATCTTAAAAATCTTGTAAAAAGTTCAGAGAAAAGTGACACTCTGAACTGCATCTAGCTTTAACACCCCTTGGAATAACTTAAAACACTTTGTTTCATTTTTAAACCTGATGAATATTATGAAATATGTCCACACACTGGCCTTTGATATGTTACTTTAAATGTTATAGTATGGTTAGTTGGTGGTATTACCTAACCCTGATTTTAACATTTCGTAAACCGCTATCTCTGTTGCAAGCTGGAAACACCCCAAGTTCTGTATTAATATGGAGGAATGCACATCTGCCTCTAAACCATCTTCTACCAGTTGATAAGGTTCTCTTTCTATTCTCATTAGATAAAGTCTCATTTTCTACCAAGTACCCTTATTCAAGCAAGCCAGTGTGTATAACCATTAATCTTGATGGGGCTGCATACCCCATTGATCAACATGAGTTCAATGAATACAGTGTGTGCTGAACAAACTTTTTGTTATATTTATGCAAAAGCTATGTTTTTTTGGTTATTTCTTTAGCTAAACAGGGCAGGCAGGAAGAAAATTGAAACTACTCCATGTTTGTTCCTTGTAAGTTTCCCTTTTTTCAATCTGTTTTATGTGCTGTAGTCCATTATGTAGGGGAATATATGTGCACTGGCAATCTAGTTATCTACATTGCAAGGACCAAACTTGAAATAGCTTTGATTTTCCCCCTTTGTCCTGTTTAGCTCAAGAAATAACAAAACCATTAATGTGACATGATTAAAACAATTAAAATGTTGTTAAAATGGCTAGATGATTTTCATTCATCCAGGTCATGGTGAACCCAGTATAAGTAATTCTAAAACAACTGGACTTACAGAGTAATCATTAAAGATGTTTCAGTAATCATTGAAGCAGCTTCTTCAGTTCAACTGACTGGTGTGGGAAGTCCTCGGCATATACACTCTTCCACCAGTCAAATCACAACGGCACATTGTAACTCTTCAGAGAGGTGACATCTGAAACTCACTGTGGATGTGCTTCTGTGGGGTTAGTGGCATAGGATTACTAAAGTATCATGCAACTCCTAGAAACAGGTGTTGAGGTTGGGGCCTTCGACACCACCTGTCTGCTACATACAACGCTGTTCTAACATCTGTACCCCGATGGTTTCAGAACACTTTACACCTATCACAATAACCCCACAGATTCATACCTCTGTGAGTTTCAGATGTCACCTCTCTGAAGAATTACAATTGCCATTGTGATTGGATTAGTGGAAGAGTTTATATGCCAAGGACTTCACACACCAGTCAGTTGAACTGAAGAAACTGCTCGACTAAGTAGTGAGATATCTTCAATGTTTACTCAGCAAGTCCAGTTATTTTAGAATTACTTTTTACTAGACATGATTACAATTATTAAAAAGTATGTTCCTGCACATATGTACATTTTAGGGTTGGTGCTAGGGTTTCTATCTCTTCTAAAAAAAAAATAAACTGGCTTTCCTATATTTTTATATTTCTTTCCTAGTAATAACATTGACAGCTAGCATAGTTTCTACCAGCCAGTCCAGGCAAATATCAGATGGCAACCTTATATAGTTCAGCCTTTTCACGAGTCTGGATCTATGTTGTGCAGCCCTGTGATGCCTCCAAGCAGCATGTTGGCTACTGTTTGTTGTGTCTTTAATTCATTTTTGGCACGAGTTCTTGGTAAAACTGTGATTTCAGGGTTGAGAGACTGAGATCTTCTTATAATGCCTGTCTTGTAGCAAAGCACTACTAACAGAAGTCAGTTCATATTGTTTTAATCTTTGATTAATTTACATTACCCAAACAGAAGGATGCATAATTGGGATCATATATGTTGACGGATGTTTATCACTGTAGGATAGATGTTGGGGGCCAGCGTGACATATTGTGGTTCAATGTGAAAATGACTGCAGAAATAGATATGAAGTTGTGGAAAACTATAATTTGACTCTTCACAGCTGGGTACTTTTAGATATAGTTGAAACAGTTGTTGCAAAGATTGCATTGCAGCGGGAATCCATTTTGGGCACAGTGGTTTCATCAATGTTATTATAGGTTTCAACAACTGATAAATAGTACCCAACCTTTCACTTTTCTTTTTTTCTTTATCTGACCATGCTACCTTTTAACATCATCAGCAAGGGGTTTCCAAGAATCTCTCACAGCTAATCCAGTAAAAAATGTAAACCATGAAACAAAATCCCTAGAATAATTTAAAGGATTTCAGCAATGTCCTGGGTATTTGTTTGTTGGTAGGTGGAGCGGGAATAAGAAATTCCAGTTTTATTGGGAGATCTGAAAGTTACCAATGCTTTAATAGACTTTGCGTTTTGTGTAAGTACTTGTTAAGGTAATTACGTTGATATAATAATTGCCATCACAAAAGTTTTACTGTGAGGATCCCACTTCAAGTTCCAACAGTGTGCCACCTGTGGTGAAAATATCTTCCATTGCCCATGGCTTGAGGTGGCCATATACGGCCGATAAAAGCTGCCAACAGTCGGCAGCTTATCGGCCCGTGTGGGGGACCTCTTACGGGCTTACCTGAAAGTCGGCCAGATGTTGATCAGACGGGACTAAAAATCCTGTTGGATCACAGCCACATCTGTTCGTTGATGCGGACCTTGCGATCCGACCGCCTGTACCTCCTCCATTGTAATCCAATTGTTGGGCCCTAGGGCCCATGATTGGATCACCCGATATCGCCCACAACACTTTTTTCCCCCATCACGAATGAAGGAGATACTATACACAACAAAATTTATATGGTGTCTGGGTGTGGTTGAAAACTAGTGTCCTAGTGTATTCTACCAATCAGTTTGCAAGGAGCCTCATGTCCTCTCGATCATGTTTTGCCAGGATACAGTCTGGTCCAGATAGCCCTTTAAACTTTGAAAAGTTTGGTATAGGTATGGGACTCATAATCCTATTGGGTTTTTTCAGGTGTGGCATCTGAAAACCCATTATCCAGAAAACTCTGAATTACATGAAGGCCATCTCTCATAGACTCCATTTTATCCAAATTTTGCAAACCTTTATCCAAAAATGATTTCCCTTTTCTCTATAATAATAAAATAGTACCTTGTACTTGACCCAGACTAAGATTTAAATAATCCTTATTGGAAGCAAAACCTGCCTATTGGGTTTATTTAATGTTTACATGATTTTCAAGCACTTAAGATATGAAGATTCAAATAATGGGAAGAACTGTTCTACAGAAAACCCAAGGCTCCAACCATTCTGGATAACAGGTCCCTTATCTGTACTAGCAAAGTAAGCAGAACAGGGCAGTAGGTACAACAAGCTTGCTTATCAAAAGGACGAAAATTAAGATTTTCATGTGTTGCTTGGCAGAGAGCTGCTGGGAGGTTTTTAATCTTTATAGATTCTTAAAGAATACAGAGCTATACTTCTAAGGTACCTTAACTTGCAAATAATTTATTGCTATTTTTGACTTTTTCTTCTTAAACTTTCTTGGAAGCTTTCGAAAAGAGAAGCTATCCATCTAGTAATAAACATCTCTTAAGCTGTTCAAAAAAGACTTGCCCAGGCAGGAGTCCTTCAAGCAGACATCCAGCAGAATTATGCATTTCTTTTTCATTGCTTTTTGGAAGATTTCAGCCGGCTATATATTTTGATCATGCCTCCGCAGATATCATAAACAACACACTGCAAAACCTTTTCTAATAAATCTCGAGACACATCCACATCATTCTGTAGAGTAGTGCAAGCAGAGGGCTCAGATAATTGCTAGATGGAGGGATATTCAGGCTTCAGTGCAAAAGCAAGACATATGAATGTGCTATATTGCTGTATAGAGAAAAAAAAGACTCAAGCCAAGCATATCACATAGTGATACAATGCAGTAGTTACTTTCTAATGTAGATCTTGGCTACTGTACAAACAGGAATGGCCGGTGGTTAAAAGCAAACATTAATTGTACTGATGTTTTGCTTAGATCACTAGATGGGACAAACGAAAATAGAGACAATATCCACCTTCTATAGCAGCCGTTGCTTCCCTTACATACACGTGCCAATCCACATTTATGCATGAATAAATAGGCAAGAAAGAGCAGCATTGGACAAGTCTGATTAAACTACAAGAGCTTTACTGGTCGTAATGTGTTCTTTATCAAGTATAAGGAGGGCATATTTGGGCCACAAACAAAGCTTTGTTTAGTATGCCACTCCTTAGGGACAAATGTGGGAACCCTAGATTGGTCACACATGAACATATCCATTGTGTCTCTTTGTTTTCAGGTATTTTTTGTATTTCCTTTTAATCATTCAGTGGGTAAAAAGTACATCTTTACAGGCAAACGAAGCCTTTATTATCAAGTATTTCACATTGCATTTGACACTACCATATTATTTCTTCTCCCTTTCTGTAGAGGTATCGGCAGCAGATTCACATGGCTGTATGGAATAAGGGATAATAGTTTGGGCCCCAGTTTTAAGATACATATTTTCACAAATTGTAATTTACAGAAAATGATAGATTTCTGTCTTCATTTAACATAATGTAATGTTTCTGTGCTTTCCATACTAATGTGGATAAGCAAGTGATGCATGACTGTTTTGACTTTCAGGGTTAATGGAGCTTTGTAAGGGATTTGAACAGCTGCCATAAAAGGCAGCAGTGTGTTTTATATTTCTGTTGTTAGCTTAAAAATCTCCAGTATTTTCCATTGCAGTGTATAGTTGACATTTTTGCTGTACCCTGCAGATCAAAATATTTGCACAAGAAAATCAAATAAGAATACGCTTGTCAAAACACGGAATTAAACAAAACCCAAATTACATGGGAAATGACTGTATTTATGACTGTATCTAGCTGTCCTTGAGACAATGTAATTATGCTTCCTCTGCCATCCCACATGGTTTATTTACTTTTGGTGATTGCTTTATGGAAATATACGTATGGAATATACATACATACATATATATATAGTATGGGTGTGGATGAACTGCCGGAAAATCCAAGTTCAGCCTGTACACTTCATTTTTGTTGCTGGCAAGGGTGACTTATCCGAGGGGAGCCTTGCTAGTTTAGATTATGACATTCCCTCAGGAACCTCACATGTTTGATTTTGGGGTTCTAGCTGTGTTCATATACCCTGACACTTTTTCCTCCATTGAATGGCAACCTATTGACCTTCATTAAGTTTTGCAATCTGCATGTTGTAGTTAGTGCGTTCTTTTTTTCTTTTCTAAATGTATTTTATTCCTTCAATTTTTCTGCAAATGTCAAACTTCAAGTGAGACTGCTGGCTTAAAAAAAAAAGCTTAATGCATTCTCCCATCTGACAGCTGCTTGGAGGAACAGCTCAGATCTCATAGCAGCAACTTCAAAGGTCACAAAAGAGTGATTCAGTCAGTTTTTCCTTTTTCTCGTAGTCCCTTATTATTTCTGCACTAATAATACAGTGCTGAATACAGCACCCAGAGATATTAGAACATCCCTAAATTCATACAACTGTTTGTGTTACTGTCACCTGTGTGTTGTCACAACATTCTGAGCACTTGATATCTATCATCCTAAAACCTGTTATCTGGAGGGCTCCAAAATACAGCAAAGAGAATGCATAACTAAGGTATATATATATATATATATATATATATATATATATATATATATATATATATATATATAATTATAAATAATATTATATTATACATAATATTATAAATAAATTAATTTTAGGGGTAGGGATGCACCAAATCCACTATTTTGGATTCAGCCGAATTAAGAATCCTGCTGAAAAAGGCCGAATCCTGAACCGAATCCTGGATTCGGCGCATCCCTAATTTCAGGGCTAGGGTCTTATTTACGCCAGCAAGCAGGCAGTGGTTAGAACAAGAGAATATATGAGTAGGAGTAGTCATGCATAGAAAGATATATATATATATAATAAAAAGTAACAGCAATAGTTTTTGGCTGCTGGGGGTTCAGTTACCCCCATTTTAAATCTGGATAAAGGCAGAAGAGAAAGGCAAGTGATAAGTGATGAAAAACATTTTCAGAGTTGCTAAAAGGAGGGCACTCTACAACATACTAAAAGATAACTTAAAGGCGAACCACTTCTTTAAAAGGACAGCTACATTTTTTCCGTAGTAAACTGGGAGAGTAAATGCATAATTGTTTTTATAGGCCTAATTGTCCTATTATGTCGCTGCACTGCAGCTTTGATCTAATGTAACAATTTTTACCCCTTCCCAAATTCTTCAGTTGGCGAATAGTCAGTTCGCTTGAGAATGTGGCAGCTTTCCCATGGTGTGCTATTGAA
>CM044435.1:17693960-17706136 GCA_024363595.1 Xenopus borealis | reverse complement strand
TTGCTAATATGAAGAATATGAAGATTAGATTAAACAGCACGTAAAACCCCAAAACAAAGTGAATCCACAGTGTCGACCATTTTTGTCCTCTGTATTGTTTCTGTTATTGTCTGAACATTATGTATGCAGTATATTACAGAAATGGTGCAGTGCCTGTGGGATATCAAAGGACCACAATTTTGTTTGCACAACTGAGGAACGGATAAGGGCCAGACAGATAAGTGCCAGCACACATTCAGTTTGGCAGTCTCTGAGAAATTACTCTGCTTTTTAAAAGCACTCTCAAAAGACATGGCTTTCTCTCCAATCAGCATATTGGGTTTTTTTTCTATGCTTTCGTGAATGAACTTCCGATGGAGCGCTTATATTAAAAGCCTGCTCCAAGTGGGCGCAATTAGGATTCCAAAAGCATTACTTACATAAGACACAGCAGGCAGAAGCAAATGTTGCACAAATCTGCTCTCCAATGTAAGTGTGAGATTGCCAGCTCTAGACTTCCAAAGAAAAAGATTTCAATAAAAAATACTTTCCCACCCCTTTTTTTCTAATACTTTTTTTTTGGGAGCAAGTTTTGTGCTCCCCAGCCATCTGGCTCAGAATTGAGCTCTTCTTGTTTATTATGTTTCTGCAAAACTGCAGATTTGCTTTCAGTTCTCAGCACACCTGGCAAAGTCTTTGTAAGCAGAACCTTCACTATGTGTGCTCTGCAGTCGTCATTATCTGCAAAATGTGACTCCCCCCCCCCCCTGAAACTCAAGTCGGCAAATGCGCTGAAGGACAAGGGAAGGGGTTTCATATGGAAGTCATTGCAAGTGCCTTTCATGTTGTTTATTGCAGTCAACTCAGCTCCTGAATTATATTCTTGCTCTCCTTCTCTCTCTCCCTTTTAACGGTGGCTAATCTTTTATTCTATACATGGTGGTTCTGCAAGGCTGCAGCAGCTTTTGTCCAAGGGCAAAGTTAGTACCTTCCGAGCAAAGCCGCTTTGTCTTTTTCAGATAAGGCCTCTCACACGGTTCTGAGTTATTATTGTTATATTTCACGGTGAGCTGACTTAGACTTTGCAAGGACTGTCTGCTAAGAGCCATTCATTTGTCTGTTTCTGTGTCCTTCCATTTGCAAGGGTCACTGGCTAATTGAAGCATTCCTATGAGCTCAGTTATTGCCGCTGAACTTGAAAATTTGTTTTAATGCACAATAGGGTGACGGAGTGGCACTAGGTAGGATTACATTAAATTTGCAACTTCTGAAGTAGGAAAACTGGTCAAAAATAAATAGCAAATTATTCTTTAAGGCCATTACCTGCTGTCTAAGGGCATGGCTGTTGCATTTTATCCCTTTTAAAACACGTTGCAGGGGAGAGTAATGAATTGTATGGGAACAGAAGGCTGAACACAGCTGGAGCTAACAATAATGGTGATAGCTACACATGAAATAGAAAAAAAGGGTTAAGGTTTTAGTAAAATATAGGTAACCTGCATTTAAATGAAAATACATATCCTGCGTAGGTATGAATATGCAACTCAGTGGCAGGTGTGCTTTAGGGATAAAGTGATCTGGGATTAGAAAAGTCTGGAATCCATTTATATGGTCCTGTTCAAATTCACTTTCGTCCCCTGTAATTTTAGACTGAAATCATGTGGGCCCTACGTTGTCAATATCCCAATATCGTATCAAGGAAAGGATGCACAGAATCCAGGATTCGGTTCGGGATTCAGCCTTTTTTCAGCAGTCGTCGGATTTGGCCTAATCCAAATCGTAATTTGCATATGTAAATTAGGAGTGGGAAGGGAAATCAAATGACTTTTCATCACATAAGAAGGAAGTAAAAATGTTCCCACTTTTGGCTTTCCCGCCCCTAATTTGCATATGCAAATTAGAATTTGGTTCAGTATTCAGCTGAATCTTCCATGATATATTGATCATCTTGGTTCTTCCCCAGGGGATCATCACATAAAATCCCCTATCTGTATATTATATTCTGTTTTGTACTCTTATTATATTGCTTGTGATTGCTAAGGCTATTTCATGGTACAAAAACGGTATCAGGGTACTCTGATTTCCTCCCACACTCCAAATAAAAAAACATACAGCCAGGTAGTTGGTTCCTGATAAGATTGACCATACTGTTCTTAAATTAAATTGTAAGCTCCACTGTGGCAGGGACTGATGGTGGTTGCAAAAGCTCTGCTTTATATGTTGGTGCTATAAAAATTGTGTTAATAATAACTGTGTGGGGTTTTTTTTTTATCAACACTGGGCAAATATGCCCATGGGCAGTAACCCATGACAACCAATCAAATTGTTGCATTCATTGTTCTACCTGCAACTAGTTTAAATTGCTCATTGGTTGCTCTGTGTTACTGCCCATGGTCAAATTTGCCCAGTATCAATAAATGAGCAGCACTGGTTATATATATTTTTTAAACATATCTGTGCCAAGGGCTGGTATTTGCTTGGCTCTCATTATGCATGAGTTACAGCAGCATTTGCCTGTTAACCCTATATTGAGGCAGATATATGTGTATTTCAAAGGGAGGAGTATGTGTCTGATTTTGTCGCTGGGATTACAGCATCGTGCCAAAACTGGGCATAGGCCAGTATATACAAAGAAACTGGATTTAATCATCTTGCTTGTCTACCTACCTACCTGCATGCTACACATTGTATTTTTACACATTCTCCTCTTTGTAGGCTATCCTTGTTGGTCTTGCAAGTCCTGTAAGACCAATGTCACCTTCTCTAGTTCTGACTGAATGCTTCTGGAATAATCGGCGAACATGGATTTCTATTAAACAAACATTTGCTTAGGTCTGACACCAATTTTCTTTCTGCAGATCATCTATCATTGAGGATGACCTTTCGAGATGCTAAATTATCAGCGAGACATCCATAG
Source organism: Xenopus borealis (assembly GCA_024363595.1). Taxonomy (NCBI): domain Eukaryota; kingdom Metazoa; phylum Chordata; class Amphibia; order Anura; family Pipidae; genus Xenopus; species Xenopus borealis. The sequence continues at coordinate 17,703,240 of CM044435.1, read as the reverse complement.
GTCATCTACACGCTCACTTGTATCTTAACTCGTCAGTATCTGATCTAACTAATTATACTTCTTAGGCCGAATTCGCACGCCTCTAATCACGGCCATGACATTAAGGATTTCTCTTTGCTTTTGTGAATAATTAATAAGGCAGCTTGCATTGTTCTTTCTGAAAGACCTTGCGCAGGCATGATAACATGCCAACGTTTTCTTCCCATCTGTGCCACAAAGCAACAGTGGGAAGTAAATTAACAGGGAAAAAGCCTTACTTTCTATGGATTTAATAGCAGCTTTAAAAATACAATTTCTCATTAACCTTTAGAGAGTTGTGAAACTATCCATTCTATACAAAATAGCTCTTTGCTATAAGAAAAGATGAATGTTTGGAAAATCACCCTCCTGGTTCTATATTAATTTACGTTTGAAGTACATTTAGTGGATCATACATGGAGGGGGTATGTCTTGATTAACCACATTTAACCATGTGTTTTCGGTTTTGAAGTATTTTATTTTCTCGATGTTTTAGGGGAAAGGTTGCACTTTGACATGGGCATTTTAGTAACCTTGAAATGTCCAGGACTGTGACATTTACTTTTTGAAATACTTATTCTAGCTAAGTATGATATTAGGGCTTTACAAAATACGAAAGAGAGGACCATAAAGTGAAACACTACCCACTTAGAAGAAGAGGCCCACCACCCTGAGCCTTCAGCAAGGGTTACGGATCAAACCTAACAAGTGCACTCTAGAAGGCAATCGTCCAGCCAGGGCAAATTAAATCAAGTAGAAACTTTTTTATGTACACATACAGGCAGTCTAATGCTGCCTGCTAGAGGGGACCATTGACGTAAGCTTTATTTGGGTCCCAATTAGCTACTTTAAGACTGTGCACCAAGCTGTGGCTCCTCTTCAATTTACCTGTTTGCTGATGCCAACATGGCATCTTGACTGCTGAAGCTTTCACTTTGGACAGGTCATTTGCGATGTGACAAGATTAAAGAATGGTCTGTTGAAACCAACCCACTAAGCTGACATACATCCCAGAGTCGGTAGTGATCAGCAAAATTTTTCTCCAATTTTTGCTGTGAAAATTGCTCACATAGACTCTACTGGGGGAAAAATATTAGTTGTGTCCAAAAAAAAAAAAATGTTGTTGCCCATAGACTTCAAAGCATTTCAGCAAATTTTTGGCGAAACAAAAGGGGCCAGATTTGTCCATCACTACTGGTCAGAATTTCACCTGTATGGCCAGCTCACTCAGGTGAAACCGTTTTATTTCCTTCATTCAGTGCCAATTTAAAGCAGCTGTTCGTTGTCTTCATGGAGGGCTTTAGCCTTTCTTCTTGATTATTGATATTCTTCCTTTATCAGCACACCATATAAATCCCCTTGTGTCATTCTGTCCTTTCTCATTTCTTTCCTTTGAACAGATTACAGTCTGCAAAAAAAAAAGTCTCTTCTTTTTAACCTTGTAGATCTCTATCTAAAATTACATTTTGCCCTTTTCCCTTCACAGTTCTTATTTTTATCACGTTTCCTAATATGTATTTAACATAAAAAACACAAAGGTTTCATTGTGAGTGGAAACAAATCACTTCAGGGATTGAAAGATGATATTTTGGATTGGAGTTGGTTTATTCCCCCCCCATATTTTTGGATGCACAAGCAGAAAATGTGGGTGGAAAGCAAATTGTTTCCATTATATAGGGTTCAGATTTGGTGTGCCCAGGATCTTGAATTCAGCCAAACCCAATCTTGCTAAAAAAGGGCTTGGATTCGCCAAAATCGGGCATTTGATGCATTCATAATTATTGTACTTGAAGGCTTGAGAATGTTATTGTATTCTCCTTTCTAATATAATGTATGTCAGCGCTGTAGTGTTCACTGTAGGATTTACTATCCAGAATACAATGGACCTGGAGGTTTCCAGATAAGCGAGCTATCCATAATTTGGATTTCCAGATTTATTAAGGGTCAAATTTTGAAGCTAAAAAAAGTCATATTTTTTAAAAGGAGAAAGCGGACCGTTTTCGATCGAATAAAAATCAATTAAATCATTCAATTGAATCGTTCCATTCGAACGATTTTCGCAAAAATTATTTTGATTTCCAAAAACGCTCCTTAAAGGTTCTAGGAGGTCCCCCATAGGCTAAAACAGCAATTCGGCAGGTTTAAGGTGGCGAATGGTCGAATTTGAATTTTCTAAAGAGACAGTACTTTGATTTTCAAATGGTCGAAATTTTAAAATCGAATTGAATTTTGGCGTATTCGAAAGTACCCAAAATTTTCACTTCGAACCTTGGTAAATCTGCTAAAAGAACATTAAGGGGGTTATTTAATAAACTCCCAATGTATCTCATTATTTTATTTAAAAAAAACCATGACCAAACTCCAAACACCTTATTTATTTATTAATTAAAAAACTCAAATTAATCGTATCGAGAAAAACCCCAATATAATTGAGACAAAACCTGAGTAATCAAGGCCAATCAATTTTTTTCAGACTTTTTCCCCCGCATAGTTTCAGGGTTTTGCCCGAAAACCCTGAATTTGTCAAACTGGAACAGGGACCTCTAATTTGGATCTTCAAACTTTAAGCCCACTAGAAAATCATATAAACATGAAATAAACCCAACAGGCTGATTCTGCTTCCTAAAAGGATTAATTATATCTTACTTTGGATCAAGTACAAGGTATTGTTTTATTGGTACAGTAACTAACATAATTAAATATCTGAATTAAAAGCATGAATAGGAGGGCGATATAGACTGTTAGTTGACAGTGTCTTGAGATCTACTGATCACCAGCTAAAGGTCTACTGGCAGATCTTGATCTACCTTTTGGGCACTTCTGATCTAGCTGGCGCCAGCTATTATTTCAAGAATTCCCCTCCAAAAGTTGAAAATTGCAAAAGGTTGATCTTACATCCTGCTGTATGTGATGCAAACATTGATAATCCTATCTAATGGACACATTTGTTTCATTTTACAACAAGCAATCTACTGCAGTGTATATAGCTGCTTGTTAAAAGTAACGGTGCCATTCATGAGCGGGGCCTGTTGCTTGTGCAGATGGTACGTTATGAAAAAAGGTGCTTCAGGTTGTTGCTTTATTGACATCTATGTGCCATTGATGCAAGAATAAAATTACCAAGCACCTGGAATGCTTGGTCAGGCTTTATATATTGGACATTAAGCAGCTGCTGGAAAACATTGATGTAGTTCTCCTGGTTGCACACATATTCTGTTTTGCCTTTATTGTTTGATAATGAGATGTGTTATTTGTATGCCGTGGAGAGTGTGGCACTAGACCAAAGTAGTAAGGCACAACAATGTCCATCATATTTATAGCAGATCATATAATACCCACTCTAACGCTTTATTTACTAGTAGCTCCATCCTGCTGACAAAAGGGCACCAATTCCAATTAGAAGAAAGGAGGTTCTGCCTAAATATTCGGAAGGGGTTTTTACAGAGAGTTGTGAAGATATGGAATTCTCTCACTGAATCAGTGGCACAGACTGATATATTAGATAGCTTTAAGAAGGGGTTGGATGGCTTTATAGCGAGGGATGGAATACAGAGGTTATGGAAGATAGCTCATAGTACAAGTTGATCCAGGGACTAGTCCCATTTCTATTCTGTAGTCAGGAAGGAATTTCTTCCCTCTCTGAAGCAAATTGGAGAGGCTCTATATGGGTTTTTTTGTCTTCCTCTGGATAAACTAGCAGTTAGGCAGGTTAAAAAGTTGAACACAAGCTTTGTAAAACCGCGCACTGTCCTTATAATTCTCCTTTATACACAATGTTGGACAAATCGTTTTTCAAATGGGAACCTCGTGGAAATGGAAGATGCAAATAGGCGCACGATAGTATAACCTTTTTATATCTTCCATTTCCACAAGCTTCCCATTTGAAGAGTGGTGTGCTCTTAAGGACCGTGTGCCGTTTTACAAAGCTCGTGTTTAAATTTGAATGTGGTAAGAACTGTGGTCTTTCCTTTCTAATACACAGGACTATTATATACTATTGACGTGTCATTATGTGAAAATATCTTCAAGTTCAAGGTTCTAACCTTTTTTTGTATAGGTTAATAGGTTGAACTTGATGGCCACCTGTCTTTTTTTTCAACCAAACTTACTATACAACTATGAATGTAAGGTTTTTGGAAGGGGTGGTCTGATCTGTTGACCTACTGCAGGGGCTTCCAAACTTTTTGCAACAAGGGCCAGTTTTGGTGAGGTGAAAATGTGTGGGGGCCGACCATTCAGGGCTGAACTCCATGGACGATTAGCGCACAATCCGACGCACTGAGCAAGAACACATGCGTATGCGTCCATGGAGTTCAGCCCTTAGACTGACATTCTTTTAACCATTATTATTTAATTGGCATGCTGCTGTTAATCAGCTGTGTGGGGCTATGGAGGGTACAATATATTTGCCCTTATCACCTCGTGTGTTGCCCTCATTCGTAATTAATGAGGAAAAACAATACTGAAGGCAAATTAATATATATATATATATATATAATATATATAATATATATATATATATATATATCTCCCTGGAATTTGGGTTGAGACAAATACAGTTTTAATCTGGCATTTTATCTAAAACTAAAAAAAACAAAAAAAAAACAGGCAAAATGTTATGCAAAATGTCCCCTTTAAATAGACTTATTATTATGACTAACTGGGCAATGGCAGAGTCCCCCTCCTCCTATATCTTTTGTGGCATAGGCCCTCCTGCTGCAGTTTGGACACGTCTGACCTACTGGCCCTAAGAACAGATTGCATGTGAAGCACAAGAGATCAGCCAGACATTAACATTATTTTATAGTGCTGTCCTGGCTTCGGGTGGAGACTGGGGAGTGGCCTTTGTGTCCTGATTTCAGGCACCATCAAACATAACTAGGTAAACCATGACAACATCAGTTGACCATTTTTTTCTACGTCTAGAATTAGTCACTCACAGGTCAATGCCAAGCTTGCCAGTGCCCAGTGGTTTTAGGGCAGAAGTAAAGTGGATGAGCATGTTCTCCCTTGGGATAGATGCACAGATGGAGAAAACACCTCATATGACTTGACCTTAAGTACAATAATATTGACCATGGCTGGAAATTTGTTTATTATTAGATTTATTGAAATCCCATAGCACTAGAAAGGTGGGGATTGGGGAGGGGGATCCTTATAGTTGTAAAGGATTTATGATTTGAGGTTGATTAGTTACAGGATATCCCTGTGGCCATCAGTGAGATGCTTAAGGTCAAATGTCAACACTGGGCAAATTTGCGTGTGGGCAGTAACGTACAACAACCTATCAAATTGTTTTTAATTTGCTGTTCTACCTGCAGCTTGCTGAAAAAAGACAATCAATCATTGATTGGTTTTTATGAGGCAAATTTTCTCATTGTGATAAATGAGCCCCACTCTAACCTTGTTAGGGGACAACCAAATGCTTGACTGAAAATTGGGCCCCGAATCCAAAAAGTCAGACCACCGCTGAATTAAAACATAGCACAACGTTCCTTACTTTTTTTTTTGAACAGTTACTATCGTCATCTCCGAGCACTTTCAATGCAGGTTACATCTATTTTAAAATGTTGGCATAAACGGAGAACACATTACAGGGGCTTGTAATAAATGACATTTGAAACGATACGTCTAGCGCCGTCCCACTCTCTTTCTCTCTTTTTTGACGCTCTGAGAATGGCACCATTCATTTATGATGCCATTTTTTTGACATTGGCAAAGATCTGAAAAGATTTGAGTTTAATAAGATTTTTTTCATAGATTCCTCTGGGTTTTGATGCTTCTATAGCTTGAAAAAAAAAAAACCTTCCATATCCCCCTGTTCAGAACTCCAGGCCGCCGCAGTTGGAGATAAAGGAAGATGTGAGATTTGATGTTCTAAAAAGATATACTTTTTTTTTTTATTTATTTCACACAATAAATTGAGCTTAGTTCCCCAAGCAGGGCTTTCTATCAGACAGGAAAAACAAAGATGCATCATGGCTTAGTTTCTGGCTGGCTGAGGATTATGGGAATGGTTCATGACAGCAGCTAAACAAGTTAATGCTGCGCTGTAGCACATTTCAGGATTACATCTGTTTATTGCAGCAATAGAGTGCCAGGCCCATTTATTACTTCAGCAAATTTAGAAGTTCAGTGAGCAGAATCTGCTAGAAAAGCTGATTGTGCCTGTCTGATTACAATAGTTCCTAGGCCCCCCGCAGGCTGATAGAAAGCTTCTCTTTGTCAGAGGGATGGAACTAGACACCAGTTACAGACACTGGGATCTGTGCTCATTACAATCTCTGCTTACAATCACTTTTAATTAATTGGGCTCTTCATTTAGCTGCGGGCCGGGCACTTTCCACTGATTAGACACAGGAAAGAAGAGCAGACGGCTGGGCGAAGGAGGGTGGAGCAATATTTTTTTTTTCTCTATTAACATCTTTGTTCTCCATTTCCTGTTGTAAGGAAATTTAAAGTGAAAATATACCCTGTTTTTAGAAAAGAAAAAGGAAAAACCAAAGTGGATTTTGTTCCTTCGGGAAATATCCGCAAATCTGGGTTTATGAGGTATGCAAAAAACTATTTTACACTGTATTTTAGGTGAGCTTTGGTCATATACAGTATGACTGAAGCCCAGCACTTCCCGTTATCTATGTTTTTAGGCATTAGATATAAAGTTCTACCAGATCAATAGGGGTGAATATCAATGTGTGTATTTATGGATGCTGGGTTTCATTTGGAGGGGTTCTTTTTGTGGACTCTTTCACCCGGATTTAATGATGTAACTATTATAGCTTATTTGCCCACGTATGGGGCCTATGGACAGACCTGTCCGACTGATTTATGGCAGGTTTGATTTTCCCATCCAATGAGGCTTGTTATTGTGATTTTTATCCATTGTTCTTGTAAGCGCCATTTTATGAGCCTATCATCGGATATGGTCTGGCCTATGGGTGGGTGAACTGGGTCCAAATCCGCTCATTTGCCGTCCTCTTCAAACATAAAATCACAATTATTGCTTTAACCCATAGTTCCCAAAGTTTTCTCCTAAGACTTTAAAAGTAGTGTGTGCCTTTAGCCCAAGACCCAATGCCATGTTTGTACATGACTGGCAAGTGCCAGTTATTGAGTATATTATTGAATATATAAAGTGAAACCTCAATTTTACATCCCCTGATCCCCTTTGTTTCCTCTCCCTTTTTTTGTGCTCCCTCCTATATATTATGCATCGTACATTTCCCTGATTTTACATTTTCCCAGATTTTACATGGTTTTATTCTGGTCCCACACAAGTGGGTTCTACTGTTTATGTATTGTTTAGCAGTTTTTATTTGATTTGAGAGACTATAAAATACTATATAGAATACTCTTTTGTTTGTTACAGCACCCTTTTGTTAGGGGCGCTCTGCGAATGAGGTGAGTTGAGGCACTCAACTCAGGCGGCGTCGCCCCCCTGGTTGCTGCTCCTGGTGACTAAGAGCCGAATTTCCGGCTTACAACCCGGAAATTTGGCTCTTCTAGTGCAGAGCGCGAAGTTGTGTGGACACCCCCCACCCCCGTCTGGTGCTGAAAAAGTGAACGCTGTGGGAAAGGGGGGGGCAGCAAATTGAAGGCCGCCTCAGGTGGTGAAATGGGCTGGATCGCCCCTGTCTGTTGTAATTCTTATGTCGAAAATATTATCTTTATCCGTTCTGTATAGTACAAATAAGAATAAAAGCTCTGTTTCTTAACCTTGCGTCCCCAGATGCTGCTGGACTGCAACTCTCACAACACTGTTACACTCAGTTACAAGCTGAAGAATGTCAGGAGTCTCGTAGTCCAGTGAAATTAAGGGACCCAGGGATTAGAAACACGGCATGAAAGGCTAAAATATTTTTTTCTCTAAATACTTAGTGAAGACTCCAGTTGTTGCTGATGGTGCTAATGTAGCAAGTAAAAGCAAATGATGTTAAAGATGTAAACATTTTCGTTTACAGACGCGAGTTTGTACCTACATATATCCACAAGATGGAGTCGTTGCCCAATTTTTTCTTCTATTTGTGTTGGTTTACACTGGATTATAGCTTAATGTAAGGCCTCATATATGAGATGTCATCTTTATAAGCACACTGTCCAGATATATATATGTCTTAGTCAAGAAGAAAGGATCATGTGTGAAAAGAAATTGCTTCTCTTCTAAACCTTTGAGTGAGTGAGTTGTGCATATTGTAATTATCTCCTGTTACAAGTGAGCTCATAAATAGCTCACCAATAAGATACTAGAGGTAACGTATGCGATTTTACAGCCCTTATTCACAAGTCACGTAAAATAACTTGACTAAAACCATATTGTATTGAGAGAGTGTGTGTGTGTGCGCACTTTTATTGGTCAAGTGTAAAACAAATAGACATATCTCTTAATTTCATTTCAGCAAATTGTGTATTTCTCTTTTGGGAACAGCAGATGGAGCTGTAATACCACAAAAGACTTTTGTCATTCCACAAGCACAAACATGATTTTATTATATATTAAAGTTCTTTGCTATGTTAGGGCCCTGTGCTGACAAGTAAGCCTTGTCTAATGATTTTTTTTTTTTGCTTGATGGTGGCAGTGGCACGTAGGCCTCAGTTCTTTTCTCCCTTTCTTGTTTGTGTTTTATTGACTCTCCTTATGAGGGATGAATTCCCATGTCACCTACTGGTACCTCTACATGGCAATGATGAGCCAGACTGAAACCGTTCCGTATTCCAGGCTGATCATCCAATATGAATCAAACGCCTGCAGGGCTAGCAGATCCTAAAAACATTCAGTGTGTGCATCTGTAGGTTCCCTCCTGCTGTTTTTGCTGTTTGATTAGGAGGCTGCTCGGTGGTGAGAACAGGGGGTGGCAGACTGATGCTGATCAACACGGCACAGTGTGTCTCTGAGATTTGCTTGTGGTCCTGCTGTGAGACTGTAATTGAGGAATAATGAAACCAGGACCTCCTGCTCTCACATGTCTGTAACTCTATGTACCCTACTGGATGTATGAAAGTATGCCCTTGTTTCTGCTTGGAGCTACAGCTACGTAAAAGGTTAAAAATATGTTTTTAATAATCCTGGAACACCGCTTATGGGTTAGACACATAAGCATAAAATAACATGTGGTAAGACTTAGACTGCAATATATTTCGAGTACACAGAGGACCAAACCCCCCACTCACCAGCCCACTTCACAGTGTCTGTCTATGGCATGTTACAGCAGCCCCTCTGGCATTTGCCAGAATCCACAGGTTGCCAGTCCTGGCCTGCATTTGA
>CM044435.1:17672400-17683461 GCA_024363595.1 Xenopus borealis | reverse complement strand
TTTTTTTAAATGAAAGTAGATTTTTCAGTTCTGCCGTGTAGTACCCATTTTTGTCCACCAGATGAGCGCAGTTGAGCTGCGTTTGGCTCGGATTACCGCAGTGAGGTCAGCGCTTTCTGATTGGTGGGCACATCATCTGACTTTCTGTAAGCACGGCAACGGCCCAGCCTCTCTTCCACCGAGCTACTTCACCCCCCTTCTTCTCGTCCCCACCCTGTCCTTTTCCTCTTGCGCAATGAGAAAGGAAAGGCGCCATGTTTATTGTAAAAACAATAAGTACTGCCTGGAATTCTTCCGCGCAGACAGAGGATTTCATTACCACACCATCTGCTGCTTTTTATCAAGCCTTTTCCTTTGTATTTGTAAACTTTCATGCTTGTTTGTGTCGAGCCCTTTCTTTGCTGCCAGATGAACCCTCTCATTTTACTGCGCTATTTCTGCTGGAGCATTATTGCAGGCAGTTTATTTAATGTGGAAAAACACAGCAGTTGTGGCCATACATTAAATATTGTCTACAATGTTGAAACACAGCACCCAGGCTCACCCTTATTGTTTCTCTTTACACCAGAAATGTTTTACAGTTAATAAGAAGTAAAGAAATCTGATTCCACACCATCATTTTATATATATATATATATATCAGTGAAAACATATACTGTTGGAATGTAGTGAGTCCTGTGGTAAAAAAACAAACCCTAATTCAACAAAGGCATATGATAAATAAAAATGTACTTAATGTGCCTCATTTTTGTCCTGGGAAAGTGACAGCACCATAAATGTAGTAAGCAGACAATAGGGCTCTGTAACAGGGGTAGAGAGAACAGGGTAATTAAAAGTATTTTTAAGGCATTTGTGCCAAAAGGCATCCAGAACAGAAGATTCCCAGTAGTCCTTTAATTGTTCCTTAAGTTTCCTCATTCAACACTATGACAGGGTCATTCCCCTTTTTTGAACTTTGCCCTGTAAACACCCCCCTCCGCAGCCAGAAAGGCACCCAAATATTTCACGTTCTTTCTATCTCTATTCCACTGCATGAAAATAAAAACCCTTGTCTTTATAAACTAAAAAAAAAAAGGAGCTTGTACTTCTTGTGTTTGGACAGCAGGCTGTACAATTGAGCTATATTAGGTGCTGGCTGTATTTATATTTTATCCCAGCACCAGGCCATTTTAAGCTTGTGCTCTCCATTTTGTGTGAATGACGCAGATTGTAAAACGGATTTCACAGGGAGACGGCAGATTACTGATAAACTGTAGGACATGGCGAAACCTCCATGCATAGGCAAATGTAAGAGGTTCTCTGAACTCAACCCATTGTCACTATATTAAAGACATTGAATCATTTTGTGCCTTAAGCTACTAAAAATGCCTTCCCCTTTAAACAAAACAGGGATTGTTTGTCCATTTATTGCAATATATTTAAGGTCAGCACAAAGCAGATAGGAACAGCCACATAATGACATGCTTTTACACTATATAAAAGCAACATGGCGTTGAAGCTTTGGATTTTCGTTGTTTACATTCCAGCAGCAAATATCCTGACCTACATAAACTAATCAGATTTTGTTGATTTTCCATGGGAAGGATTTGTGACGGGAACTGGAATGGTTATAGATGGAATGTTAAAATGAAAAATCCAGTTGCTAGTAGGGTTGCCACCTGGTCAGTATTTTACCAGCCTGGACGGTAAAAATTATGGTTGAGCCCAATATTATTAATAGAGGGGGGGAAAAGATAAGTATATAGGCTGGTATTTTGTTCCAGAAAAGGTAGCAACTCTAGTTGCTAGTCTCCAAATGGTTGTGCTTTTGTGTGAAAGCATTAATCCCATTCTTATTAGATCACTTTACTCCTACCAGGGAATTTAAGCCCATTATATGTATGTTTTTTAAGTGTACTGTTATAGCAATAAAAATAGTCTACACAAGGGTTAAAAACAGTGTTATTAAGGCCATTGTGCACTTGAAAGCGATACTTGTATTCCCCAGTAGTCTGGATAGATAACATTATTCACAATAGAGGGCGCTGGTTAATAAAATTTAATACAAAAATCTATCACATGTTGTCTTGAAATAAAAGTATGAAAATGTATACACTTTATTTTCAGATTCTCTGGGACACAAACAACAAGACACGATGTCACTAAAGAACCCAACATTTTCCATTAGCCAATACGGCGCTCAGAGAGCATAGCATAACATTTGTGCAAATGTCTGTTTTTAGGGTCCTGGAGAATCTGAAAATAGGGAACTCTAACTTTTAGTGCACTTTTTCATTAGATTAGCCATATTATTCATGATGGAGCACATGTTGTTTTGTTTGATTTGGATTTTCTAGTCTGAAAATTGGGTTCCTTGGAAAATAAAAAAAATCTTCTCTTGCTTTGTCAATGTTATTTGAAAGTCTTGATGTACCCCATGTACCACTGCACTTAGGGTTGTCAAAGTTTGAATATCACTGCTTATAGCATAATTTTCTGCACCCTCTCAGATTTTATTAGTGTAACAAGTATCACTGAAAATACAAGTATTTAACAAACGCTAACAGCTGTGCAAAATAATAAGTCCCTTTTCTGTGTCAGTGAAAAAAGGCCATTTCCTTTAGGCAGGATTTGATCCATTCAGGCAGCTGCAAGGATTTCCAGGTGCCCATATTTAGCTATCCGCATAACCAACAGTCTTTCCTGCACCTGTCAGTCTTAGATAAGGATCCTTCCTGTTCCCTGGTTAAACTATTAGTCTATTTCTGAATGGCGTGGGTCAGATCCTGCTGTAGGACATTCCCAAGGGAAAAAGCCCACACACACACACACACACACATTTCCTGACAGGACTAGAGATACTTCTACACATCTGTGTCTTTACTTTATACATACTAAATCTGTTTCCAGTTTTCTTTCTTGCACTCAAGTGCTGCTAATGATGCCTTCTCTATGGTTGTATGATGTTCACTCATAGCGGAAGTGTAGCCAGTTCTATCGTATAGGGTGGGTGATCCTTTATAATCTCCAGAGTAGGTCTCATCACCCATCGGGAAAGAAGCTTTTAGTAATGGGGGCGTGGGGCCGATAAAAGACCACCTAACATTATGTGTATAATGCCTTACTATTAGAAATATATTATATTGGAAAAACATGGTATTGTCCATGAGGAAGAATGATTAAGCTACAGAATTACGGGAACCTGCATAATGTATTTAAAACAGGGCAAAACTAGCATAAATATAATTTCTTTCTATAAACGCTAAGAAGTTGGCTGCTGTCTGTCCCAGGAAGGAGCTGGATCCTTTAGCTGTAGGATAAGGTGTCTGGCAGGAAGCATTGGAACAGTGATCCATCAATGGTTTGTTTCTCTAATAATTTGTTCTAAATTTTAAATGTCATTGGGGAATGTAAAACATCCTCATGTTCCATATGGAAACCTCTGTTGTATAATCCTGCTTGCAGTTCTCTAGTATTGGAAGCATTTCGTTTTTGTGTTCATTAATTTTATGGAAATCAATAGATCATATACCACAGTTTTCTATTGTCCTGTATAGAAGAGATTAAAATGAAATAGATGTGAGCATACAAACTGTTTGATAGATATACCCCTTGGAGCTCAACTAAGTGAGGTGTAGAATCTGTCAGAATTAAAATAATCAAGGATGGGATGTCATGTTAAAAATGCAAACTATATTGTTAGGAATGGGGAAATAGAAAAATGGAAATGCTTAGTTACAAAAGCGCACTGTGGTATACAGAGGAGTAATGTGTTCTACAAGTAATGCTTTCATCTGTACTTAGAATGCGGTTACAGTAAGGACATTTTTTTTATAGGATTACCATGCATACATTTGCATGATGCAATTACCCATACCAACAATTAGACGTTTACTTTCTTTAGGTATGCTGCACATCGTTCATACTAATTCTGGTTATTGACTGTGGGTTTGTTCACTGGGTGATCTTGGCATATTAATTCTTTTTAAAATCACATGAACATAACATTTACTTTACAAGCACCCCAGAAGTGGGTGTAGAGGGATATCACAGGTTGACTTTTGGAGTAAAATGAATGGCAAATCAGCTGAATTTTGTTTGTTGCAGTTGTATGGATCACCCTCTTCCTTTAAGCATCATTTTCATTGCCAATTTTTTGTCTTCTAGCAAAAAAAGCTGAAGATGGAGATGACAAAAAAGCAGTACCGAAGAAAAAGGCAAAGGAACTCAAAGTGTTGGATTCCAAGACAGCCCAAAACCTGTGTAAGTCTTAATCTCAGAGATAATTAGCAGTGTGGGAATCTGTCACGCCATATCAAGCCCTTGCACATTTGTGCTGCAGACCCGAATTAAAACTATTAATTTTAAGTGGTTGGAAGATTGGTCAGCATTATATTACACAACACTATATTTTGTGTTCATTCAAAAACCATGTTGTGCAACTTGATATGACACAGGGGAGCATTCATGAACTGCTATACTGGTCTGAGTAGGCCACAAAAAAAGTGCAAGTGATATCTAACAGATTAAAGGGCCACTTATATTAAAATACAAACTCATCTAAGGCAGGGGAGCGGACCTGGGTCGGTGGGAGCCTACTGGGTTTTCTTCCGCCGGCCAAGTCCAACCCTGCCTTTGGGACAGGACTGCATCAAAACACATTTCAAGTCTACTGAAATTAAAGCAATGGCTTTATCACTGAGATTGTACATTAAATTAGTCATGAAATAATATATAAAATATTGATTAGATAAAGCAGGCCCAATTTTACAGTATTACAGACGGAATCCTCTCTGCATCACAGTGGTGATCAATGCACAAAAAACATTTTTTTAACATCAAGTATGTACAACTTGCAGCCTTTGAATTACAACTCCCTGCTTCCCACCATCAGCCAAGCCTTTAATTGTTCAGCTGGAGAAAGCACATGGAGGCTCTCAGGTTGGACATTGAGTAAAATAGTTTTTTTCCCAAACAGCTTGTGAACACAGTTCTTTTTTGTGCTTCTTTAAAGAATATCTAACTTGCTCTCTAATTTTATGAGAACATCTTTTGAATGAGATGACGTCTAACCTTGTATGTAAAGTAAATACTAAAATATTCAAATTTGTCCTGTGCCATTCTTAGTTGCAAATATGCTACAGGCTGAGGAAGTAAATAAAGAAATCAGCTTATGTCATTACTAATAAACAAAATAAAATTAAAAAAAAAAATACTCATATATTTATGACCACATAGGTATTAACATTGAAGAGAATGGGTGCATTTAAAGCATCAGAATTGTAATTGGGTATCTAAGACCTACCTCAGAGCATCTATCCAGATGCTATCCACTACGGTAATTGCATCAATAAATACATGCGCTAAATCGATATTTTGGAAATAATACATGTAGATTTAGCAGTCTTGTAAAAGGAAATTTAAAAAATTTGAGATTGTTGAATGTAAGGACATATTTAGAAAATAAGTGATGCACAACTAAGCTCAAAATGTGCTTTTTTTATTTTACTAAAAACCTTAGCGCCATAGATATTTTATACCCCTATAATAACATCACTTGTATATCTTAAACTCCTCCCCTTTAGTTAACTCAAACCAATGCAAATTTACTTCCAAGTTAGATATGGTTGCACATTATTTATTGGTAGGGTTTTTTTTTGCCTTTGCAGCAATTTTCCTTGGTTCATTCCGAATGCCATACCAAGAAATCAAAAATGTCATCCTAGAGGTGAATGAGGAAGTGTTGACTGAATCAATGATTTCAGTGAGTACAAAATGCTGTCTCTTTATTAAATAGTGTGAAATGTTGTATCATTGTGCCTTGTTCAAGTGACCTGTAAATGATTCTGTATGTAAAGCATAGGTTGCTGGAATGTGAAAAATTGTTTGGCTGAAAAGCTTTCCACAGGCTGGTAGGGTATATAACCAGACCGAAGTTTAGAATGAAACCAAATTGTCTTTTCCTCAGCCAAACATATGAATTGGCCATAAATATTATCACGGACAATTATTATTGCAGAATCATTGATATACGTTTTAAAACAGATATTCAACAAAAAATCAATGAATGAATATTATTCTTGTCCCAAAACAGTCAATTAGATTAGTGGAAACTGTAAAGGTAACTGTATAGGAAACTATAAGAAAGTATGTGATGTTATCAGAAATTTCCATAATTTGCATTGCAAATTATTGCAACTGCAACATTATATTACTGCATAGTGTTAAGTGCTATTATAAAGGGTTCTAACACTAAAGCCTCCAAAAACAATATATATGCTGTTCTACTCAAAATTTGTTGCTCAATTAACCGATACTGCTGAAATGTATACCTGTGTTCAACATTAAGTGCTGTGCATGTTAAATTACTGGATGGAGGCAGAGATTTTGAGCATTTTTGCAGTTCCAGTATATTTTGTCTTATTTTCATGATATTAACCATTTATAATGCAAGTATCATGAAGGTTTATCATGATTGGGGTGCAATTTTGTCCGGTTCTTCTCTTTTCTGTTACAGTATTATAACTGTTTCTGTTTATTTCAACCAAAAACTGTGGTACCATGTTAGCCAGTAGCAAATAACAATTAAAAAAACAAATACAAAAAGTATTGTAGAAGTGATACCTATATTGGCTAACAATAAAAATACATTGCAAGCTTTCGGAGCACCCTTCATCATGCAAAATACAAATGAGGGCTAGAGGGTGTTCATGGGTAATAAATTAGGAGATTGCAGATAGAGATCAATTGTAGAGATAATACAATGAATTAGGGTAGGTCATAAATAGTTCAGAAGTCTGGATTCAGTCAGGTCACATAGTGTGACATGAAACCTGACCCTAAATTAAGGCCCTGTCTTAATGAGTTAAATAATTCCATACATTTGAACTAGTGATTTATGATGGCTCTTACCAAGGACGTTCTTCTAATTCAATTTTTTTGTTTTTCTTTAGAATCTGGTCAAGCAATTACCAGAACAAGAACAGTTACAGATGTTAGTAGAGTTCAAGGATGAGTACAAGGATTTGTCAGAGCCAGAGCAGTTTGGAGTAGTGGTAAGTATTGGTTTAATCATGTTGTTTTGTCTACTGTGTCATGCACTGCTACATTAATGTTATTGTTTTTAATGCTTTGAATATATTAATAAATAAATATAATCGTAATATAGAATCCTTTTTTAAAAAGCAAAATTGCCTTCAAATATTTCTGCAGAACATTTGGAAAGTGATTTGGGGGAGGGCACATGACTGAGCTAAACCTAATATTATGTGAATATTAGCATTGTAGATTCTGAACACTTAGGGGCAGATTTATCATTGGTCGAATTTCGAATGGAAAAAAAATTCGACCATGTGAATAGTGAGGGAAGTAAAATCCTTCAAATTGGAATATCGAATGCAAAGGATTTTACTGCTTTTCGAATATTTGAACGATCGAATAAAAATAATTCGATCGTTCAAATAAAAAATCGATTTATCGATTAGAACGATTTTAACCCTTTGATTGAATTTTTCCTATTCGATCAAAAAAAAACTTTAAAACATCTATGGGAGCTTCCCATAAGGTTTTAAAGCAATTCGGTAGGTTCAATCTGGCAAATTGGCCTATCGAATGATTTTTTTAAAGGGGAAGTAATTTGTCCATCGAATATTCGAATACAATTAAATTTGAATATTAAAATTAAATTTGAATATTCAGATCGGTCGATTATTCAAAATTCGGTGGTCGAATCTTTTTGAAATTTCAATGGAATTTCAAATCCGTCATGTAAATTTGATAAATCTGCCCCTTAATTCTGGAAGTTTGTATTGAAGCCAAATCTACTTGCTAATAGTACCAAATGAACAAAGTCCTCAGCTTTTTACTGTGGGCACCCCAAAGAGTATAGAACTATCAATGGCTTTCTGAGAACCCTTTCCCAAAGCATCCCTTCATGTTAAAATGGGAGGAGGTTACCTCCTGCGAATAATCATGTCAAGCAGAAAGAGAGCATTTACAAATCTATGCTTTTCTAGTACGATATGCCGTACTGAGCCGCATCTTCCCAGGTACAGCACCATTATGTTGGAAAGGTTGCAGCCTCAGTGGAACCCTGCAGCACATAGTATTATTCAACACTAGTGATCAAACCTATTCCAGAGAATACTGTTTCAGAACAGAGACTCACAAACTTTATTTTAACAGCATTTAGGTTGGCAAACCCCACTGTTCCCTAAGTTAATGAATATAATACATAGAGTGAAAGATGTGAGGGAGATGAAGTACATGATGGCTAACATTATGGGCTGTTGTGTAACTGCACATAATGCACATGTTGTGACAAATAAAAAGGGAAAGCTCCCCACCTGCAAAATAATTGGCGTTGTGCAACTCTTCTTCAAAACTCAAATTGCATTTGATTAACCGTGCCAACCATCTAGAGTTATCAGCACCACCAGGCATAAAGATCATAGGAGAGGAAAGGAGGTGTGGCAATTATCAATGTTGGACTACTAAATATATTCCATGCACAGACCTGGAAACAATACCCCTACAAAGTGACACTGACCAACTCAGTATATTACTCTGGATTTTGAACCCCCGCGGTTTTATTTTATTTGTCTGTACATTTTAATGTTATCTTTAATTAAGCAATCTGTTAAGGTGGCCCTAGATGCACAGATAATATCGTACATAACAAATTTTCATATGATATTCTGTGCGTGTATGGTGGGAAATGAGCCGACTGATATCATCAGAAGATAAAGATATCGCTCAGCTGGTTGATCGGGCTGGTCGGAAAATTTTTATCAGATGCCTTTGAAGGCATCCTTAACATCGGCCATTGTTAGTGCTGAATTGTCAGATACAGGAATAATTCTATTGTTTCTATTTGGATATCTGACGATTCAGCTCTATATGTGTGTGTTGAAACGAACAATCTTTTCCGAGAAAGATTGTAATTGTTACGTCTATGGCCAGCATTAGACCTATGTTGTATAACTATATATAGGCTTCAATTGCTAATAATTGCTCAGTGTCCTATATCATGTTGTTATCTAAAATTTGTAACATCTTTCTCAATTTTTAATATCAATGTGATATATTTTCGACTGTTACTTTCTCTTTTATATGCTAGAAAAAAAAAAGAAATCTGTAGAATGTAGCAAGCTAACATACACAATTCAACCCTCATGTCTACAGAAATGCAAAAAAAAAAATGAAGACCCGTTATAAAAACTATAAGCAGATACATTTTATTTTTTAGAAAAATGATTGCTGAAATTTAAGGAAAAGTATACGAACGATTCCTGCTCCTTTACCTTTCTTTCAGATGTGCAGTATCCCCCGATTGCGGCCACGACTCAATGCCATTCTCTTTAAACTTCTATTTAATGAGCAAGTTGAAAATATCAAGCCTGATATTGTGTCAGTGACTGCTGCTTGTGAAGAATTGCGAAAGTGCCAAAGCTTTGCTAGTCTTCTGGAAATCACACTGCTGGTTGGGAACTACATGAACGCTGGATCAAGGAATGCTGGGGCTTTCGGCTTTGACATTAGCTTTCTCTGCAAGGTTGGAATAAAAAAACATCTCTGCTTCTACAGTATTTTATTTAGTAGCAGGGTGTATTAAGTAGTGATTTTAGGGGTATCTTGGAGATCTTCAGGTTAAGCTTCTTTATGTCTGTACCCATGTGAGTAAAGTTAAGTGAGAATACTGGTTTCAGTTATATTAATTATAGATCGCTAATACACTGTCCAACATAGAGGCATTGTGTCCGTTAGTTTTCATTTAACATTTCATTTTGAGAAACTGAGTCACTATGTTTTCATCTCTTTTTGAAAGTTAAAAGATACCAAATCAGCAGACCAGAAGACCACGCTGCTACATTTCCTTGTGGAGACTTGTGAGAATGATTACCCTGACGTATTGAAATTTCCAGATGAGATGGTTCATGTAGAAAAAGCCAGTAGAGGTACTTCTTCCCAATAAACTTTAATTAACTTTTAATATGGGAAGTCTTTCAAGTCTTTTCATTTTTTTACTACTAGTTTAACTTTGATGAGTCAGACTTCCTGGTTGCAGTATATTGTGGCTCTACAGCAGTGATGTGCAGGTTGACGCAAGACCCACAGGTTTACTGCTGGTTGGATATTTAGCCAGCCATGGCAGGTTAATTTGGGTGCAGGTTAGACTGGGGAAGTACACTCCTCTGCTCCCAAAAATTCTGTATCTTTTAACCAGAGGCATGCTCAGAAGTAGCGTACAGAGTGAATAGGGGTTGGATGTGGGTCCTACAATGGCAAGATTTTGTGGGTCAGGTGTGCTACTTTACAGCATGGGAGAATTCCAGTTATATTTTGCCTTCAGTGCTGCAGAGAATTTCTTGTCTGTTCTAGTGTCGGCTGAAACATTGCAAAAGAACTTGGATCAAATGAAAAAGCAGATTGCAGACCTTCAGAGAGACATTGAGAGCTTCCCACCAGCAGAAGATGACAAGGATAAGTTTGTAGAAAAAATGTCAATATCCTTTTATTATATATAGCTTGGCAGATAAAAATAAAACACAATTTTCTGTGAACTCAAATTAAGGGTGATGTTACTAGGGATAAATATGAAGTCAAGATGTCTTGAGCAGTCTTGAGGTTAGTGCCCTAATAGCTAAACTGCTTCAGTAGTAGCCAAACTGTCCAATGCACAATGATCCATATGTTTAGGCAGTTACCCAAATGATGAAATCAAAAGTGTTTTCCTTTTAATCCACTTATTCATTGATCATTGGCTGTACATTGATCATTGGTTTTAACAACATATCTACTCAAAAATATGCTTGATGACAATCCAAATTCAGTTGGTTTGGACCTTATTTTGTACCCCACTTTAATGGCTGCCCTTCATATGTTATAGAGCAACAACTTCTTTCACTATATAACGGATGATATTGGGTAGTTTTGTCTGGTTCACAGTTTGTATTCCCTTTACCAGACGAAACATTAAATATCAGACTGATCCAGCCATAAGTTAGTTGTGCCTTCTCCAGACATTGGGTTCTATGGAATATTAGGAAACATGGTTTGCTCATCATATTGTTATAATCATAA
>CM044435.1:17641357-17656762 GCA_024363595.1 Xenopus borealis | reverse complement strand
AAATATACAAAACAAAGGACCTTGTGGCGTGCCCAGACATTTTTGCGAGTCTTTCAGTCGATCGGACAGGTTAAAAGTTTTATATCAGCTAACTATAATAACTCTGCAATTATTGAATATGTGACAATATCATTGGGCGACTGTCACTACTATTTTTTGGACATAACTTTTATATGATTGCTGTCAATTAATGGCCTACAGTACTTCAGGGGTGTCCAATCTTTTGGCTTCTCTAGAAAAAGAAAAACTGTCTGGGGCCACACATGAAATACACAAACACTTTTGATTTGTAAACGTAAAGAAAATACACAGCAAAGAACTACAATACCTGTTGGATAACCAGATGGAGCTATACACTTATTATTATTATTATACTTATTATTGTGACGTTTCCTTGGGAACCAAACATTTCAAGCTGGGCCACATTCATATCCATCCTGGGCCGCATGTGGCCCTCGGGCTGCAGTTTGGACACCCCTGGCCTACTTTATATCAATGGTTAGTTGCAGGTCAGAAGATTGGCACGTACAATTGTTTATCCCATATAGGCTAATAATTATGGCCAGCTTTACTGAGCATTTGTTTTTCAGATGGGGTCAATATCCCCCAAGTGAAAGCTGGAAAGTGTCAGAAGAAAAGGGCAAATAATTCAAAAACTATAAAAATAAAAAATACGATTAAAAGGTTGCTTAGAATTAGCTGCTCTATAACATACTAATAGTTAACTTAAATGTGAGCCACTCCTAAATATTTGGTTGTTGTTGGCTGTAATGCTGTGGCAGTAGGATGATGATGTGCTGCTCCCTATGAAAGCTTGCACTCTGTTCTGCCCAAACCTGTTTGCCTGGCACAATAATAATAAAGCTGCTTAGCTTTTGTGATGCCGCATGTGCCTGATTTGTGCATGCTTTGCGCATGAGAACCTTTCTCTGCCTTTTTCTTTTTTAACAACCTGTTGCCTTTTCAGTGATGTGATATATAGCAGTATCATTCAATGACCAAATCTAACGGTTACCTAACACTAAAGCCAATATGTACCACAATTCCCTGGAATTGCTTTGGGAAGTGGTGTCAGACTGAGATGCCCGCAGCTTGATAAAATAAGGGAGG
The DNA here is from genome assembly GCA_024363595.1 of Xenopus borealis. NCBI lineage: Eukaryota > Metazoa > Chordata > Amphibia > Anura > Pipidae > Xenopus > Xenopus borealis. Next base: position 17,655,652 of record CM044435.1, on the reverse strand, counting down.
TCATTAATGAAAAAGAAAAACAGTGTAAGAGGGCACCTATGTACTGACCAAACATATCCTCTGTTGGGCTGAAGTACAGTTGGATCACGCTTACAGTTCATTTTGCCCAAGGTCCTAGGAAAGTAAAATAAAGTTTCTTCTGAACTGGAATTGCACATCAATGGATGAAACACATCCCTCCTTCTCAAAACTTGCTTTAGCTACAATATCACTCATTGGGATTAAAGATAATAGATTTGGATGTTAACTCCAAATCTCTTTAGAAAGAGTTTCCTTCCCTGTAACCCAATTGCTTGTCTGAGGGCCAAACATTTACATTAGCCTTGCATGGCCTTTTCAAGAAAAATCCCCACGTTCGGCAACTTGGCCAAATGACTGGCTCTTTCTGTGTATGGTTTGCATATGCAGAGCTGAGCAGCAGGTTTGAACTGGGATGTATTTTCAATAAAACATCTCTGGTCAGACTTTTCTTATTTGCCTAAAAGGACTCCAAAAGTGCTTATGCACCAATGGGCTGGAAGAGGCTTTTACATACTGAAGCCTATGTTCAATTAGCGATAATACAGCATCCTCACTAGTTACGTTATACAGTTCAACCATCTCTAACAGGTTAAGGAAGGTGTCAAATCAGGGTTTGATCTTATTTAAAATTCAGTGTACTGGTTTGTTGCCTGAACTTCCCTCTCACTAAACTTTCTCTAGGCACTAAAAGGATTAATGCTGCCTTTGCTGCTGATATTAGATGCACATCATTTCTCTTTAATCTCCAAAAGCCTAATACATACCTGTTTCTTTACTGATCAGATATATCTATATTAGTGTTCCTTTTGCTTTTTTTAATTTAATACATTCTTTACTCATTAACATTTTAACATGACAAATACTAAAGTATATCTAAAGAAATTTTTAGATATTTATTTTTCTTGGTTGGAAGAGGAGCAGCAGCCTAACTGTCTGTAAGCAGCAATGTCTTCAGAACTTTTTGCCAGCCATGATTTTTTAGGGGGTCAACCCCCTCTCACGGAGCTATGGAGCTATAAAATTACCCGTACTATGTGCTGTAACCTAACGTTTGTGGTGTGTTTATAGATATACTTATGTAGAGAGGGGAATGTTGAGGTGTCCTTTTTCTCTAAAGCCCTTGACACAAAGCCATTTCCAAGACTTTTAACTGGTACCTAATATAATATTGCTAAATTATGGGTGGGATAAAAAAAAGTTAATTAATAAGTAATAAGTAACATTATATATATATAGCATAAAAGAAAACAAAAATTAATTCTTCTAAAACAAAAGTTTTACCCCCGTTTGTAATAAAAGGCACATTGCCCAGGTGCAGTAACTCATAACAACTAAGATGTTTCCTTTTAAATGAGTGATTGGTTTCTACAGGGGGGCTAGAACTTTTATTTCATAACCCCAATAGTATCAGTATAAGCTCTTTAAATACAGCTTTTTATTAAACATTGGTTTAAACTTGTTTAATTTGCCCTTTATGACAATGTTTGTTTATGAGTAAACCAGAATAGCACCGAAAGGAAGGAATTTCTGGTCTAAATGAAAAGGGTACTTTCCTGCTGGCATGGAGACTTCCTGGCACAATGTAATTCTTTAACTCTATTACCTAGCTCTGTAGCAGGCCATTAGTTCCGTTCTAATGAAATTACCTGAATTTGTATTGTTTATAAACTGTACAGCACAGAAGTCAGTGTTGCAGCTTCCTGGTTACAAATAACTGTGACTACCACAAGACAGCAAGCGAATGGAAAATATCTCTCTGCATTCAGCCATTGCCAGTCCTTGAGAGAACAGTAAAGACCACAAACACCTTTGTACCTAGAATGAAAAATAAAGGCCGTGGCAACAAAATCATGGCTGGGGCGATAGCCCTAATGGTCAAAATGATGAAAATGCTGTGGAGTCCAAAAAGACAAATCTGTGTTTTTAGCAAAATAATTGCTATAGTGGTGTTTGTGAGCTATGGTATTTCTGGACATTTTGAGCAGCAATAAAAATTCCTTATGTGCCATAGAAACTTAACATGCCATCTATTCCTCAATTCAGACATTTTTAATATTCATAATTTCTGAGAGGTACGGTATAGATTGAGAAATCTCCTATTAGTAACTAAATGTCTGACCATCTCTGCTTTTCATTTGCTGTCAATGCAGTGCATGAGTTACAACTTGGGTGCATACCAACTCATAGTCACTGATTCAGGCATGCAGAGAGCTGACTGTTTGCCTTGATGTGAGCCGCTTGCCAATAGAAGTGATTGCAGGCATACCCGTTGGCTAAATTACTTGGCTGGTGATTGCCTTTGCAGACTTAGTTCCTTGCTCTTCTATTTGATCTGCTACATTGGGTTTCTGCCAAAAAAAAAACAGGGTTTGGCAGATATATATATGATTTGACAATGCACCAACTTAAATAATATACTTAGAAATAGATTATAAACAATACAGTGAGAAGTAACTTTAGTGTTCAGGGATGCTATCAAAGTATTTGGTCTTTGATCTCATTTATGTATGGACTAAGAACTCCATAGTGACTTTCTTTAAAAAAACCAAAATAAGGGTCACTGGGTATCCGTTTCCATTTATGGTCAACTGTGTAACTGAGATTTTGTTTTACCAAGATGCCTTCTAAAATATGTATTCTCTACCTTGCAGCTAACAGAAAGGCTGGCTGTGCCGTCACCTCACTGCTAGCATCGGAGCTCACTAAAGAAGATGCGTTGACCTCAGTGGCCACTAAGAAGCAAAAACCCAATGAGACGAATTTGATGGAAACCGACGTAGTACTGCACGAAGATGCCCAAGATATGCTTACACGAGCCAGTTAATGGGGGCGGCTTACAACCATGTTTAAGCTTATGTATAGGAAAACTTTATGGAACTTTGCAGAACTCAGAATATGATCAACACTGAATCACTTTGGATTGTCTTTGTCAGAGGACACCAGCATAGGACTTTGTTCCATTTATAGTTTAATAATTTATATGCAGTGGTGGGGATCATTGGCGGTATTTCTTTTCCTTTGTATGCTTAGTTTCAGAAAGTAAATTGGACAGGAGCTTGTAACTTCAGCTTGCTATGTATTACAGACCTGAGAGGATATCGGATACAGGCGAGCGTGCTAATGAGGGAATTACCAGCTGGTGGTTTAGAGGTTGGTTGTTATTCTAAGCCCTCTAAAGGCACCTGTATACAAAGTGAATATAGCGTCACTAACCAAAGTCCAAGATAGGATATACTGCCTTATATACAGTTTCTTTGTGTTTGGCTTGTCACACGCACAGAGGACATTCGTATCCGTGTAAAGTCTGTGTCCGTTTTACATGATGACAAGCTATTTTGCTGTGCGTTTTCTCTGCCTCCATAATTTTTATAGGTCAAATTCTGAGCTGTAGCTGAGCTCTTCCTCATTTGTTCACACTGGATCCCTCTGTTGGTTGATGATGCCTCAATACTGTAACCTGACTGCAGCTATGTTTGTTTCTGTGTTGTGTTGCAGTCTGTTTTGTATGATATAGGATTATACCTCCAACAGACCTCTCTGACATATCATCCAAGTATTACCTCTGATATGTGATGGCAAACTCGTTTTTATATAAGTAAGTTTCCCATAAATGTTGGGCTGGGGATCATTCACGCAATGAGGTTTTATTAGTCACTAGGTTCATCTTTATAACTATTCCATGAGTTCATCGCTGTATATCATATCAAAGAAATGAAGGCACTGTATTGCATGAGACAGACATTCCCTTTGCACAGCTACTGTGTTTTGAATCAGGGTTTTTATTCTGTTAGGATTCTTATTGTTGCTGAGCAATCTCTTTCGAAATGTATCTATTTTTGTATTTTATTTTTAATGAATGTAAAATTAGAATCTCTTACATGATAAGGTAAACAGAGTAGAACTCCAGCATTCATATCAGTTTCACCTTTGCAAGCAAATGTCGGATGACATTAACGTTGGCAAATTTGCCTTCTGTAAAGGCTGCCTTTGGCTGCTCCTGCTATATTGTATGGTCAAAAATGGAAAGAAAAAACAAAAATAGACCTTTGGTGTTGTGGTCCCTAGTGGCATGGTAATAGCCACTTTGAAGTTAAGATAATGGCCAAGTTGAAGATGGAAAGCCAAAACACCTGCAGAGATCTGTGCTTTGTGCAGGCCTACAGAACCTTAAGCACATTGTTACAACTGTGAGACAGGTTTATCAACGGTCAAAAATATTCAACAATTTTTTTGAATTGTGAATAATCCAAACTCGATTCAAATTGGAATTCAAAAATTGTGATTTATCAAACCCTGGGAAGAATTTGAATTCGACTATTCACCACCTAAAACCTGGCGAGTTCATGTATAAGTCAATGACCGAGGTCCAGTGACCCATTTGAAGATGTCAGTAGACTTCCTGACATTCGAGTTTCAGAGAAATAAAACTCAATTCAAGTGCAGTTGACTTGAATTTTAATCAAATTTGAATCGAGTTTTCAAGTTGGTAATATTCATTCAAGTTTTAGACATTGTAATTTTTTCTTAAATAACCTCCCAATCAAATTCTGATTATATACGAATTTATTAGAGTAAAAAATTAAATTTGACCTTTGATAAATCACGTGAGGTGATTCCTGGGCTGTTTTTGCAAAGTTGCTATTCAGCTGATACAATCTGATTCCAAACTCATGTTGCCAAGAAAGTTTTTTATGTTTTGGAGTGATGGATTACAAAGCTTTGCTCAGATACATTAGGATTGTGTTTAATATGGAAACTTTTCATTTCAGTATTTGGTCACCTCTTTTGTGGAGGGTTCTGTATTTAGCTGCATCCACACATTACTAACAGGGTGCGTCCCTTTAAAGGGATACTGTCATGGGAACACTTGTTTTTTTCAAAACGTATCATTTAATAGTGCTACTCCAGCAGAATTCTGCACTGAAAGCAGCAAACAGATTTCCTTATATTTAATTTTGAAATCTTACATGGGGCTAGACATATTGTCATTTCCCAGGTGCTCCCAGTCATGGGACTTGTGCCAGCACTTTAGGATGGAGCTGCTTTGTGGCAGGCTGTTATTTCTCCTACTTAATGTAACTAAATGTGTCTCAGTGGGACTTGGCTTTTACTATTGAGTGTTGTTCTTAGATCTACCAGGGAGCTGTTATCTTGTGTTAGGGAGCAGTTATCTGGATACCTTGCCATTGTTCTTTTTTTTGGGGGGGGAGGGGTGATATCACTCCAACTTGCAGTAAAGAGTGACTGAAGCATGTCAGAGCACAAATCAAATGACTGGGGCCACCTAGGAAATTGACAATATGTCTAGCCCCATGTCAGATTTCAAAATTAAATATAAAAACATCTGTGAAAAATGGATTTCAGTGCAGAATTAGCTAATGTGTTTTGGAAAAAAAAAATGTTTTACCATGACAGTATCCTTTTAAGGTTTTAATCATCAAAACGAGAGTATGCCCAAGGCTGTATAATGCAGCCCCTAATTTTGCAGTGGCTTTAGCTTGATGCCCCCGTGTAGGTGCTGTTGGTGTAGTACCATCCTTCCAATAAAACCTAGTCCCGTTCTTATGAATATTTAGTCAAACACTGCAAGGGCAGCATTTTTCTTTTATGATTATGCAGACATATTTCTCAAATGCTGGAATGTATTAAAACTGGTATTTTGTTTTACACACTATACATTATATAGGTTCAGATTTATATGTTTATTGTATTTTAGGAAGAAAAAAAAGGCTAGAATCAAACTGGATTAAAAATTATTCTTTTCACGGCTTATTGCCCATCTTGAAATGTTTGCCCAACCTGTACTGTATCAGTACCAGATTCAATGGAAGGCGGAGCGGGGCACTGTGCTGATTGGTACTTATAAGCATCCTTGATGGACGGGTATAAAGAAGAAGAAATAAGCCAGTGATGTATGTATTTTATTATTTAGCACCCACTCTTATTGCGCATTCACACTTTCTGTGCTGGTATAACTGTACTGAGATTCCCTGTCCTGTCTTCATCTATGGTTCACGCGGTTTACATTATTGGCAACTGGAAAAGAACATATTCCCGCTTTCATATATAGTGAAATAAAAAACTTCTCAATTCATGGTCGGGTACTTTACGTAAGTCCTTGACAATGTCGATAAAGTTTGAAAAGCCTGTGGCACTGAACTTTGTATTGAATGTACCTCTTTTGGGGCAAATAAGACCTCCAGTGAAGCTAAAACTCTGGTGAGCCAATTGATTGGCTGCTTGAGCACCAGCATTGAATCACTGATATTAAGCGCTGTGTGGGAGTGGGGTGTTTGAGCTTTGATCGCATAACTACTACCTTCAAGCACTTTCTTTGTCATGAAACATGTCCGACGCAGCAATGGGTGCTTATACTTTTGCCTAAAAGGCTTTTCAGACTGCTGCTGCTTTGCTGTTAATTGACTCAAAAATAAAATCTGCCAAAATCCATTTTCATTAGTCTGGCATACTGCAGTTGTGTATCTTGCACAGCCTTTGTAATCATTAATAAATCTATATGGAAGTTTTTTCATAGAGTCTTGTTTGTGGTTCTTATTTATAATTGACAATGGAAACCCAACATTATCTGATGACCTGATATGAGGGCTTTGTTTAGTTCAGTGGATCAAGAGATGTTTCTGCATTACAAATCCCAGAACCCTTCACTACACTATCCATCGTTAAACATTGTGCAGGTATGGGACCTGGGGTTTTCCGGAGAATGGATCTTTCCGTAATTTAGATCTTCACGCCTGTCTACAAGAAAATTACATAAATAAACCCAATAGGCTGGTTTTGCTTCCAATAAGGATTAATCATATCTTCGTTTGGCTCAAGTATAAGGTACTATTTTATTATTACAGTAAAAAGGGAAGCCATTTTTAAAATTTTGATTATTTGGCTAAAATGGAGTCTATGGGGGGCAGCCTTGTCATAATTCAGAACTTTCTGGATAACAGGTTTCCGGATAATGGATCCCATATCTGTACGTGATTGGAATAACTGTAATGCCAAATTATAATGATGTTCCACTTTACTGGCCTGCTGTGCATAATGATGGAAGATTTGTACAGTTGGAAACACCCCACCGGCACCCAAAGGAACAACAGAGAAATCCGGGTTGTGTACATACAACTTCTGTTCCTCCATGTTATTAATGATACCCCCCATCTTACCAGTATTACTATACAGAATTACTCACTGCTCCAACCCAAGCAATGTCTAGTTTAAAAATCTACTCCAACCTTTAAGCCATCCTCTCCACCAAAATATCTGCACCATCATCAGTCAAGTGCAGCCCGTCCAATCATCTAACACCCAATGCCCACCAATCTCTCAGCCACTCATTTATATCCTTAATCTCCTTCTGCCTTCCTAACAAGGCAATATCTCTGAGATTATTACTCTAGAAGTCCTCACCTTTGGGCTTCAACATAATTTCTAGAAATGATTCTTGAGGACACCCCCACCCACTGGTCATTGTTATGAAGACATGTTGAGGACTTTTGAGTTTTTAATGAAAAACTCAAGCCACCTGATGCATCCAGCACTAACACATTTATTTGGCTGGTGGCTTCCATCTTGCTGGAGCACTCATGTACTGAACCAGCAACCAGCAGTCTGGGAAGGTGGGGGAGAGAGCTATTCTAATTAGGGATGAGCACATTTTTAACCTGACCATTTTGTGGTGAAATTCTAGTCACATTCTGGTCAAAATTATTTCAAATCTGCACTAGATTTTCTTATCTTATAAGTAAGACAAAGTAACCATAAAACTATAGCCTCACAGAGCAATCATGTTTTGACTGCTTGGGCCATTGACCCCCATTTGAAAATTGGAACAAGGCAGAAGAAACAGGCAAATAATTAAAATAATAAGACCAATGGCAAAGTTTCTAGGAATAAGACATTGTATAACATACTAGAAGTGAAAAGCTATGAAGTTATAGCGAAGCCTTGAAGTTTTCTTCCAAGATTCTTCCATAAACACAGTTTCCTTCTTTCTGTACTTTGGTTTGGCTTCCCAGACCTACTTACATAAGCAGCACTGTGGGTGGAAATAGATGTTTGTTCACACGTTCACCCACATAACACTGCTTAGCATTATAATAATAATAAAAACTGCTTTGCTGAAGCTGATTTTAGACATTTCGTAATCAGACTTTTATGAAATATTATCAGTGAATTAACCCCATTAAACACACACTGATGCAATCCTCTGGGATTCTGCTTGTCTCTTATTATACCCTCCAACAATTGTCCATCCGGCCCATTAGCCTGGTGCATGTGCAGGAACATGGGCACAAGACAACACATTGCATACCTCCCAATATTTTGAAAATAAAAAGAGGGACAAAAAATTGTTGCGTGTAGTGTGGTGATTTTTTTTAGACTACGCCCACTTTTGTTGCCACACCCCATAATTGCCATGTTCATTTTACAAAATTTGGCAGGTTATGAAAGTTTGAAAATATTTCTGTGTTTTTTCTTCAGTTATTACAGTTTTGCTAATGACGGAGTCTAACTTTTCCCAAGGGACCTCCTTATCTAAACTGTTACAATTACTTATTTTCCTATCTCAAAATTGTTACAAAGCATCTTATCTGCACCTGTTAGCTGTTCTGGGCTCTCTACCTAAAGGCAATTAAGTTAGAAACTTTTTTTGGTGCAGTGCAAAAACATTAACATTAGGCACCCCTAAGTGTAACCATCCTTTCCGTCTCCTTTAAGGGTGCCTTCAAAGACACCGACCGATATCTAAGTCTTATGACGATATCGGTCGGCTCATTTCCCACCACACACATAACGATTATCGTAGGAAAATTAGTTTTATTATCTGTGCCACCTTAAGGCTCACAGTTACTTTCAGGCTAGGTTTGTTTAGAGCACCAAAGACAAACTTATTAAGTTATATATTTAATATTATAAAAGGTATAACAGTGCAGTTAGCAAAAAGATGTTACAAAAAGAGACATATATTAAAAATACAGTTACAAACAGTTTATAAAATAAAAAGGAAAACATGGAAAACCTCTTGTGAGTAGGACTAGGCCAAGACTATAATGACCATAACTCCTTACAGGAACATAGGGGAGAGATATGATATTATATTCATTGGTTATTAATTCCCCTGCCCAGATATTCACATCCAGTGTCGGACTGGCCCACCAGAATACCAGGAAAACTCCCGGTGGGCCAAGGTGTCAGTGGGCCCTCATGCTGCTAAACTTTTGGCCTATTTCATGGTCATTCCCTATTAATATGAGAAAAAAGAGGCTAAATAGATAGAATAATTGATTATAGTATGTAAAGTAAACAAACTAGGCGAATAGAGGTTGATTGAGTAGATGAAGAATATTAGTACTGAGAGTGGCCCCCTGGTGTCCCAGTCAGACACTGTTCACATCTGACAAACAGAGTTCCAAACCTAGTCATGTTTGGACTCTGATCTGAAAGCTGATATTACCTTGAACCCATCACCAGTTTCTTTTACTGTTGGTACAACAGGTCTGGGTTCTGTGAGGATGAATATGCTTGAGGATATATTATGTGTGAACTTCAAAACAAGACCCTCTTACATGTAAAGTGAACTTTAAGCTCTTCCCCCTCCTCATGGAATGGCTCTTGGAGAGCTTGGAGAAGGGCATTACAGCTCTGACCCCTCTTTTGCATGGCTGACCCCAGACCTTAGTGAAGTGAGGCCTGTTATGTGTCTGATTTAGAAGAAGAAATGTTTTTCTTATTATATGTATCATGACAAGGTTTTTAGCTTTTTATTCAGCAGCTCTCCACTGCAATTTTAGCAATCTAATTGCTATTGCCCAAATTACCCTAACAACCATGTATTGGGTTTTAATAAGAGACTGGAATATGAATAGGAGAGTGCCAGCTAAGTGCTAAATCACTTTCCCTTTGCACGAATTATAAATGCCTTCAAGTGGTATTTAAAAAAAAAAAAAGAGGGTAGTTTTTTAGTACTGTACTGCATTTGAATTTACTTTTATTTTCTGTAACAGGGTGAAGTTTGTAGAAATCATCAATTCTTTCCTCGACTTTCTGGCTTTTCAACATGATATTGGTTTCAGCTACCATGCTGTGAAACTCCACTTCCCCTAATACACTGTGTCCCTTGGGAGGCATGAGAGTAAATAAAACATGGCATAGCTTTTAACAGATGCCTAATGAACACAGCAAAATTCTGTCAAAGGGGAAACAAGTCACGCATGCGGCAGCTTAAAGGAACGCCCGTGCTTAGGAATGGGATACAGCCTGGAATCTGAATGTCCGTTACTGAACTTGACTTACGGCTAATGATATCCAAAGAAGGTGTTAAATATACATATATTTGTTTCTTAATGCAGTGAATGCTTTCTTATATTGTATATATAATGTAAATGCCTTATATTGTATATAATGATGTGAAATATACTGGACAATGGCTGCAGTTCTGTAGGGCTGGCTTTACCAAAGTGCAATAATATAGTGTTCAGGTATAAAATCCGTTTTCCAGAAACCCTGTTATCCAGAAAGCTCAGAATTATGGAAAGGCCATCTCCTATTGACTGCTTTTTATCCAAATAATCCACATTTAAAACAAAATCCCTTTTCTCTGTAATAATAAAACAGTAGCTTGTACTTGATCCAAACATAGATATAATGAATCCTTATTGGAAGCAAAACCAACCTATTTGGTTTATTTATTTTTTATATGATTTTCTAGTGGACTTCAGGAATGAAGATCCAAATTACAGAAAGATTCATTATCTGGAAAACCCCAGGTCCTGAGCATTCTAGATAACAGGTCCCATAACTGTAAAATATTGTATTATATAAGGATATTAGAAGTCACAGAGGAATTCCACAGGGACATTGCTCTGTTCTCATAGGTCTTCAAATGACCTTAGTCACTGCAATTACAAATGCTGTCTGGCCCTGCACATCAGTGGGACCTGATAGTGTTTTTTTACTTCTGTAGTAAGCTATTTGCCACCTAACAGTCATTTTATGATCCTACATGTTGGGTTTCGGGAGTGACACTAAATGTGGCCATATACGGAGAGATACGCTCGTTTGACGATGTTGCCAAATGAGCAGATCTCTCTCCTATATGCCCACCTTGAGATGGGTGATATCGGGCTGATCCGCCCAATGATCAGATCATAACGATGGGTTGACAGGGTGGTGGGATCGCGGGAGCGCATCAACGAACAAATGTGGTCCATGATCCGATGAGATTTTTTGTCCCGTCCGATCGACATCTGGGCAACTTTCGGGCAGATATCAATCAGGGGAAGTCTGTCAGAGGGCCTCACACACAGGCGAATAAGCTGCCGACTTGGTCTGTCGGCAGCTTTTATTGGCCCTTGTATGCCCACCTTTATAAACTGCTTGTGCCTCTTGTACTTGGGCCCATTGACCTCTTCTACACCTCAGTCTCTTCATCTTGCTTGTTCTCCAATAAAGCAGAATGTGACCTTTGCTAAATGTTCTAATGTCTCACCTGATCTCAACTTATTACATTGGAATTGTTTTCTTACTTCCCCTTTATACATAGCATGATTGTATTTCTATATTTAATCAGCTGTTCTGCCTGTGACCATTGAAAGCCCAGTCTAAAGGGAGGATATAAATCCTATTGATATAAACTTCCTAACTGCTGAGTTCAACGTCTATATTTAAGCTAAATGATCTATTGTTCCAGAGTGCATGAACAATATGAATTTCCAGCAGGAGGAAATGAGCAAGCCTTCTAAATGTTTAAAACACGATAGTGCATGCCACTTCTTGTAAAATGTACAAGCCGCAGTTCTTTTATGTATTGTTTAGCCATCAAGATTAGCCGATCCAATTCAAAGCCCTTCTTGTTTAGACTCATAAATGGGAGGTAACCGAGTCCTACACTATTATAATACTACTCCATGCCACAAAATTCATGTTTTAACAATAAATACACCCATCGAAACTAATCAGCAAGTAAAGGCTGTAAATAAAGAGAATATATATAAATATATATATATATATATGAATGTCTACTGCATACTGAAATTTTATTTTAATGTTTGTCCACACTGGAGAAGAGACGCTTAAGGGGTGATATGATAACTATGTATACATTTATAAGGGTATGGTACAATAATCACTCTAATGCTTTATTCACCAGTAGGTCTTTCCAGCTGACACAAGGTCACCCATTCCGATTAGAAGAAAAGAGGTTCCACCTAAATATTCGGAAGGGGTTTTTTACAGTGAGAGCTGTGAAGATGTGGAATTCTCTCCCTGAATCAGTCATACAGGCTGATACATTAGATAGCTTTAAGAAGGGGTTGTATGAGTGATGGAATACAGGGTTATGGAAGATAGCTCATAGTACAAGTTGATCCAGGGACTGGTCCGATTGCCATTTTGGAGTCAGGAAGGATTTTTTTTCCTTCTCTGAAGTAATTTGGAGAGGCTTTAAATTAGGTTTTTTGCCTTTCTCTGGATCAACTAGCAGTTAGGCAGGTTATATACAGTCATAAAAAGTTGAACTTGGTGGACGTTTGCCTTTTTTCAACCTAACTTACTATGTTACTTATTATGTAAAAACAGGAACTTATAGGCTGCTGGACAACAAGGCCTGACACAATTAGGGCATTAATCATAGAGCCTTAGAGCCTAAAAGCTCTCTCTCCTATTCATCTGTTCCTTGACTAGGGTTGCCACCTTTTCCTGAAAAAAATACCGGCCTTCCTATATATTTACCTTTTTTTCCTATTAATAACATTGGGATCAACCATCAAAAATACCGGCCAGGCCGGTAAAATACCGGCCAAGTGGCAACCCTATCCTTGACTGTCATACCCAAATATAATACCTGAAAGAGTATAATATGCACTACACATACATTTGTTCTAATATCTAATAAGGCTCATGTTCAGGTCTGGTCAAAGTCTAAATGAAAAAATCTATATAAAACATTAGTATATATTACTTGATGCAAACTCTGGTTTTCCTGAAATTGTATAGAAGAGGACACTTGGGCAGTTAATTTATGAACTGCTCCCAAAGATTGTGTCTTGGAACCAGAGGCTCACACAGAAGTAAGTTCTACAATGGAGACATTTTCTGCACATCACTACTCCCCACATAGTTTCAAAAGTCACTGGATACGTCCATATACGGTTGTTATAACTTTTCTATACAATATACTTTATATACTGTAGCAGCAGTGTTTTGATATTCCTACCCCCCCCCAGGAACACTGTTGCTACCCAAGGGGCAATAAGATGGCTTCCTTCTCCTGTTTCTCACTGGGGGGTCACTGAAAAGGAGTATGACAGTTTCTAGGGATGTATTGTTTGCCAATTCCTTACATAAGCATTACATTTTCCAACATATGAATAAAAATAGATGAGGGTCATTTATATATATTTAGAGACCCTGAGGGTAATGCATCTCCATGGGCAGTTCCCCGTGTAGTTTGGACACCTAGCGAAGGTTTAGTTAGTGACAGAAGTTATGTTATAGTCACTCCAGGAGCCAGAGTTAGAGGCAAAGTATTTAGTGAGCAACTTTCTAACTCCAAATTGGAGAGTAGTTGGGGTTAGCAAACAGGGACACGAATGTTTGGCACTCTCCCTGCTCCTGAGCTCAATGAGGAATCTTCTTTCAACACATGAAGATATATACCGCCTGAATGATGTGACCAAGATTTCCTGCCATGGTTCAATAAATAAATTATTTGTTTGAAGCAACCCCTGGACTTCTGTAACTTTCAACTTAGTTGACCTGTGCACCAGGATGTGCATGGGATCCACCTGAGGGTAAGGTGCTTAAATGGGAAACTACACATTACTGGGAGTTACAGGGAGTTGCCCACAGCCTAAGGGTATCCAGGATACACTGGCAACATGTCACACTACAAATTATACTTCTATAACACATCCAGTGGTGGCTTACATATTACACTACTCACCCTTTATAATTGACAATCAGTACTCACTGTTTATAAGGATATCATTTACAAGATATTCATGGCTTTTGTATATTATATATAAATACACTACACAAAAGCCATGAATATCCTGTAAATTATATCCTTATAAACTGTGAGTCCTGTGACTAAAATAACATCACTACTCACTAACGTATGTATTATTATAAATAAAGTACCCCTTGTTGTAAAATATGAGGATATTAGAAGTTACCTTGGAGTTCTGTTATCTGTATAAAAGCACAAGGCTGAACTTTATATGGTCATGGAACTCCTCGGTGACTTATAATATCCTTATATTT
>CM044435.1:17520973-17576590 GCA_024363595.1 Xenopus borealis | reverse complement strand
TGGGGTGACAGGTCCACTTTAAATATGTAAAGAAAAACTAAAATGTGAGGTTCTTCACAAATAAACAAAAAATTGTTTAAAAAAATACAAAATCATTTATTAGGACATGAGGCAAAAAAGCCTAATGTGTTTCGTGCCTATTGGGGCACTTACTCTATGAGTAAGTGCCTCGGTAGGCTCAAAACACATTAGGGTTTTTGTTTCTCATGTCTTAATAAATGATTCTGTATTTTTAACAAATTTATGTTGATTTTTGAAGACTGGGGCCATCTGGGAGTTCTTCTTATCATTTACTTTTGTTACTGAACTATCACATACTTTGATAGTGCTTACATTTTTTTCACTAGCGTTCTGCATCATTTCCATATTTTTGTTTCTGTTATATGAAATCTTATTATTATTGACCACTACTACCCTGCATTTTTAAGCTACTCTTTCTCCTAATCCAAATGTTATGGATATGTGAACCCAAAATCCACTGTGCTCTTAGTGGCCCCCCTCCTTTCACTAATGCAGTGTGTGGGGATGTTTTTCTCTATTATCGGAGGGTCTATTTCTGACCATCCAATACTTTACATTTGGTCAAACACAGGTTCATGGCAGCTCTCACACTGTTTGTATACTGTACATGCATGGTTAAAGCATTGCTCTTGTTTATTATATCATTACATATATTACACTTTGAATCTGTACAGTCAAATTATTTAGCATTCATTTATTTATTCATCTATTATATTTGGAAGTTTGAAAAGTGAAGCCAGAAATTACTGGAAGAGGAGGGGATTGGCTGTTGTTTAAATCATAAGGTTTCAGTGACTAGAATTTACCACTGTATTAACCCCATAGCATCTCAAGCTTTAATTGCTCTCCCGGTTCCCATTATGTCCCATGGTCCCATGGAAACAGAGATCAATGGGGACTGCAATAAAAATTGATTTTGCTCTGTTTTCATTCTGTTAAGCTATTGTCTCCATTGGTGTGGGTATAGAAACACTGGGAAGTCATTAACTCATGGGTTGTTGAAATGCATAGAAATACCCATTTACAGAAACAGATCATGTGTATAAAACATTATGTGTCAGGCAAGTTTGGTACAGAGGGGGCCAGTGTATACAATGTGCTTCTAGAGAGGGTGATGAACACACATACGAGGAAGAGACCTACAAAAGACATGTTTGGATGATGGGAGCTCACACATATAGTAACATAAGAGTACACTGAAGGGATGCCATGAGTGGATGGGTATGGCTATGTTGAAAGGTTTGCATCAGCATACTGTATATCAATGTAGGATAAGAAGACACTGTACTTGCTCAAGTCACTTGCCAATGCATTTTGTTCATTTTAGATAAAGAGTTTCCTTTACCGTCAGTTTCAAATGGTACTAAACAAATGTTTAAAATGAATACAATGCATTGGCGATAATGAGACTAGAACAAGTACAGTTTCTTCTTATCCTATATTATTATTTAATTCATGCTTCTGGGATTATAATATCATAACATCATAAATAAAGCACTATAACTGTATCACTGTTTTTCACCATCCCTTTCTATCAGCAAGGCCTCCTATCCCTGACTGTGTACTGATGTTTCTCGGAATAAATCTCAACAGATCAGCAAATGTTCCTGCCTGAACAGATGAGACGGCACATAATGTTAACGAGACATGTTTTTCTCATTAACTTTCTGACCGCAGCTACTGGCACAACTGTACATGCACTGTACCAATTGGATCAGTTAATTGGGCACCATTAATCATCCCATTCTTTATTAAGCTATATGGACAGATTAAGCAGGGACTGTGGTTATCACGATACCCTGCAAGTGACTGCTGTGAATATGACTGTTTATCTCAAAAGATAGCCTACTACAATCCTTTTACAATGCAAAGATTTTAGTTTTGTAGGTTATAGGCAGAAAGGAACGGAATTCACCTACATTTTCCAATGTTTATAATGGCTCCCTCATTTCTCTTAATGCAAATTAATCTCCATTTCCAGTATATGGTTATTAAGTTAAACTGGACTGTAGTCAGGATGACCTTGGCACTTTTTGGTGATGAATCCTACAGCCTTGGGCCAGTCAGTTGATCTCCCTTTTCCTCACATATTAACTTAGAGTGCATGCTCTACAGTATAGGAACTCTGACCATTTGGAGGTCACTCTAGCAATATCTAGGCCAGTGATCCCCAACCAGTAGCTCGCGAGCAACATGTTGCTCCCCAAACCCTTGGATGTTGCTCCCAGTGGCCTCAAAGCAGGTGCTTATTTTTGAATTCCAGGCTTGGAGGCAAGTTTTGGTTGTATAAAAACCAGGTGTACTGTCAAATAAGGTCTCTTGTAGGCTGCCAGTCCACATAGGGGTCATCAAATAGCCGATTACAGCCCTTATTTGGCCCCCATAAAGTTTTTGCATGCCTGTGTTGCTCCCCAACTCTTTTTATTTTTGAATTGCCTGATCTAATTACAGCATGTAGATAAACAAGCAATGACCAATATTACTTTAACGTACAATGGGTGCAGGGCCAGTGCAGAAACAGATACATACAGTTGCAATAGACTAAATATGGTCATTGCACTGTTGAGCTTACATGTTTGGGGTCTATTTAGTTCTGTTAAAGTGATAGTGGCACATATCTATGAAAACCCCGTCATAGCCCCTTTGCCTCCTCTCTAGCCCTCAGGTTATTAACTTGTGTTGAGTCCTAAGGCTGATGCCACATGGGGGTTGATCTCGGCCTGTGAAAAACTTCCATCCTGGATACAGGCACATGTGGTAGATTTTGGCGTGGAATTTTCATGCACCGTACATGCCTGCAGATGAGCTGATGCAACTGTTCTAGGTGCAGGCAAAAGCTAATGGCGGGCCTAATTCCTAACTATTCCAATTTCCATGGTATGGTCCCAATTTTGACAGCTCAACCCACAGTCCTGGGTTTGTAAAAGTATGTAAAGGCCACAGAAATGAACAGGCTAATTAGGGGTGTGGGCACAAAATGGACATGGTCAAAAATATCCCCCCCCCGCTCCGTGTGGCAAATATATTTGTCCCTCTTTCTATTCACAAAATGTTGGATGGTATGATAGAGCCCCTATATGGCATTAGCCTAATAGGCTGTGGCCTCCAGCCTAAGAAACGTCTTGTCCCCAATGACAAATTTACTCTCAAAGCTGCTGTTTGTGTTCATTATCGACATATATTATGTTACATATATTAAATAAAAAATAATATTATATGGAATATATTAATAACACAGGAAGACTGAGGGCAGTTTTGCAATGACAATATAGTAACACATTCACTTTAATTACAGTTAATTTTCAAGGGTCCTATTGACTGGCTATATACGTTGTTTCACTTCTATTTTTCTGCAGCATATTTCCGATTTTACAGCTATCTGCCAAATATCATCCATAGTAGGATTGCTTTATTTTGCTGCACACAGCTCATTTTAATTTTGGTTTAGCCATTGCTTATTTGCATTTTGAAAGTTTATTATAGTCTATTTCCCCCCCTGGCTGCTTTACTGTTTATGTGGATGGAGCCACTCAGTAAATATCTACATAATGTATCGGTAACATAAATATTATAAATGGAAGGACAAGGTCTCATTTACTGTACTAAAGACTGAAATTACTTGTTTAAATAACCTAATGTTGAAAAAACAAAATGAAAAAGAATGTGCTAATTGCTCTGAAGAAGCAATACACAGGAGTATATCACATTGTCATGATAAACATTCAGGGGAATTCAGAGTACTCACCCACTAGGTCCTGGTCTCTGAGCCTGTGAGATATGCCAGTCTGCATTAGGTTGTGCCTGCTGAGAGAAACAAAATGGTGTGTTGAATGGCTGCTCTTCAGGTTTACACCTTGGGGAACATTACATTGCTCCATACATTGCCCCAAACAGTATTTAAGTGTGTACAGTAAAAGAGTTTCCCCCTGCATGGCCAAATTTTTTTTATCAGGTAATGTATATCAGAAAAGCATTCCTATTTACTGTTAATAGAAGAAAATAGCTTTTTTTTTCAAGTCATTGCACACCTGAGGCTTTTCAGTAGATATGCACTGAATCCCTATTTGGGATTCAACCTAATCCTTCGTTAAAGATTAGGCCAAATATCACATGAAATCTGAATCCTATTTTGCATATGGGCATGTCAAGTGATTTCTCTTCCTCCTAATTTACATATGCAAATTATGATTCAGATTCAGTTCGGCCAGGCACAAGGATTCAACAGAATCCTGCTAAAAAAGGCCAAATCCTGTCCGAATCCCAAACCGACTCCTGGATTTGGTGCATTACGCTTATCTTTTTTTAAGAGAGGCAATAAAAACAGCATTCCATTGTACATTACAGATTCCTAAACAGAAAATAAACAGCATTCATTATATTTTCTTTACCCCAGTGTTATCTTTTAGGTTGGTAGCATTCCAGATGATACTGGATATGGGAGACCGCAAAATAAGAATGCTTACACCTTCTTAATTCACACAGTAACAAATAAAATGCACTTTAGATTTACTCTAGTGTCTGAACAGACTACTCTGTTTAAAAGTAAATATGCCCTGGGTATCCTTCACACATATAATTATTTATACATTTTTTCATCAGTAGTGACTGTATAGTTTTATGGTTTCATAGAACCACGTTGCTTAGTATTGATGCATTCAGTTGAGCCATTAGGGCTGCTTCTACCTACCTACAACCTTTCCACCAAGCCGTAAAGTATACTAAAGCTGGCCATAGACGCAACAATCATCATACGAATCGAGGATTTTCTGTATGATCGTGTGTGGAGAGTCCCAACATTTATTGTCCAGCGGAGATCGGTTGTTTAGTCAGTCGGACAGGTTAGAACATTTCTGTCGGCTGCCGATAATATCTCTGTGTGTATTGCCGATCGTACGATTTTCAGTGGGAGATTGTCACTAGGTTTTGTCGGACACAACTGAAGGTTAGTGGCAGTTTGAATCCTTGAACAATCGGACTTCCCCATCTCCCGACCTGCCACTAACCTTCAGTTGTGTCCGACAAAACCTAGTGACAGTCTCCCGCTGATAATCTTTGTGTCTATAGACAGCTTAAGCCATAGGACATCAATTTTCTAATATATATTTAACAGATCAGTGGAAAGGTTTCAGTTCTATTCACATTAACTCCCATAGTTACATGCACTTTATAAACTTTCTTTAAGCATTTCTGTTTGTGAGTGTAGTGCAATTCAGAACAGCTGGCTGTGTCACAGGATTACTTTCCATTATAAACCAGTTTGCTATTAATATACCAGCTTCAAAAGCAGCCAGTGAAGCCGGGCAATTCCCTGCACTTGTCACAGCTTTTGTCACACACTGCTGGTGAGAGAAACACGGCCCAACAGATTTCCCCCACCCATCTGAGATTTGTAGAAATTCATACATCTCACTGTTGGGGAAGTTGTAGTTGTAGCTATAGTTATGTACCTATGCATTCATGAACTTATATCTACAACATCTACAGTTTATCATCATTTTCATAAAAAAATATTTTGTTCCATGAATGACCCTTTACATATTTTGGGCACACAAATGTAGGCAATGCAACAGAGTGTGCAAATTAGGCTACTGGCCTAATTACGTATAAGAACCAATCTGCAAACAGAATTTACCAAGTACCCTGTTTAAAGGTAAACATCTTAGATTTTTCCTATCCGCAGTTTGCTACAATCCATTTTCAACCAGGGTGCCATCCTTTGACCTTTATTTGATAAACCTCTTATTGGTTGCTACAGGCTATTGCCAAAGTGCAAACTTAGTTGGGATCATTTATAAAACACTGGGCAAATTGGCACCTGGGCAGTTACCCATAGCAACCAAGGAATGATTAACTTTTTTGGCTTGAATTCCTGGGAGCAAATTGGTCCAGTGTTTATAAATGATCCCCAGTGCTTGTTATTATACTGGAGGGATAGGGACTGATGTAACTTGATCAGAAACACTTCTCTTGTCTCCATAGGACCAGATCTAATCCAATGACAAAAACGAACTATCCATTCCAAATTTATCCAAACATTTCAACTTGATAAACCATATATAAACTGTAATGTAGTTGCTTCTTTACCAAGGTTATGCAGCATATTGTGCCCAGAGTTGGGCAGTCTATTATGTTTTCTACCCAGGATTCTCTATTTACAGTTATTAATATTCTCTTTTTGCTACAGACAGGCTGCAGTTGCAAAGTTCTCTGACTAACATGCTCCTTTCTATTTGCCAGTGTTCTACAGTCACTTGCAGAAAATGATTACATGTGACAGCCTACAAGCTTTTCTGAAATCCCATTAAGGAAAAGCTCTTTCCAGAACCAGCATCTCCTCTAACTCATGAAAATGATGCACTTTGCATTATTAAGAGATTCCCCGAACTGGATTGGTAGCTCAAATGACATTAAATGACATTATCATGCAGAGAGAGCAGGGGGCATGAAAACAAGTAGGCTGTCTTCTTCTTTTTCCTCTTTCAAAATGCAATTATCCAGTGGAAATTTACAATGTGTTACATTTTAAAGAAGTAAGAATCATAGAAATCAAAGAAAATAATGAACTCTCTGGAGGTAATGTTATGAAATTTACAATGTCTGCATCATCAATAATAATTGATATCAACCAGTCAGCAAGTAGCATTTACTGGTTACCTGGTTGATAACAAACATTTGATCACCTGCTATGAGTTACTAGTCCTGGCAACTGTCATTACATCAATAAAATATGTAATGTATGCATACTCTGCTTTATGCAGCTGAATATTCCCTTATAAAATAGAAATATCTGTGATGAAGAGATTACATAAAATTATAAGCAGAAAAAGACATGAAATCTGTGCACTGCTTGGTCTACAATGCTAATTTAGAGAATTAGTTCTTTTAGAAATGCTTTTAAGGATGGCATTTTTCCTTGATATCCAAAATATGAGATAATTAGGCCAGTTTAGCTATTTATTATACAAAATACACCATACCAAAACACCCCATATTTTAATAATGAACCACAAAAGTCAGGATCTCAAAGGCCTCAGTTTATACAGACGGTGGGAAAAGAGGTGCAGAAAAGGTGCACTTCAGTTGCAATTGGTATTCGTTTACTAACCGTCTAAAATTGAGCAGAATTAAAAAGCACTGTAGTGTTGGTGAGGAGAAACAAAGAACACTCATCTATAGTGAGCACTTTGGCCTTGCATTTTTTGTAGGCCAAATGTTCTGAAAAACATGGCCTATTACATGGATCTGGGACCACTCCAGTGTACTCCTATATGAAGTGACTCCACATTACCAACTGTCTTGTTATTCCAACAACTCAGAGTTTAGAACCAGCTACAGGCAACATCATCATCATCATTTATTTATATAGTGCCTACAAGTTATGCAGTGCTTTACCTTAGTTTAAACAGGCGAGGAACAAATGGTGAGTAACAAACAAGGGTTTACAGAGTACAATAGTATTAGAGGGCCCTATTCGCAACACACAAAGAAAGACCAGCCCTATAGACGGTAGAGAGAGAATGTCAGACTACAGGTAAATAAAGTCTCAGTTTTGTGCAGATACACTCAACATCAAATATTAGCTTAGATCAAGTACAGGACCTAGCTGTCATTTCACATCTGCAATCCGATGCTCCCATTACTTTAACAGAATCAGCACCATTCTAGATAATTGAACATGCATTATATCCTCAAACGGGCCTATTTGTCAGGCTGTGTACAAAAATCAGCAATAAAAACACCACACATTGCTGACTGAAATGTGTCATTTGTCATTTCTGGCCAAATGAATAAAGTAAACATTTTACCATCAAACTGAATTTAAGGACAATATATCTCTACTGCTGGAAACATTTACTTCCAGAGCACTGTAGATTCTCCAAGCTTTTACATTTTTCTTGGCAAAAATGTCAGTCAAAGAGTTCAAAGCACAGAGATGCTACCCATCTGGTATTGAACACTTGTTCTGGTCAAAACTGCCTTTCAGGGTTTTAGAGTTCACAAACCTGGCCAAAACTCCCGCAATACAACTTCTAAGTTAGACCAATACCTGTCCATTACAGCATTGTCCCATCCACTGATGTCATAACCATGCTACTAAAGATCCTCACCCTTGATGTTATGCATCTGTCCCCTAACACCATATTCAATGCCCCCTGACCTCACTGAAATGTGGCCACCATAAAAATACATTTTCAGGACCAGGAACTTGTACTGCTTGAGAATGTTTTGTTACCTGTAAAGTCTCTTTCCACCTATAACCTCCTGGTAAAGTATCCTCACTCGTATTAACCAAGTCCTTCAGTTGAGGGAAATTCAGTGATCTCATTATGTTTAGGGTTCCACTGTCAACATTTGGTGTATTGGCCAATAGGTAACTCTGGCTTTGTTGCCCTGCAGAAGCCATAGATACTTCAAAATATTGTAAGGTTCCATTTGGGTCCAGCTGCAAAGTTTTGTGCGTATGGTCCAAGTACTGGGTTGACTGTGACTGGTGAAAACAGCAGCATTCACATTTAGCAAATTTACTTTTTCTTCTAATACATTTTGTCAGTAATATTAAAAAGGTAACCGCGGACACTATGCTAACAGCAACTAGAGCGATCACTAAATACAGGGTCAGATCATGCCTTTGTTTAGTGTTGTCAGTAATGGCTATATCATTGGAGAAAATGCTCTGCTTATGAACATAATCATCTAATGAAATGATTAATGTAGCTGTGGATGACTTGGGAGGGTTTCCATGGTCTTTAACTAAAATGAAGAGTTTTTGTAAGGTAGGATCTGTATATTGAATGTTTCGGGCCAACTTGATTTCTCCTGTGTGTGGAATTATTTTAAATAGGTCAAAACTGGGCACTTCAGTTAAGTTGTAGGTGAGCCATGCATTGTACCCTGAATCTCCATCCACAGCTACGACTTTACTTACTAAAGAACCAACTGGCAGATCTTTTGAGATTGGCAGTGGTGCTTGGAGATGTTGGGATGCCTCTGGAAACAATATTGTAGGGGAATTATCATTGTCATCCAAGATGTATAAGTGAATTGTAATATTTGAGGAACGCTTTGGAGATCCAAAATCCTCAGCTGACACAGTAAACTCAACATGTTGCACCTCTTCGTGATCAAAAGACTTTTGGGCATAAATGTTTCCATTGTGTTTATCAATGTAAACAAAAGTTGAAGTAGGTGAACCATCTATAAGCCTGTTATATATAGAATACTCAATGTGGGCATTTTCTCCTTCATCTTTATCCAAAGCAGACACTGCATGGAGCAGAGCACCAGGCTTATTGTTTTCCCTTATATAAATACCAGTTGGAAGTTGTTGAAATGTCGGAGGGTTATCATTGGCATCAGTGATTTTCAGATCAATTGTTGCCTCAGTTTGAAGCTGAGGGAATCCCATATCTCTGGCAGTCAGCTGAACTGTATATTGCTCATCAAGCTCTCTGTCCAGTAATTGATTGGTGATTAAGGAATAATGGTTTTGAACAGACACAATCTCAAATGGAAGTCTGGGAGAAATTTGTAAGTTCACTTCTCCATTTTTACCAGAATCTTGGTCTTTAACACTGAAGAGAAACACAGTTGTTCCAATGGGGATATCTTCCGGAACAGAACTGACAAAGGATGATAAAATAATTTCAGGAGCATTGTCATTCAAATCCTCAATATCCACTTGAACAATGCAATGTCCTTCCATTTCAGGTACCCCATGATCTCTAGCTATTACAGAAATTTCATAAGACGTTTGATCTTCATAGTCAACCTTTCCTTGAACACGTATCTCGCCTGTTTGTTGATTCAAGCTGAATACATTTTCAATGTTCCCTGAAGTCTGATCTTCATAATAGTAACTAATTTCTCTGTTTGGTCCTTCGTCTTTGTCATCTGCATGTAACTGTATTACTAGGGTATTAAATGGTGAGTTTTCTTTTAAGGTAATTTTGTAGACAGCGCTATCAAATATGGGAGGGTTGTCATTAGAGTCTAGAACAATGACAGATATTAAGATAGTTCCAGATTTCGGTGGATTGCCACCATCAAAGGCAGTGAGAACTAACTGGTAGCCATCTTGTTCTTCTCTATCCAAGGCTTTGTCTAGCACGAGCACGGGAAAAGGTTTATCATCTTTCCTGTTCTGTAGAGCTAAAGAAAAATATTGATTGTCAGCCAATTTATATGCACTGACAGCATTAGTTCCCACATCTGAGTCTTGAGCTCTTTCCATGGGGAATCGGGAACCAACAGCCGCCAGTTCCGTCATTCTTATGATGCGCTCTGTGTTATGAAAATGAGGGGCGTTGTCATTGATATCTACAATCTCCACTTCCAGGCGAAACAACTCCAAAGGTTTCTCAATAATAATTTCCACTGGAACCATGCAACTTGTAATTAATCCGCATAGCTTTTCTCTGTCTATTCTGCCTTTCACCACAAGAGTGCCACTCTCCAGATTCAGGATAAAGTATTCCATGGTTTTCTCTGATGCCAGACGTAGTCCTCTTTCAGAAATACTCACAGTGTTTAGTCTGAGATCCTGAACAACATTTCCTATAAAAGTCCCAGGCTCTGATTCTTCAAGTACAGAATATCTCAGCTGAGCAGAGATGTAGCTCCAATTTAAGACAGAGAATAAAGATAATACTTGTAATTCCCAACTCGGCTTCATCTTCATTTAAAAGGTCAAAATCTTGAATTTAGTACTACAGGGTGGGTTTAGATAACAGTATTTTCAGGCTTGTTTTTGCTTTACTGAATGAAACTGCACTCTTCTTACTAGTGTCCTCAATGAATAAGGTTTGCTTAACTGCTGCTATCTCAGGACACATGCACAAACACACACACACGGATTCCATTCCAAGATGTACTTAGTTACATGTCACAAAGTAGAGAGATAATGCTGCCATCTAGTGGCTGTTTCAAAATTATCACACTTTACCCCTCTAGCCAAGCTTCTAAGTATACTCTAAGAATATTCTTAAGTATATTCTAAGAAATCATGGCCTACATTTCCTGTCTAAAAAACCCAGAAACCTTAAAAAACCTATTCAGATTAGGTAACACATGATCAACCTACAGTAAAAGTAATTTCTAGTTACTCAAATTAGTTAGTTTCAAACACATTAGTGAATTATGGTTTTTCTACTGTATGTGTTCTAGCTCAGCAAAGTCAGCATATGTTCAAATACATTTATGAACCTTATAGCATTTAGGTATATATCACAGAGAGAGAGATACTGAATTTATGGGAAATTTAAAAATGCCCAGCATGTTTGCACATTCATTATATGTCTTATACCATCAACTCCCACATTACAGGAGAGGAGAAAAGTCATTGTTTTTTCATGAAATATACATTTTTCTTGAGCTTCGTCTACCCTCGCCAACATGTGGCAGGCTTATATATTTTTACGCATTTATATACATTGAATCTGGTCTTTGCATAGCCAACATGTAACATCCTAGAAAAGACTTTTGCACCCTGCATGCACCAGCTAATCAGCATTTAAACTGCACATTGTAGATTAGACTGCTTTCAGTACAGTCATGCAACCTGAATTAGTGAACATCCAAGTAGGTTGCATTCTAAGAGTATGTGTAGATGTTATTTCTTTGAGGGTAGGGAAGTTTATTTCAAGTTGCTCAGTTATATAAGGCCTTTCAATACAATTCAGTTATTTATCAAATGTATTCAAGTATTTAGCATATAGCAAACAGTTATGGTAGAATGGATATTTCTGATAAATAAAAGAGCATTTTGTAACATTTATTTGCATCAATAATACTAGTATATCTGAGATATTTACAAACCTCCAAATTACATAAAGTTTGCTTTTAAAATGGTTAAAATGGAATTTCTTATACTCTGTAATAATAAAACAGTATCGTGTACATGATAACTAAGATGCATGAATACACATTGCTGGCAAAACAATCCTATTGGGTTTATTTAGTAGCCTTAAGGTATGGGGATCCAAGTCAAGAAAAAAATACCAAAAACTTCAGGTTTTAAGCATTCGTATAGTCAATAACTATAAAGGAGCATATATTTGAAATCTGTACTTGATTTTCAACACTGGCCCATAAATAATTATTAATTATAAATCAATTATTGACACTGTTTCTCATTGTAGGACCCCCATACAAATGTGAATTTAGGACATAGATGACCTTATGAATAGCTGATCCATAAATATGTAGGCAGTATGTGTAGCTCTGGCAGTCATATATAAATGCATAGTACTTCAATGTTCAGAAATAATGAATAGTTCATGGTTTAAGTATGATACTTTGGAGGAAATTCTGCTGTTACCAATTTTTAATTTCATATACAAGAAGATTTAAACACAAACATTTTTTGATTAGGTTAGTGCAGAGCCTATAAAAAGATACATGTATTGAATATATAGATACTGAATATAAAGATACCTGTCCAAATATAAGAAGCAGGGCAAAAAGCACATGCTCCATTAATTTTCTATCATTCCACCAGGGGACACTGTTTCACATTGGTATGCAACTGGTTGTGCAGATGAACAAAAGCTTCTATCAAAAAATATAAGTCATAAGTTCATCACCAGCTTAAATGAACAACGCTTTATTAAACCATTATAGTAAAATAAACACATTTGAACATTTTGTTCCTTTAATGATTGTAATATAGATCATTTAACTATCTACAATGTTGGCAATGTCACAGCATTATTTGTTTTGCTCCAGTCTCAATTATAGTCATAGTATAAAAACTCGAGTCACCCTTTGCGTTGGGTTCATCATCTCTGACAGGAGACCTCTACATTGCACACGAATAAATGTTTCACACTAAGACAGGTATCTAGATTGGAACATACAAAGACACGCATAATATGGCTTATGTTCTTTGAAAGTAGGCAATAAGGACAGGGTGCCAATATGGGGTCAGGACCTGCACCTCATGATGCTCGCTAACTTGGAGGACAGAGACCTATGGCTATTTGCATACAACCAAAACAGTGTGCAAAAAAAAGGAGGCTTTTTGCTTTCTGCATCCAGCTTTACATATGAGATATAGTTACATACAAAAATATAAATGATACAAAGTAAAGAGAGTCCTCTAAAAGAATAATGTGAAATGTCTAACAGTAACACATGTAATGCGCTCTGGAATATAAGTAGGCCAATCTTTACAGGAGACACCTATATTAATAATAATGATTCCTATAGATTAAACCTCTACTTCTAACCTTGGTACATAACAGGACACTAAGGAAAGTATTTAGTAACAATGAAGACAAACATCACACATGTCCCATAGTAACCAATCACCGGTGATGTTTGTCTCCAATTTTAATAAAAATGCCACCAAGAGGGCAAATAAACATTACAAATTACCAAATACATCCTGGTCCAAATAAATAAATCTGAACTTTAACACTAAAGTTCAAGTATGATGGAAAAAGAATGATAATAAAATTATAGTGAAGTATATAATTTACTATAACCTCATATAATTTACTATAACCTCACCTGTTTAGTACTATCAAATGAAGAGAATCATTGATGTAATGATTTCTTATTCCTGAATAATCTGTGTCCAGTAGGGTTTCTGTTGGAATACCCTGAACAGGTTTTAGGAATGAAAATTAATTTTGCATTGAGTCAATTGCTACACACATAGGATTGTGGAAGCGTCAATGTCCCATTGTTATATATGAGCAAATACATTCTGCTCCATATAAATAAATGTGGACCAATTCCAAGTATGATGGAAAAAAGAATGATAAAAAATTATATTAAAGTACATCATTTACAATAACCTCACCTGTTTAGTACTATCAGATGAAGAAGAACCATTCATTGAATTATATCCAATTCCCGAATCATCTGTGTCTATTAGGTTTTCTGTTGGAACACCCTGAACAGTTTTCAGGAATGCAAATTCATTTTCCGTTGAGTCAATTGCTACACACATATCATAGGAGTATGGAAGTGTCAATGTTTCATTGTTAAAGTTAGCTGGGAACCTAAGTCCTGCTTCTGTATATAACCCTGTACCGATTGGTCCAAATGTTTTAGCCTGGGATGATTTTCTGCATTTTGATATGATTGCAAACATAACAGTCAACGTGAATAGAAATGAAATCAATGCCAAGGCTACCACCAAGTAAATGTCTAAATTTGTCTGATTATCTGAGTTTTGGTATTGGTTCTTCATTTTAGGAATATCTTGCTGAAAATTTTCGGCAATAACAAGGTTCAAAATTATAGTAGAAGATCGTGGTGGGTTTCCATTGTCCTTCACCAAGACAATGACTCTGTGTTTCATTGTCTCTTTCTCCTGAAAAACATGCAAAGTCCTAATTTCACCAGTGTGTCGACCAATGCTAAAGTAAGATATTTCTGATGGTTGTAGAAATTGATATGATAACCAGGCATTGTGTCCAGAATCAGCATCTACCGCAACCACTTTAGCTACCAGATCCCCTTTATTCGATGACTGAGGAACTATTTCAAAATGAGCAGAATCATCTATCCCAATAGAAGGGTATAGAATCTTTGGAGAATTATCATTGAGATCTGTAATGCATATTTTAACAGTGGCAGAGCTATTTAAAGGTGGAGCTCCATTGTCTTTAACCATTACTTGAACATCAAATTCCTTCATTTGCTCATAATCAAATGGTTGCTGTGCATAGAGAATTCCTGTCATAGAATTAATGGAAACATAAGACGATATTAGGAAATCATCATTATTTTTGTTTATAATAGAAAACATAACTTTAGCATTTTCATCTAGATCAGGGTCAGAGGCTTGAACCTGGAATAGTGAAGATCCTATTGGATTATTTTCTGGAATATATACAACATAGTTAGTTTGGTCAAAAACAGGTGGATTGTCATTCACATCTAGTATCAGCAGCTTAATTGTTTTGATGGTTGATAGTGGAGGGGAACCTCTGTCTGTAGCCTTAATAGTAATATTGTACTGTTGCATTTCTTCTCTGTCCAAGGAACTTGTGGTCAGCAGTTTGTAATAGTTGCTAGATGAGGATGTTAATTCAAAAGGAAGAGATCCAGTAATGTGACAAAATACATTTGCATTTTCTCCAGAGTCTATATCTCGAATATTTATTAATGCCACTACTGTGCCAGGTACAGAATCCTCAGCAATGCTGTTAGACACTGATGTCAGAACCATTTCAGGTGCGTTGTCATTTGAATCTAAAATTTGGACAACTACCTTAGCATGTGAAACCAACCCACCACCATCAGCTGCTTCCACATTCATTGCATAGGCTTTTGTTAGCTCAAAATCAAGTTGGCCATTGGTCCTTATTTCACCAGTCTGAAAATCAATAGTAAATGTTTGCTCAGCAATTTTGGAGATGTGGCTAAAAGAATAGGTAACGTGTCCATTTACACCTTCATCTTCATCAGTAGCATTCATGCGAATCACAAGGGTGTTCACTGGTGCATTTTCAGTTAGACTCACTTGGTACAGCTCTTTGGAAAATATTGGGGCATTGTCATTGACATCGGTAACAATTATTTTAATCATGGCTGTTCCAGTTTTAACAGGATTACCTCCATCTGAAGCTGTTAAAATTATTCTAAGATTTGATTGCTTTTCTCTATCTAAAGGCCTCTCTAAAATTAATTCTGGAAATTTTCTGCCATCACCACTTGTTTTTACATTAAGTTTAAAATATTCATTTTCGCTGATTTTGTAAGTCTGGAGTGAATTCATACCAATGTCAGGATCCAGAGCATTACCAAGAATAAAATGTGTTCCAGGTGGTGTCAGTTCTGAAATTTCAAAACTCATGGTATTTTTAGAAAAAAATGGTGAATTGTCATTTATATCCTGAATCTCAACTTCTACATGAAAAACATTCAAAGGATTTTCAACCACTGCTTCAAGATTTAGTGAGCAGATAGGTGTCATTTCACAGATTGTCTCTCTGTCTATTCTTTCTGCAACATACAGGTTCCCATTGTCTAAATTCACAGTAAAATGATTCCCATCAGTAACAGATGAAATGCGGAATTTTCTATTTATTAGATCCTGGATATTTAAACCTAAATCTTCAGCAATATTTCCTACCAAGTAGCCCTTCTTTTCTTCTTCAGCAATTGAGTAGCTGAGCTGAGCAGTGATTGTCTTGCACAGACAACAAAATAAAAGGAAATACAGTACTTGCCATTTCATTGTCCATTCAGTCCACTTTTCTTTGATTTTCTGAAAATCCATTACAAAGTTGAATCTTCCTAGATTAACTGACAGTAAAAAATGTTAAAAAAAAAAATGTTAAATCCACTGGTGTCTGAATTAATAATTATGAAACACATCCACTCAGGTTGGCAGCTTGTGAACATGAAGATCCAGTATTAAAATGAATGTGTTTTCCACAATCAGTACTGCCTGGCTGTTGGAAACTTACATGAATCTCCACCATTAGGTTTTCCACCTTACTGGCCAATAGCGGCACACTGTGTCTCAACAAAGAACTGCAGGCTAATTGCTTTTACTATATTAAGATTGTCACAAAAAAAACTAAAAGTTTTAATGAACAGGAATGCTCCAAAATGGCTTCTTACAGTGAGATATTTTGTTCACTTTTTATATTAGTAAGATATTTTATATTATACTTTAAATACTATTATTACAATATATAACATTATGATTATTCAGAAGCCTCCCTTTAAGGACATATCCACGTTTCTCCATTTTAAGGATTTGATGCTTCTGCTCCATTTATGTAATAGTCCATAAAGTCATAAAGTGCTTATAATGAAATTATTAGCGCTTATACATTAGAATACATCTCTTTTTCACCTAGGGAGAAGTTTAGGTGGGTGTAAGTCAACATCAATATATTTTGATCCCTGTAAGGTCAAAATTCAGCATAATTTCCTTCTGAAAGTTTTAATACAGAATTTGCATTTGATTAAACAGTATAATAATATCTATCATCTTAATTAGTTTTATATATATATATATATATATATATATATACATACATACACGTATTTAATTTAGGCACAGGCAATATGTGTACACAATACATACAGTAGGTGTAGGGACACATTTATTACAATTGAAACTGGTAGCACAGCACTATAACAAGTTCTTAAGCCCCTCAAAAGAATAAGAATTGCATTATTTTTTTTTCAAAAGTTTGAAAACAATTGTGCAAAGTATTCTGCATCCTTAATCTTGTTGGAGAATTGATTTTTTAGCCATCAATAATTATGCTCCTAAAAATAAAATTGACCTATATATATATTATAAAACTTTGGAACCACATTGATTAATTCTCATTGTTGAGAAACGTCTTTCTAATGAAACAAGAGGAAAATCTACAATCTGTTCACATTGGAGATTTGCACAATGTTTCAACTGCACAAACAGTCCACAATCTAGTTGTAGAGTCATTAAGTTGAAGTACCGCTGATGCATTGCACAATACATGGGTGGAGAGAAAATATCATTAAGGTAGAAAGATAAAAATTCAAAACATTGGAGTGAGTACAATGTGTTAGGCCCATTTGTCTAACATTCCCCATATGCAATGCAGAGACTTAATTCAGTTGTGCACCTTGTAGATCAGAGGGCTGCACACCACCATGGAATATTCAGCAACATGATTTTTGTTTAAACAGTCAATAATTTTGTATTGACAGTCAATATCCACTATTATAACTGTAACAGCAAACACATTCTATATATTTCAATTCTGTAACCAGAGTGGGATACTGGTAAGATAAAATTGGACCAGATTCTCCTGCCTCCACAAAGAAACTAAAGGCACAAGATGATTTTTGAGTCTTGATGATTAAAGAGAAACTGTCATGGGAAAACATGTTTTTTTTTTTTTTAAACACATCAGTTAATAGTGCTGCTCCAGTAGACTTCTGCACTGAAATCCATTTCTCAAAAGAGCAAACAGATTTTTTTCATATTCATATTCAAAGTGGTTCCACTGGATACAATATACAGAATCACCAGGATATTTGACTATGATAACCTAAGATGCAAAACTAAAATAGTTTCATCAAAGAGACCCTTGACAAATGACAACTGACAAATTATAAACAGATCTAAAATTGAATTAACCTCCCCTCTGCCCACTACCATAATTCTGGAATACTAGAACATAGATGCTGTAGAGGCTACCTGCCCAAGAAGTTTTGTATGTCTCTTTACTGTCCAACAACTGATACATGATACATGCACTTCAGAATGGCAAAAATATGATTGGACAATAATGTGCCTGTAATAAGCTATGTATAACTTGTCAACACCTCATGTTACAAAAGCGATCTGTTTTTGAGTCCCCTGTATTTTGCAGAAATTGAAATAAAATAAAGAATTAAAAAAAAAATATGATTTAGAATATCTAATATAAGTAATTCAAAAAAACTGGACTTGCTGAAAAAATTTAATGAAGATGTTTCAGTGCTCATCTGAGCAGCTTCTTCAGTTCAACTGACTGGTGCGCGGAGTTCTCGGCATATAGACTTTTCCAACAATCCAATCATAACGGCATATGGTAACTCTTCAGAGAGGTGACACCTAAAATTCAGAGGTGTTGATCCTGTGTAGTTACTGTGATAGGATTCCCAATGTGTCATGCAACTCCTAGAAATATGTGTTACTTGTTAGAGTTGCATGAATGGATGTGTGAAAACACCGCCTGTCTGCTACATACAATGCTGTTCTAACATCTGTACCCCAGCGGTTTCAGAACACTTCACACATCCATTCATGCAACTCCTCACACCAGTCTGTTGAACTGAATAAGCTGCTCAGATGAGCAGTAAAAGGTCTTCATTTAAAATTTTCAGCAAGTCCAGTTGGTTTTTTTAATTACTTATGTATATTACATATACTAGGACCTGGATGAATGAAAATCTTCATAGTCATTTGATTTAGAAGTTAGTCAAGCTTGATGCATATTATAAGAATCATAGATATGTATGTATACATATAGGAAATATATCTGGGAACCCAGCATCCAAAAAGCTCAGAGTTAAGGAAAATCTATCATAATTTCCAATCTTAGCAAATTATTCTATTTTTTGTATTGGTTCATTTTTGCTTTGTAGCAATAAAACCAAACCTTGTACCACTAGCATAAATCCATATTGGTGGCAACACAAACCTGTTAGTAGCTGAAGCAGTGTTCCATTACATGACTTACATGCAAAAACAACATTTCCATTACAGTAACTGATCTCTACTGTCTCTCCTTAATGATTGAGAGATTAAGCAAAGTCAGAGATTGATAAACTGGTAGACAAACTAGAGTAACATTTTATGGCACAGACCGCAACGTCTAGGAAGATCAAAAAAGAAATTTGCTTAGTAAGTAAAAACTCACCTGGGTACTCAGATCAGATGAATATGAATTATTTCCAATGCCTGAATCAACCGTGTCTACTAGGTTTTCAACCGGAACATTCTGAACCGGTTTGAGAAATGCAAATTCTTGTTCTGTTGTGTCTACAGCTACGCACACATCATAGGGGTATGGAAGTGTCAGTGTTGCATTATTAAAGTTACCTGGGAACCTGGCTGGGGACTGACAATATAAGCCTGTAGTTAAAGGCCCAGATGTTTTAGCATGGGTAGATCTTCTGCATTTTGATATGATGATTAGCATGACAGTCAGAGTGAATAAAAATGAAATGAAAGCCAATGCTACAACCAGATAAATATCTAAATTTGAGGTATTGGAATTATGGAAGTCAGTTTTAATATCTTGAATGTCCTGCTGAT
Organism: Xenopus borealis; assembly: GCA_024363595.1. Lineage (NCBI taxonomy): Eukaryota > Metazoa > Chordata > Amphibia > Anura > Pipidae > Xenopus > Xenopus borealis. Next base: position 17,556,804 of record CM044435.1, on the reverse strand, counting down.
AACCTTCAGAGATAACAAGGTTTAAATTTATAGTAGAAGATCGCGGGGGGGTTCCATGGTCCTTCACCAAGACAATAGCCTTGTGCCTCAGGGCCTCTTTCTCTTGAAAAATATGCAAAGTTCTGATTTCACCTGTGTGTCGACCAATGGTAAAGTAAGATGGTTCCGAACCTTGAAGAAACTCATATGATAGCCAAGCGTTGTGGCCAGAATCAGCATCCACAGCAACAACTTTAGCAACTACTTCCCCTTTATTTGCAGATCTTGGAACTATTTCAAATTGAGCGGAATCATCTAGCACATGAGAAGGGTACAGAATCTTAGGAGAATTATCATTTAGATCTGTAATGCATATTTTAACTGTGGCAGTGCTATTTAAAGGTGGAGATCCATTGTCCTTTGCCATTACTTGAATAGTGAATTCCCTCATTTGTTCATAGTCAAATGGACATTGTGCATATAGAACTCCTGTGATTGAATTCAAGGATATACAAGAATATACAGAAACATCACTTGCATTTTTATGAACAATTGAATATTTAATTTTAGAGTTGTTATCCAGATCAGGATCAGAGGCTTGAACTTGAAATATGGAGGATCCTGGCAGATTATTTTCTGGAATGTACACAACATAACTAGCTTGGTGAAAAAGAGGTGAATTGTCATTCACATCTAGTATCACCAGCCTAATTGTTTTGGTGGTAGTTAGTGCCGGAGATCCTCTGTCTGTACACTTAATAGTAATATTATATTCATGTGTTTGTTCTCTGTCCAAAGTACCTGTAGTTACTAATGTGTAATAGTTGCTTGAGGAGGATATTAATACAAAAGGCATTGAATCAGTAATCTGGCAATAAACATTTCCATTCTCTCCAGAATCCTTGTCTTGGATGTCAATCAGTGCAACTACTGTACCAGGTAAGGAATCCTCAGCAATTGAGTTAGTCACAGAAGTCAGAATAATCTCAGGTGCATTGTCATTTGCATCTAAGATTTGTATCCCAACCTTTGTATGTGAAAACAGGCCTCCTCCGTCTTGTGCTTCTACAATCATTTCATAGGCCTTTGTAATCTCAAAATCTAGTGGTCTTTTTGTCCTTATTTCACCAGTCTGAGAATCAATTGTAAACGTCAGTTGAGTTAACTTTGATATATGGCTAAAGGAATATAAAATCTGTCCATTCACTCCTTCATCTGCATCGGTGGCATTAAGGCAAATGACAAGGGTGTTCACTGGTGTATTTTCAGGCAGGTTTACATGGTATAGCTCTTTAGAAAATATTGGGGTGTTGTCATTGACATCAGTTATACTGATTTTAATTATAGCAGCTCCTGTTTTAACAGGAGTACCTCCATCTATAGCTGTTAAAATTATTTCAAGAACTGATTGCTTTTCTCGATCTAAAGACTTTTCCAAGACTAATTCTGGATATTTTCTACCGTCTGTACTGACTTTTTCATTTAGTTTAAAATATTCATTTTCACTGATTTTATAACTTTGTAAAGTATTGATTCCAATGTCTGGATCTTGAGCATTACCCAGGACAAAGTGGGTTCCGGTCTGGGTGTTTTCCAATATTTCAAAATACATGTTTTTTCTTGAAAAACTTGGTGAATTATCATTTATATCCTGAATTTCAACTTCTACATGAAAAACATTCAAAGGATTTTCAACAACTACTTTCAGTCTCAGAGAGCAAACTGGTGTCATTTCACAAACTGACTCCCTGTCTATTCTGTCTGATACATACAGGTTTCCATTCTCTATATTCACATTTAAGAAATTCTCTGCAGTAACAGAAGAAATACGGAATTTTCTATTTGTTAGATCCTGAATATTTAAGCCTAGATCTTTAGCAATATTTCCAACCAAGTAGCCTTTCTTTTCTTCTTCAGAAATTGAGTAGTGGAGCTGAGCAGTGACTGCCCTGCACAGACAACAGAAAGAAAGGAAATAAATTACTTGCCATTTCACTGTCCATTCAGTTTTTCCTTTGCTTTTCCCCATTGCCATCAGTTTCGATTCATCCATTTTAAGAATAAAAGCCATTGTATCCATTGAATATAAAAATGAAATGATGGAGTAAATTCACTCAGGTTGCAGTGTAATAATACCAATCCACAATGAAAATGAATGTGTTTTCCTCAATCTGCACTGCCTGGCTGTTGGAACGTAAATTAATCACCATCACTGGGTGATTCACCTTACTGGCCAACAGCGGCACACTGTGTCTCAACTAAGAACTGCAGGGGTTTTTATTATTATTATTATTATTATTTCTATTTGAAAAAAACAAAAAACAAAAAGTCTAAATTATAATTAATACTGCAATTGTATGTAATACAGTCATTTCTGCATATTAGGATGTGGATTGAAACATACAAGACAAAAAGAGGGCACTGTTCAATCGACTTTACAATCCAAGATTAGCAATAAATAATAATTAACTTCAAATACCAACACTGGTCCCTAAAGTGACAATAGTTCAGTTGTGTGTTCCGTATTGCCAAGGAACTCCAGTGCATGCCTGTATCTTACAGGCATTACAAAATGAAGGCACCACTTGCCCTATTAAAATTAATCTTCCAAATACATTTGAATTAAATTGTTTTCAAAAATAGCACCAAAAATAGCTACATTTTCAATTGATTTATCATTTTCTGATGTTTCTCAGTAAGGGGAAATCAAGTATGGAAATTATATTTGATCTAAAATGTTTTATATATAACATGGGCAGCCATGGGGTTGAAGCAAAAGGTCAATTTTGTTTTACTAATGTAAGATTTCTTGGCTACTCAGTATATACTAATTAAAAAATCTAAAGTCATTTTCTCTATGGAAAAAACACTTTGACATCTATGTTATTACCAAGCATAAATGCCATAAAAAGGTTCAAAATAGATAAGCTTAGAAATCAGCAGCTACAGACCTCTGAGGGTATCTCCACTGGCATTCAAAATCAATTCTATTATTCCTACCTAATAAAGCACTCCACAACCCAGATTCCCAGTGCATGTCTACACACTTCTGCTGACTATTGTTATAACTTTCATTTAAACCAACTTTGGTCTACTTTGTAAGTAGATAGTAGTTCTCAACACTTCATATCCACCTTGTCCTTATAAGCCAAAACTGATTTCACTCTAGTAAATGAGCCATAAATTGTAACATTGCCAGGCTCATTGTGTTCTCAATCACCTCTGTTTAATTTGACTTCTACATTACAGGACTGTGAAAACCCAACATGTCCTATACCTTGTGTTCAATGTGTTCAGTGTCTCTAAATGTAAAGTACTCCTGGGGAGAGGGCTCTATCCATTTGCTAGAATTTGTAGTGTTTTAGTAGAATTGTTGACATCTTAAAATAGCTAAATAAATAAATAAATACACAAGATTTTTAACATAATTCCAGGTATTACACAAAAAAACAAAACTCCCCTCCTGATTAATTTCAGAGAAGAATACTGAATAATTTCCAATTCTTGAGTCACCTGTGTCTATGAGGTTTTCCATTGGAACAGGTTTAACAAAAAGCAAATTCTTTTTCTTTTAAATCTAGCGTTACACATACATCGTAAGAGTATGGAAGAGTCAATGTTGCATTATTATAATTAGTTGGCAATCTGGGTGCTCCTTCTGAGTAGAGGTCAGCAGTTACAGATCTGAATGTTTTTATTTTCTATAGTTTGATATGACTGCTAGCATGACTGTCAAGGTAAATAGAAATTAAATAATTGCCAGAGACAGTACTAAGTACATATCTAAATTTAATAGGGAGTCTGACTGAAATTAGTTGTTTATTTGGGGAATATCCTGTTGAAAATTCTTGGTGACAATAATATTAAAATTTATAGTAGTAGATTGTGGGGATCCTGATGTATCCAAGGAACTTGTAGAGAGCAGTCTGAAATAGTTACTAGAGGATGATGTTATTTCAAAAGGCAATGGTTGCATAATTTCGCAGTAGACTTTTCTATTTTCTCCAGTAATAAATGATAAATTACTGTAAGTCCAGTCAGGTATGTAGCTTGTAACAATGAGGATCCAATATGAAAATGAATGTATTTTCTACAATCTGCCTGTTGGAAACTTACATGAATCCTCGTCTGTAGGTTTTTCCACCTTACTGGTCAACAGCAGCACACTCTGCCTCAACTAAGAACTACAGATTTCTGATTTTGTAATTTAAATTTATCAAGTTGAGTTTTCAAAGTGACTTTATAATTTGTTTTCATAACCCCCATGGCTGCATATTAAATTTTGGAATTCAGTTTGTAACTGGGTCAAAAAAAAAAATATATTATATATATATATAATATACTTTATGCAGATATAGGTTCTAATTATAAGGAAACATCAGTAATACAGCAGTGTCATTTATAAAACAAATAATTTGTTACTGATTTGCAGGCCTGGATTTGGTGGATGGGTGACCCAAGGCCACGCCGCACTGGTGCCTGGGCACGTGGTCCTAGTGCCTGCCCACATACCCTCTCTGGTGCGAGCTGTGCTCCCCAGTACATTTCAGGAATCGGCTGGGCGCTTTGCTGCGCTAGGCCTGGGCCTATGTGGCCTGACCACAAATCCGGGCCTGCTGATTTGCTTTCTTTCTTAAATAATAATAACAAACACTATAATATTATTTTATATATCACCAACATATACCATTTTCCAAGGGGAACTTACAGTCTAAGGTCCCAATTATATACACACCAGAGAACCTGTATGTTTTGAAGTCTGTAAGGAAACCGGAGTACCCCTTTCAAATGAGCCACTGGCACTCAATAACGTATTACTTTGTGAGGCTAAGATGTAACTGTTTTCAGACCTTCTCCTATTTATCTTTCATTCTCTCATTCAAACCACTGCCTGCTAAAACTCCAAATTGGAGGGCTGTTGAATAAAAAGCTAAATATTAAAAACCGACACAAAATATAAAGATACAAGATACACAATACAAATGATGAGAATATCATAGTCTACATAAACATTTGTTTAACGGTGACCCTTTCAAAGATGATTTTGTCAGTGGCCATAAGATAAAAAGGAAAATAAAAATAAATATATCTTGTTGTATATTGCCATTTATAATAAATATTCCTTTGCTTTAGGTGTGTGCATTAGTTTATAACAATGTTACAGTTAGATTTGGATATTAGACTGAATCAGAAAGTTACCTGGTAGATGTAACACATCTAAAGGTCTCTTACGTAATATCAGCAAGGTATTGTCCTGTATCAAAAAGTGCTTTGCTTTGCAGGAGAAGAGAGAGTCATATTCCCTCTTTTCAAATTGCTGACAAGGCCCCATATAGAATATGCTGTGCAGTTTTTGGTCCATTCCTTAGAAAATATATTAATAAAATTGAGAAAGTCCACTGAAGGTAAACAGTAGGGAAAATCTCAGTTATAAAAAAAAAATTGGGATTATTTATGATGGAGAAGAGGTGAGTAAAGGGAGAAATGATAACAGTGTATAAATATATATGGGACAATTACATCAATTTTGTTGGGAGTTGGGAGCATAGAAACAGAACCAGATCCAACCACTCAGTAATTCTCTGTTTATTGTTTAAGAGCTGAGGAAACCCAGAAGTGTTCCCTCACTAAGAACCCACTGAAAAATAGACAGTGGCACATATGGCTTAAGAATTATGGAAACCAAAATAAGACAAGTTTATTCACAGAAAGGGCAAAAAAACAATAACTTTCAAAAAAGTAATTAAAACTTATACCAGCTATATCTATAACCTAAATTTGCCATGATCTGTTTTTACTTCTTGAATTTCCATCCAGATAATCCCCTCATAGAACCTCATTGCTGAAGCAACATGTCAAAGGCATAAAGGAAGTTCCCTTCATTCTTTGGAAGTCCTAGTTTGTCCAGAATGATTGCTAACACACATACACTCTATATACAGTATTAGACGCTTAAACATTTTAGATCTCCTTAGTGGTAAAAACAAAGTTAGAGTGGAAATTAATTACTATAGACTAAATTCCCCATTTGCAAATATAAAATCATTTCCAACCATCAAACATTATTTTCATATGTTGCCCCTATGCCTGTCATTTTTAAGTCATGATATTCAGCATGTTTTTTACTTTTACGAATTTTAGAGCATTCATCTTTTCAAGATTTTTTTGCCTAAGACTGTCCAGCTGCTTGAAGCTGGTATAAACAATTTCATTCTATGTCAAAATTGCCATGTATTACCACACTCCACATGGCAAATTTATTTAATACATTATAAAAATTAATTTTTTATAATTAGAAAAAAACAGAAGATGGCAAGAAAAAAAATCTGTATCAGATAATAATGTGTGCAATGAACTAAAAGCTGTTCACATAAGATTGATCTGGAATTTTAAAACCTACAGCATAATTCATAAAACTGGCCATAGACTTTTGAAAGATCCAATGTTTATCGTGAGACCACGATTGTCTCAAAACGATCGTTTAAATGCCTGATGTGTCCATCAACTAAAAAGACCATTTCAGGTGATATTGCCAGCAAAACTGAAGGATCGCAGCCTGCTTGACCCTGCAAACATAGGTAGATTGCATGGAGACCGATAAAGATTTTCTAACCTAGCCGATCAATGTTCAGACCGATGTCGGATGAAAAATCGTAAGATGTACGATCGTTTTTATCCCACTAACCGCACGATAATTTGACAGATTGGTCGGACTTCCCTAAGATCAGTCATTTGGCAGGGAAAGATCGTTGCGTCTATGGGGAGCTTAAGACTTGGAAAGGTAAATTGTATAATTGTCTAAACAATGTAGAAGACAGTTTTAGAATGAGTGGATTACTATGGATTTGCAGAGAAATGGGAAAGAAACAATTTTGGTGATCTTCTATTGATATTCTAATTTTCTATGCAATTATTTAAAAATCCTGTGTATCTTATGATTTTGATAAAAGTAAGAAATATTATACATGAGATACAAAAGTAAAAAATGTGATTGTATGTGCATTGTTTATATCTTGCATTGTTTTTTATGTGTATATTTCCAGCGAGAAAGATATGTACATTTATTCAGGGCACCACACAAAATAGAAAACCCTCACCTGGTCACTCATATCAGATGAAGAATCATTTAGAGACTTATGTCCAATTCCAGAATCATCTGTGTCTATAAGTTTTTCAGTTGGAACAGTTTGACAAGGCCTTAGAAAAGCAAATTCCTTCTCAGCTGAATCAAGTGCCACACACACATCATAGGAGTATGGAAGAGTCAATGTTGCATTATGAAAGTTTGTTGGATACTTAGGTCCTGCTTCAGAATACAACCCAGTGGGTAGAGTTCCAAAAGTCTCAAAAGCCCGAGAATGAACTGATTTTCTGCATTTTGATATGATTACCAGCATCACTGTCAAAATGAATAGAAATGAAATCAGTGCCAAAGCTATCACTAAGTAAATATCTAAATTAGACTGGGAATGTGAGTTCTGGAATTGGTTGTTAATTTGGGGAATGTCCTGCTGAAAATTTTCAACAACAACAAGGTTTAAATTGATAGTAGCAGACCGTTGGGGTGATCCATTATCCTTCACCAGGACAACAACTCTGTGTTTCATTGACTCTTTCTCTGGAAAAACATGCAGAGTTCTGATTTCACCAGTGCGTTGACCAATGCTATAGTAAGATGATTCTGAGCCTTGAATAAATTCATATGATAGCCAGGCATTGTGTCCTGAGTCAGCATCCACTGCAACCACTTTAGCAACTAATTCCCCTTTATTTGAAGATCGAGGAACAATTTCGAACTGTGCGGAATCTTCTGCACCGGTAGAAGGGTATAGAATCTTAGGAGGATTATCATTAAGGTCAGTAATGCATATTGTAACTGTGGTAGTGCTATTTAAAGGTGGTGAGCCATTATCTTTGGCAGCTACTCGAACAGTGAATTCCCTTAGCTGTTCATAATCAAATGGTCGCTGTGCATAAAATACTCCGGTCATGGAATTAATAGATATATATGAAGATACAGGAAAATTATCTATATTTGTATCAACAATCAAATAAGTAATTTTTGCATTATTGTCTAAATCTGGATCTGAGGCTTGCACTTGGAATACAGAAGAACCCGATAGATTGTTTTCTGGAATATAAACAATGTAGCTGTCTTGCTCAAAAACTGGTGGATTGTCATTCACATCTAATAGTACAAGCTCAATAGTTTTGGCAGTGGACAGTGGAGGGGATCCTCTGTCTGAAGCCTTAATAGTAATGTTGTATCCATGCATTTCTTCTCTGTCCAAATAACTTGTAGTGATTAGTCTGAAATAGTTGCTAGATGAAGAAGTTATTTCAAAAGGCAAAGGATCTGTAAGTTGACAGTAGACATTACTGTTTTCACCAGAGTCTATATCTCGAATGTTAACCAGTGCAATTACTGTGCCAGGTACAGAATCCTCAGAAATAGAGTTAGATAGGGATGTTAGAATGATCTCAGGTGGATTGTCATTTGCATCTACAATCTGAATAATTATCTTAGCATTGGAAAATAGGCCACCCCCATCCTGTGCTTCCACAATCATTTCATAGGCTTTTGTTATCTCATAATCTAGTGTTCCCTTTGTCCTTATTTCACCAGTTTGAGTATGAATGGTGAATTTTTGTTGAGCAGCTTTTGTGATACGGCTAAAGTAATATGTGATATGACCATTTACACCTTCATCTGCATCAGTGGCATTCATGTGAATCACAAGAGTGTTCACTGGTGCACTTTCAATAAGGTTTATTTGATATAACTCTTTGGAAAATAATGGCGCATTGTCATTAATATCACTTATAATGATTTTAATCACCGAAATTCCTGTTCTAGCAGGGATACCACCATCTAAAGCTGTTATAACAATTTGAAGAGCAGATTGCTTTTCTCTGTCTAAATGCCTTTCTAAGACTAATTCTGGGATCTTCCTTCCATCACTGCTGGTTTTCACATTTAATGCAAAATATTCATTTTCACTGATTTTGTAAGCTTGCAGAGAATTAATTCCAATATCAAGATCTACTGCATCGCCCAATATAAAACGAGTTCCAGGATGGGTCAGTTCTGTAATTTCCAAATTCATTATAGCTTTTGAAAATATGGGAGCATTATCATTTATATCTTTAATTTCAATTTCTATATGAAAAACATTCAAAGGATTTTCAATCACTGCTTCTAGGCTCAGTGAGCAAACATGTGTCATTTCACAAACTGACTCTCTGTCTATTCTGTCTGATACATATAGGTTTCCATTCTCTAAATTCACAATAAATAAATTCTCTGCAGTAATAGTAGAAATGCGGAAATTTCTCTTTGCTAGATCCTGAATACTTAAACCCAGATCCTTAGCAATATTTCCTACCAAGAAGCCATTCTTTTCCTCTTCATAAATTGAATAGTGAAGCTGACCAGTGATTACCTTGCACAACCAAGAGAACAGAAGAAAGTATCCTACTTGCCATTTCAGTGGCCATTTGGTCCTTTTTTCCTTGATATTGTGAAAAATCATTGTCACCAGGTAGCCTGAAATGCTTTAAATCCACAGAAGTAAATCAAATGAAAATGATGAAGCAAATCCACTCAGGTTCCCAGCTTCTGATCATAAGAATACGATTTGAAAATGAATGTGTTTTCCAGTGTCTGTACTGCCTGTCTGTCGGGAACTTGAATCTCCATGTCTAGGGTTTCCACCTTATTGGTCAACAGCGGCACACTGTGTCTCAACTAAGAACTGCAAGTGTCCTAAATTGTTAATATTTCTATTTCTCATGTGTAATTCTAAGTATTATAAACATGCATACTACACATTTGTAAAGTAACTCTCATTTTAGCAATGTAATTTTTAAGGCAAATTACAGAAATGACCCAAAGGTTTAAACATGACAACTAGATTTGGTTAAAAAATTTTCATTTACAGACAGCACCTGTGATATTAGTTTCAGTAGTTTACATAAGCATTTATAAGACTGAGATATCAGCTGTTAATCACTAGAGATTAATTTTTCTAGTTTTGCTTTTTATTCAAGCAGTTTGTGAGTTTTGTTGATATTTTGCACCTCAACAAATTTGGCAATCCAACCCTTCAAAATGTTTAGTTTGCCAATGTTTGTTAGTATAATCAGGGGATGTATTATGTTTCAGTGAACAGAAAAACCAAATCTTTGTTAGTCTAAAGGCAACAGATAAAATATAAACAGCTTTAGATGAAAACTAAAGCTTAACTAAAGAAGTAGCAAGAAATGTTGTACGTTATGTTTTGGGCTTCTGTCCCAGACCAAGGCAACCACAGCCCTTTAGCTGGGAAGATTTGTCTCCAAAAATGCCCTGGTATTGGCCCATCTTCTTTTCTGCTGATTCACTGCAAATGTTCAATGCTGCTGTCCCTTACTGAGCTTAGGGACCCACTCACAATATATAGTACATATAGAATATGTTATTACTAAGTATGTATTAGGTATAGGGATGCACCAATTCCACTATTTTGGATTCAGCCGAACACCCATATCAATTGCGAAAGATTCAGCTGAATACTGAACTGAATCCAAACCCTAATTTGCATATGCAAATTAGTGAGAGGAAGGGTAAAAGCAAACCAAGTGTGCGGCAAAAAGAGTTTTTACTTCCTTGTTTTATGACGAAAAGTCACATGATTTTAAGGATTCGGATTCAGTTCGGCCAGGCACAAGGATTCGGCTGAATCCGAATCCTGCTGAAAATGGATGAATCCTGGCCGAATATCGAACCGAATCCTGGATTTGGTGCATCCCTAATTCAGTATCTCTGTATTGACCAGAAACACTTTTTGCATAGATACAACTCTAAGCAATATAAGCAAACCAGCCCATTTCAACACTTTACATGGATCTATGCCTTGCTGCATATTCTATCTACATTTCACTCACATTTTACACATCTAACATTGCATGAACAAGAAGACTTCTGTTCATTCTGTGTAGTTTAACGCACTAAAGGGAGAGACCAAGTAACTTTTAATAAAGATAGATCATGTCTCATATAATTTTTGATGCAAAATCTTTCCAGCATGCAAATGCAATCTCGTTTTAAGATGTCACTGACCGCTGTGAAAAAGTTCTGTAGAGATCCTTGACTTTTCAACCTCAACTTTTCATCTTTTATTCTGACTTCACTGTCTGTTCCTTAAACACAAAAACAAGGCAACTACAGGGCAAGAAACATTACCCTCAACTTCCACCACAATATTGTTGAACCGAAGTAAAACATTAGAGATGCCATTTTGATACATTGATTATTGCTTCCTTACACTGCTTTCTTTTCACAATGTATTAAAAGTTGTGCTTTAAATGAAACATGAAATAATACTGTGCAGTGCAAAATGCCGTTCAAATAACGTCTATAGATGTCCAGATAATGTTGTCCTTAGCCAGAAAATCTACACTTAAGTAGAGAATTTTTAGAAATGTACAGGGATCATGTTAATACTGTAGCTGAGACAGTTTTAGCGTCAACTCTTAAATGATCTATTTGTTACACTTTCGTGATATGCTGCCTTAATAAAGACATAACAATTCCACAAATTGTAAATCATTTTGTATTTCATAATATAATTTACGTTATGTAGAAAATAACTTTTTTTTTAATTAATATTCCTGATTTCATATGGTGAGATACAATTACATACATTTAACACATATTATATAGCACTCTCCTGATGCCTGTTTTAGATGGTACAGCATACTGACCAATATCTTCATGTTCTCTGGATATAAACTGATATTTTATTGACCAATCCTGGTACTTATAAGTTCAGACCTAATTAGACTGTTGGGCTAGTATGGCTCTCTCTATCATTACATTACTCTACAATGTTTTACATCAATAAAAGCAGACAAAAACAAGAGGAAAGAGGAGGGAACACAAAAACAGAGATAAAAAAATTGTATTGAACCAGAATGAAGTTCTTCAACAAAGTTGGTTGAATTTTGAATGCATAAATGTGATAAAGCATAGCTTGTATAGAATAATAATTTTATATATTCAGGACAGCAATTTTGAATTGCTTATCAGTGTCCTTAAACACTTAGCAGGCCTATTGTTGACAGCTCACAGTCTGAGGAAGTGCCGCAAGGGCATGAAACACGTTTGTTTTTGCACATACCCACTGCCAATGTACATCACTGAGTGTGTTGAAATAAAGCTGCATTATAAATCAAATTAACAACTCCTTTGGATGTATGGATCAGCGCCATGTTGCGGGTTAATTTGTTGTACAAAGATACCAGATTGAAATACCCGGATTCCAGCAGGAGCAGCAATCGTTAGGGAGATGCTATACTGCATGGGGGTGAGCTCCACATTACTTTACGCATCCATAAACTTTGTATCCATGTCTTTAGCTGCAATTTGAATGTTGGATTTTCTTTCACTGTTCATAGTCAAAGGGACGCTGTGCATAAAGTACTCTTATCATGAAATTAATGGATACAGGAAAATTATCTGTATTTGTATTACCAAATTGAATAAGTACGTTTTGCATTTTCATCTAGATCAGGGTCGGAGGCTTGCACTTGGAATAGAGAAGAACCAGACGGATTATTTTCTGGAATATACACAACATAATTGGTTTGGTCAAAAACTGGTGGATTGTCATTAACATTGGTCATAAGAAGTGTGATTGTTTTGTTAGTAGATAATGAAGGAGACCCACTGTCTGTAGCCTTGATATTGTTATTGTACTCGCATTTCTTCTCTGTCCAAAGTGCTTGTAGTGAGCAGTCTGAAATAGTTGTTAGATTACAGATCCTCTACCTTTCAAAATAACTTCCTCATCTATCAGTTGATGTTCCCATTGTCTCCAGAGTCTATATCTCGAATGTTAATTAGTGCACTTACTGTGCCAGGTGAAGAATCCTAAGGAATGGAAGTCGTTATTGATTTTAGAATGATTTCAGGTACGTTGGCATTTGCATCTATAATTTGGATAACCATCTTAGCATGGGAAAAGAGGCCTCCGCCATCTTGGGCTTCTACAATTATTTCATAGAACTTTGTCTCTCATAGTCAAACTCATCTTGTGTCCTTATTTCACCAGTTTCAGAATCAATACTAAATATTTGCTGTACTACATTTGAGATGTGGCTAAAAGAATATACAATGTGGTTATTTTCAACTTCATCTTCATCATTAGCATTCCTGCAAATCCCAAAGGTGTTCACCAGTGCATTTTCTGTCAGGCTCATTTGGTACACCTCTTTAGAAAATACTGGAGAATTGTCATTGATATCAGTAACAATGATTTTGATTACAGCTCTTCCTGTTTTTATAGGAGTACCTCCATCTAAAGCTGTCAAATATGTTCAATAGCTGATTGCATTTCCTTGTCCAAAGGCTTTTTCAATACTAATTCTGGATATTTTCTGCCATCTGTACTAGTTTTTTCACTAAGTATAAAATATTCATTGTACATTTGTAGTGAATTTTGTACATTTGTAGTGAATTAATTCCAATGTCAGGATCTAGGTCATTGCCTAAGACAAAACTGGTTCCCAGGTGTGTTAATTCTGTCATTTCAGAAAAAAAAAAAGATATTCAAAGGATTTTCTACTCACTGCTTCAAGTCTTAAAAAACTCTGGCAAACTCACTCTCTGTCTATACTGTCTGATATATACAGGTTTCCATTCTCTAAATTCACACTAAAGAAATGCTCTGCTATAACTAGGGTTGCCACCTGGCCGGTATTTTTTTTTTGATGGTTGAGCCCAATGTTATTAATAGGAAAAAAAGATAAATATATAGGAAGGCCGGTATTTTTTTCCAGAAAAGGTGGCAACCCTAGCTATAACAGAGGAAATGGGGAATTTTCTTTTTTGCTTGATCCTGGATGTTGCTGGATCTTTAGCAATATTTCCTACCAAGTAACCTTTATTTTCTTCTTCAAAAATTGAATAGTGCAGCTGAGCAGTGATTGTACTGTGATTGTACTAGAGAATAAAATTAAATATATTTCTTACCATTTTATTGTCTATTCAGTATACCAGCTACCAGTTAGTTCTAGAGTTCTAGATTGAGTAAAATATTTTAAATCCACCAGAAGAACACACAAAGGATGAAACAAATCCACACAGGTTTTATAGCTTGTGGTCATGAGGATCAGGCATGAAAATAAAATGTGTTTTTCACAATCTACATTGCCTGCCTGTTGGGAACTTAAATGAATCTCCATGGCTGGATTTTCCACCTTACTGGTCAACACCGGCACACTGTGTTTCAACTGAGAATTGCGGGTCTGTTATTTTACTTTAAATCAACTCAGTAACCTACTGTATGTGAAACATATACTGTATTTACATTTTATTTTCTAATGATGGACTAGCCTTTTTCAAAATACAACGAAAAATTAATTGTGAAAAAGAACTGCAGGTCTATAAGTTTACTTTTAATCAACTGAATAACCTATGTGAAAATTATTACTTCACGAGTATTCTTAAAAATTACTTAGCCTTTTTTTACTTCAACTGAGTGGCAGAGAATTTTTTTTTCAACTTTTCTATGGGGCCACGTTAGTCCTTTTTGACAGATTGCACACCTCAATGTTTTTTTTTTTTTGCAACAAAAAATTTAACGAAAATCAAGAGAAAGTGTTAACTCTAAACCCTTGCTTAACGATAATGTGCAATGTAAAATTTGCCAGCAAATAATTTTACATTGTGAGCAGTGCTAAACATTCCCAAAAAAATGCAATTTTGAATAATGATTGCAATTTTTATTACATTCCCCTTTAGACTTTTTTTTATCATAACCTGAATTAATTACAGCCTTCATAGACATAATCAGATGATTGATTTCAAATAGCAGACCAGACCTTCTTGGATGCTAAAGCTGAGGAAAAAATACATCTGTTTTTCTATGGCCTCTTTTCATATTTTTTCATATTTATTCATGAAAACTTGTCAGTTATAGGAGAAAACATTAAGCTAGTTTATGACAAATTAAATCACTAGCAATCAAGCAGGGGTCTATATAAGAGCTATGGGAATGTATTATGGGTCAAACAGTTAACATGCTGGTGTGTTTTCAAATAATATATCTGCTTACTATCACAACTGGAATACAGATGCTTTGAATTCATTATGATTTAAAAGTGAAGAGAAAAAAAAATTATAGTGCCGTCAATAAACACCCCAATGCTTATATCAGTATTTGTATCCTAATTTCATGGTAATGTACACATACTCATAATGATGTACTATATTTCTTAAACATAATGGGGCAAAATCACTAAGTGCCGAAAAAGCACTAGTGACGCCTTCCCCGCAATTCGGCTCACTTCATCAGACAAATTTTTGCCAGGGAGCTGCTAATTCACTAAAATGCGAATTTGCGCTCAGGGAGGCAAAAAGTAGAGAAGTCGCTCTACTGTTATTTCTTCAGGCAAATTGCATTTACGCTAGCGATGCATAATTTGCATATGGCGCGAAGTTGAAAGTATAATATAGTGAATAAAGTACCCCCTTTTGTAAAATATAAGGATATTATAAGTTACCGAGGAGTTTTATGACCATATAAAAACACGATGCCGAAGGCCGTGTGTTTTTATACAGGTCATGGAACTCCGAGGTAACTTCTAATATCCTCATATTTTGCAACTGGGGGTACTTTATTTATTATAATACACAAGTTTCAGTGAGTCTTGTGACAGAAATGACATCAGAACTCACCGTTTATAACTGATGACATCAGAACTCACCGTTTATAAGGATATAATTTACAAGATATTTACGGCTTTTGTGTATTATATAAGCATATGATACAGCCACTACATTATACTGCACAAGCCCAGGAAACCTTTAATAAATAAAATAAAGTTGTCCTATTGCCCTAAACATGTGCCAACTGTATAGTTGAATTGCCATATGTTAGGAAATGTAGGGGGGAAGGAGGGTAACCCCCCCAAAAAATTTACTCTATTTTTCAGACTATCACCCTAAAAAAAGTAAAAGACTTTTTTTTGGGACTTAGAAAAAACTCCAATCTATTGTACTGAAATTTGCCAGGTCTGACTTGGATAGATGAGAGATACGTTCAGTAAAATGGGCATCTTAGTCAATTAGCGTAGTTACGTCCCTTCGTCAGTGCACAACTTCCCTGGCGAAAGGGTGCGAAGTTGCGCAAGTCTATCTACTTTGTTAGCAAATTTTCGCCAGGGACACTGTTAGTAAATTGGCGAAATTGCAAAATGACGTCACACTGGGGAATAAGCGCTAGTGTTAGATACTTCGTGCTTTAGTGAATTTACCCCAATGTCTTGTTCTATTTATGGCTGTAGCTCTTGATATCTTATAGTTGAGTCTTTCTCATTTTGGATGAGAGAGTAAAAGACCCTACCATAATATATTATGATAGCACAATATTTCTCCAACTTCTGCAAAGATATTTATTTGGAGTGTATGGTATTTCTGTGGAACCCACCTAAATTCCAAAATATTGTAATGATTAGAAACAGAGCAAACATTCAACTTTGCATAATGTTAAATTATATGCTCTATTCCCTGTTACAATGTTGTACCATGTGAGTTTCAATATACAGTTGAAGCCTACTTCTTGCTTTAACTTGGTGATAAATATTGAGGAGACAGAATAGGTTACAAAATAACTTCATATAACTATAGAAGGTAAACTTATCAACTGAGTCTTTCAGTTAAATAACTAATTTGAGAAAGTTGCAGTAGCAGTTGTACACAGTCAGACTTTAAAACATAAAAAATGGTGCAGTACAGTATGTTATCCAATGATATCACATAACCCTTAGTATGTAGATTGATGTTATGGTGACTAATATAAGTTTATTTGGTGTATAATTGCTTTGAACTACAGGCATGTGATCCATTAGCTGAAAACCAATTATGCAGAAAGGCCATCTCCCATATATTCATAATAATAAAATAATTGAAATGTTAATTGTTGATATATGTGTATGACCAGAATTCATACACATCACTACATACTGTACCCAACATCAGTGGCATAACTAGATGTTAAAGGCCACACAGCAGAAAGTCCAGAGGTTGTCCTGTTTTACAAATATATGATGGAATTGCACAGTAATTGCACAGTAGTTACACGGCCCTGCCCGACATGCTAATGGACAGAAGATGACATACTGTTTTTTTACAGTAAATTCCATATGACCCTGTAGCACCTTAAAGTACAAATAATTTACTTCTGAAAACTGTTTCTATAATTTGTACTTTCAGTATATATATTTTGTTTAAGAAATTATAATCATAAATAAGTTTTCCAATGAGTAATTCATTCTTTACCCCAATCCTGTCACTCAAATTTCAGAACTTGGAAATTACTCACCTGCCCAGTTTCTGCAGCAGGTATAGTGCCTTTCCCAGTTTCATTTCCAATGCCTGAATCATCAGCATAAATAAGACTCTCAGCTGGGAGATTGGGAGGTGGTTTTAGGAAAGCAAAGTCCCTTTCACTTGGATCCAAAGTTACACAAACATCATAAGAGTATGGAAATGGCAAAGTCTCAGTATTAAATTTTGGAATAAATGTGTGATCCATCTGAGGATAGGTACACATTGAGCTAAATGGTGTTAGTGACTTTGATTCTCTGCATTTAGACATGATGGCAAACATCATAGTGAATAAGAAGAGGAAAGAAATTAAGGAAATCGCAATAACCAGATAGATTTGCATGTTGGACTGAGAATCTGTTTTCCCTGGCTGGTTACTAATTTTAGGAATCACATGCTGAAAATTATCAGAAACAACAAGAGTCAATGTAACAGTGGCTGAGAGAGATGGGATTCCGTTGTCCTTTACTATCACCACAACGCTGTGCCTCAAAACATCTCTTTCTTGAAAAACTCGAGATGTTCTGATCTCTCCTGTATATTGATCAATGGCAAAATGTTTTGTTTCTAAGTCTTGCAAAAAATTATAAGAGAGCCAAGCATTGTGGCCTGAGTCAGCATCCACTGCCACCACTTTAGTCACCAAAGAACCTTGATCAGAGGAGAAAGGAACCATCTCATATGCTGGAGAACCACCATCGGTTGATGGGTAGAGAATAGTTGGTGAATTATCATTCTGATCAACAACACAAATTCTCACAATGGTGTTGCTATTCAGAGATGGAGAACCATTATCTTTTGCCATGATTTGGATTTCAAATTCTCGGTCCTGTTCATAATCAAATGGTCGCTGTGCATAAATAACCCCAGTTACTGGGTTAATGGAGATATAAGAGGTTGAAGAACTCTCTTCTGTATGGTTGGCGATAATAGAATAGAAAAGTTTTCCATTTTCTTCAGTGTCCTTATCTATTGCTTGGATACTATATATCGAGGCCCCTGGTTGGTTATTCTCTGGTACGTAGGCAATATATGTTGCTTTCTCAAATACAGGTGGATTGTCATTAATATCAGAAACATCCAATCTGATGGTTTTCTGATAAGAAAGGGGAGGAGAACCTTTGTCTGTAGCTTGAATGGTAATATTGTAATGTGAGCTTCTTTCTCTATCCAAGGTGCTTGTAGTAACAATTTTATAGAAGTTTCCAGAGGATAACAGTAATTTAAAAGGTACCACACCAGCAATTTGACATTCAACCTCACCATTTTCTTCAGAATCTAGATCATGTACTTCAATCAATGCTATAACAGTGCCAATTGGAGAATTCTCAGAGATTGGGGTAGTTATTGAAGTAACGGATATTTCTGGAGCATTGTCATTTACATCTAAAATTTGTATTAATACTTTAGCATGGGAAGCTAAGCCACCTCCATCTTGAGCTTGTACAGAAATATCATAATAGTTTGATTCATCAAAATCAACATTTCCTTTTGTTGTAATTTCTCCAGTTTTGGGATTTATAGCAAATATACGGAGCACATTTTTTGCAGTTGTGCCAAAAGAGTATGTGATATGGGCATTAATACCATCATCTTTATCATTTGCCCTGACAGTAAGAATTGTAGAGTTGAATGGAATGTTTTCGGGTATGCTAACTTTATATATATCTTGTGTGAATACAGGGAAGTTGTCATTTATATCAGTAACAGTAATTTTAATGAGAGTTGTACCTGTTTGCACAGGATTTCCGCCATCAGATGCTGTTAGTATCAGCTCATGGTTACTTTGTTTTTCTCTATCTAAACTTGTCTCCAAAATCAGTTCTGGAAATGTTCTGCCATCAGAACTGTTTTTTGTCCCCAGCACAAAATGCTTATTGGCACTGAGTTTATAGGTCAGATGTGAATTTATTCCTACATCTGGATCTTCTGCATTTTGTAAAACAACTCTTACTCCTGGCAAGGTGGATTCACTAATTTCTAGTTCAACTGTCTCATAAACAAATGTTGGTGGATTATCATTTATATCCATAATATCAATTCTAATAGGGAAAATATTTAGAGAACTTTCAACCACAGCATCAAATGTTAGAAAGCATTCTTCTTTCCCCTCACATACAGCCTCTCTGTCTATCCTGTTTGCAACATTTAAATTCCCATTTCCAAGATTTACAGTTAAATATTTTTCAGAAAAGCGAGAAACAATCCTGAGTTTTCTAACCAAAAGTTCCTTAACATTAAGTCCAAGATCATTCGCTAAATTTCCTATCAATGAACCTTTTTGCATCTCTTCATATATGGAATAATGAAGTTGACCAGAGACTGAATGATGAAGGCAGGAGAATAAAAATGAAAGCATTACTTGCCATCTGAATCCTTTGCATGTCTGTGCTTGCTGCATTTTCATCTCACCTATTCTTTATATGAGAAATACCCTTAGTGAAGTTTCTTGCTATTTTTGTAATCCAAATGGAAACACAGAAAAGAGTCAAAAGCCACTTCCTCTAAATCCATGTGCATCTTCTGTATGAGAATCTATAATGACTGTCCTTGCATATCTGCACAATGTCTGCTTTATGGTAGTACCAAAGGCTCTTCAGCGTTTCTTAACATTAGTGAACAGCGGCGCTCTGAGGTACAAATGTGGAACTACAGAGGGATAAAATACACACACAATATGTTCTATTATAAGAGTACTATTTTTAAAAAAAATATTTTTTAACATAGCACTATGTTTGCCTTGTTATAATTAAGATTTTGTAAATAATTCTTCAAAATGATTTGTAGTTTTAGGCCAAGTATATATGCATGGTGAGATGAGGGCCAAATATAAAGATATAAAACACTATTTGCCTTCTAAGTATTAAATAAGTATGACAATAAATTATACTAAACAATTTAAACACATACTAAAAACGTAGAGCCCTACAATCATATGCATGTCTTCAAGCATATAAAAAACAGAATCTACATCTATGCAAAGTGGCCTAAACACATCATATGACTGAACTCATACACTCTGTACAGTAGAAGGCCTATAGCAGAGCTTACCAAGAGTTTGCTAATATTTTGAAAGGGGCATTTTACATCACTAACCTCCTCACCTGTAAACATATCAGCACATAATCACAGTGCACCCCACATAGGAGGATCACAGTTGTCATTCCCAAATTTAAAACTTCAGACCAGATCAACAGTTATAAAAGGAAAAAATACATTTCTCGAATTATTTAGAACTGCTGTGTTCTCCAAATATTTCTCACAGGAGAGGTCAAGTTACATTCTAAGCTAGTTGGGACTACCCTATAGATAATTTTACTGAAAACGGAAGGTTTGGTAGGTTTGCAGCCAAGTGTGAGGTATAATTACCAAAACGTTTTAATCAGAGAAAAGGACAGAAAGTAACACCCCCACTTAGATCAATAGGCTAAAATCTGTAATATAGTTAAATACTTTATTTTTTAAAAAGGACTAAAATTATGTATCAACAATTAAAAAAGGAAAGACCTGCAATTCCTGTGCCTGATAAGTTAAATTCCGGGCAATAATCATTCATAAAGTGCTAGTGCTAAAAAAATCAAATAACCAGGTGCTTTACTTTGACTTAATTACAATTTATCCAGTGATGAATTTCATAAATATATCAATTCCAATATTCCATGATTAGGCTCCCAATTAATTAAAATTCATTAGAAATTCATTTAAGAAAATTAACTGTGACTCAATTTAATATGAGATTAATTATTAAATCGATATAAATCAATTAATTGTGCTCTAATTATTAAGAATAATAAGTGAAGTCTGTCATTAGTATGCAATTCATGAATAAAAAGATTTCGAAATATGAAAATAGAGTAGAGGTGGAGAAGCCCCAGTCGGGACCCCACACGGGGAGAAAGGCAGAACACTGGTGACTGCGGTCTCAGTCAGTTAACTATGCTTTTCATACAAAAGAGCTATCTAAAAAACCGCAAATCTCCAATGCCTTAGAAGTAAAGAGGTGGAAGAATGAATTGCCGCTGGATCACTTAGCAACACAGGACCATCAGGAATGTATGCAGGTATTTAAAATTAGAATGAACGAGGTCTCTAGCCTGCCGATATAGATAAATAAATACATAAATATCTGTATAGTATATATCAGTATACAAATGTTTGTAGGTTTAGCAATCACATACATTCCATACGGCATTTTCTTGCAGATAAATCCAAAATGGATTATAAAGAAAAGTTATTTCATTTTACCAGAAAGGATAAAAACAAGCAGAATGGTTCATATAGAAACTTGCATGCTTCTAATGCTGCTTATACCCTTGCTCATCATCAGTAGTAGGAAAAGATGAAAGTATGTGATACTAGGGGGCAAACTTGCTAAAGTGTGCAAATTTGCCAGTGACAGCTTCACAGCCATCGCAACACTTTGCCAGGTTGAGACAGAGCTAATTTGCAAAGTTTCATTCCGGGCGACAAACGCTGGCTAATTTTCGTTAGGGTAACTTCAGCAGAGCAAGCAAATCAAAGTGAAGATGCGCTAATGTTCAATTCTGCCTAGCACAACTTTGCTAGAGGTCTTGCTCTCATGCTTATTTGCCAACAGTGGGAAATTTAAAGTGTAATGGAGCTATTTATGTTGCATGGTGAAGCTAATACATTACAGTACCTTTACACTGATAACTAGACATTCCAAGGGAACCTTAATAAATCTTAATAAAGTCAATAGTGTTGTTTTACTGCCCTACACAGAAGCCCACAGTAAAATGATGTGCCCAGGCCCGGGCTGGCAATCTGTGGGTTAGGGCAAATGCCAGATGGGCTGCTATAAGGTGCTATAGAAAATCACTATTTAGTGGGCTGGTGGGGGCTGTTTGGGCCTCTATGTGGGCTGATTGTGCCTCTGTGTACCTGAAATGCCAGGGCCTATTTTGATTCTCAGTCCAGTCCTGGATGTGCCATATGGTAGAAAATGTATGGGGGAAACCGGGTACCCGAAAAAAAGTATGCCTTTTGCAGCCTAACACCCTGAGAAAATAAAAAGTCGCCAGCGGTTTTTGGACTTGGAACATATTCCGCTCAAAAATTATGTAAGTAACTGAAGATAGAGAATCTTCTACACACTCCAATGCACTTCACCAGGCATGTCTGGCAATAGAGGTAACATTCAGTAAAATTTGTGGAGCTACATCCATTCAGCCGACATAACTTGCACTCGGCTATTTCACTTCAATTTATAATTTTGATTTGAACAAGTTTGATTCTAAACCATCCAGTTTATTAATTATACACACTTAGGTAAATACAAATTAATTGCTTTTTATTTATTGAGTTATGAATTTACCAATCAATTTAAATATAAACCCCACAATTAATTTAAAGTTGCAAAGTGCACAATATTACATCAAATTCAACAGCATGTAATAAAATAGTTAATTAGTTGAAAGGCTGTTATTCATTATTGCTTATGCAGTTCAAAATAAAAGATCTATTTAGAATGAATTGAATTAATTTTATTTCCTCTACCACCCAAGTTGGGTCAAGAAGTCTTCAAAATGTTTTAGAGAGTGATTTGCCATAAGATAAAAATTTAAATCAGAAAATATATTGCCTTAGATTTTAACTGCATAGTTAATTAGAGTTAACTAGAGTTAGAGAGACATAAGTACAAAACTAAAAAAAACACTAATGGTTTTAATAAATTACTGTATGACAGAAAAGTTGCAAGTTCAAGTCATTTTGGACAATTTACAAAAAAGTCATACACTGAATAATGACTCACCTCCACAATGTCTGCACCACCAACAACATCTTGCACACTTTCATTTCCAATACCTGAATCATTAGCATCAATTAAACATCCCACTGGGACATGGTTCGGAGGTTTAAGAAAAGCAATGTCTCTTTTACTTGGATCCATTGTCACACAGACATCATACGAGTATGGTAGTGGTAAAGTGCCAGAATTAAATTGAGAAAGAAATCTATGATCAGTTTGGAGGTATGTGCTCATTGAACTAATTGATGTTGGGGATTTTGATTCTCTGTATTTAGATATGACAGCAAATGTAACAGTCACCATGAAGAGAAAAGAGATTAGTGCTATGGCAATTACTAAGTAAATTTGCATGTTTGACTGGGATTCTGATTTCATGGGTTGGTTACTAATTTCAGGAAGCACATGCTGAAAATTATCAGCAACTACAAGAGTCAGTGTAACAGTGGCTGAGAGAGAGGGTGTCCCATTGTCCTGTATTATCACTACAACTTTGTGCCTCAAAATGTCTCTTTCTTGAAAACCCCGAACAGTTCTGATCTCTCCTGTATATTGATCAATGATAAAATGTGATGTTTCTGAATCGTGCAAAAAATAAGAGAGCCAAGCATTGTGACCTGAGTCAGCATCCACTGCCACCACTTTAGTTACTAATGTCCCTTGTTCAGATGATAAAGAAACCATCTCATATGCTGGAGAACCACCATCTGGTGATGGGTAGAGAACTGTTGGAGAATTGTCATTTTGATCAACAACACAAATTTTTACTGCTGCACTGCTGTTCAGAGGAGGAGATCCATTGTCTTTTGCCATGATTTTGATTTCAAATTCTCTGTCCTGTTCATAATCAAATGATCGCTGGGCATAAATGACACCAGTTACTGGGTTAATGGAAATATAAGAGGTTGTTGGTAGCTCTTCTGTATTGCTGGTGATAATGGAATAGAAAAGTTTTCCATTTTCTTCAGTGTCCTTATCTATTGCTTGAATACTATATATTGAAGCTCCTGGCTGATTGTTTTCTGGTACAAAAGCAACATAAGAAGATTTTTCAAATGCAGGTGGATTGTCATTTATATCCAAAACATCCAATGTGATGGTTTTCCTAAAAGATAGGGGAGGAGAACCCTTGTCTGTAGCTTGAATTGTAATATTGTAATGTGAGTTTCTTTCTCTATCCAAGATGCTTGTAGTTAGTATTTTGTAGAAGTTTCCAGATGTTGACAAAAGTTTAAATGGTACCACTCCAATAATTTCACAGTCAACCTCCCCATTTTCTCCAGAGTCAAGATCATGTGCTTCAATTAATGCTACTAAAGTGTCAGATGGAGAATCCTCAGAGATTGGGGTATTTATTGAGGTGACTGATATCTCTGGAGAATTGTCATTTCCATCTATTATTTCTATTAAGACTTTGGCATGGGCAACAAGGCCACCACTATCTTCAGCTTGAACAGAAATATCGTAATATTTTTCTTCCTCAAAATCCACATTTCCCTTAGTTTTTATTTCTCCATTATATGGATTAATAGTGAATATACAGAGCACATTTGCTGCAGCTGTACTAAAAGAAAATGTGATTTGCGCATTGATACCTTCATCTTTATCACTTGCATTAACTTGAAGTACAGTAGAATTAATTTGGATGTTTTCATGTATTTTTACTTTGTATACTTCTTGTGTAAATACAGGAAAATTGTCATTGAAATCAGTAACAATAAACTTAATTAGAGTTGTACCTGTTTGCACAGGATTTCCGCCATCAGACGCTGTTAATATCAGCTCATGGTTGCTTTGTGTTTCTCGGTCTAAACTTGTCTCCAAAATCAGTTCTGGAAATGTTCTCCCATTAGTGCTCTTTTTCTCCCTTAGTACAAAATGCTTATTGGCACTGAGTTTATAGGTAACAATAGAATTTACTCCCACATCCAGATCTTCTGCATTTTGTAAAATAAATCTTGCCCCTGTTGATGTGTATTCACTAATTTCTAATTCTGTTTTCTCACGAATGAAGCTTGGTGGATTATCATTTATGTCCTTTATGTCAACTCTAACATGGAAAATATTTAGAGGGTTCTCAATCACAGCATCAAATGTTAGAAAACATTCTTCTCTTGCCCCACACCGAGCCTCTCTGTCTATCCTGTCTGCAACATTTAAATTCCCATTTACAAGATTTAGACTAAAATATTTGTCTGAAATGCGTGAAACAATTCTGAGTTTTCTAGCCACAATTTCCTTAATATTTAATCCAAGATCATTTGCTAAATTTCCTATCAATGAGCCTTTTTGCATTTCTTCAAAAATTGAATATTGCAGATGAGCAGAGATTGAATGACAAAGGCATGGAAACAGGAATAAAAAGATTACTTGCCATCTGAATCCTTTGCATTTTAGTTGTTGCTGCATCTTTATCCCAGACATTCTTTCTATGAGAAATGTGCCCAGTGAAGCTTCTTGCTTTATTTGTAATCCTTTTGGAAAAAGACCACTACCTTATGAGACCAAGAGTAGATATAGCCTCTTTATAAGAAGCTAACATGATTGTGATGCCTCCTTGCAAATCTGAACTATGTCTGCTTTACAATAGTACCAATGGATCTTCAAGGTATCTTAATATTAGTGAACAGCGGCGCTCTGAGGCACAAATGTGGAATTGCAGAAATATCTGAAAATATAGAGCTGATATACTTAGAAGTGAGGATTCCCAGCAGATCTGTTTTTTTTAACAAAACAAAAGTCAAGAAACTACTCAAATGGTCAATATTTTCTTAACATATGATAAACATGTTTTTTGTACCATAAAAAATATTGACCACCGATAAACAGGCCCCTTGATTAGTTATGTTGACTACAAGGTATTGCAATATAAACATTAGAAACTAGAAACTAAATATAAATTTTCACACTCAGTAATGGGTTTAAAGAACTTTCAAACAGCGGATTAATGCCAGTTTATTAGAAAGCCTTCACCTGCTTTATATGGGTTGTTAGAGCTGAGCAGCAAAGCTGAGCACTAACATGCCACCATGTCTTTAAATCTAAAAAGTTGCATCAACATAAAGCAAACATTGCCACAATGAAAGTTAATGGGAGAATAACAGTTCAGAATTTAGAATTTTTTTTATTTTTTTACTGAGCAGTATCAATCCTTACCCCACAAAATTACTGATGGTTCATAATTCTGGCACATATATTTGATTATTAAACTGTTTTTAATAATTATTAAACTGTTTGTTTTGATAAATGCTTTATTTAGATGGCACACTATAAGGCACATTACAAAAGAAAAGTTGAGTTAAGGAACTATGTTATTCATGTGTAAAAAAAAAAAGTAAATGCTCACTTGTTAGTACTGCCACCCTGCAGAACCAGGTTATTAGACTGAGTTTGAGTGGGGAGAGGAAGAAAAATAGTACTTTGGGCCCTGGTCTAAGGTTTTCTGGTGGGCCATTGGTGTCCCAGTCCAACACTGGGCTTAACTATAATTAATGAAGTAGCTAGTACCTTCTTCTTATATCTGCAGTATTCCTTCAGATACAGTACTTTGGTTTTCTCACACACTTACTCTCGGCCTTTACCTTTTGATAGATCAGGGACGGGAGTCCACAGATACAGTACCAACGAGGAGAGGACATGGGTCAGCGGGACCACTGGTTTATTTCTCAGTTATCTGTCAGCCCAGTCCAACACTGGACAGGCAAAAAACAAGCTTTCCTGTTACAAATTTTTCCATAATGGCAAAGCCATACAAATGCCACTTGCAGGTAACTAACTATGAGTTTGTGCCAGCATGTTTTTATACGTAATAGATCTTGCCAGACTAACTTAATTTATTTTTATGAGAAGGTAAGCAGGGACCTCGATTCTGGGATGGCAGTGGATGTGATATACTTAGACTTTGCTAAAGCATTCGATACAGTGCCACACAGAAGGTTACTGGTTAAATTAAGGAATGTTGGCCTGGAACGTAGTATTTGTACCTGGATAGAGAACTGGCTAAAATATAGACTTCAAAGAGTGGTGGTAAATGGAACATTTTCTAATTGGACCAGTGTTGTTAGTGGGGTACCGCAGGGCTCTGTACTGGGTCCCTTGCTTTTCAACTTGTTTATTAATGACCTGGATGTGGGCATTGAAAGTACAGTTTCTATTTTTGCAGATGATACTAAATTGTGCAGAGCTATAGGTTCCATGCAGGATGCTGCCACTTTGCAGAGTGATTTGTCTAAGCTGGGAAACTGGGCAGCAATCTGGAAAATGTTGATAAATGCAAGGTTATGCACTTTGGCAAAAATAATATAAATGCAAATTATACACTAAATGGCAGTGTGTTGGGATTTTCCTTAAGTGAGAAGGATCTTGGGGTTTTTGTAGATAACAAGTTGTCTAATTCTGGGCAGTGTCATTCTGTAGCTACTAAAGCAAATAAAGTTCTGTCTTGCATAAAAAAGGGCATAAACTCAAGGGATGAAAACATAATTATACCTCTTTATAGATCCTAGTAAGGCCTCATCTGGAGTATGCAGTGCAGTTTTGGACTCCATTCCTTAGGTGGGATGTAAATGAGCTGGAGAGAGCGCAGAGACATGCAAATAAACTGGTTAGAGGGATGGAAGACTTAAATTATGAGGGGAGACTGTCCAGGTTGGGGTTGTTTTCTCTGGAAAAAAGGCGCTTGCGAGGGGACATGATTACACTTTACAAATATATTTGAGGACATTATAGACAAATATCAGGGGACCTTTTTACCCATAAAGAGGATCAACGCACTAGAGGCCACCCCTTCAGATTAGAAGAAAAGGACTTTCATTTGAAGCAGCGTAGGTGGTTCTTCACAGTCAGGACAGTGAGGTTGTGGAATGCACTGCCGGGTGATGATGTGATGTCTGATTCTGTTGATGCTTTTAAGAGGGGTTTGGATGATTTTTTGGACAGACATAATATCAAAGGCTATTTTGATACTAAACTCTACAGTTAGTATAGCTATGGGCATATATGGTTTGTTTGAAAAAGTGGAGATGTGTGTGTGTGTACGCTGGGTTTTTAATTTGGAGGGGTTGAACTTGATGGACTCAGTCTTTTTTCAACCCAATTTAACTATGTAACTATGTAATCTATCTTGCACTGTTTTAAGGCAGATGTATCTGTAGCATACATACCAAATTTGCCTGAAGTCAGAATTTTGGCTCATCTAGCACAGAGAATGCAATAGTGCTCTCTGATCAACCAACTCTGACAAAAACCTAGGGAGACCAGTTGGGGGAATGCTAAGGATTACAACAGGATAGACATTCATCATCTTGTAAGGCAGCATGTGCCAGGCAACTGCTTTCAATGTAAGAAGAGAAGTGATAGCATAAAAACTGTGAAAGGAAGAACAGCTCTGTAACATAGAACCTATACATATTTGACTGTCCCCTTTAATTTATAGTTATGCATTTGATGAATAGTCCATTGCAAAACAAATATATAAGAACTGTAGTCCTGTTTACATTATTCCTTATAAGATAATTAAACCCTAAAAATGAATATGTCTAAAAATGCCATGTTATATACATAACTTATTGCACCAGCCTAAAGTTTCAGCTTGTCAATAGCAGCAACATTCCGGATTTCAAACTTGTCACGGGGGCACCATCTTGGAAAGTGTCTTTGACACTCAGATGCTCAGAGGCCTGAGCAGCTGTTGAGAAGCTAAGCTAGGGGTCGTTGCTAATCAAGCAGAAAATGGGGATGGCCTATAATATCAGCTGATGCTACCAGACTGATTATTAAATTCTGATGCCTGTTACACTGGTTTCTGTGTTGCCGTGTATATATTATATTCTATGTGTGCTGTATATTGTGTCAGTCCCTAAGCTCAGTAAGTGACAGCAGCACAGAGCATGTGCAGTGAATCAGCAGAAAAGAAGATGGGGAGCTACTGGGGCATCTTTGGAGACACAACTCTTTACTGCTAAAGAGCTGTGGTTGCCTTGGTCTGGTACATAATGTACAACATTTGTAGCCTAATTCTTTAGTTAAGTTTTATTTCTCCTTTAAGCCAGCTGCATGCCTGCATGGTATAACTGTGCAAAACACAGCTACAGGATATATGAAAAATAATGTAATTGTCAAGTTATAGAAATCCTACAATTAAAAATATCTAATAGGTTGCCTTTAAAGTTGCATTAAGTAGTAAAAAGGGTGACATAGAGGAGTCAAAGG
Organism: Xenopus borealis; assembly: GCA_024363595.1. NCBI lineage: Eukaryota > Metazoa > Chordata > Amphibia > Anura > Pipidae > Xenopus > Xenopus borealis. Next base: position 17,527,477 of record CM044435.1, on the reverse strand, counting down.
AATTAGACACAAAATATATTTTCTGTGTTCCTTTCCTTTAAAGAGAGCATTGCACTGTAGAAAAGGTGAATATTACCATTATTGTTTATATTTGCTGCTCAAGAGTATTTTTACAAAATCCTGAAAAATACTTGATTTTCAGAAACTGTCACAGCCAACAGGTCAGTTGGCCAATTTAATTAAAATTTAATCTTCTGAAACTATTACTCACCTCTGCAATGGTCACATCAGCTAAAGCTCCTTGTACATTTTCAATTCCTGAATCATTGGCATCAATTAAACATCCCACTGGAACATTGTTAGGAGGTTTAAGAAAAGCAAAGTCTCTTTCACTTGGATCCAGTGTTACACAGACATCATAAGAGTAAGGCAGTGGCAAAGTATCAGTATTAAATTGAGGAATAAATCTATGATCAATTTGGGGGTATGTGCTCAGTGAACTAATTGATGTTGGGGATTTTGATTCTCTGTATTTAGATATGACAGCAAAAATCACAGTCACCATGAAGAGAAAAGAGATCAGTGCTATGGCGATTACTAAGTAAATTTTCATGTTTAACTGGGAGTCTAATTTCATGGGTTGGTTACTAATTTCAGGAAGCACATGCTGAAAATTATCAGCAACTACAAGAGTCAGTGTAACAGTGGCTGAGAGAGTGGGAGACCCATTGTCCTTTACTATTGCCACAACCTTGTGCCTCAAAATATCTCTCTCTTGGAAAACTCGAGATGTTCTGATCTCTCCTGTATATTGATCAATGACAAAATGTGATGTTTCTGAATCGTGCAAAAAATGATAAGAGAGCCAAGCATTGTGACCTGAGTCAGCATCCACTGCCACCACTTTAGTCACTAAAGTCCCTTGTTCGGAGGAGAAAGGAACCATCTCATATGCTGCAGAAGCTCCAACATCTGGTGATGGGTAGAGAATAATTGGTGAATTGTCATTCTGATCAACGACACAAATTCTCACAATTACACTGCTATTTAGTGATGGAGATCCATTGTCTTTTGCCATGATTTGGATTTCGAATTCTCTGTCCAGTTCATAATCAAATGAACGCTGTGCATACATAACTCCAGTTACTGGGTTAATGGAAATAGAGGTTGGCAGTAGCTCTTCTGAATTGCTGGTGATAATGAAATAGAAAAGTTTTCCATTTTCTTCAGTGTCTTTATCTACTGCTTGGATACCGTATATTGAGGCTCCTGGTTGATTGTTTTCTGGTACATAGGCAACATATGTTGATTTTTCAAATACAGGTGAATTGTCATTTATATCCAGAACTTCCAATCTGATGGTTTTCTGATAAGAAAGGGGAGGGGAGCCTTTGTCTGTAGCCTGAATGGTAATATTGTAATGTGAGCTTCTTTCTCTATCCAAGGTGCTTGTAGTTACAATCTTGTAGAACTTTCCAGATGATGGCAATAGTTTAAAAGGTACCACACCAATTATTTGACAGTCAACCTCCCCATTTTCTCCAGAGTCTAAATCATGTGCTTCAATTAATGCTACCATGGTGCCAGAAGGAGAATCCTCAGAGACTGGGGTAGTTATTGAGGTAACAAATATTTCTGGAGCATTGTCATTTTCATCTATAATTTCTATTAAGACTTTGGCATGGGCAGCCAGGCCACCATTGTCTTCAGCTTGTACAGAAATATCATAATATTTTGCTTCCTCAAAATTCACATTACTTTTCGTTTTGATTTCTCCATTATCTGGATTAATTGAAAACATACGGAGCACATTTGTTGCAGTTGTACTGAAAGAGTAGGTGATTTGTGCATTGATACCTTCATCTTTATCAATTGCATAAACATTTAGAACTGTAGAATTAATTGGGATGTTTTCATGTATATTTACTTTGTATACTTCTTGACTGAATACAGGTAAATTGTCATTGAAATCAGTAACAATAAACTTAATGAGAGTTGTACCTGTTTGCACAGGATTTCCGCCATCAGATGCTGTTAATATCAGCTCATGGTTGCTTTGTGTTTCTCGGTCCAAACTTGTCTCCAAAATCAGTTCTGGAAATGTTCTCCCATTAGTGCTCTTTTTCTCCCCTAGTATAAAATGCTTATTGGCACTGAGTTTATAGGTAACAATAGAATTTATTCCCACATCCAGATCTTCAGCATTTTGTAAAGGAAATTTTGTTCCAGGTGATGTGTACTCACTAATTTCAAATTCTATTTTCTCACGAACAAATCTTGGTGGATTATCATTTATATCCTTAATGTCAACCCTGACATGGAAAATATTTAGAGGATTCTCAATCACAGCATCAAAGGTAAGAAAACATTCTTCTCTTGCCTCACACAGAGCTTCTCTGTCTATCCTGTCTGCAACAATTACATTTCCATTTCCAAGATTTACACTAAAATATTTGTCTGTCATGCGTGAAACAATTCGGAGTTTTCTAGCCAAAATTTCCTTAACGTTTAATCCAAGATCATTTGCTAAATTTCCTATCAATAAGCCTTTTTGCATTTCTTCAAAAATTGAATATTGCAGCTGAGCAGAGACTGAATGACAAAGGCATGGAAATAGGAATGAAAAGATTACTTGCCATCTGAATCCTGTGCATTTTCGTGTTTGCTGCATCTTTATCTTAGACATTCTTTATATGAGGAATATGCCCAGTGAAGCTTCTTGCTGTATTTGTAATCCAGTTGGAAAAAGACTTGTGAAATTCTCTACCTTATGAGACCAAGTACAGATATATCCTCTGTATAAGAAGCTAACATAATTTTGATCCCTCCTTGCAAAACCGAACTATGTCTGGTTTACAATAGTACCAATGGATCTCCAAGTTTATTGAATATTAGGGTAACAGCGGCGCTCTGAGGCACAAATGTGGAACTGCAGAAAATAGACACTGTAGAAATACCTAAAATATAAGACAAGGAACCTAGGAATTCCAGCATACCTATGTTTTTTTTTATTAAACTGTCATGGCAGAAAGTATTTTTAAAAAGTGCCTCAGGTGGCCAATATTTTCCTATCAAGTGATTAACATCTTTGTTGCTGTATAATAAATATTGGGCAATCATAAATAGGACCCTTAGACATAGGTATGTTGACTACATGGTACTGCAATATAAGCATTTATAACAAATATATTTCCAGATATGATCCAGCATATCAATGTATCAGTTCATCAGAAAGTGTCGTAGAGCTGAGTATTAACACTCCACTAAGTCATTAGTTAATTAAATTAGGAAATTAAAATTTTAGTATGAGCATAATCTAAAAATTTGCCACAATACATGTTAGTGAGGGACTAACAGTTAACAGAAAAGAACTTGTTAAATCTGAATGTATATGTAGTTTTACATAGCTGTATCCCTTAGGAATGAAACAAATCTATTTTAGGAGTCAACTTAATCCTGAATCTTTAGTGAAAGATTTGGCCGAACACTAAACCGAATCTCAACATTAATTTACATATACAAATCAGGGGGAAAGAGAATCGAATGCTGTCAAAGATTTTTGTGGTTTGGCTGAATCTTGTCAAATTCTGAACTGAAGTCTGGATTCAGTGCATTGCTAGCATCTATCCTCACCACACAAAATTACCGATGTTTAATAAATTGTGAACATGTTTCTTTACGCCCAATTGTTGAAGCAAAATGTATTTGATTAAAAAAAACAAGAGTTGTGATTATCCTGAAAATTATTTCCTTATAAATGGTGCTTAGTGATTTCATTGGTTATAATCAGTGCTTAATCTAATCTGATCTAATTTCTTTCACATAACTCATTGAAAGTTGTGTTTCATAATAAATAATGTCGTTGTGACTTAACTCATCTATCCCATTTATCCCACTTAGCACAGAATATTGTGTCACAGCATCCCATCCAATTAAAGAGTTCACCATTGAAAACAATGGTGCTTTGGTATGCTAATGAAAAGGTTAAATGCATTAAATGAGTTAAGATAACTTCAATTAGCCCTGAGTCATGACGCATTTAACTTACAAATCCAAGTGGCTGCATCTGTATATGACCTTTTTAAAAGCATTTGGCCTTGTTTTTTTATATGGTCATGGATCTCTGTTGACTTTTAATATCCTTATATTTTACAACAACACCATAGTATTTACATTATCCACTATAGTAAACTCTTTGTGATACTGCATTGTACCAACATTTTTTTAAGATGGATATCTAGACAAATAGTAATCACATTCTAGCAACAAGGTACAAGGTACAAAAACAAATGTGTGATCCACTGCCATAGGAATTCAAGTTATATATAATTAAAAAAAAGAAAAGTGGATGTGCACTATGTGGTCTACAGACATGCCCTAAAAGTACAGATTTCACATACCTCCCAACTGTCCTGTTTTGAGTGGGACAGTCCTACTTTTGACAGCTCAACCCACAGTCCCACATTTGTACAGAAATGTCCAGACTTTCTATTTGATCTCCTGCACTGAAGGGCTGGAAAAAGATACAATGTTTCTAGAGCACAGAACAGATAGTTAGATTCTTTTGTAACAGTTTTAGATAAGAAGGTCTCTTGGGAGGACTAAGACTCAATTCACCTTCATTAGCAAAACTGTAATAACACTAAACACACAAAAATTTAGTGGGGGGGCAGATATACTGAGTATAGAAACAGCCCTGCCTTAGCCTACCTGATTTAGATCTTATCAAAGTTTAGACAATGTTTCCACTACACATAGGAACCACTGTACATTCCATTGTCAAAAATAAATAATTTATTTTAGATTTTTTTGTTTTTTTCAGTTTGAAAATGCTAATAAAAACTCAAATTTGAATTTTAATAAATTTGATTTCCTATCTGTTTCAGTTCAATATCAGTCTATTATGGACTTTCAATTTTATGGCATGGAAAAACCATAACACTGATTTTATTTTGGGAATCTTGGGAAAATTTTGGAATTGATTTTGGAATTAATTCTGATATAAAATAAATTTTTATGACAAAATATAATTCCACGACACAAAAAGTAGTGGCACCATGGTCTTGGCTTTGCCATGGAAATCTGGAGCTTAGTCAAATACAGTGAGGCAGAAGCAGTGTCTCAGTACTCATCCAAAAAGTATTTGACTCATCCAGTGTCAAAATACAATGAACCTGTACCAGAAACATGCTATTCAGCAACATCAAAACTAGATATTCAAAATCCACTGTAGACTGAAATTGCCTGGTAATAAGACAAATTACCTACATTCCTGGTTGCATTCTCCCTTAAAAAAGATGCCAAATTATCTTGCATGCCTGTATGGTGTAGCTGGGTAGAACATATTTAACACAAAGCAACACGATAAATGACGAACTATGTAAATGTCAAGGCATAGGAAAACTGACCTCAATTAAGACTGAGAAAAAGAAAGAGAGAGAAAAAATAAATGCCGCACAGACAAAATAAAACGTATAAACAAGTTAACTTTTGAACCTGGGTATACTGTATATACCCTGGGTTGTTGCATAGTCATGCAGTCATCAAATCTGCATACAGAAAGAGAAGTAACTCACTGACTTATGTCTGTAGCCCATGTGCATTTTCATAGGCTAGTATATAAAGCCTATAAATATAGGGCTATTAATAAATATTATATTTATATAAAATCTATAAAATGCAAAGTTACATTAACGTCAGTACCAGCCACGTGATTTATATGCTAACATGCTTGTGTTATAATATGCAATATGTTGGTTGCACTTCAAGGCCTTTGAAGGGATGAGGGATCATAAAAGCCATATTATACTGGGTTCAGAAGTTTCCACTGTTTCAAAACACTGTTTACTGTAGTACTGGAGGTGATGTTGCACGTCTTCAGATACAAGGGATTAAGAGGATTTTTCCATCATACAGAGGTGGAGACTTCAATTCTACATTATTACATAGGGAGGTATACTGGATTTAAAATTTTGAGATGCACTATCCTAAAGGAGTGCACAAGGCTTTTGATGCCAAGTGTTTTGTGTGATTTTGAATTGGGGATTATATGAGAATTCTTTCTGGCTTATGTTTTTCGTTAAACATCCTTGTAGTTTTTGCATAAATTAGGTAAGATGATTTATGTACACACTAGGTGGGGTTTTCTCTAGCTTTTGTGGTTTACACCATTTTATTGTTTTGTCCCTCATTTTGTTGTATAGGGTACTGAAAATGACATGTATCATGTTGCTAATTAGTATTTATTGGTTTAACATGCTAATTAGTTATAGAAGGCTTTATCAATTAGTAAATCTCGCTTTCTATATAACTGCTTCTTTAAATTTTGTATATTATATCCTATAACCATCTATCTGTTGATACAAAATGCACCAGTTGATGTTGGTTTTATCTCTGAACTTCTCCGTTTAGGAGAGTACATCTTTGTTGCAATTTTAAGCTACACTTAACAATGGTTAATAGGTTACCTTTTGAGTTGCTTTAAATAAAAGGGGTAAAGAAGAGACCTCAAAGGGTAAAACAATATATTATATGTTCCTTTCCTTTAAAGAGGGCATGACATTT
>CM044435.1:17377205-17508113 GCA_024363595.1 Xenopus borealis | reverse complement strand
GCATGCTGTGAAAAAAATGCATTCTAGTAGATGACAAGGTTAATTTACCAATGCAGGCATACATTTTAATTTTAATTTATGTATGCTTCTTTAAGCCTGCAGACCAAAATGTTAATTGGTTATGGGGTCACTAACCAAATAACAGCTTTCAAAGCTTGATTTTGAATCGAAAACAAAAAATAAAAAATAATAAACAATTGCATACTGTTAGAATTCTACTATCTAGACCAAAATGCTTTGGCTATGGTCAGTGGGATAAGTTACCTAGTATGGTGCACAGTGCTGCTCTCTCACACTCAATAAAAAAATCTATATGTTAAGATGACTTCTACAGACTATGTTACACATAAATCTTGGTTATCTGGCTCATAATATTGAAAAAATCTTAAAAACTCCAATATATGCCCCTATATTAGCAGATGTATATTATCAGCTTTCAAGACCTAGTGAATTTTTTAAATTTTTATAAATAAATGTCATTCCAGATTTGCAAACAAACAAAAATATATAAGAACTTTTTGTTTAAAAAACTTGAAAATTATCAATTTTAATTTTTTAATGAATCTGGTATCTCTTTTGTTTCACTTTTAGTAATTCACTTTTAGGGGCAGATTTACTAAGGGTCAAAGTGAAAATTCAAATTTTTAAGTAATTTTTGGTACTTTGAATATCGAATAGGCCAAAATTCAATTCTAATTGAAAAAAAGTAAACGAATTTTAAAATTTGACCATTCGAAAATCAAAGTTCAATCTCTTTAAAAATTCAGCTTCGACCCTTCACCACGTTAAAACTGCAGAATTGCTATTTTTGCCTATGGGGAAACCCCTGGAACCTTTAAGGAGTGTTTTTGGAAATTTTTGAAAATCTAATTTTTTTGGGCTAAATTGTTTGAATCGTTCGGTCCAATCTAATGGTCCATTTAGATTGGTTGAATTTCGATGTTTTTTTCACTTTGAATTTCAACCCCTTAATGTATCATAGACACATATGTTTATAGCATAAACATTGCAAACCCAAAACACTGATGTTGCTTTTGAAATCTTGTGAATTCTAATTTTAACCCAATTAGAACAGTAAGGTCCTTCCTGCAACGCCTTAACCCCTTCTATTTCTTAGCACTATTGGTATTCAAAACATTTTGATTTGGCTCAAAAACTGGCAAAATCCTTTAAAGAGTGCTGTTGACAAGTTGAATATAACTATTACTGTTTACATTTGCAGCGCAAGCATATTTTTTACAAAATAGCTGAAATCCTACACAACTGAAAAATACACAGATTTCCATAAATATCACAGAAAAGATGGTAAATCAAGTCTTTTTGGCCAATTTAAGAAAAATGTAATTTGCTGAAACAGCAACTCACCTCCACAATGGCCCCATCAGCTAAAGCTCCTTGTGCACTTTCGTTTCCAATACCTGAATCATTAGCATCAATTAAACATCCCACTGGAACATTGCTAGGAGTTTTAAGAAAAGCAAAGTCTCTTTCACTTGGATCCAGTGTTACACAGACATCATAAGAGTATGGTAGTGGCAAAGTACCAGTATTAAACTGAGAAATAAATCTTTGATCAATCTGGGGGTATGTGCTCAGTGAACTAATTGATGTTGGATATTTTGATTGTCTGAATTTGGATATGACAGCAGACAGTACAGTCAACATGAAGAGAAACGAGATTAGTGCTATGGCAATAACTAAGTAAATTTGCATGTTTGATCGGTAGTTTGAGTTCATGGGTTGGTTACTAATTTCCGGAAGCACATGCTGAAAATTATCAGCAACTACAAGAGTCAGTGTAACAGTGGCTGAGAGAAATGGGGTCCCATTGTCCTTTACTATCACCACAACTTTGTGTCTCAAAATGTCTCTTTCTTGGAAAACTCGAGCAGTTCTGATCTCTCCTGTATATTGATCAATGACAAAATTTGATGTATCAGAGTCTTGCATAAAGTGATAAGAGAGCCAAGAATTGTGACCTGAGTCAGCATCCACTGCCACAACTTTAGTCACTAAAGAACCTTGTTCAGAATAGAAAGGAACCATCTCATATGCTACAGAAGCTCCAACATCTGGTGATGGGTAGAGAATAGTTGGTGAATTATCATTCTGATCAACAACACAAATTCTCACTGCTGCACTGCTGTTCAGAGGTGGAGATCCATTGTCTTTTGCCATAATTTTAATTTTAAATTCTCTGTCCAGTTCATAATCGAATGAACGCTGTGCATAAATAACTCCAGTTACTGGATTAATGGAAACATAAGAGGTTGTCAGTGGCTCTTCTGTATTACTGGTGATAATGGAATAGAAAAGTTTTCCATTTTCTTCATTGTCCTTATCTATTGCTTGAATGTGGTATATTGAGGCTCCTGGTTGATTGTTTTCTGGTACATAGGCAACATATGTTGATTTTGCAAATACAGGTGGATTATCATTTATATCCAAAACATCCAATCTAATGGTTTTCCTAAAAGAATATTGAGGAGAACCTTTGTCTGTAGCTTGCATAGTAATATTGTAATGTGAGCTTCTTTCTCTATCCAAGACGTTTGTTGTAACAATTTTGTAGAAATTTCCAGATGTTGACAGTAGTTTAAAAGGTACCACACCAATGATTTCACAGTCCATCTCCCCATTTGTTCCAGAATCAAGATCATGTGCTTCAATTAATGCTACGACAGTGCCAGGTGCAGAATCCTCAGAGATCAGGGTATTTATTGAGGTGACAGATATTTCTGGAGCATTGTCATTTTCATCTATAATTTCTATTACCACTTTGGCATGGGCGACAAGACCACCACTGTCTTTAGCTTGTACAGAAATATCATAATATATTTCTTCTTCAAAATCCACATCACCTATAGTTTTGATTTCTCCATTATTTGGATTAAGCGTGAATATACGGAGCACGTTAGTTGCAGCTGTACTAAAAGAGAATGTGATTTGCGCATTGATACCTTCATCTTTGTCACTTGCATAAACTTGAAGTACAGTAGTATTTATTGGGATGTTTTCATGTATTTTTACTTTATATACTTCTTGTGTGAATACAGGAAAGTTGTCATTGAAATCAGTAACAATAATATTAATGAAAGTTGTACTTGTTTGGACAGGATTTCCGCTATCAGATGCCATTAATTTTAGTTCATGGTTGCTCTGTGTTTCTCGGTCTAAATTTGTCTCCAAAATCAGTTCTGGAAATGTTCTCCCATTAGTGCTCATTTTCTCCCCTAGTACAAAATGCTTATTGGCACTGAGTTTATAGGTAACAATAGAATTTATTCCAACATCCAGATCTTCTGCATTTTGTAAAATAAATTTTGCTCCTGCTGAGGTGTGCTCACTTATTTCAAATTCAAATTTGTCATGAACAAATCTTGGTGGATTATCATTTATGTCCTTAATGTCAATCCTAACATGGAACATATTTAGAGGATTCTCAATCACAGCATCAAATGTTAGAAAACATTCTTCTCTTGCCCCACACAGAGCCTCTCTGTCTATCCTGTCTGCAACATTTAAATTTCCATTTCCAAGGTTTACTATGAAAAATTTCTCTGACAGACGTGAAACAATTTTGAGTTTTCTATTTCCAATTTCCTTAACATTTAATCCAAGATCATTTGCTAAATTTCCTATCAATGAACCTTTTTGCATTTCTTCAAAAATGGAATATTGCAACTGAGCAGAAACTGAATGAAAAAGGAATGAAAAAATTACTTGCCATCTGAATCCTTTGTTTTTCTGTGTTTGTTGCATCTTTATATCAGCCATTCTTTCTATGAGGAATATGCTCAGGGAAGCTTCTTGCTTTATTTATAATCCAGGGAAAAAGACATGTAAAATCCACTACCTTATGAGACCAAGAGCAGATATATCCTCTGTATGAGAAGACAACATGATTGTGATCTATGCAAATCTGAACTATGCCTGGTTTGTAATAGTACCAATGGATCTCCAAGGTTTCTTAATATTAGTGAACAGCGGCGCTTTGAGGCACAAATGTGGAACTGCAGAGACTATACATAGTAAAAATACCTGAAATATAGGGCTGAATTAGCAAACATTCAAATGGGAAATCCTGAAGTGTTCTTAGCAGATCAGAAAAGTTTGTAAAGACAAAGTGATTACCATCTTTACTGATCTTTAAAAAATGTCCATATAATATATTTATGTTAACTGCAAATTATTGCAATATAAACATTTTTAAGTTATTTTCTGTCAGCAAAATATTTAAAGAATGGACACATATCAGAGCAGATCATTATGTCAGTTCATCAGTATGTGTCTGACTACTATGAGCTATCAAATGCTATAAGGGTGTTTTCTGGTTAAAAGAAGCAGAGCTGACCACTAACACTCGGTGAACACTAACTAACTAAGTGTATCAGTATAAGGTAAAAATCTCCACAATGCAAATTAATTATTATTTTTACTGTGCAGTACCTTTCCTAACATATCGTATGTATATATATATATATATATATATATATATATATATATATATATATATATATATATATGTGTGTGTGTATATATATATATTTGGAAATGACTTTCTTGATTTTGAAAATCATATCGTCAAAACAACACACATTTGATTATTAAACTCTTTTTCACACTGCAGTATATTACAATATTTTTTTTTTAATTTAGGGATTGCATTGATAAATGCTTTATAAAGATGGAGCACTATAAGTCAAAGTGAAAAGGAAAAGATGAGTTAAGGAACTAGTGGAGCAGTCATTAGAACTGGGGTATTAGATTTAACTGTGAACAAGGAAGTAACTTGTTTTTACCTATAAAATCATACATATGCCACATGCCGGTAACAATAAGTTACAGAGATGCACCTGGATTTGCTATAAGGAAAATAAGAAAAATGACAAGATATCACTGTTTAACGCTACCTTAAATTTCAGAGTTTACATTCAGTATATTAAATTAGTGATGTGGGATACATAAGGTGAAATACTGCATTAGTAAAATGTTCAAGAAAAATATGGATATGTAGAAAAAATAGTTCACACAAATCTTTCCATTCCAGCCATGCCATGGGGTGTAAGGCAACACCCTTCCCTTCTTTCAGCATGTATTTAAAATATAATAAAACCACATGAGAAATGATCCTTTACCAACAGAATTCAAGTTAAATATAATTGTTTACAAAGGGGCAAATTTACTATTTTTCACTTAAAATCCTTCAAATCCATTAGAAATTGGATAAGCATTCGACTATCAAATGCTTATCAAATAGTTCTAGGCTATCTTTTTGCTCGATATCGATTTCTCGATTAAATCGTATGATCGAATATCGATCATTCGATTTCACGAAAAAATCGTACTTTTGCCTTTGATCCTCCGAAAAATTTGTACGATCGAGGCATTCGACAACATATCTTGCATGATAATATGGTGTAGCAGTGTAAAACAACCTGAACACAAAGCTACAAGATACATGAGAAATAATGTAACTGTCAAGGTATAGGAAAACTATAGGAAACCAAATATCAATTCAAATATCTAATAGGTTGCCTTAAGAGTTACATTAGTAACGATGGGCGAATCTATCCCGTTTCATTTCAGCGAAAAATTCAAGAATTTCCAGCGAAATTCGCAAATTGGTGAAAAATTCGCGAAACGAGTTGTGGCACTTTTTTGACGTGCGCCACGTCAGCTTTGACTCGTTCTTTTTTATTTACGCCATTGAATTTTCGGCAGGTGAATTTTTGCTAGCGTTTCATGAATTTATTCGCCGGCGGCAAATCGCGGGAATTCACAGCAAATTCGCGCCTTAAATCACAATTAAAAAGTAAAAATAGTAAAGGAATACAATTATGTTTACATCTCAAGTATTTTTTGCAAAAGGCTGAAATCCTATATATTTTTATAAACTGTCACACAAACCTGGGGAAAATCCTAATTTTGGCAATATTAATAAAAATGGCATTCACTGGAACAGTGACTCACCTCCACAATGGACATATCAGCTAAAGCTCCTTGTGCACTTTCAATTCCTATACCTGAATCATTAGCGTCAATTAAACATCCCACTGGAACATTGTTAGGAGGTTTAAGAAAAGCAACCTTTCTCACTTGGATCCAGTGTTACCGACATCATAAGAGTATGGAAACGGCAAAGTACCAGTATTAAATTGAGGAAGAAATCTATGATCAATTAGGGGGTATCTGCTCAGTCAACTAATTGATGTTGGGGATTTTGATTCCCTATATTTATATATGACAGCAAAAATCACAGTCAACATGAAGAGAAATGAGATCAGTGCTATGGCGATTACTAAGTAAATTTGCATGTTTGACTGAGAGCCTGATTTCATGGGCTGGTTACTAATTTCAGGAAGTACATACTGAAAATTATCAGCAACTACAAGAGTCAGTGAACCTCCAAGGAAAGATGGCACTCCGATAAGGGAAAAAGGTTTTATTTCTGTTTAGGGATGCTAGGCCCTACGCGTTTCGGGAATCAATCCCTTAATCACCATGCCTATGATTAAGGGATTGTAATGTGAACTTCTTTCTCTATCCAAGGTGCTTGTAGTAACAATTTTGTAGAAGTTTCCAGATGGTGACAATAGTGTAAAAGGTACCACACCAATGATTTTACAGTCAATATCTCCATTTTCTCCAGAGTTCAGATCATGGACTTTAATCAGTGCTACAACAGTACTAAGTGCAGAATCCTCAGAGATTGGGGTTTTTACTGAGGTGATTGATATATTTGGTACATATAATTTAAATTTCTCCATTATTTGGATTAATAGAAAATATAGAGAGCACATTAGTTGCAGCTGTACTAAAAATGTATGTGATTTGTGCATTGATTCCTTCATCTTTATCACTTGCGTTAACTTGAAGTACAGTAGAATTGATTGGTATGCTTTCATTTATATTAACTTTGTATACTTCTTGTAAGAATGCAGGAAAATTGTAATTTACATCAGTAACAATAATCTTAATTAGAGTTGTACCTGTTTGGACAGGATTTCCGGTATCAGATGTTGTTAATATCAGCTCATGGTTGCTTTGTGTTTCTCAGTCTAAACTTGTTTCCAGAATGAGTTCTGGAAATTTTCTTTCTCATTTAGTTAAGGTCAAATGTTAGATGTATTAGAGACTTTTTAAACCACGATTAAACTCTATTGCGGCAGTCATAGCAGTGGGTAACACAAAAGAAATTGCTTGTAATTCGTTTGCAATGCAAATAAATGTCTGCAAAAAGTGAAGCAGTTTGCTTTTGCAAACACTTCCTCAAACAACAATAGGATAGTGATTGCAAATTTTATAGTTTATGATAGTGTGCAATGTACAGTATTTAATAAAACTTTATGAAAAAGTTGTTACATTTGCTCCATATGAAAAAGTTGTTACATTTGCTCCAAAAGTTTATGCCACCTTCAAGTGGGACTTAAAGGTTCAGAATGTGCAATTAAGATTTGTAATACAATAAAATATATTATTACATTTTGAAGTGCAAATTTTTAATGACAAATTTTTTCTCTTTGCTAATTTTATTACATTAACCCCTATTTCTCTAAAACCATAAAGACCATGAAAGTTATTGAAACATGAGAATATAAAAGGCACAAGTGAAAAATCAGTAACTAAAAAATTACAAAAAAATACAATTACAAAAACATTTAAAAGCCTGAATGGTTAAAAACTGCATGAGGACAGTGTAGCTACCACTGAGTTTTATGGGACCTGCATGGGCAGTACAACCATTTGTGAATAAATATGCACTGCACAAACATTATCTGATCGACATACAGATTTTACTATATACTTTTAAATAATTTATATACTTTAAACACATATAAGGATTTTAAAGTTGTGCAAAAAAATTGATTCTACTGGTCAACAGGTCAACATATTTACATATCTAGGCACACAAACCAACTGTATATTGTTACAGCTCTACTGTCTATACCAAAGTAAAATTTAATTTGAATGTGAACAACAATGCAGCACTGGCTGTGGCCAGATACCTAGTAGAGTGCAAACTGCCACTCTCTCACACCCAATAGTTTATAAGTTTGTAAACATCTGGAGGTTTGGCTTTTTCAGTTATTTCTGTGGGTGGCTATTCGCTACCCCTGCAGAGGCTAAGGTCTCAGTTCATAAAAACAGCAATACAGAAATGGAGAGTGTTTAAATACTTTTTTTAAATAGCAATGAGACTTACCAAGTACATTTACAAACTATTTGCGTTTTCAAAAAACATTGATTAAAGGTAAATTTCGTTACTTTATAAGCCCTTTAAAGGAGAATTCAAGCTGTTATGGAAATACTGGTAATGTTCAGATGGCAATGTATTCTTATTTAACTTACTAAATGTATTTATTAATTCTTTACTAAGCATCTTTGTGAATTATTTCTGAGAGATTCTTACTGGATAGACCACACAAAAACAAAGTAAAAGAAAAAACAATGTAAGCATCAACAGTAAGAAAATGTAAGATCTATTGCTAAGACTGAATCTGGCAGGTAAAATATTCATATAACCAACAATATTGCTTGCATTATCCCTTAAACCAACTGCCAACCAGTACTGTAGGGTGTAGTTGGGTGAAACATTATGGACACATAAGTGAAAAATTATAAAGTCAAGGAATAGCAAAACTTACCTACACTCAATCAAAAATGTCTACTAGGCTGCCTTTACAGTTACATTAAATAGTTAAATATATAAGATATGATTTCTAGCCATTTTGGCCAATTTTGCAATAACGTTATTTATTGAAAAAGTAACAAACCTCTGCAACTGCTGCATCAGCTAAAGCTCCTTGTATATTTTCATTTCCAGTACTTGAATCATTTGCATCAATTAAACATCCCACTGGAACATTGTTAGGAGGTTTGAGAAAAGCAAAGTCTCTTTCACTTGGATCCAGTGTTACACAGACATCATAAGAGTATTGTAGCGGCAAAGTACCAGTATTGAATTGAGGAATAAATCTGTGATCAACCTGGGGGTATGTACACAGTGAACTTATTGATGTTGGAGATTTCGTTTCTCTGTATTTAGATATGACTGCAAACATCACAATCAACATGAAGAGAAAAGAGATCAGTGCTATGGCAATTACCAAGTAAATTTGCATGTTGGACTGAGAATCTGATTTTGTGGGTTGGTTACTAATTTCAGGAAGCACATGGTGAAAATTATCAGCAACTACAAGAGTCAGTGTAACAGTGGCTGAGAGAGAGGGTATCCCATTGTCCTTTACTATCACTACAAGTTTATGCCTTAAAATGTCTCTTTCTTGGAAAACTCGAGATTTTCTGATCTCTCCTGTATGTTGATCAATTTGAAAATTTGAAGTTTCTGAGTCCTGTAAAAAATTATAAGATAGCCAAGCATTGTGGCCTGAGTCAGCATCCACTGCTACCACTTTAGTCACTAAAGTGTCTTGTTCAGATGATAAAGGAACAATCTCATATGCTGCAGAACCACCAACATCTGGTGATGGGTAGAGAATATTTGGTGAATTATCATTCTGGTCAACAACACAAATTTTCAATGCTGCACTGCTGTTCAGAGATGGAGATCCATTGTCTTTTGCCATAATTTTGATTTCAAATTCTCTGTCCAGCTCATAATCGAATGATCGCTGTGCATAAATAACACCAGTTATTGAGTTAATGGAAATATAAGAGGTTGTTGGTAGCTTTTCTGTATTGCTGGTGATAATAGAATAGAAAAGTTTTCCATTTTCTTCAATGTCCTTGTCTATTGCTTGGATACTGTATATTGAAGCTCCTGGTTGATTGTTTTCTGGTACATAAGCAACATATGTCAATTTTTCAAATACAGGTGGATTGTCATTTATATCCAACACACCCAATATGATGGTTTTCCTAAAAGAAAGAGGAGGAGCGCCTTTGTCTGTAGCTTGAATGGTAATATTGTAATGTGAGCTTCTTTCTCTATCCAATGCATTTGTAGTAACAATCTTGTAGAAGTTTCCAGATGTTGACAATAGTTTAAAAGGTACTCCACCAATGATTTCACAGTAGACCTCCCCATTTTCTCTAGAGTCTAGGTCATGTGCTTCAATTAATGCTACCACAGTGCCAGGTGCAGAATCCTCAGAGACTGGGGTAGTTAGCGAGGTGACTGATATCTCTGGAGCATTGTCATTTTCATCTATAATTTCTATTAAGACTTTGGCATGGGCAACAAGACCACCACCATCCTCAGCTTGAACAGATATATCATAATATTTTTCTTCCTCAAAATCCACATTACCTTTAGTCTTAATTTCTCCATTATTTGAATTTATGGTGAACATACGGAGAACATTGGCTGCAGTTGTACTAAAAGAATATGTGATTTGTGCATTGATACCTTCATCTTTATCACTTGCATTAACATAAAGAACTGTGGAATTTATTGATATATTTTCATGTATATTCACTTTGTATACTTCTTGTTTGAATACAGGAAAATTGTCATTGACATCAATCGCAGTAATCTTAATAAGTGTTGTACCTGTTTGCACAGGATTTCCACCATCAGATGCTGTTAATATGAGCTCATGGTTGCTTTGTGTTTCTCGGTCTAAACTTGTCTCCAAAATCAGTTCTGGAAATGTTCTCCCATTAGTACCCCTTTTCTCCCCTAGTACCAAATACTTATTGGCACTGAGTTTGTAGGTGACAATAGAATTTACCCCCACATCTAGATCTTCTGCATTCTGTAAAAGAAATCTTGCTCCTGCTGATGTGGACTCACTAATTTCAAATTCAATGGTTTCACGTACAAATCTTGGTGGATTGTCATTTGTGTCCTTAATGTCAACTTTAACATGGAAAATATTTAGAGGATTTTCAATCACAGCATCAAAGGTTAGAAAACATTCTTCTCTTGTCCCACACAACGCCTCTCTGTCTATCCTGTCTGCCACATTCAAATTCCCATTTCCAACATTTACTGTGAAATATTTCTCTGAAAGGCGAGAAACAATTCTGAGTTTTCTAGCTGCAATTTCCTTAACATTTAAACCAAGATCATTTGCTAAATTTCCTATCAATGAGCCTTTTTGTATTTCTTCAAAAATTGAGTAGTGAAGTTGAGCAGAGACTGTCAGACAAAGGCATAAACATAGAAATAAATGCATTACTTGCCATCTGAATCCTTGGCATGTCTGTGTTTGCTGCATTTTCATATAAAGTAAATTTTTATATGTGAAATATTCCAAATGAAGCTCCTTGCTGGGTTTTTAATCCAATTCAAAAGTGAGAGATCATGTAAAATCCACCTCATGAGACCAAGAGCAGATATATCCTCTGTATGAGAATCTAAAATTGTTCTGATGCTTCTTTGGAAATCTGCACTATGACTGCTTTACAATAGGATGGATCTCCAAGGTTTCTTAATATTAGTGAACAGCGGCGCTCTGAGGCACAAATGCGGAACTGCAGAAAATATATAGAAATACCTATAATATGAGACTGACATCAAATATCAAACTGAGAATTACTAGATTGCCAGCTCTGTGAAACATTTTTGACTTAAAAGCCCAGTAATATTTTTGTGCTTAAAGACACTTTTATCCAAACAGATCAATAAACCAATACATCAAATATTATTCCACTGTTTTGTGCAGTCAAAAGCTCTCTCTCTATATGGTGTTAAAGCTAAATGGCAGAACAGAGCTCTAACACCCAAACATATCATTAAACTTAAAATATAAACAAGTTTAGCATCGCAGATTACGCAATGCAAGTCAAGAGAGAGATTAATGATTCAGAAAATATCTTGTAAAATCTGAAGCAAGTAATTTTATACAAAGCAAATTTTTACCACTAAAAAGTACAAATGATTCATAAATCTGCCACACATTTTTAAAATCAAATTGTGAAAACAACACTTGTCTGATTAGAATTAGTGATTGTATTTATAGAGATAGTACACTATAAGGCCCAGTTGAAAGGAATGGTGATTTAAGGAATGATGTTATCCCTTGGTAAGGAAAAGGAAGGGCAATATGAAAGTGACGTTGTTAGCATTGCTGCCCTACAGAACTGGGTTATTCTGGTATTTCAGTTACTTGCACATTTCAAAAGTATTCATGAAAGGTAACACCTTATACAGTGTTTGTGTTGTAGGGGAATGGGGTTGTTGGCTTTACTGGGGACATGTGCAATACTGAATGATATGTAATCTCTGTGAGCACTAAATATTTATAATAAAATGTTTCATGTAATGTGAACATGATCACTGAATTTTTTTTAGTAAATATAATAGGAATAATAATATAATACAATAAGAATAAAATAATTACTAATATTACTGCTGCATTTATGCAAACAGACAAGAAAAGACACACAGCTGCGACAAATATGGATGCATGCACCACATACACATCACAATATGCAACTGTATCAGACAGGCTGCTTAATGTGTAGCTTACATGCAAGATATGCCCATGCCATGTCACAAGAGGACACATATTCTTACTGGTTTCCTGTACATTACAAATGCTTTAGGGCTTGTATTCAGGAAAAAGAAGTTAAAATGTGTTAGTGAAAATTTCTATAAAAATTCTGCACTGAAACTCAAACTTTAGTCTCATTTAGGTATAAAAGCAGTAACTTTATTATAAAGCTAGAATAAAATGACACCTGCCTGTTATTTAGCACATAAAATATGGTAAACCCAATATGAGAGGTCCCTCTTCCATAAGAATTCAGGTTACAGTTAGTAACAGACAGGGACTTCACGTAATATCTGCAGACCAGAATGGCAATATTTTTGTCATGAAGGACATGGCACAAATTACAAGAAAGCCAAACTTAATCCTGATTTTGCACTTACACCCTGCCTTCCATCCTACATTAATTGCTACAGCGCTCTGTTCTGGAGTGCAGAAACCTTTAGCCCCCCTCATAAATACAAAATGACCTTTGACAGCATTATATTCATGAGGGGCTAGTCAAGAATGTACCTAGGTGTCTGGAATTGCTCTCTGCATCAGCATGCTCGTTGGAGCTAAGGGATGAAATATTATACAGCCAGATACTTGAGAAGGTTTGACATCATTTAGGTCCCTGCCAAATACATACAGTTTTCACTTTTACTTTACAAAGCATTAGTGTGAATCGATTTGTGTAAATCTATATATTTGCATATATTTGTATCTTGTGTCAATGCTACCAAGCCTATTATTTATTCCCCAATAAATGACAGAAAATGCTGCTTTAATTTGCAATTATATGAACAAGTAACTTTACAAACTTTTCATCTGCTTTAATGACAACATTTCAAGAAATATACATATTAATACAGTTGATGACAACCCCTTACATTGCATGAATCTGTAGAAAAGTTAAAAAAAAAACTATAATTGTTTAGGTGTGCAACTCAAGTGTATTTTTTACAAAATGGCTGAAATCCTATACATTTTTATAGACTGTTTAAGAAACAATGTTGTTATTTTTTGAAAATATAATTTAACACTGACTCACCTCTGCAGTGGTCGTATCCCCTGTAGCTCCTTGTACACCTTCATTTCCAATACCTGAATCATTGGCATCAATTAAACATCCCACTGGAACATTGTTTGGAGGTTGAAGAAAAGCAAAGTCTCTTTCACTTGGATCCAATGTAACACAGACATCATAAGAGTAAGGCAGCGGCAAAGTACCGGTATTAAACTGAGAAATAAATCTGTGATCAATTTGGGGGTATGTGCTCAGTGAACTAATTGATGTTGGAGATTTTGATTCTCTGTATTTAGATATCACAGCAGACACTACAGTCAATAGGAAGAGAAAAGAGATGAGTGCTATGGCAATTACTAAATACATTTGCATGTTTGATCGCGAGTCGAATTTCATGGGTTGGTTACTAATTTCAGGAATCACATGCTGAAAATTATCCGCAACTACAAGAGTCAGTGTAACAGTGGCTGAGAGAGAGGGTGTACCATTGTCCTTTACCATCACCACAACTTTGTGCCTCAGAACATCTCTGTCTTGAAAAACTCGAGATGTTCTGATCTCTCCTGAATACTGATCAATGATAAAATGTGATGTTTCTGAATCTTGCAAAAAATTATAAGAGAGCCAAGCATTGTGACCTGAGTCAACATCCACTGCCACCACTTTAGTCACTAAAGAACCTTGTTCAGAGGAGAAAAGAACCATCTCATATGCTGCAGATCCACCAACATCTGGTGATGGGTAGAGAATATTTGGTGAATTATCATTCTGGTCAAGAACACAAATTCTTACTATTGCACTGCTGTTTAGCTGTGGAGATCCATTGTCTTTTGCCATAATCTGAATTTCAAATTCTCTGTCCTGCTCATAATCAAATGATAGTTGTGCATAAATGACACCAGTTTCTGGGTTAATGGAAATATAAGAGGCTGAAGGAATCTCCTCTGTATTGCTGGTGACAATGGAATAGAAAAGTTTTCCATTTTCTCCAGTGTCCTTATCTATTGAATGGAGACGGTAAATTGAGGCTCCTGGCTGATTGTTTTCTGGTACATATACAACATATGTTGATTTTTCAAACACTGGTGGATTGTCATTTATATCCAAAACATCCAATCTGATGTTTTTCCAAGAAGAAAGGGGAGGAGAACCTTTGTCTGTAACTTGCAGGGTAATATTGTAATGTGAGCTGCTTTCTCTATCCAAGGTGCTTGTAGTAACAATTTTGTAGAAGTTTCCAAATGTTGACAATAGTTTAAAAGGTACCACACCAATGATTTCACAGTCAACCTCCCCATTTTCCCCAGAGTCTAGATCATGCACTTTAATCAATGCTATCACAGTGCCAGGTGCAGAATCCTCAGAGATTGGGGTAGTTATTGAAGTAACTGATATTTCTGGAGCATTGTCATTTTCATCTATAATTTCTATGGTAACTTTTGCATGGGCAGCAAGGCCCCCACCATCTTCAGCTTGTACAGAAATGTCATAAAATGTAGCTTCCTCAAAATCTACATTTCTTTTCGTTTTAATTTCTCCATTTTTGGGATTAATAATGAATATACGGAGCACATTAGTTGACGTTGTGCTAAAAGAGTATGTGATTTGTGCATTGATTCCTTCATCTTTATCACTTGCGCTGACATGAAGAACTGTAGAATTTATTTGGATGTTTTCATGTATATTTACTTTGTATAGTTCTTGTGTAAATACAGGAAAATTATCATTTAGATCAGTCACTGTAATCATAACAACCGTTGTACCTGTTTGCACAGGATTTCCACCATCAGATGCTGTTAATATCAGCTCATGGTAGCTTTGTGTATCTCGATCTAAACTTGTCTCCAAAATCAGTTCTGGAAATGTTCTTCCATTATTATTTTTTCTCTCTCCTACTATAAAATGCTTATTGGCACTGAGTTTATAATTCAAGACAGAATTAATTCCCAAATCCAGATCTTCTGCATTTTGTAATATAAATTTTGTTCCTGGTAAGGCGGCTTCACTAATTTCTAGCCCAATCATCTCACGAACAAATTTTGGTGGATTGTCATTTATATCTTTAATGTCGACTCTAACATGAAAAATATTAAGAGGATTCTCAATCACAGCATCAAAGGTCATAAAGCATTCTTGTTTTGCCTCACACAGAGCCTCTCTGTCTATTCTTTCTACAATATTTAAATTTCCATTTCTAAGATTCACTCTGAAGTATTTCTCTGAAAGATGTGAAACAATTCTTAGTTTTCTAGCTGCAATTTCTTCTACATTTAATCCAAGATCATTTGCTAAATTTCCTATCAATGAGCCTTTTTGCATTTCTTCAAAAATGGAATATTGCAGCTGGGCAGAAACTGAAAGACAAAGGCATAACCATAGAAATGAAAAGATTACTTGCCATCTGAATCCTTTGCATGTCTGTGTTTCCTGCATTTTCCTTTCAATTATTCTTTATATCAGAAGTATCCAATGTGAAGCTTCTTGCTGTATGTTTTATCCAGTTGTAAAGATAAAGTAAAATCCACAACCATATAAGATGTATGGCAGATGAATCCTCTCTATGAGAATCTAAAATGACTATGATTCCTCCTTGCAAATCTGTGTAATGTCTGTTTTCTACCAGTACCAGTGGGTCTACAAGTTTTTTTTTACTATTAGTGAACAGCGGCGCTCTGAGGCACAAATGCGGAATTGCAGATAAAATGTATTGTAGAAATAACTGTGTTTTACAAGGTGTCTAATGCACTACAAAAACCTTGCAACTATGTTTTTTTACATGCAATTACAGAAGTAACACACATGGTTGCTTGACATTGTATGTATTTTAACAAATTTTGGAAATATATAAAATGTGTGCGTTTTTTTTACACTGGGGAAATGTGCACTAAAGCACAGTATAAAGAAATGGTTACATTAATAACTATTTATTTCCTGGGTAAGTAAGGAAAGAGTTTTTATAATTGCTGTTTCAGACCTCTGACCAACGTGTAGTGAGCATGTTCTTCCAGTGTCCCTATGGGATTCCTCCCAGACACCATAACAGGAAAGTTAATTGCTCCTAATAAAAATGACCTCTATTCAATGGAAAATTATGTGAAAAATAAATAATCTCTGTAACATTCTAAATAAAAGATAAAGCACAAATGTACCATATGTAATATAATAAAACAATCACATTTCTTTTATCAGGACCCATGCAAAATGTCAAATTAGCTATTCAGCCTATAAATGTTAAAGAGATTTTTTTGCTATTAATGATTGTTAATGCAAAAAAAAAAAAAACAATCACAAGTGTACTGCTACCAGATATCACTGCCAGATATCATACATATGCTGGATGTAAGTTACAATAATAAGAGATGCACTTGGAAATGAGATACGGCCCCTGTAACCCCTGTATCATACTAGGATAAGTGACACCCTGATTTTATTTTGCTCATGTATTTAAGACACGGTAAAACTAAATGAGAAGTACATTACGACTGCTACAGGTAGGAGCTGCAGATGTTGCATTGTCGACAGACATGAAAGTGTCCTGAATTCCCACAAGAGTTCAATGCCCTATGTAAATTATCAGTATTAGGGTTCACCAAAGGTTTAGTTTATTGTCTAACTTACTAAAGTGCCGTTATGTGCTGCATTCAGTTGATTAATACATTATCACTGTGCACCCCCAACTGCACACAAACCCCTCACAATTTCAACTGCCCCATTGAAAATTTGCAAAGATAGGTCATGGTAACAGTTATAATGAGGAGTAACAGGAATAAACATGAATACAGGTGACCTGTAATTTTGAACTTCCAAGACGTTAAAGGTGCTCATAAGATTAATTGTAACTAAAGGGACAAGTATTACATAACATGGTACTTGAGAAGGGTTTAGACAAATGATTTCCCACAGAGATGAATGCAGATTTTACTGCAACTATGCAAACATTTGCACAGGAAACGAATAGATATATAGTCATGTTTTAAAATAAGCTCTCAGTGCAAAAAACAATTAAGTTTTTTCAAAACTATAAATAAAGTCTATTGTATTTTACAATAAATTACATATTATTTCAAAGCTTGCAAACCTTCTATTTTATTAACAATATTCCATCAAACTGATATAAGTAAATACATAAAATTTAGGACTGTAGTGTTAATTCAATTTCTAAAATGTACTTTTAATTCTCAGTCTTGATAACTCTGTCGCTTAAACTAAGTACTATATTGTAAAGTAAAGTTGCGTTAGAAAGGCAGCATACAAAATATACAAAAACATTGAAAAGAATGTAGCATCTAATGTAAATGTTGTAAATGTTGTAAAAGAAAGCTGAGCTGGTCAAAAATTTCTAAAAACTTGCCTTTCAATTATGATAGATTCTACATCTAAGTAGTTAAAGACATGATATTAATCAATAGCAAAACAAATTGCAACACTCTCTGTGTCCCTTTCCCTCTGTCCCTTTATGGAGGACATTTGGCCTTAGGTTTATGTAACAGTTAAAGTTTTATATTGTGCCTAAAACAAAATTCCAAGTGTAAAATCCTATACCACTGTTGAATATGAGAGATATCAATTAGCAGTTGCAGAAATAGCAAATATTCAAACCACACTAGGCAAAGTAACTAAAAAGTCATATACTTGAAGTGACTCACCTGGACAACAGCATTTTCATTTCCAATACCTGAATCATCAGCATCAAGTAAACATTCCACTGGAACATTGTTTGGAGATTTAAGAAAAGCAAAGTCACTTTCACTTGGATCCAGCGTCACACAGACATCATATGAGTATGGAAGCGGCAATGAACCAGTATTGAATTGAGGAATAAATCTGTGATCAATTTGTGGGTATGTGCTCAGTGAACTAATTGATGTTGGGGATTTTGATTCTCTGTATTTAGATATGACAGCAGACAGTACAGTCAACATGAAGAGAAACGAGATTAGTGCTATGGCAATAACTAAGTAAATTTGCATGTTTGATTGGGAGTTTGACTTCATGGGTTGGTTACTAATTTCAGGAATCACATGCTGAAAATTATCAGCAACTACAAGAGTCAGTGTAACAGTAGCTGAGAGAGAGGGTGTCCCATTGTCCTTCACAATAACCACAACTTTGTGCCTCAAAATATCTCTTTCTTGGAAAACTCGAGATGTTCTGATCTCTCCTGTATATTGATTGATGACAAAATGTAATTTTTCTAAATCATGCCAAAAATAATAAGAGAGCCAAGCATTGTGACCAGAGTCAGCATCCACTGCCACCACTTTAGTCACTAAAGAACCTTGTTCAGAAGAGAAAGGAACCATCTCATATGCTGCAGAACCTCCAACATCTGGTGATGGGTAGAGAATAGTTGGTGAATTATCATTCTGGTCAACAATACAAATTTTCAATGCTGCACTGCTGTTCAGAGGTGGAGATCCGTTGTCTTTTGCCATAATTTGGATTTCAAATTCTATGTCCTTCTCATAATCAAATAATCTCTGTGAATAAATGATACCTGTTACTGGGTTAATGGAGATATAAGAAGTTGAAGAAAGCTCTTCTGTATTGCTGGTGATAATGGAATAGAAAAGTTTTCCATTGTCTTCAATGTCCTTATCTATTGCTTGGATACTGTATATTGAGGCTCCTGGTTGATTGTTTTCTGGTACATATACAACATATTTTGATTTTTCAAATGCAGGCGGATTGTCATTTATATCCAAAACATCTAATCTAATTGTTTTCTGAAAAGAAAGAGGAGGTGAACCCTTATCTGTAGCCTGAACAGTAATATTATAGCTTGAGGTTTTTTCTCTATCCAAGGTGCTTGAAGTAACAATTTTGTAGAAGTTTCCAGATGATAATAATAGTATAAAAGGAACCACACCAATGATTTGGCAGTTAACCTCCCCATTTTCTCCAGAGTCTAGATCATGTACTTTAATTAATGCTATCACCGTTCCAGGTGCAGAATCCTCAGCGATTGGGGTAGTTATTGAAGTAATAGATATCTCTGGAGCATTGTCATTTTCATCTATAATTTCTATTAAGACTTTGGCATGGGAAATCTGACCACCACCATCCTGAGCTTGTACAGAAATGTCATAATATATTTCTTCCTCAAAATCTACATTTCCTTTTGTTGTAATTTTTCCGTTATTTGGATTAATAGAGAAGATACGGAGCACATGATTAGCAGTTGTGCTAAAAGAGTATGTGATTTGCGCATTGATACCTGCATCTTTATCACTTGCATTAACTTGAAGAACTGTAGAACTGAATGGAATGTTTTCAAGTATGCTAACTTTGTATACTTCTTGTGTGAATATGGGCAAATTGTCATTGATATCAGTAACAATAATGTTAATTAGAATTGTACCTGTTTGCACAGGATTTCCACCATCAGATGCTGTTAATATCAGCTCATGGTTGTTTTGTTTTTCTCGGTCTAAACTTGTCTCCAAAATCAGTTCTGGAAATTTTCTTCCATTAGAGCTGGATTTCTCCCCTAGCTTAAAATAGTTATTATCACTGAGTCTATACGTCAAAAGGGAATTTATTCCCAAATCGATATCTTCTGCATTTTGCAACACAAATCTTGTCCCTTGTAATGTGTGCTCACCAATTTCTAATTCAGTTTTCTCATGAGCAAATTTTGGTGCATTATCATTGGTGTCCTTGATGTCAATTCTAACATGGAAAATATTTAGAGG
This sequence comes from Xenopus borealis, assembly GCA_024363595.1. NCBI lineage: Eukaryota > Metazoa > Chordata > Amphibia > Anura > Pipidae > Xenopus > Xenopus borealis. The sequence continues at coordinate 17,487,948 of CM044435.1, read as the reverse complement.
ATTCTCAATCACAGCATCAAATGATAGGAAACATTCTTCTCTTGCCCCACACAGAGCCTCTCTGTCTATCCTGTCTGCAACATTCAAATCCCCATTTCCAAGATTTACTCTGAAATATTTGTCTGAAAGATGTGAGACAATTCTGAGTTTTCTTACTGAAATTTCCTTAACATTTAATCCAAGATCATTGGCTAAATTTCCTATCAGTGAGCCTTTTTGAATTTCTTCAAAAATTGAATATTCTAGCTGAGCAGAGACTGAATGACAATGGTAGGAAAATAGGAATAAAAATAGTACTTGCCATCCTTGTCTGAATCCTTTGTGTGTCTGTGCTTGTTGGACTTTCCTTTTAGCCATCCTTTGTGTGAAAAATATCCCAAATATTATCTTGCTGTTTTTGTAATCCAATGTAATCAGATGTATCTTCTGTATGAGAAGCTAAAATGGTTGTGATCCTTCTTTGCAAATCTGAACTATGTCTGCTTTACAATGGAACCAATGGATCTCCAAGGTTTCTTAATATTAGTAAACAGCGGCGCTCTGAGGCACAAATGTGGAACTGCAGATAGTATATACAGGAGATGTACCTAAGTAATATTATACCGTATATGATAATCAGACTTGATATTATTGTATAGGCCTTTGAAGATATGCTTCTTTTAAATTTTATTATGAATATAAAAGTTTGAGCCTTTTTAGAAATAGTATTTTTGTTAAAAATGCTTTATCAGGGGGACAAACTTCTCGACAAAGTCTGCTTAAATAGTAATATCAGGAAATGTATGATCCCTTAGTAAGGAACAGGAAAAATGCAAGCAAGAAAGTATTTTGCGTTTCAGTGTTGCAAGTGTTGCATATCAATGTGCAAATCTGCTGCATTCACAAAATGTGTGCAATTATAAGAAGCTAACTTACTCTGAATTTACAGCCCCATTAATACTTGTAGAATATTATGTAGAGAAAAAAGACATTGCATCTGTTACTGATATACACGTATACAGACAAGAAAACCTGTGCCTCAAATTATTACAGGTGCCATTTAAATACTGTATAAATATGTACATGTTCCATATATGTCACAATGCCTAGCTGTGCTCAAGGTACCACAGTACCACTAAGAATACGCTATACCTACATAAATAAAACCTGGTTAAATATGCATAGTTAACACAAAATTTGTTGGAGCATAAAATGCCAAAAAGTTTGGAAAATAGAATCCAAATTGTTCAGTTATACAATTACCATGACCCAGTCTGTGATTTGTTCAAGATTTTAAACTACAATAATACAAAACCACATCGCATGTCCAATAGGAAGAATTGGGGGGGTTAATAAAAGTCTGGTCCAGGTGTTATAACTGAAATAAAAATCAGATGATGCTAATGCCTTTAAGCATGCAATGTAAGCTCTAGATACACATTGCTCTCTGTAAAAGTAAATCTTCTAGCTATTTTAGTTCCACTGGACCAAAAAAAGTGGTAAAAAAAGGTATTTATTGCAAGGTACATTTTATAGATTTAAGTGTAGGGATTCTACTAGAATCCTTAAAGACAAAGCACATTGCAATATATATTATTTGTTTTACTAACATTTATCGGCACTAAGCCTTTTATTTTCTCCAGCATCAGACAGCAGAGGCAACGGCCCCTTGCAAAGTAGCATGTTTATGGCTGTGCTATCTAGTAATAGTAGCAGATGACTACTAGTGACATGTAAGAATGACACAACGCTGAATTAGCAACCATTGTTAGTAAATGTAGGCATTGGCGTAAAGAGGTCACCATAGGTAAAACTACTATGTTTGATTTTTTTACCTTTTATTGGAATGGATTTGTGGCAATTTTTTTGAGTTTAATTGGCTGCGAATGTTTTCGCGAAACTGCAATGAAAATTTATTGACGGAAAAAAATTCTTGGGCATCAAAATTATTCGGACACCTATTTACTTTAATGCATTTGGACAAAATAATCATTGTTGCTTGTCTCAAATATTTTTGCACATCATTTGACGCCCATTGACTTCAATGTGTTTTGCAAATTGTTACACTTTCACAAATTTTTACATTATTTAGCTAATTTTTTTGCTGTTTCGCAAATTATTCGGCAAAACAAAATGGCCCAGATTTGCCCATCGCTTACCTTCATGTAATACACAGAATCACACAACTATAAAATATACATTTTTACAAGCAATCAAAAATAATGCTGGACATTACTTATTATACAAACATTCATTCACTAAAAAGAAGACAGTGACTAACCAGCACAATGTCAGCAGCAGGAACATTTCCCTTAATGCTTTCCTTTGCAATACCTGAATCATCAACATCAATTAAACTTTCAACTGGATCATTGTTCTGATGTTTAACAATAGCAAAGTCTGTTCCGCTTTGATCTAGTATTACACAGACATCATAAGTGTATGGAAATGGCAGAGTACCAGTATTAAATGTAGATAAAAACTTGTGATCAATTTTGGGGTATGTGCTCAAGCTGATTCGGGGAGATTTAGTCGCTAGGTGACTAATCGCCTCTTCCCGAATTGCCTTCTTCCTGACTTCTGTGTGCTTCAATGAGGAATCGCCTGCACTAATGCACTCGGCACTTCAATTTCCAAAGTCGGCCAAAGTTGCTTCACAAGGAAACTTCGGGCGACTTTGGAAATTGAAGCGCCATGAGTGCTTTAGTGCAGGTGATTCCTCATTGAAGCACACAGAAGTCAGGAAGAAGGCAGTTCGGGGAGATTGTCTGGATTCTCATCTCAGCCACTCTTTGTGTAAAGAAATATCCCAAACACTTTCTTACTGTATGTGAAAAATACGTAAAATTCACTGCCACGTGAAACCAAAATCAGATGCATCTTCCAAATAACACCTGCAATTTTCAAGTTGTGTTTTTCAAAGTGTTGTATGTCAAGCTACAAATCTGCTACTTTCACAAAATGTGTATAAGAAGATGACTGTTCACTGAATTTACAACCCCATTCATTTAAGCTGAGATACTTATGGAACATTATATAGAGAAAGATATTCCACAGTAGCAGTAAATATAATAGTTGCCATCCATACATTTATCACATAAAACATTTGAAAAAGTCAAGACTCATGAATGCAAGTGGTTTATTTAAACAATTACTATATTCTAGTCTGTCAGTTATTAAGTTGTTGTATATGTTTTTAAACTACAACAAAATAAAACCAGGACACCCTTGTTCCATAAGCAGATTTTAAGGTTAATGTAATAAAAGGAGCAAAATATGGTTCAGATCCAACCAATTACAAATCAGATTTTTGCTTTAAAAAAGCAGAGCTGAAAATGAGACCTTGCTGAATGGTTTTATGGTTTTGTAGCACTAGAGGCTCCTCTTTTTACATTATCCAATCATTTTTCACAGCTCAGATATCATGTATGATACCTTAAAAAAGAAAATTTAAATATACCATAGCCATGTGCCCATTTATTGTTTTGAAACTAATATGCCTCATATAACAGATAAAACATCAGGCAATTAAATGTCAAAAAGGAGAAACATGGAACAAGCCTGATTATAGTTATACAATTATATTGTAATGGGTGCACACGTCATGTTGGCATTAAATACTATCCCTAATAAGTATGACACACAGGGTTAAGACAAAAAATTATATAAAGCATAAGTCTTGGATATCCATAAAAACCTTTGATTCCAGTCAATTTTTGTCATAGTCATTTATTTTGCCACATTATGCCAGTTTCAACTAACTTACAAAGCCAACATATTCTTATATAGTATAGAAAAATACTTAAGTCCAAATATCTAAATTTCCTTAATTACAATAAGGGTTGCTACCCGGCCTGTATTTTACCATCCTAGCCGGTAAAACACCTGCCAAGGCTTGGAGTATTACAAATTCATTGGCAATGTAGTGTAATACACTTTAAAAAGTCCTTGGCCCGGCCCCCATTTCGCTCAAATCTTACTGTTTTTCCAGGCTTCGGGGGTGTTTTTCCAACCCATGCTGTGTCTGGATGCATGGCTCCGCCCCTTTTGCATCATCACCCACCCTCTTTTGTATCATCACCCACCCTCTTTTGCATCATCACCATTTTGTTCCCGCCCCCACTGGCCAAATTCCAAATACAAAATGAAATACGTTTAAAAGTCAAAAAACATATTTCAAAATCCATGTCCAAGCAATAATTGATTGTTACAGACACTCAACTGTCTGTAACAATAATTTGTTGGAGCTGTAACCATACTTATTGTCACTACTAATGGAAGCTCATCTCAGCAATTCTTGTGTTCAATAATTAACTCATTGAGTTGTAATGATGAATATATAATAAAACATATTCTTATAAACAGTGTTTATATCATTGTAAACTGATGTTATCAGTTTTAATTAATGCTAGTATTGTCACCTAAATCACGTACATCATTGAAACTTGTTTATTACAATAAAAGATGTTGCACTTCTATGGACAAAAATTATAAAATCATCTTGCAGTCAGACAGTCTCTATAGAAACATTTACCTTTGTGCCCTCATATGGCCAAGGAACTTCTTAGACCCTTTTTATCAGTATGGGGTACATGATTCCCTGAATTATATATGTATAAGACAAACAAGTTTTTTTTTAGCATTGCATTGACTTAGAGCATAACGTTGGGTAAGTTATTCCAGAAACACAGCCTATAGATATATGAGAACTAATTAGAAGTTAGTTAAAGGACTTTTGAGCTAGAAGTTTGAGTTACAAGACTTCAAAGATATTGCCTTTCAGTCATTTATTCATTATATCATTCTGAAAAGAGTTGTTAAGTTAAAGGAGATAAAATAAGTACAGGTCACATCGAAGCACCAACAGGTACAACTATTATGCTTCAAATATATACAGTAACTAGTGACTCACCTGCACATTCTCACCAGCAGGAACAGTCCCTGTAACACTTTCAGTTCCAACCCCCGAATCATCTGCATCAATTAAATTTTCAACCGGTACATTGTTATGAAGTTTTAGAGAGGGAAAGTTTCTTTCGCTTGGATCCAGAGTTACACATACATCATAAGAGTAAGGGAGTGGTAAAGTACCAAAATTAAATTGAGGAATAAAATTATGATCTATTTGGGGATATGTGGCCATTGAGCTAAACGATGGAGATGTTTTTGATTCTCTGTATTTAGCTATGACAGCAAACATCACAGTCAACATAAATAGAAAAGAGATCAGTGCTATGGCAATGACCAAGTAAATTTGCATGTTTGACTGAGAATCTGATTTAATGGAATGGTTACTTATTTCAGGAAGTGCGTGCTGAAAATTATCAGCAACTATAAGAGTCAGTGTAACAGTGGCTGAGAGAGAGGGTGTCCCATTGTCCTTTACTATCACCACAACTTTGTGCCTCAAAATGTCTCTATCTTGAAAAACTCGAGATGTTCGGATCTCTCCTGTATATTGATCAATAATAAAATGTGATGCTTCTGAATCCTGTAAAAAATTATAAGAGAGCCAAGCATTGTGGCCTGAGTCGGAGTCCACTGCCACCACTTTAGTCACTAAAGTCCGTTGTTCAGAAGAGAAAGGAACCATCTCAAAAACAGAAGAACCACCATCTGGTGAGGGGTAGAGAATTATTGGTGAATTATCATTCTGGTCAACAATACAAATCCTCACTATTGTGCTGCTGTTCAGAGACGGTGACCCATTGTCCTTGGCCATGATTTGGATATGAAATTCTCTGTCCTGTTCATAATCAAATGACTGCAGTGCATAAATAAACCCAGTTACAGGGTTAATAGAAATATAAGAGACAGAATGAAACTTTTCTGTGTTTGTATCAATAATGGAATATACAACTTTACCATTTTCTTTAGTGTCCTTATCTATTGCTTGGATACTGTATATTGATGCTCCTGGTTGATTATTTTCTGTTACATAGACAACATAACTGGATTTTTCAAAGTCGGGTGGATTGTCATTGATATCTAAAACATCCAGTCTGATAGTTTTCAGAGAAGAAAGTGGTGGAGAGCCTTGGTCTTTAGCCTGAATAGTGATATTATAATGAGAAGTTTTTTCTCTGTCCAAAGTGCTTGTTGTAATGATTTTGTAGAAGTTTCCAGATGAAGCCAATAATTTAAAAGGCATAACACCTATTATTTCACAATCAATCTCCCCATTTTCTCCAGAATCCAAATCGTGTGCTTTAATTAATGCTACTACAGTGCCAATTGGATAATCCTCAGAGACAGGGTTGGTTATTGAGGAAACCGATATCCGTGGAGCATTGTCATTTTCATCCATAACTTTAATTAAGACTTTAGTATGCGAAACTAGGCCACCACCATCCTGAGCTTGTACAGAAATATCATAATACTTTCCTTCCTCAAAATCCACATTTCCTTTTGTTGTAATTTCTCCAGTATTTGAGTTAATAGTGAATATACGGAGCACATTAGTTGCAGTTGTGCTAAAAGAGTATGTGATTTGTGCATTAATACCTTCATCTTTATCACTTGCATTAACGTCAAGAACTGTAGAATGTATTGGGATGTTTTCATGTATATTCACTTTGTATATTTCTTGTGTGAATACAGGTAAATTATCATTGAAATCAGTCACAGTAATTTTAATGAGAGTTGTACCTGTTTGCACAGGATTTCCACCATCAGACGCTGATAATATCAGCTCATGGTTGCTTTGTGTTTCTCGATCTATACTTGTCTGCAAAATCAATTCTGGAAATATTCTACCATTATTGTTCTTTTTCTCCCCTAGTACAAAATGCTTATTGGCGCTGAGTTTGTAGGTCAACATAGAATTTACTCCCACATCCAGATCTTCTGCATTTTGTAAAGGAAATTTTGCTCCTGGTGATGTGGACTCACTAATTTCTAGCTCAAACTTCTCTTGAATAAATCTTGGTGGATTATCATTTATATCCTTAATTTCAACCCTAACATGGAAAATATTTAAAGGATTCTCAATCACAGCATCAAATGTAAGAAAGCATTCCTCTGTTGCCTCACACAGAGCTTCTCTGTCTATCCTGTCTGCAACATTTAAATTCCCATTTCCAAAATTAACAGTGAAATATGTCTCAGACAGCTGAGAATCAATTCTAAATTTTCTAGCTGCAATTTCCTTAACATTTAGTCCAAGATCATTGGCTATATTCCCTATTATTGAGCCTTTTTGCATTTCTTCAAAAATAGAGTAGTGAAGCTGCCCAGAGACTGAATGAGAAAAACAGGAAAATAGAAATGAAAAAATTACTTGCCATCTGAATCCTTTAAATCTTTGTGTTTGCTGGACATCCCTCTCAGCCATTCTTTGCATCAGAAATTTCCAAACAGACATTTCTTGCTGTATTTGTAATCCAGTTAGAGGCAAAATAATCCACTCCCTAATGACACCACCAGCAAATGAATCCTTTGTATCAGAATCCCTCCTTGCAAATCTCAACTATGTCTGCTTTCTGGCAGTACCAATGGATCTTCAAGGTTTCTTAATATTAGCAAACAGCGGCGCTTTGAGGCACAAATGTGGAACTGCAGATAATTTGTTAGAAAAATTTAAACTGTAATATTATGATTAGTCTGTAACTAAATTTGAATGAAGATTATTGATGATTTATTTTAGAGTATTCTAGACACTACTACTAGACAAGGGTTAGTTTATATATATATATATATATATATATATATATATATATATATATATATTACAGTCACTGCATTAAAAAGCAGAAGATTTGTATCATTCACAAAAGTCCATAAACTTTAAGGCATATTTTTCAAGATTTTTAGCTATTGTTCAGTATTAGTTGGGCCCCACTCAGCTAACGGGAGGTGGGAGGGACGACACATGATGGCATGTTGGCAACAGGTATTAATGGCTATTTAATATAAAGAAAAACATTCAACTTAACATATTTGACCTTCAGGCAACCACACCAGTTTAGTACCTTATGTCTCATTTAATGAATGAACTGGCCACAAGCAAAGGAACTATAATTGATATAAATAACTATAAATACGACTGTTACATATGCTATTTTATTGTTTTACACCAATACTTTTACAATATAAGCCAAGGTCCCACCACAGATCAGTTATAAATCAGTTGTTCCAGATACTGAATTATAGAATAAGGGGTCATATTTATAAATGTGTAAAATGTAATGTAATTTAAAATATAACACAGGAAAAAAATTGAAGTTACTTTTAAAAGCAAAGTAAAGTAAAAAAGCTACATTATAAATGCACAAGCCATACAACTACACCTGTTGTTACTTATTTTGGACATGCTTGACTTTCTCCCTTACACTTTAGTGTCAGGTCTATTAAAATACACTATTTTGTTGTAAATGCCTTTATCATTTTGCCAATTTTGGCATACACAGTTTTATAAATAGTGAACTCAGGACCATTATATCTGAAATAAATGACAAAGAAGAAGCTGCATATAAACAAAAATTGACAAATATGTTCAAAATGTTCATGCAAAGTTAGTGTCAACCAATGTTATTTATATCCCTTTTAAGGACTGGAGTCCAAAACTGCACTGCATGCTCCAGATGAGGCCTTACTAGGGACCTATAAAGAGGCATAATTATGTTTTCATCCCTTCAGTTAATGCCCTTTTTATGCAAGGCAGAACTTTATTAGCTTTAGTAGCTACAGAATGACACTGCCCAGAATTAGGCAACTTGTTATCTATAAAAACCCCAAGATCCTTCTCATTTAAATGTGAATCCCATCTGGCCCTGGACCTTTGTTTATCTTAACATATTCTAGTCTCTTTTGAATTTTGTCATGTGTGAACCATGCATCATTAGATGTATTACTAGAATACAAGTGACTATTGCCTTGTTCTCAAAAACTATATATAGATAAGCCTTGTAGCCTTCTCAAACTGTATTGACATACATAAAATTAATGACCTAAAATATTTTTACATATCTACTCCATTACCCAATACAGAAATGAAGAGTGGACAAGCAGCACAATGTTATGTAACTTATCAACACTGGGAAAAGTTACCATGGGCAGTAACCCATGGCAACCAATCAGATTGCTGCATACATTGTTCTACTCGCATCTGGCTTTAAAAAGCACTGATTGGTTGCTATAGGTAACTGTCCATGGGCAAATTTGCCTAGTGTTGATAAATGAGCCCCTCTATATCTACAAAAACAAAAAAAATGGAAATTAGGAGAAATATATAAAATTTAAAAAAAAATATGCTACAAAATGCTAACTCACTTGTCCAATACCAGCTGTTTCTTTTTCACTATCATCTCCAATTCCCAAATCATCAGCATCAATTAAATTTTCAACTAGAACATTCTTATAAGGTTTTAGAAGAGAAAAGTTATGTTCACTTGGGTCAAGTGAAACACAGAAACCATGGCTATGGCCTAGGCAGTGGTAAAGTACCAGTGTTAAATTGTGATCAATTTGGGGATATGTGGCCATTGAGCTAAATGATGTAGATGTTTTTGATTCTTTCTATTTAGATATGACAGCAAACATCACAGTCAACATTAAGAGAAAAAAGATCAGTGCTATGGTGATTACTAAGTAAATTTGCATGTTTGATTGAGAGTCTGATTCATTACTAAGTATATTCTGAAAATTATCATAAACTAGAGTGAAACAGTGGTTGAGAGAGTGGGTGTTCCATTGTCCTTTACTATCACCATTAATTTGTGTCTCAATATATATCTCTTTCTCGAAAAAACTTGTTTTGATCTCTCCTGAATAGTGATCAATGACAAAATGTGATGTCTTGTAAAAAATAATGAGTGCCAAGTATTGTGACCTGAGTCAGCATCCACTGCCACCACTTTAGTCACTCAGGACCTTTGTCCAGAGGAGAAAGGAACCTTCTTATATGCTCTAGAACCACCATGTGGTGATGGAAGAACAGTTGGTGAATTATGATTCTGGTCAACAATGCAAAGCCTTGCAATTGCACTGTTGTTCAGAGATGGTGAAATTCTCTATACAGTACTGTTCAAAATCAAATGACTGCAATGCATAAATAACCCCTCTTAGAGAGTTAATAGAAACATAGGAAATTGAAGAAAACTCTTCTGTGTTTTTGGTAACAATAGAATAGACAACTTTACCATTTTCTTCAATGTCCTCATCTATTGCTTGGATACTGTATATTAAAGCTCCTGGTTGATTATTTTCCCTTACATAGGCAAAATAATTGGAGTTTTTGAATTGAGGTTGATTGAGGTTGGTCATTAATATCTAATATGTCCAATCTGAGCATTTCAATTCGACCACAAGTCGAATTCAAGGGTAAATTCAGCCTCATATTCGATAAATAGTAAATCTGCCCCTAAGCGTATCTCACATTTCGCCATATATAGTTTACTTTTTGCTCTGAAATGTGAGGAGGGTAGGGCTTCTACTTACCCCTAGCTTGGTAGATTTAACTTGTATGCTACAGTTCACATATTGTGTACTAAATGAACTCCAATTCAGTTTTAGACTTTATTAGGGATGCATAGAGTATGAGGTATTTGCATTAAAATCCCCTTGTTGCAAATTACATGTGAGGCAAACATCCAACCTAATAAGAAAACAAAATATCTATCAATACTGTGAAAACAAAATATCTATCACTACATATGATCCTACTAAATAAAAAACAAATACCAGTTTGAAGTCATTGTTTATGGCATAATGCTGTTAGCCTTCACTGAATGGACATGCCTTTCCAGAAGGAAATTTAAAACAACTTAGAAATCAAGCTACATGGATTAAATTACTATACATCACAAAACCAATGTGTTTGAATGATGCCTCGAGTTTGGAATGTTTCCTATGAATTATTAACTAAGCAATCTAATAAAATTGTCTGACTGAGGTTCACTGAATTATATTACTGTAGGTTTCCTTTACTTATGTATATTAATCTCTTGGCCAACCATGTTACAATATGAACTATGATACTTATGGACACTTTGGTTGCATGGTAGGACCCAATGTTTCATTTTGTTATACTAATGATTTGTGCTTAACAAGCAGGCCCAGATATGTGTGAAAGGACACAAAGGCCCAGGCCTAGGTCGGCACGCTGCCCAACCACATCCACATGGGTTTTGAAGCACTGGTGATTCACAGATTCACAAAATAGTTTTTAAAATTTCCTGTGAATCAACCACCTGTACTCTGGACCCGGTGCTGAAAATTTGCATATATAAGAGGAGGGGATGGGGGTGATGAATGCCAGACAGCATAGGGCAGGGATCCCCAACCTTTAGAACCCATGAGCAAAATTCAGAAGTAAAATGAGTTGAGGAGCAACATTAGCATGAAAAATTTTACTGGGATGACAAATCAGGGCTGTGATTGGCCATTTGGTAGCTCCTATGTGGATTTTCAACCTATATTGAGGCTCTGTTTGGCAGTGAAACTGGTTTTAGTGCAACCTAAACTTGCCTCCAAGCCTGATATTTAAAAATAAGCACCTGTTTTGAGGCCACTGGGAGCAACATGTTGCTCATGAGCTACTGGTTGGGGATCACTAGCCTAGGGGAACCTGCTATGTAAATCTGTGTGCTTATTATTCTTGTGCTTTAGGAGAAACTTAGATTGATCAATTACGGTAATATCCTTTGTAACAATACCACACACACAGCTGGCCACCAAAAGGAGCTGCTGTTATGGGTTACATGATGTGGTTGTCTAATAGAGAAATGTGCAGTGAAAAACAATAACAAATCAAGCTCTGGCCACTTTTGCTACAGGAATTCAATGCTATCAAAAAGATGATGCCAAGTAGAATACCAGGAAGTGTCAGTCAGTGTTAACCAAAGTTAATGTTGATATTAATTTATGGGGCAATAAGTTTACTTAATTCTGACAAACTGTTCTATAAAAGGCTTTGCAGCCATCTCATACTAATGATAAACATAAAATAAATACCCAGTTTTTAACATATCTACTCCATATGTGCTATGTGTTTTGAAAGCAGCTCAAGACATATTTTGTTATGATGAAAAAATATATAATGGAAAGCATATCTTCATAAATAATAGATGTGAAACTCAGCCGCATAAAAAGCATCTATTAAAAAGTTATTCTAAATATGGTAACTCACCTGCCCAATGCTAGCAGTTTCTTTTACACTTTCATTTCCAATTCCAAAATCATCAGCATCAATTAAACTTTCAACAGGGACATTGTTATGAGGTTTAAGAAGAGCAAAGTTACGTTCACTTGGGTCCAGAGTCACACAGACATCATAAGAGTATGGCAGTGGCAAAGAACCATTGTTAAATTGAGGAATAAAACTGTGATCAATTTGGGGATATGTGGCCATTGAGCTAAATGATGTAGATGTTTTTGATTCTCTGTATTTAGATATGACGGCAAACATCACAGTCAACATGAAGAGAAAAGAGATCAGTGCTATGGCGATTAGCAAGTAAATTTGCATGTTTGACTGAGAGTCTGATTTAATAGATTTGTTACTAATTTCAGGAAGTACATGTTGAAAATTGTCAGCAACTACAAGAGTCAAGGAAACAGTGGCTGAGAGAGAGGGTGTCCCGTTGTCCTTTACTATAACCACAACTTTGTGTCTAAAAACATCTTTATCTTGAAACACTCTAAATGTTCTAATCTCTCCTGTATACTGATCAATGATAAAATATGATGTTTCTGAATCCTGCAAAAAATGATAAGAGAGCCAAGCATTGTGGCCTGAGTCAGCATCCACTGCCACCACTTTGGTTACTAAAGAACCTTTTTCAGAGGAAAAAGGAACCATCTCATATGTAGATCCACCACCATCTGGTGATGGGTAAAGAATTGTTGGTGTATTATCATTCAGGTCAACAATGCAAATCTTCACAGTTGCACTGCTGTTCAGAGCTGGTACCCCATTGTCCTTGGCCATAATTTGGATATGAAATTCTTTTTCCTGTTCATAATTGAATGGCTGCAATGCGTAAATCACTCCAGTTACAGGGTTAATAGAAATATATGAGATTGAAGGCATCGCCTCAATGTTGTTGGCAGTAATGGAATAGACAACTTTACCATTTTCTTTAGTGTCCTTATCTATTGCATGGATACTGTATATTGAAGCGCCTGGTTGATTATTTTCTGTTACGTAGGTAACAAAATTGGATTTTTTGAATTCAGGTGGATTGTCATTGATATCTAAAACATCAAGTTGGATAGTTTTCATAGAAGAAAGTGGTGGAAAGCCTTTATCTGTAGCTTGAATGGTGATATTATAATGAGGAGCTTTTTCTCTGTCCAAAGTGCTTGTTGTAAGGATTTTGTAGAAGTATCCTGATGAAGACAATAATTTAAAAGGCATAACACCTATTATTTCACAGTCAACCTCCCCATTTTCTCCAGAATCCAAATCATGTGCTTTAATCAATGCTACCACAGTGGCAGTTGGAGAATCCTCAGAGATTGGGGTAGTTATTGAAGTAACTGATATTTCTGGAGCATTGTCATTTTCATCTATAATTTGTATTAAAACTTTGGCATGGGAAGCTAAGCTACCACCATCCTGAGCTTGGACAGAAATCTCATAGTACTTTGCTTCCTCAAAATCCACAAGTCCTTTAGTTGTGATTTCCCCATTTGTTGGATTAATAGCAAATATACGGAGCACATTAGTTACAGTTGTGCTAAAAGAATATGTGATATAGGCATTAATACCTTCATCTTTATCACTTGCTCTGACCTGAAGAATTTTAGAGTTAAATGGGATGTTTTCAGGTATGCTAACTTTGTATACTTCATTTGTGAATACAGGAAAATTATCATTGAAATCAGTCACATTAATCATAATTAGAGTTGTACCTGTTTGCAAAGGATTTCCAGCATCAGATGCTGTTAATATCAACTCGTGGTTGCTTTGTGCTTCCCGATCTAAACTTGTCTCCAAAATCAGTTCTGGAAATGTTCTTCCATTTTTCTCCCCTAGTACAAAATGCTTATTTGCACTGAGTTTATAGGCCAACATAGAATTTATCCCCAAATCTAGATCTTCTGCATTTTGCAAAAGGAATTTGGTTCCTGTTGATGTGTATTCACTAATTTCTAGCTCAGTTTTCTCTTGTACAAATCTAGGTGCATTATCATTTATGTCCTTAATGTCAATCCTAACATGGTAAATATTTAGAGGATTTTCAATCACAGCATCAAAGGTTAGAAAACATTCCTCTGTTGCGCCACATAGAGCCTCTCTGTCAATCCTGTCTGCAACATTCAAATTCCCATTTCCAAGATTAACACTGAAATATTTCTCAGAGATCTGAGAAACAATTTTGAGTTTTCTAGCTGCAATTTCCTTAATATTTAATCCAAGATCATTTGCTAAATTTCCTACTATTGAGCCTTTTTGCATTTCTTCAAAAATGGAGTAATGAATCTGACCTGAGACTGAATGAGAAAGACAGGAACATAGGAAGAAAAATACTACTTGCCATATGAATCCTCTCAATCTTTGTGTTTGCTGGAGAGCCATCTCAGCCATTCTTTTTCACAGAAATATCCAAACAGAAAATTCTTGCTGTATTTGTAATCCAAACAAACAGAAGCAAACCAGGTAAAATCCACGGCCTTACTGTATCAACACCAGCAAATGAATCCTTTGTATCAGAAACTAAAATGATTGTGATTCCTACTTGCAAACCTTCACTATGTCTGCTTTCTGGCAGTACCAATGGATCGTCATGGTTTCTCAATATTTAGTGAACAGCGGCGCTCTGAGGCACAAATGTGGAACTGCAGAAAATACATTGAAAAAAACTAATATTGCCTATAATTATAAATGCATCTTATAAATAATTTATTTTAGAGTATTCATTTAAAAAAATAAGAAATTATATGATTTCCACATTTGAATAAAAAAAGTATGTATACCATATTGGATTTGGTTACTGTATTTGTTGAAGGAAATACAAATATACCTGTAGTCATATCACAATGTAAAATCACAGAGAAATGATGTTACAGTATTTACAGTATAAGTAAACCAGTAAAACACCTGGGAAAAGTAATATTGAGTAGTACTACTAATACAGTACCTGTACCATTATAAAGTGTTGCCCAGAAATATTTGAATTTTATTTTCATTTCAAATTATTATATTATTAAATTATTATATGTATTGCACCAAATTACCATAGACATATGTACAACATGTTACAAATACTTAGTTACAAGGATTAAAATTAATAGGGGAGATCAAATGACAAGAATTTCCAACACAGTTAACCCAAAAGAGATGAAAAAAGCATTTGTCAGGCATGAACAATATAATAAATATAAAGATAAATTATGCACTTTTGTATTAGAAGTGATTAAGTCTCTGAAACAGACGAAGAAATAGCATGTATCCTCATTATGATCTCAATATGTTCATTAATTAAATAACTTGAATAAATCAGAGCTGGAAAAACCCCAATGAAATAGTATGTTTTTCCCCTGATTTGCTAGATTTTTTCGGGTTTTTGCCTGACAACCCCCAAAATATCAGATTATCGCGCTAAATCCAGTGCAAATTTCCAGTTGGGATAGGGACATCTCCCACTGACTTTTTAATGACCTTGATAGGTCTGAGATGGCAGATTTTTGGATTTGGGCTTTTTACAGCAACTGGCTACAATAAATCTCAAAAAGCTTTTTTCCATGAAAATTTGAGGTTTTGCCACAATAAGCCCAACAAAATAAATTTGAGGTTTAAATAACTCCTTTAAAGTTAGACAATATTTAAATGCTATCATTTACATCTGATTTCATTCATTATGACATTATATTTGGTGACTAATATATATTGTAGGTTCTATTGGGGTGGTGAGCACACAATTTTCTATTCCATATTAATATAATATTCATCTCAACATATTTTGCCTTTATTGCAGCAGATCCTGGTGGGCCAGTATACCATTTTGGGACCGTATATTCTGTTTAATGAACTGTTCTCTCGAAGAGGAAATTTCAATAAAATATGGAGGGTGACATCATGCCAATAAACATGCCTATGATATGACATTTTTGCTACTGTTACATATGCTATTAGGACTAATATAACACACTATATTACAGATATAGCAACAGTTTCAGCTGCATGGGAGATAAAATGCACACCTGGTAGAGGGGAAATATTACAATATTGGAGCAATTTCCAATATGTAACATAAAAAAATGCATGTAAATTAATCACCAGTTCAACATTTTTACAAATCTATTTAAAAATATGTAATTTTTTTACTTTGTTAAACACAGGGGGGCTTGTTTAGTTTATAAATTTCACAAAGAATGATTTGCACAGTCAAAATATTTACCCCGCTCATGGTTATGCAGGTATGGGACCTGTTTTCCAGATTGCATGGGACCTGGGGCTTTCTGCATAACGGATCTTTTGGTAATTTGGATCTTCATACCTTATGTCTACTAGAAAATCATGTAAACATTAAATAAAACCAATAGGCTGGTTTTGCTTCCAATAAGGATTATTTATATCTTAGTTGGGATCAAGTACAAGGTTCTTTTTTATTATTACAGAGAAAAAGAAGATACAAATGGATTTGTATAAAATGGAGTCTATGAGAGATGGTCTTTCTGTAATTTACAATTTTCTGTATAATGGGTTTCTGTATAATCGATCACATACCTGTATTTATAAAGCTAGATAAGAGTGGTGCACTTAATGTGCTAATGTGTAGTTTTTTTCTCATTGGAAAACAATTGGAGCGTGGGCCATGGTCTCAGGGTTTCTGGTGGGCATCCCAGTCCAACACTATAAAGACATTGAAGCTTTCTCATATCTTAAAAAAAAAGTATATATATATACACGTATTTATATATATATATATATATATATATATTTCTTATTGCATATCTTAGTTATTACCCTATAAGAGTGCTGTTGGTATTGACAAGATGTGTTGAAGCAAATCATAAACAGGATAAAAACTATGGAAATCAGAATTATAATAAAGCATTTAAATAATGTCACATAGTAAAATAGTAACTCACTTGTCCAACTCCAGCAATTTCTTTTATACTCTCATTTGAAATCCCCGAATCATCAGCATCAATTAAACTTTCAACTGGGACATTGTTATGAGGTTTCAGAAGAGCAAAGTTATGTTCACTTGGATCCAGAGATACACAAACATCATAAGAGTATGGAAGTGGCAAAGATCCAGTATTAAATTGAGGAATAAAACTGTGATCTATCTGGGGATATGTGGCCACTGAGCTAAACAGTGTAGAAGTTTTTGATTCTCTGTATTTAGATATGACAGCAAACATTACAGTCAACATGAAGAGAAAAGAGATAAGTGCTATGGCAATTACCAAGTAAATTTGCATGTTGGAGTGAGAGTCTGATTTCCTAGATTGGTTACTAATTTCAGGAAGCACATGCTGAAAATTATCAGCAACTACAAGAGTCAATGTAACAGTGGCTGAAAGTGAGGGAATTCCATTGTCCTTCACTATCACCACAACTCTGTGCCTCAAAACATCTCTTTCTTGGAAAACGCGAGCAGTTCTGATCTCTCCTGTATATTGATGAATGATAAAATATGATGTTTCAAAGTCTTGCAAAACATGATAAGAGAGCCAAGCATTGTGACCCGAGTCAGCATCCACTGCCACCACTTTGGTCACTAGAGAACCTTGTTCAGAGGAGAAAGGAACCACCTCGTACACTGCCGAACCTCCAACATCTACTGATGGATAGAGAATGTTTGGAGAATTATCATTCTGATCAGTAATGCAAATTCTTAAAGTTGTACTGCTGTTTAAAGAAGGAGAACCATTGTCTTTAGCCATGATAAGGATATTAAATTCTCTTTCCCGTTCATAATCAAATGATCGTTGTGCATAGATAACTCCAGTAACTGGGTTAATAGAAATATAAGAGCTTGCAGGAACCTCCTCTTTGTTGTCACTGATAATGGCATAAGTAAGCTTAGCATTATCTCCAGCATCTTTATCTATTGCTTGGATACTGTATACTGAAACACCTGGTTTATTATTTTCTAGTACATAGGCAACATATTTCAATTTTTTAAATTCAGGTGGGTTGTCATTTATGTCTGAAATATCCACTCTAATGATTTTCATAAAAGTCAGCGGTGGAGAACCTTTATCCTTGGCTTGAATGGTGATATTATAATTTGATCTTTTTTCTCTGTCCAATGTGCTTGTTGTCACAATTTTGTAAAAGTTTCCAGAAGACAATGCTAATTTAAAGGGTACTGAACCTATTATTTGACATTCCACTTCTCCATTTTGTCCAGAATCTAGATCACGGACTTTTATTAATGCTACTACAGTGCCAGGTGCAGAGTCCTCTGAAACAGGTGTTGTTATAGATGTAATTGAAATCTCTGGAGCATTATCATTTTCATCTAAAATTTGTATCAGTACCTTGGCACGGGAGACTAGACCACCTCCATCTCTGGCCTGTACAGATATTTCATAATTTTTGGTCTTTTCAAAATCTAAATTTTCTTTAGTTTTGATTTCTCCACTTAAAGAATTAATAGAAAATGAACGGCTGAGATGTTTTGAAGTAGCACTAAAAGAGTAAGTGATTTTTGAATTGGTACCTTCATCTTTATCATTTGCACTGACACGAAGAACAGTGGAATTCAATGGGACATTTTCATCTATGTTCACCTTGTACACGTCTTGCTCAAATATAGGAAAGTTATCATTAATATCAGTAACTGTAATTCTAATTAACGCTGTCCCTGTTTGCATAGGACTTCCTCCATCAAATGCTGTGAGGACTATTTCATGGATGTTTTCTGCTTCCCGATCTAAGAACTTCTCCAATACAAGTTCTGGAATTGTACTGCTGTCAGTACTTGTCTTCTCCCCCAGTACAAAATATTTGTTAGCACTAAGTCTATAGCTCTGCAAAGAATTTACATCCACATCAAGGTCTTCTGCATTTTGTAAAGCAAATCTCACTCCTGGTAATGTGGATTCACTAATTTCTAATTCAACTGCCTCATGCACAAATGTTGGAGCATTATCATTTATATCCTTAATGTCAACCTTAACATGAAAAACATTTAGTGGATTCTCTATCACTGCATCAAATGACAAAATACAGTCCTCTGTTGTGCCACACAGAGCCTCTCTGTCTATCCTGTCTGCAACATACAGGTTTCCATTTTCTAAATTCACTTTGAGATATTTATCTGAAATACCAGAATCAATGCGAAGGTTTCTTAATGAAATCTCTTTAATGTTCAATCCAAGATCATTTGCTAAATTTCCTATTGATGATCCTTTTCTCATTTCTTCAAATATGGAGTAGTGAAGCTGACCAGAGACTGAATGATAAAGACAAGAAAATAGAAATGAAAGCATTACTTGCCATCTGAATCCTTTGAATGTTTTCTGGATATTCCACATTGCCATTCTAAAATGAGAAAATCCAAATGAAGTTTCTTGCTGTATTTGTAATCCAGGTGGGAACAGACAGAATATATAACCCAAATATTTTCTTCAGCAGATATGTCCACTGCACTGCATGAGAATCTGAAACAATTTGATCCCTCAGTAGTGTGTCTGCCTTGTAGAAGTACCCATGGATTTCCTGGTTTTTTTTAATATTAGTGAACAGCGGCGCTCTGAGGCATAACTATGGAACTGCAGATATATTTAGTGAGCAGAAAAATATGCACCATTTCTGAAATTACTACCTTATTTAAAAATGCTTATGTACTATAAATTAAATCTTCCTACATCCTAAGTTTTACTTTAGCTATTTATTGTAGGTACTGTTTCCCAGAAATGCAGGTACATATCATATATGGTGACACAAACATGGTTCCAGAATTTAAATTTATTATCTTTAATTCATTACTGAGATATGCTGCTCACACATAAACAGGAATCCTTATATTTAAAGAACATTTATACCCCTGAACAAACAAAAGAAAACTGTAAAAAATCCTTAATGTGATTATTATCTTTGTAGTACTAACTAAAAATAATCCACAGCGAATTGCATTTTGCTTTAAAATTTCTCTTGTATAAATAACAATACACACCATATACTGCATACATGGTACATACATAGTTATGTCATGGTTATTTTTCCTGCAAGAATTTAGATTTAACAAAGAAGGTAACATGTTGCTGGTGACATATCATCTATGTTTTTAGGTTAAAGGTTAATCAGTGGAAACAATCACTGCCTAAGTTACCTTAGGCCTAACTGAAGGGATAAAGCACATAATTATACTAATAAATATTGCAAACATAACTTTTATTACTAACATCACAGTATATGTATGGTATTGGTTATAAAGAATGATTTAGACCTGGCGTCATTCTGGCAAATGTTTAAACGGCATTTAAAAGTATCATGCTCATAGATTGATGCTCATAGATTTATGTTAGTGTACATCACTTCACAGTCAAGGTACTGTTTTATTATCACACCAAAATTGAAAATCGATGCCTAGATAGGATACTATGGAAAATGGCATTGCAGTGTTTTAAGGTTTGGAACATATAAGGTTTTTGTCAGCAATGTTCTCTATATACATTCAATTAAATGGCTTATACATTAAATTAATGTTCTTCAATTTCCCCTAAAGACTCAGATAAACACTGCAAAAACTTTAATATAAAGTATTCCTCCCTTTGAAGTGCAGCTGTATCCCAACAAGTTAAGGGCTGAGAACCCCATGTGGCAGAGAGAAATTGTATTCAAATATGACTGCAGATTAATAAGAATAATAAGAAGTTTAATACATATAGAGTAGAACCCCCATTTTATGTTTTTCAGGGGACCAGAAAAAAAAAGGAATACAATCCAGGAAAATGTAAAAGCAGAGAAATGTATTATGCATAATATATAGGTGGCACCACAAAAGAACAAATAAGGGAAAAATTAAAATCAGGGGATGTAAAGTTGAGGTTCCACTATACATAAATCATAGAGGTTAAAATTGAGATTTGGTAAATAGTAATTATTACCCTTTTTCTATAAATCTTTAACCTCTATTAAGACAGAAAAATATTCCTGGCCCTTGCTATCACTGGCTAGGCTTGCTTTTAGTACTAAAGTTTATTATATACAATTGAATGATTCAGTTGTTCTGCATAATTTTGTGTCACATAAAGACTTATACACTAAAGTCATTAATGGTCTGGATTTCAAAATCAAAAACTTTGACTGAAATTTGGAGAAAGGGAAACCAAACTGTGATCACAGCTTGTGCGGACACCCCCCCCCCCATCAAAGTAAATGTGAGCATACAAGTGCAAATATCAGGAAGACAACATTTTAAGTAATTTCATTGCAATATTTGTGTTCCCTATAGCAAAATATAGATTGTGAGAGCCATAATACCAGAAACCTGTCAATAAATTACTCAACCTCATCACAATAATAACCCAGGTGCACGGTAAGCGAATCCATACAAAGAGAAAAGAGACCAGCAACACTGGGAATTTTTGCAGTAATCAAATTGTTGTATTTATGTGCATTACCAACGTGACGTTTCGGTCCCCACTGGGACCTTTCTCAAGGCAAACACAAACATATAAAAACATGCTTTATATACCCAACCCCCCAAGATGCACACAGGGCCTAAGCATAGGCCCATAATAAAATGAACAGTGCAATAAATATTGGCATAAAATTGTGACATCGTGAATAAAATTCAACCTAATTGCTTTCCATATCTTAATATATGTATATGTTGTTATGTATGTTATTGGGGGACGAAAAAGTTGACATTTATTAACTATTTAACATACAATGATTTTAAAAGGATATTTAACTTTTAACTTTTATCTGGCACATAATAATCTTAAATACTTTGGTGTTGTCAGTGATCTCACTGTCTGATCAATATAAATATGTTGCAATATGCACATAAAAAATACACATATACAAATACACATTGTTGTACTGTTGTGTTTTCTTTTTTCTTTTTTAAATATAAAAACTTTTTCAAACCTATATATTTGGAGTTTATTTTTCATTTAACTAGGACTCGGATGGTAATTGAAATTGTTTGGATAATATAACACAAGTATCATTACTTACATTTTCACATAAATATATGGTTCACTGACATAAACATATGGTTTATTGATTTTAATGTGGGATACACCCAGACATTATGTGTTCATATTAATTATTATTAGCTGAGCCTGTGTTAGTAAGCTATTAGTATTATATATATATATATATATATATATATATATATATATATATATATATATATATAAGTATAGATGGTACTTTTTGGTTTAGCAGCAATATAGACTGAGAGTAGTAGTAGATACCATGACCAGTCGACCAGAGCTAATGTAAAAAAGTACAGTTTTTTTTAATAAGAAACTGGCAAAATGTGACACTCTTTCTTTAGAAAAGATCCAATATATACCAGCAGGATGTGTGTGTAGCAGTTACTGAGCGAAACATAAGTGTCAAATGCTCTTCCCATTGACTCTAAAGCAAAACATGCCATACTGTATGCCGTATTCGTTTATCACAGTGTAGCTTACAAATAGGGGGAAAAGTTTTATTTGGGAGCACCAAAGACACGTCTGGTCTGGGAGTCAAAACAGGCTTGCATTCAAAGTAATGAGAGGCCCAAACAGGCCCATCAGCCCACTAAATAATGACTTTCTATGGCACCCGATAGCAGCCCCTCTGGCACTAGTCAGAAGCTACAGATTGCCAGTCCGGGCCTGTCCAAAGCGGAAAAAAGGTGACACAAACAAAGCCATAGAGACAGATTTATAAATTTATGACAATTCACTAGCGTTACTGTTTTTAGAGACTGGGCAGAGGTGTCACTTTACTAGTGAAGGAGACAGACGCTAGCTTTGATTCACACTCTACCACCAGTGGTTTTTTCAAATGGACTGTACTCCGTAAATTCACAAAAATGTGGATTTTATTGAACGTTACCTCTATCTACAGACTTGCCTTCACCACCAGCTCTATCCTGCATAGTGCATAGAACATCCTCAATATTCAGTTACTTACATTATAATTTTTTATCATCTAAGTACTGAAAACACTGACGTCTTTTCCTTTTTTCAGGCTGATAGGCTGCAAAAGTGTTTAAATTTTTTTCTGTAACTGATTCCCACCATACATTTTATATACATATGGGACCATTATTTTACACAAAACTTTTGGCGAATTTTCACCCTATAGTAAATCTGCCCCATAAAATGTAGACAAATTCAGCAGATACGTGTTTGCCGCGCGTCAAAAGAGCCGCACGTCAACTTCGACACGCGAAGCAGTTTCACTAATTTTTTGCCGAATCCTCACAGATTCACCCATCACTACTTTTATATTATCTCTGTCCAAGAAATCCTCTAAGCCCCTCTTAAAAGCATTAACAGAATTAGCCATCACAACATCACCCCACAGTTCATTCCACAATCTCACTGTCCTCACTGTGAAGAACCACCTACGCTGCTTCAAATGAAAGTCCTTTTCTTCTAGTCTGAAGGGGTGGCCTGCTATTTGTCTCTAATGTCCTCTAATGTATTTGTAAAGTGTTATCATGTCTACCCTCATAATTTAAATCTTCCATCACCCTAACCAGTTTAGTTGAACGTCTCTGCACTCTCTCCAGCTCATTTATATCCCTCTTATGGACTGGAGTCCAAAACTGCACTGCATACTCCAGATGAGGCCTTACTATTAATCTATAAAGAGGCATAATTACGTTTTCATTCCAGAACTTTATTTGCTTTAGTAGCTACAGAATGACACTGCCCAGAAACTCCCAACACACTACCATTTAGTGTATAACTTGCATTTAGGTTATTTTTGCCAAAGTGCATAGCCTTGCTTTATCAACATTGAACCTCATCTTCCAGTTTGCAGCCCAGTTTCCCAACTTAGACAAATCACTCTGCAATGTGCCAGCATCCTGCATGTATCCTATAGTTCTGCACAATTTAGTATAATCTGCAAAAATAGAAACAGTACTTTCAATGCCCACCTCCAAGTCATTAATAAACAAGTTGAAAAGCAAGGGACTCAGTACAGAGCCCTGCAGTACACCACTAACAACACTGGTCCAATTAGAAAATGTTCCATTTACCACAACTCTTTGTAGTCTATCTTTTAGCCAGTTCTCTACCCAGGAACAAATACTATGTTCCAGGCCAACATTCCTTAATTCAACCAATAACCTTCTGTGTGGCACTGTATCAAATGCTTTAGCAAAGTCTAAGTAAATCAAATCCAATGCCATCCCAGAATCGAGGTCCCTGCTTACCTTCTCTAAAAAAGAAATTCCATTAGTCTGGCAAGATCTATTACACATAAAACCATGCTGGCACAAACTAATAGTATTTTTATTTGCTATGAAGTCCAGTATCTTATACTTTATTAACCCTTCAAAAACTTTCCTACCACCAACTTCAGACTAACTGGCCTATAATTCTGAGGCTGAGAACGGGATCCATTTTTGAATAGCGGCACCATATTAGCAATTTGCTAGTCTCTTGGCACCATGCAAGACCTCAATGAATCCTGAAAAATTAAGTAAAGAGGTTTGGCAATCACAAAGCTAAGCTCGATAAGTACCCTGGGATGAATACCATCTGGCCCTGGACCTTTGTTTATTTTAACATGTCTCTTTTGAATTTTATCTTGTGTAAACCATGCATCATTAGATGTATTACTAGAATTGGGACTATTAATAAGGAAACCTTCATTAGCTGGTTCCTCATTTGTGTAGACAGAAAAAATGTTTTTACATTTTGTTTTAAAATAGAGTGACTAGCCAATGCAACCATATTAAATGCTGACTTTCACAAATAATGCATTCCTCCCAATGGTTCTGATTTAGGTGGAATAGTCCCTTATCATAGACACAAAAAAGAGAGGGCTAAATGGAAAGTGGCCATGGTTTTGGGGGTTTATCTGAGAATAATTGACACTGATATGGAGGAATGGGCTTTAGTTTTGCTATGTATCTAGTTTCATGGGTATGTTTCTATGTTTGAAAATGTTTTAGTATAATAATAATAATGAATGATAGGTGAATTTATTCAGCAGGCATGGACAAAAAAATGTTGTGTGTCAAAATTGGCAGACTCATAAAAATTGTTGCACGCCAAAATTATTCTGACACCCACTGACTTTAATGCATATGGACAAAATAGTTACACGTATAAAAATTGTCATTCATCAAAATTGTTCTCTGCTTTGCAAAGTTTTCGGTGAAGCAAAGCATGCCAGATTCGCTGATTATTATTATAATTATTATTATTATTATTATTATTAATAATAATAATAATAATAATAACAACAACAACAACGTAATTTAAATTCATGTTGTAAATGCATTTATTCTTCAACTGTACAATATAATTGTCTATGTATAGCTATAAAGCTACAAATCATAACATTGTCTAATGTATACTACAGATGAAGTCACTTTGGTTTGTGTGTTTGACACAGAATAACTAAACCCAGATATTCCATTTATCTCATTTAACACAGAAAATTGAGTCACCACATCCCATCCAATTAAAGTGTACACCATTGTGAACAATGGTGCTTTGGTATGCTAATGAAACAGTGAAATGCATTAAATGGGTTAAGATAACTTTAGATAACACAGTTTCTTCAGTTAATCCTGAGTCATGACGCATTTACCAAACAAATCCAAGTGGCTTCATCTGTATGTATACAATTGTTTTAAAGAAGACCAACCACAGAATTAATAATAGGGTATGTTAACTTTTATATTAATTATAAACCAATAACAGTATTTTGAAAAGATGTTACCACACTAATATTTACCACATTAGTTATTTTGAGTGCATTGACAATAAATATTTTACAAACAGGTCACCGATATATACAGTAATATTAATATGATATCTGCAACATCAAACAAACACATAATTCAAGAAATTGTCAGATCACATAATACAACTTAGTTCGCTTACATACTGGAACATTTATTGAAATAAAAACTTACAATTGTTAATCTCTAATGACTAAAACTAAATAGCCAGCATATTTTTTGGTCTACTTAAATAGCATAAATAATCCAATATTTTGAAATTAACTTTTTCTATTACAGATGCAAAAAATATTATAAAGGCACAAATGCAAAACAGAATTAATTCGAAATGTGCACTATCGACCATGAATGCACACATTTACGTTTTATGTCTTCTGAGCATTCCCAGACAACTAATATAGAATTATAAAGGCTACACAAAATTGCGTTTTCAACATCAAAGCCACTGTACAATAAAAACAATGTATTCCCATAAAAGCAGATGCATTTACATCATTATTTTTGTTTTCCTTGATTTACAGATAACTGACATGCTACACTGCTCTTTATCATTCATATTAATTCCTGCCTCACTGGAGTTTACAATAACCATTCACAAAATACACAATGATCTCTAAAATATTTAATGACTTGCAATATTCTAGAATTGTACTCATTTCAGAGTACTCATAGGAGGAAATTCACAATGAGAACAAATTTGCAACAAAAAATTGCATCAGGCTTTTATTGCATTGCGGATCTTAATTTTGCAATGCAAACTTTTAACACGTACTTGAAGGTGGTGTAAGCTTTTGGAGCAAACGTAACAACTTTTTCATTATTTTTTGTTAATTACAGAAATTGCACTTTATTTGATTGACCTGCAGTATATTTGCAGTATATTACATTCCTCCAATAGAATGTATAAAATAGAATAGAGTGCTTTATAAAGGATGAAAAAGAAAAAAAGTTCTATAAGACAAACCAAAAAAGCTTAGCAGTAAACCAATAACAAAAGAAAATGTTGGCTTACATGGTTAAATTTCAAAAACAATTAAATGAAAAATAATTAAAAACAAACCATAGCTACTTAAAGGGGCAAATTTACTATTACTCCCGGAAATCAGCTCGACCAAATTCGCAATTCGATAAGCTAAAGGTAAGTTATTATATAAGTGTTTACAACATAGTCACAAATTAATGATTAGTATAATCATTTTGTGATCTTTCTTTAAAAAGAAACTTTAAGCATAATGTATATCAATTTTAATAACTATATAAATCTTCATAACTAAGAAGTCTCACAACAATTGTCCTCCCATGTTACACTTTATTTCAGTTGTATGTATTTAAGATGGAATAATCTTTGTGTTATTAACATTTTAAGGATATTCTCTCTAAAAATATGGTATAAGCTGTGTGGTGCAAATTTGACAGCGAGTTTAAAATATTTCTTTAAGCAATCGCTACACAGGATTTTTGTTAGATGCCTATGCACAATTCTTCACATATCACATAAAGGTGCAGTGCTAGTAAATACAGTACCCACACAGAACAGGCTGTGGATATTTTGTGCCATTTCCTTTGTAATATATGCAGATTTATCTGGGAATGCTTGCATTACGCCAAATGTTTCAATGCAAAAGTTTCTGAGAGATGGTATAACAACATTTGGTGTGCCAAATGTACACATTAAACAAAGAGGAATGTCCATAATGGCCAACCTAACAACATTATAAAGTCTATTGAAAGTTGGAATGTATTAGTGAAACTATTTTGTTATCATTGGAACTAACAACAATGCAACCACTACAATGGGTACAGCAATAGCTGCATGCATGAGCAGTACTGCATGTATGGTAAACCCATCAACCAAACCATTCTACAAACTTTAAAATGCAGGTCAATCGAATGTATTACAAGCATAGGATCTATTATTTAGAAGGCTAGGGACCTTTCCATAATTTGAATCAACATAATTTGTCTGCTTAAACCTTTAAAGTGCTGATTTACTAACAATTGAATTTCATTCCACAAATCCCTAAAAATGTATGGTGTATTTTTCTTTAAAGCTCTAAAAATTAGAGATTTATGAAGGGCCAGATTTATCAAGTGTCGAAGTAACAATGAAAAAATTAAATTTCAAGCTATTTTTGTGTACTTGACTAGGGAATAATCCTAATTCAAATTGAATTTGCAAAAAATGTGAAAATTCGAATTATGAAATTTATCATGTACTGTCTTTTTAAAAATTCCAATTTGATCTAGAGACAATTGGTGGACTTTGAAAATGCAAAGTTTTTTTTGGGAAAAACTTCGAATTGAATTCGATTGAATGAATTATTACTTTGATTCAAATTATTTGAATTCGATCAAATACAGAGCTATTCAATCAAAAATGGACCTATTTAATAAAGAAACTCAAATTCATTTTGGTTGGTCTTTTTGAATCTGCCCCTGAGTGTAAAAACCATGAAAACCTTGAATACAAATCGTTGCCAGGTAAAAGTTTTTGAGATGCTATATACTGTAAGTTAATGGGAGCTGTGCTGAACTTTGTGGACTGTTTTAAATCAATTCAGACTTTTAGAGGTTTTCAATTTTTTTTCAAAAATGAGTTATTGAAAAATGTGCATTTTTAGAGGTTTTAGAGGTATTTATATTTTTCTTTCAGATGGTTCAGTATTATTTCCAGTTTGTACTTTTTTTATTCTGATCTTTTAATAAACGTCATGACATTTGTAAGTCATGGTTTCAAAAACCTCTAAAATCACAAAATCTGACTATTAATAAATAGACCTCCAAATAAAACCAGTATGATTGTTTTGCCAACAATACGAATCCATGCAGCTTAATTAGCATCAAGTAAAAAAAAAATAATTATTTGCTTAAAGTGGACTCTATGGGAGCCAGCCTTCCTATATTTTTAAAGTTTTCTGCAAAATGGGTATAAGGATAAGGGATCCCATATCTGCAATAATGTGGTTACTGCTTGCAACCCAAGCCCATCTGAATTGTTTTTGCCCCAGGTCTATACTTTTTGGAAATACTGAAGACATATTATGATCACAATCAACCCTTTCCCAGTTTCAGTCATGTCTGGAAAAATGTCCAAGTAAAT
The DNA here is from genome assembly GCA_024363595.1 of Xenopus borealis. NCBI lineage: Eukaryota > Metazoa > Chordata > Amphibia > Anura > Pipidae > Xenopus > Xenopus borealis. The sequence goes on along the minus strand of CM044435.1, from coordinate 17,459,028 downwards.
CTGACAGTAATGCAGCAATGGCATATACAGAATAATTTATAAATAAAAAATTATAAGTCTGCTATTTCATTGCTATTCTTAAAATATATTATCTGATAATTGATCACACTTACAATATTTTCTAAAATATTATTGTCATTAAACACACAACATCAGTCTCCCAGATATCAAACACCAACCGGGTTTAAAGGATATCAGGCTCAATGGCATGTGGGTCACTGTAAAATATTGTACACTTAAGTATTCAATTTGTAAGAATCACATTAATCAGACTATCTGGCCTGTGGGACAACCCACTTGGAAACCCTATATCATTCCGGGTTGAATTACTGCATACCTCCCTGTTGAATTTAAAAAAAACAGTAACATTTACAACCTTATGTACATCCTTTTATATCCAGACTTGCCCAATTTCATTCAACTGCCCACAGACTTTTTCAAGCCTGTAATTCTGGGCTGTAGTGAAAACTAGTACTAGTAGAACGTGTGTAACTGATGGCCAATAGTGACAATAAGCCAACCTCAGATTAATTCAATTAACTCTACTGCAAACACAAATTGTGCAATAACAGAAAAAACTTGCCAGGGACCACAAACATTGACTAGTGGCCATACAGTTCAGTTAGCAATATATAGATCTTAAGTTTAGTCATGAATGATACATATTAAGTATATGGTTGACAACATGTAACACATGTTATTATTACTTATATTTTATACAGTAAAATATTAACTCACCTGCATATAATTGGCTGGTGGCATAAAAACATTTTCAGACACAGGTCCTGAATCCTCAGTGTCAATAAGATTGTCTATAGGAACATTATGATTTGACCTCATGAATGTAAAGTCACTTTCAGATGAATCCATAGCCACACAGACATTGTAGGTGTATGGAAGAGGCAAAGTCCCATTATTAAACTTAGAGAGTATACTGGGATCTACTTGAGAATATAGGTTTGTGCTTAGAGATCCAAAGGCTGGAGTATGAGGCTCCTTACACTTTGATACAACCACCAAGATAACAGTTAAAATGAACAGACATGATATCAGAGAGAGTGCAATCATCAAGTACAATTGTAAACTGGATTGAGACCCTTCATCAGTTATCTGATTACTATGTTTAGGAACCACCATTTGAAAATGGTCTGCCACGATGAGGCTTAATGTAACTGTTGCTGAGCGATAAGGATTACCATGGTCCTTCACCATTACAACCATCTTATGTTTTAAAATATCTTTCTCCTGAAACACATGAGATGTCCTGATTTCCCCTGTGTGAAGACTAATGGTAAAGTGGGATGGTTCTAACCCTTGTATAAAATGATAAGAAAGCCAAGAATTATGTCCTGAATCTGCATCTACGGCCACTACTTTGGTTATTAAAGTACCTTGCTCAGAGGTAAAAGGTACCATCTCAAAAAATGTTTTATCCCCGTTTTCTGATAAGGGATACAAAATTTTTGGTGCATTATCATTCTGATCCATTATATGGATGATTAAGGTTGTATTATTACTCAGAGGAGGGGATCCATTGTCTTTAGCCAATATTTCCATTTGAAACTCCTTTTGTTTTTCATAGTCAAATGATCGCTGAGCATAGAGAACTCCAGTTTCTATATTAATGGAAAAATAAGAAGACACTGGAAAATCTTCTGTAATTGCATTTGAAATTGAATAAATAAGTTTAGCATTTTCTCCCATATCAAGATCAGTTGCATGAACTGTGCATATTGAAGCACCTGGTAAATTATTTTCAGGCAAATAAGTGTTATAAGTAGATTTTAGAAACACTGGTGGGTTGTCATTAACATCTGATATATCCAATTTAATGAATTTCTTGCTGGAGAGCGGAGGAGATCCTCTGTCAGTAGCAAGTATTGTGATATTATACCAAGGAACTTTCTCTCTGTCCAAGGGACCTGTGGTAATAATTCTGTAGAATCTGCTTGAAGTTGATACTAATTGAAAAGGTGCTGTGCCAGTTATCTTGCAGTCAATGTCTCCATTTTCCTCTGAGTCTTGGTCAGATACTTCAATCAGTGCAATAACAGTGCCAGGAGCAGAATCCTCAGGGACAGGAGTAAACAATGAAGCAATTGACATCTCAGGTGCATTGTCATTTTCATCAATAACTTCAATTAATACTTTTGAATGGGCCACAAAACCACCTCCGTCTTTAGCTTGAATTGACAATTCATAATTTGTTTTCTCCTCAAAGTTCAAAATTCCTTTAGTTTTAATTTCTCCATTTGTAGGACTGATGCTAAACATAGATGTATAAAGGTTGTTTTCTGATGATTTGCTGAAGGAATATGTGATTTGTGCATTAAGACCTTCATCTTTATCTATTGCATTAACAGCAAGAACTGTGGAGTTGATGGGAGTGTTTTCACTTATGCTTGTTTTATATACAACTTGAGTGAATACAGGTAAATTATCATTTGCATCAGTCACAATAACTCTGATCAAAGCAGTGCCAGTTCTCTCTGGTTTTCCTTCATCTAAGGCTGTTAAAATTAATTCATGGATATTTTGATTTTCACGATCTAGAGGTTTCTCTAATATAAGTTCTGGAAATTCAGTCTCTTCGTTGCTGATCATTTCACTTAGTTTAAAATACTGATTGTCACTGAGCATGTATGCTATCTTAGAATTGATGCCAATATCTGGATCTTCTGCATTTTGTAAAGCCAATTTTGTTCCTGGTGTTGTTGATTCAATAATTTCTAAAGTGATTGCATCATGAAAAAATATTGGAGGATTATCATTGATATCCTGAATTTCAACTTGAACACTAAACACATTTAAAGGATTTTCAACCATTGCATCAAAGGTTAGAATGCAGGTAGTTGCTGCCCCACACAATGTCTCTCTGTCTATCTTGTCTTTCACATATAAGTTCCCATTTCTCAAATCAATAGAAAAATATTTCTCTGAAACACGTGAAACAATATGAAACTTTCTGGCTGTGAGATCTTTAACATCTAACTGGAGATCTTTTGCAATATTTGCTATAACAGAATCTCTTTTCAATTCTTCAACAATAGAATAATGAAGCTGACCAGAGACTGTACAGTAGAAAATGGAGACTAGGAAACAAAATGTTACTTGCCATTTGACTCCATGGTAGCTCTGCTGAATTTTCCTTTGATCCATTTTCAAAATATATAAAGAGAATTCCTGTTAGACACACAGCATTTGCAATCCACGGGAACATACAGATGTCCTGTCACTTAATAAGTGGCCAAATAAATAATTTCTGGTTTTATAGTAAATCCACAATATGTCTGCCTTTCTTCTTGCAGAGCTGCAGAGTGAGCAAGTAGAAGGAATATCACTGTGTCTCCAATTCAACATATTTCTCCTTATTGGTGAACAGCGGCGCTCTGAGGCGCAAACGGGGAACTGCATTATAGCAAAATAATTCAGTGTAGCTTATATTTAAAGAATATATATATTTAAAGAACTTTTTTGTTTTTGAAAATTATTTTTTTATGATGTTCAAAAATAGGTTTTATATATTTTATTATTATTAGTAATAGTAGTAGTATTAGTAGTAGTAGTAGTAGTATTTGGCAGTTATTATAGATAGCATTTTCTGTTTAAGTACAAACTAGTTACACTATATCAAAAACATAGAAATAAACAGAAAAAAAATAATCTTAAAAAAGTTCTCTAAAAGTCTGATGTTGTTCAACACAAGGCACAGAATTTAACTACACACATTTACTGTTTTCAAGTGATTGTAGGCATCTGAAAATGTATGTTGGTATGCAGACCATATGATATAAAAAATATTTTCATATATCATAATCAGCTGCAACAAATAGAGATGAGCAATACACAGTGATTATTTACACAAATCAAAATGGTATTTGAGGAAAAAACGAGAGACAGGAAGACTTACCATTTTGTGTAAGTAACATAACTGTGAAAAAATTGTCAAAAAAATTGATATTTATAATACATGAACTATATCCCCTACAGCATATTTTTTTGCATTATCAAAGTTATATGGATATAAATAGATACATACTGTATATAGCTAAATAGCACAGCTCTCATAATGAATAACTTGAATAATGCAAAACACATTTATAACTGTATGATTTACAAATAATTGTCTGGCTCTTTTTAATAGTGCTCATGCTTTGTTATTATTGCTTAATATAACAAAGGTTCTTCCATCTTTGAAAGCACTACACTACACAGTAAAAAGTAATCACATCACATTGTAAGTCAGTAAGTGTTAAAATATTTTTGTGAGTATTGTAGATGACATTAATAGGTTGCTTTAGTTTGGGCCATTTCTGGGGGTGCTGCCATATGAGACAGCAGTCCCCAATGCCATTCCCTTAGCTGCTCATGCTTACCTGTTTGGTGTTTGAACAAATCAAAGGGGGCCCTACTATTGCAATCTCTGCACTAGAAAAGATACATTTTCATTTTAAAAAACTGAAATATGGCTTGCAAATTTAGCAGCAGTGATGGGCGAATCTCCCGCGATTCGCTTCGCCGAAAAATTCGCGAATTTCTAGAGAAATTCGCGAATCGGCGAAAAATTCGCGAAACGAGTCGCGGGACGATTTTGTCGCGCGTCGCGTCAACTTTGTCGCGCGTCACGTCAACTTTGACGCGTCGCGTCGTTTTCGTTGCGCGTTGCGTCGTTTTCGTCGCGTCGCGTCAAAAACAACGCGCGACTGACGCGTTTTTGGCGAATTTTCGCCAAGCGAAATTTCGCTGGTGATTCGCGAATTTATTCGCCAGCGGCGAATCGCAGGAATTCGCCGCGAATTCGACCTAGGCGAATAAATTCGCCCATCACTATTTAGCAGAGGTACTGTAGTTTTTGGCTGCCCATGGTAACTGGCCACATGCTATCCTTGCCTCATGGCAGGAGTGTCCCTGGCTTGGCCGACCAACAGTATGGTATCTCCCATTCATACAAATCAAAACAAGGTTCATTTGGTTCTAAATATATGTTAAATATATGCATCTCCAAGGGTAGAAAAATATATATTCCCCTATATTTCAACAACAAAGCAATACAAATGATGACTCATTTCTGTCTTATTCCACACAGATATAAGTCAAGTACAGAGCCTAATATTCCAAGCAATGGGTATTTCTTTTTAAAGCTGTATTATAATACAACTTTTTTAAATGGTCAAGTAATGGTAATATTTGTAACCCTGTAAGCCAATGTTATTGCTACAGAACATTGCCCCAGTCCCTTCTTACTCCAACAGAAATTGCCTATTTCTCCTTGAAAGCAAATGTGCAATAAATTGCTGTGTCTGTCATATACTGTAACTTACACCACTATGAGTTGTTGCACCCAGAGCAATATATGGTAAACAAAAAGTATAAAGGCAGTTAATTAAAAGGCAAGTAGAAAAAAATGCACACTAGGTAAGCTGCCCACTAAATGCTGCCCTTTCAAAAATAGTGTAACATAGCTGGTCGAACACAATCTCAATCACATACAATCACAGGATGAAAGTATTTAGTATCAACTAATTGCATGTGAACAGGCAGTAAAATACCTTTTCACATTAAAGACGCAAACAATTTAAGAAACATTAATGAAATGCTCAAGTTAAACATTTTTGTTTAGATAACGTGTCTAACTACAGTACGCTTAGTGAAAAATAATGGTCCAAAAGTGAAAATAGGAGGGTATACTCACACTTCACCCCAGTCCATGGGTGCAAATAAATATCCAAAAAACTGAAAGATGTGAGCACTTCCTCCGAAAATAATAATAATGTCCAAATTGAATTAAAAGTTTACTCCGTTTATTAGCACATACAAAAAGACAGCCTGGTGTGTTTCATGCCTTTTGGGGCACTTACTCATAGGCTACTGAATGTTCGCCCAAACTATCCTTTTAAGGGGATTATATCCAATCACAATGGAATACATCACAACCAATTAAAAAGTAAAAGCAATCAAACACACCAGTGTCTATTTACATATAAATCAAATCCAAAGGGGGGGGGGAGAAGGAGAAGGCACTCACAGGCACAGTGCAAAGAATGATTTACTTAAAAGAGTAGTAAAGTTTTTGGACTTTGAACATAAACATGAAAGCCACCAAATGCATATAAAAAATATTTAAAGAAGAAAAAGTAATTAATAAAAAACATGTTTAAAAAAAAAAACTCAGTGGGAGGCATTTACTGATTATAATAAAGTACACATATTGAACCATTAAAAATGAATATAAGGAATATAGTCCTATTAAGGGTAATTTATTTGCATATTTTTGAATCCTATGTGTATAATATTACTTTTATCAACACTGAATATTGTCTGACACTAGCCACCAAGGTGACAGTTTTTTTCAAATTTCCCTACCTCCCAACATTTTGGAAGTAAAAAGAGGGACAGAATTTTTTTTTCCATATGTAGCGCTGCAACATTTTGACCACACCAATTTTTGTGGTCACACCCACTAATTAACATGTTCGTTTTACCAAATTTGGCAGGTTATGAAAGTTTGAAAATATTTCTCCTTATCTAAACTGTTACAAATACAATCAATTACTTATTTTATTATATCAAAATTGTTAAAAAGCATCTTTTTTGCACTTTAGCTGTTAGGCTCTCTGCCAAAAGCCAATTAAGTTAGAAACTTCTTTCTTTTTCTGGCTATTCCGTGCAGAGAAAAGAGGGACTTTCCAATACAAATGAAATGAGGGACTGCAGGTTGCGCTGTCAAAAGAGTGAATGTCCCTCCAAAAAAAGGGACCATTGGTGGTATGCATTTCACATGGAAGTTTTATCACATTGCACTGTGCGTCAAAACTATTCTGACGCACGTCAGAATAAGCGCTCGTCAACTTGGGCGTGCGTCAACACATCAGCGCGACTCGTTTCGCAAAATTTTTCGCCGTTTCGCGAATTTCGCAAATTTTTCGGCAAAGCGAAATGCCACAGATTCACCCATCACTAATGTCAATTACAAAGCCCTAAAATTACCTTTAAAAAGACCTTATGCCCCTGACACATAAACCAATTCCAAAGAATAATCTTACATGGCAGCATGTTTAGCTCTGGGTGTAGAGTTGTATAAGCTTGTTCATACTGTACATGTTCTGTAAATGATCAGTAATTGCAATATGTCCCTGTGGGAAAGGGTGATTGCTAGTGGACATTATCCTGCCATATTGTATTCCAATGGACATTGACTGTTTCTCCTTGAATGCAAACTGTACTAAGTATGAATTTTAGAATCCATCATATAACCTACAGTATAGCAATGTGAGCAACAAGAAATATAAGTGTTTGTAGAAACATATTGAATGATCAGTAGACACAATGCACCCTAGGTAAACTGCCCACTACACCGAGACCTCACTCTAATCCTATCAGTTAATAAACAGACTTATTCCATAATGTAATACAGTGTCTAACATCTGTCCTTGTCTACTAACCCATATCAGACAGGTGACCAGTAAATTAAAGCTGCCTATGGGATGCTATGAGTTACTAGATACTATAAGAAGTGCTCTGAAAAGGAAACCTAACCCGAAAAATGAATAGGTGAACTTATTCAGAGTGGTCCACTGAGCACTTTTACAATTTAAATTCTTTTATTTTTAGTGGTTTCTGAGATATTAACAGTTTAATACTATAAGACAGGTTTCAGCTCAGCAACTTTTTGAGGGCCCAGAGTGTCAGTGACACTAATTGTCTATGCATTTTATATGCACCTCCTGAACTCTCAGTAGAGTCAAATACCTAGAATCAGAAGTGCAAAAATGCAAACATCTCAGAAACCACTAGATTAGATTTCCTTTAAGACCATTTATTTTAATACCCCCTAAATTTCCAATAGTTCTGCAAGAAGTCCCTTACAAAAATCAATTCAATTACAAAAATGTATTTATTTTCATAAATCACATTTATCACATTGTGATATGAACTGGCAGTAAAATTGCTTCTTGCATTGCAGATGCCGACATTTTAAACACACACACATATATATACTGTGTATATATATATATATATATATATATATATATATATATATATATAAAACAATAGTAAAATAATAATTTTGCAACACATCACTTACTTACATGCTTTGTATGGCCCAATAATCAGTTGCCAACCTAAATACATACATTTCTCATATTTCAGTTAGGCAAAAATGTAATGTAAGGGTCGAAGTGAATTTTTGAATAAAATTCGAATTTCATAGTAATTTTGGGCTACTTCGACTATTGAATAGCCCAAAATTCTATTAGAACAGAAAAAATCGGAAATGCAAAAATTTGAATTTCAAAGTACCATCTCGAATTCAACACTTCGACACCTTAAAGCTGCTGAATTGCCATTATAGCCAATGGAGGACCTCCTGGAACCTTTCCTGAAAATTTTTGTAAGTCCTGGAAATTCAAAGTTTTTTTCTAAAAAAAACGTTCAAATCTTTCGAATCGAAGTGAGTTGTATTGAATCGAAGTGAGTGAGTGAGTTGAATTTTGAAGTGAAAAGTTTTTTCACTTCAAAATTCAACCATTAGTAAATCTGCCCCTAAGTAAATATTTTTTTGGTAAAATGCCAATATTCTGTTTTGCTAATTTCCAAAGTGAAATGTACAGGCAAAATGGGCCCTTCCAATTTAAACTAGTTTATAGCAAAAATGATATGTCATCCTGTATAATTAATCATCAATCTTTTATAAACTTAACAATACCCAGCAGTCACAAGGGGAAATGAGGAATTATACATTTTGAGTATATATAGCAGAACCCTTTGTTTAAAAGTAATCACTTTTTTATGCGAAAGAAAAGTATAAAAGAGAATATCCCCTCCAACTTGTTCCCCTTTACTTTTAACCATGTATTTTGACCTATGCAAACACCCCTGCACATCATTTTTCTATCATGGCAGATATGCAGAGAGAAAGACTATATATGGAAATGTAATACCATGTGATCAATCTCCACACACTGACCATATTTTTTTTTGAACATTTGAATATTTTGACTTAAATTTATCAGCAATATGTTTGTAAGGCATCGTTCACAAACTGTAAACCTAAGCAAACTTTAAATATCTGTCATACTTGTCAAATTGCTGAATAATCTGTTAATCTGTAAAATAAATATGTACAAGTAGGCAATGTATATATTAATTTCATACAACTTCAGTCACACGTTCATTCAAACACCTCATACAGCCATTCCGGCAATAGAAAATAAAATGAAAAACATATATACATTATGTAAAGTGAGTGTTATAAATGTGTTAAAGGAACAATGTAGGTCTCTATAAACAGATATTGCCTAAAACAATTCATATGTAAAACCCTGCTTCATGTAAATAAACCATTTTCATAAAAATACACTTTTTTAGTAGCGTGTGCCATTGGGTAATCATAAATAGAAAATTGCCATTTTAAAAAATAAGGACAGCCTCCTGGGATCCTAGGATCCAATGGTGCACACAAACATACCAAACAAACTATAAAGTTAGGTCACATGAGCCAATTAACAGACAGAGTTCTGTCTTTTGCTTCCACACTTCTTCCTGTTACAGTTACAGTAGAGTTGAAATATTTCAGGTCAGGTGATCTCTGAGGCAGCACACAGACCATCATGAAATGGTGGTTCAAGGCAAGAGATGTAAAAGGGCAACATTTACTTAAATATATATACCAGGTAGGTAAGATTCTTTAATATGTCACTTGATTTGATATAAACTAACTGTTGCTCAAAAACTCGGGGTATAGTTTTCCTTTAAATAGTTATACAGATATAAATATTATCCATAGAAAGCAAAGAGAAATTGACACTTTAGAATTTTTTATATAGAAATAAATTGAACTTACCTGTGTAGAATTACTGGGGGGCAAAGTATCTTTTAAGTTTTCAAGTCCTGAATCATCAGCATCAATTAGATTGTCTACAGGGACATTCTGACTTGACTTTAGGAATGTAAACTCACTTTGAGAAGAGTCTAAAGCCACACAAACATTGTAAGAGTAAGGAAGAGGCAGTGTGTCATTATTATACTTGGAGAGAATCCTGGGATCAACTTGAGAATAAAAATTTGTACATAGAGGTCGTAAAGTTGTTGAAGACTTTGACTCCTTGCATTTTGATATAGCCACCAAAAGAACAGTTAAAATAAACAGCAAAGAAATTAGAGCGAGGGCAATTACCAAGTACATTTGCAAATTTGAAGGTGAATTATCATGAGTGAACTCATTTAGTTGGGGGACAAGCTGCTGAAAATGATCTGCAACAACAAGGTTAATTGTAACTGTTGCTGAGAGAGGCGGATGTCCATTATCTTTTATCATTACCACCATCTTGTGCTTCAAAAAATCTTTCTCCTGAAATACGCGGGATGTTCTGATTTCTCCAGTGTAATTGTTAATTGTAAAAGGGGGTGGTTCAGATATTTGTAAGAAATGATAAGAAAGCCAAGAGTTATGACCAGAATCTGCATCAACTGCAATCACCTTGCTTACCAACAAACCTTCAACTGAAGCAAATGGAACCATCTGAAACAGCGATGACTCCCCACTTTCTATTGATGGATATAAGATTTTTGGTGCATTATCATTCTTATCCATTATATGGATAATTACTGTTGTATTGCTACTCAGAGATGGTGATCCATTATCTTTAGCTGCTATTTTTATTAGAAACTCCTTGTCCTGCTCATAATCAAATGATCGCTGAGCATACAGAACACCAGTCTCAATGTTAATAGAAAAATAAGATGATATCGGAAAGTCCTCTATATTTGTGTTGAAAATTGAATAAATAACTTTAGCATTATCTCCCATATCAATATCTAATGTGTGTACTCTGTATATAGAGGCTCCAGGTAAATTGTTTTCAGGCAAGTAAACAGTATAGGAAGATTTAATAAACAATGGCGGATTGTCATTGACATCTGATATATCTAGTCTGATGAATGTTCTGCTGGAAAGTTGGGGAGATCCTCTATCGGTAGCTAGGATTGCGATATTATACCATGAAACATTCTCTCTGTCCAAAGGAACTGTGGTAATAATTTGGTAGAATCTGCTGGAGGATGAAACTAGTTGAAAGGGTACTGAACCCATTATCTGACAGTCAACTTCTCCATTTTCACCTGAGTCTTGATCATGAACTTTGATCAGTGCAATCACAGTGCCAGATGTGGTATTCTCAGGAATAGGGGTAAATAATGATGTAATTGATAACTCAGGCACGTTGTCATTTTCATCATTTATTTCTATTAATACTTTTGAGTGGGCCACAAAGCCTCCTCCGTCTTTTCCTTGTACTGATATTTCATAATCCTTTTTCACCTCATAGTTCAAAATGTCCTTTGTTTTAATCTCACCATTTCTGGAGTTAATGCTAAACATATTTGCGTGAAGGTTGCTTTCCGAAGTTTTGCTGAAAGAATAGGTTATTTGTGCATTTGTACCTTCATCCATATCAGATGCATTTACACAAAGCACTGTAGAGTTTACTGGAGTATTTTCACTTATGCTCACTTTATACACCTCTTGTGTAAATATGGGTGTATTATCATTGGCATCAGTAACAATGATCCTAATTAGAGCTGTGCCAGTTCTTGCTGAGGTTCCTCCATCTGAGGCTGTTAAGAATAACTCATGAATATTTTTTGCCTCCCGATCTAGAGATTTCTCTAAAACAAGTTCTGGAAACTTGCTTCCATCAGAGCTGGTCTTTTCATTCAGAGTAAAATACTGATTGTCACTGAGCTTATATATTTGTACAGAATTAGTGCCAATGTCTGGGTCTTCAGCAAGTTGTAAAACAAATCGCTTTCCTGGTAGAGTAAGCTCAATCATTTCTAATGTGATAATATCATTGAAAAAAACTGGAGGATTATCATTTATGTCCTGAATTTCAATTTTAACAGTGAAGACATTTAAAGGATTTGCAACCACTGCATCAAATGTTAGGAAGCAGGTAATTTCTTTCCTGCACAGGGTCTCTCTGTCTACCCTGTCCTTAACATATAAATTACCATTTTCTGAATCTATAGAAAAATATTTCTCTGAAACATCTGAAACAATACGAAGTCTTCTTGTCGAAAGTTGTTTAATCTCTAGGCCAAGATCATTTGCAATATTTGCAATAACAGAATCTTTTCTTAATTCTTCAACAATTGAATAATGAAGCTGACCAGAAACTAAATGACAAACACATAAGAATAGCAATAGAAATGTTACTTGCCATGTGATTCTCTTGAATATCTGTGCTTGATAGATTTTCACCTCAGCCATTTTCTCTATGTGAGATTTTCAAAAACAAAACATTTGTATTCCCAAAGCACACAATCTGTATTCCAGTGAAAATATAGTTTTTAATTCCTTTCTTTTGTAATAGTATGCAGAAAAGTATCTCCAATTTATGAGAGAATACAGAAAAACTGCTTTCTTCCTTGTAGATCTGCAGTGTGAATGAAGGGATGAGTAGCTCTAGATCTCCAGTTCAATCTTTCTCTTATTTGGTAAACAGTGGCGCTCTGAGGCAAAAATTGGGAACTGCAAGGCTAAAATCTATTGCTAGTTTTGAACTTTTTTGTAAGAATACTACTTTTATATATAAGAAAATTATACACAAGTATAGTTAAACAATAACTTTACTGGAAAATCTAATAGTTTCAAAGCCAAGTCACTGTCACTACCCCTTTCAGTATGAAACAATACACAGCTACAGATAAACTTATGAATAGTTTCAGCTGATCAGAACTGATTAACAACATTGCCCTCTCAGATGTCTTAGCATCAAAAAACTAAAGTATTATTATTGAAAATTCAAAGTTTTAGACACTTAAAGTGACCCTTCTGAGGCATATTTTATAAAATTTGGAGTACAGTTGGTGCAGATTGCCTTGCCTTTGCTTTATTTTTATGAAGTATGTATGAAGATTTCTTTCACTCTAAAATATAGTTATACTATCTCAAAAATTAATGTTGTATATGTCAAACTATAATTTTTTATAATTAATCATCTCTTGGGGGGGGGGTTACTTTTTTATATAATAGTAATGTTTTTAGATATAAAGTAATTATTTTTACTTTTAATTTATTAACTTCCAATGGTGGGTTGATAGCTTGACATTAGTTATTCATGGTGTTCATGGTGTACATAATTTTCAGAAAAACAAAACTGAAGGCTCCCAAAAAAATCAAGGTTTGGTGGTTTAATGATGAAATTAAAATTAAGATTTTTTAGAACTTTGCCATTTAGTTTCTTCATTATCAAAGTAAATTTTTGGCAACAAGGTAAATCTTTACTTATATTTCAGTTATACACATAATACATCAATAAAGCTGAAGTATTTTGAATAATAGGAACAGAAGAAATATTTTGATTAGTATCCATAGATTTTTACCAAATATAATAATGGATCCTAAAAAGTTATTAAACCAAAAACACACTCCGTTTTTTACAAAATCAGACATCAAGCAATTGTAATTCCTGTGACCATCATCAGATAAATCTTTCATGTATAATAGGTCCTTTGTTAAATCATTTACCCAAGTGTTATCCCATGACTAGGCACATAATTGTAAATACACAAAATTACACTGGACTAAACACAAATAAAAAAAAATGTTTAGTTTACAAATGGATTTGATTACAGTATAAAGAAAGGCCCTTTGATTTAAAACTAGTAATCTTTAATATTTCTCTACCAACAAGGTAGATTCAATGTTGTTAGCAAGGGGTCAAGCAGTCATCAACAAATAACCCCCCCCCCCCCCGTGCATAATAAAAGGCTTAAAGCTTGCCCATTTGAAATAACACATAATAACCATTTAGACATGTTATTCTACAAAGGGACAAGTAAATGCTACCTGCTGATTGATGGCTATAAGAAACAACACTTTGCACTATTTTTTCACATATGTTTTCATGTTGAATGATACAAAACAGAAAATCATTTTAATTAACAATGCACTGTTCCCTAAATACTAACAACTATGCCTGGAAATAGCACCTTCAGTCTTTAATGAGGGTACATACTAGGACAAGCTTATTTATTTAAACATTTTTAACAGATTTACCATTCTACATTAAACAGTAATTATTATTATAATAATTATATAAAAGACAATAGAAAGTTGAGGAGTAGAATTGCATTTGGAAGTTTACAAAAACTTAATTTACACCGTCTGTACCTCAAGCACAATAAGTAAGTTTATTATTCAAGATCTGACCTTAGATAAATACACAGATATTTACAAGTGACAGAGGGTCATTTATTAACACTGGGAATATTTGCCCATGGGCAGTTACCCATGGCAACCAATCAAAAGGCTGCATTCATTGTTCTACTTGCTTTAAAAGCTGGCTTATCATTGACTGGTTGCTATACAGTAGGTAACTGCCCATGAGCAAATGTGCCCAGTGTTGATAAATGAGCCCCACTGTCTCATAGGCCAATCAAACACACTAGCACAAGTGCTTCAAATTACTTAAATATGTTTTAAGCACACTTATGCCTTTCAATATGTCCCTTATATCAGTGTGTACATATTTCACAGCATACAAATTCCATAGCCAACTAGCACCGCTTAGAAAAGCTATATTAAACTTGCAATTCAGATACAATATAAGTGGACAACCCTTATTAAAACATCTTTGAACGTTATCTGCATGCTTCTTTGGAAGTTTTAATGATTTAAAAAAAGGAAAATGCTTTGCACATTATGTACAAAGTTATAATACTACTCAAAGGTATAATCAAATGTCTCTTGGTCAAGGACATTTTACTATATCCTTGTGTGAGGAAGAATATGGTTATCCCAGTGATATAATAAAATGAAAAATACTGCAGTTGATAACATGTGTTATGTGAACATTTAAAGCACACTAATTAACATTTAAACTCACATTATATATATATATATATAAAATATTCCTCTTCAACATGTATTGCCTAATAACCAGAGACAATCTATAGATTACAGCCATTTTAATAACAATGCACCCCACTACAACCATTAGATATAACACAATGTTCCCCACTACAAACAACATTATGAAGCATAGTAAATAATACATGTAGTCAACTCATATGATCTTTTTGGGAAAAAAGTATCATATAAATTTTAATAGCTAATTATCACAGCCTGAAATGCATATACAATAATTTAGCTACATGTACGATTTTAGAGTGGGTAACATATAACTATTCATTTGAGTGTTTTATATAAATCTATTATGTATAAATGGCAAAGAATAAAATTAACACAATATTCCCACAATTCTATTACTAATGTATTTCAACATGTATGCAATGTATGATACCAGTTTTGTTTCTGCTTAATAGACTAAAAACGGTATTAAATGTAGAGACTAAAAAACCCTAAAAATACAATACAATACAATAATGAAAGCAATCACAGCTACAGTACTTCCTCCACTTATGAAGTTCTCAGTAAACTTTGAGTAGACAAACATTGAATTTATCAATATACACATTGTTTTATGTTTTGTTCTTTGGTACTCACCTGCCAGGCATTAGCTGGAGTCAGAGTATCTTTTAGGCTCTCATTGCCAAGTACTGAATCATCAGCATCAATCAAATTGTCTACCAAGATATTTTGTTTAGACTTCATGAAAGTAAAATCACCTTCAGATTGATCCAAAGACACACACACATTGTAGGAGTAGGGAAGAGGCAAAGTTCCATTATTAAATCTAGAAAGCATTCCTGGATCAACTTGAGAATACAAGTTTGCACTTTGATGGCCAAGAACTGGGGATGGTTTTGAATCCCTACATTTTGATATGATCACCAAAATAATAGTTAAAATAAATAGCAAGGATATAAGAACAAGTGCTATTGTTAAATACATTTGCAAATTAAATGGTGTTTTATCAACTGCGGGTATGTTACTTAGCTGGGGAACTAATTGTTGAATGTAGTCTGCCACAACAAGGCTTAAGGTAGTTGTTGCTGACCGAACAGGGTTTCCATTGTCCTTTACCACAATTACTGCTTTATGCTTCAAAACATCTTTCTCCTGAAAAATACGTGTTGTTTTAATTTCCCCTGTTTGTTGACTAATACTAAAAGGAAATGGTTCTGAAATTTGTATGAAATTATAAGAAAGCCAAGAATTATGACCAGAGTCTGCATCCACTGCAACCACTTTAGTAACTAAAGAACCTTGAGCTGAAGCAAAGGGAACCATCTCAAATATTGAGGAGTCACTATTTTCCGTGGAGGGATACAGAATTTTGGGTGCATTGTCATTTTTGTCTATTATGTGGATAATCAATGTTGCATTGCTATTTAGAGATGGAAATCCATTGTCTGTAGCCTGTACATGCATTGCAAACTCTTTGTGCTGCTCATAGTCAAAAGACCGCTGAGCATAAAGAACTCCTGTCTCTATATTAATAGAAAAATATGAAGACACTGGAAAGACTTCTGTATCTGTGTTAAAAATTGAATAAATAACTTTAGCATTTTCTCCAGTATCCATATCTGAGGCTTGTATCTTGTATATTGAAGCTCCTGGTAAATTGTTCTCAGGC
Organism: Xenopus borealis; assembly: GCA_024363595.1. Lineage (NCBI taxonomy): Eukaryota > Metazoa > Chordata > Amphibia > Anura > Pipidae > Xenopus > Xenopus borealis. The sequence goes on along the minus strand of CM044435.1, from coordinate 17,442,484 downwards.
AAACAAACAAGATATGTAGATTTCAAAAACAGTGGTGGATTATCATTAACATCTGATATATCCAGTATAATGGATTTTCTGCTGGACAGTTGTGGTGATCCTTTGTCATTAGCAAGAATTGTGATGTTATATAATTGAACTTTCTCTCTGTCCAAAGCTTTTGTAGTAATAATTCTGTAGTAACTACTGGAGGTTGAAACTAATTGAAAAGGGGGTAAACCCAATAGCTGACACTCCACTTCTCCATTTTCCCAAGAGTCTAGATCATGGACTTTGATGAGTCCAATAGCAGTACCAGGTTCAGAATCCTCAGGAATAGGAGAAGATATTGAAGTAATAGTTATCTCAGGTGCATTGTCATTTTCATCAATAATTTCTATTAATACTTTGGAATGGTCCACAAAGCCACCTCCATCTGTGGCCTGTATCGACATTTCATAATTTCTTGTCAACTCAAAATCTAATTTTTGTTGTGTTTTAATTTCACCATTTATTTGATTAATACTAAAAATAGGTGTATTAATATCATTTTCTGATGTTTTGATTAATGAATAGGTTATTTCTGCATTTGTACCTTCATCTTTGTCAGCTGCATTTACATGGAGCACTGTTGAGTTGATTGGAGTATTTTCACTAATGCTGACTTTATACACTGCTTGAGTGAATACAGGCAAATTATCATTGGCATCAGTAACAATAACCCTGATTATAACAGTACCAGTTTTCACTGGATCTCCATCATCAGAAGCTGTTAAGATTAATTCATGTACTTTTTGTGTCTCACGATCCAGAGGTTGTTCTAGCACAAGTACTGGAAAAGTATTCTGATCTGTTCTAGATTTTTTTCTCAGTGTAAAATGGTTATTATCACTGAGTGAGTATGACTGTACAGAATTTGTGCCAATATCTGGATCTTCTGCATTTTGTAATGCCATAAATGTTCCTGTTGTTGTTGATTCAATGACCTTCAAAATGATGGTGTCATGAAAAAATGCTGGAGGATTATCATTTATATCCTGAATTTCAATTGTGACAGTGAAAACATTCAGAGGATTCTCAATAACTGCATCAAAGGTAAGAAAGCAGATAGTTTCTGTCTTGCATACAATCTCCCTGTCTATCCTGTCTATAACATATAAATTTCCACTTTCTAAATCTAAGGCAAAATATTTTTCTGAAATTTGTGAAGCAATGCTAAGTTTTCTAGATTGAAGTGTCTTAATATCTAATTCAAGATCTGTAGCAATATTTGCTATCACTGAGCCTTTCCTCAGTTCTTCAGTAATGGAATAATGAAGCTGCCCAGAGACCAAATGACAAAGCCAAAAGAATACAAATGTAAATGTTACTTGCCATCTCATTCCTTGGTATATTTGAAAATGATGTATTTCTTTTGAAGCCATCGGCAGATCCTATTCCTTATTGATGCACAAAGTTTGCAATCCAGTGGAAAGCTCTGTTTTAAATCCACAGATTTAGAAAAGCAAAAAAGGCATGTGTTGCATCTTGTTACAGAAAATGTCTGTCTTTCTTCCTGCAGATCTGCAGTGTATGTTATATATTTCTAGATTTTCAATTCCACATTTCTCTCTTTCTTGGTCAACAGTGGCGCTCAGAGGCTCTTATGTGGAATTGCAGCAATGCAAAACCTACTCAACCTTATCAAGTTTCTATAAGCTTTTTTCCACAGAAAACACTGTTTTTGAATTCATAATGTGTATTTATATTTCAGGACACTTTAATATATAACCTTTTTTATTGTAATTATTATACTGCAATTTAATTAAGATACTATTTTATTATTGCACAAGCATGTCCTGAGCCAAGAGTAATGCTAGAAGAATTATAAGTTGAAAGAACACATGCAATGCTTGAAACAATGCCTAGTATAGAGATATATCAGAAAATGGTTATAAAAACATAAACTATGTTTATTATAAATGCTGGAGCATCTTTTTATTGGCCTTTCTATGAGATGTAGCTCTTGGAAAACAGAGGGTGGGTCCAAAAAACATACGCCACTAAAGTCACAAATGACATCTTAACAGACGGGAAATATTCTATCAATTATAGTTCTACAAAAAAGCCTTAAGCAGTGAATACTGTAGCTTTGAAATATTATGGTACAATACCCCAAAATATTCAGGTTCAAACTGTAGTATTTGACCAAGGCCCAGTGTTTTGGTATTTGGTTGATGATGCCAGTTCAAATGGTAAGCACCAATAATGTAAAATATATGTATATCAAACAATACAAAACTTTCACTGGCTGTTACAGGGCTAATATTTACAACCTTATAGTAATGTTACCTACTATAAATTAAATCACTTCAAATTAATGTTCTAAAATTATAGTAGCATATTGATGGATTTATGCTTAGCCTATGACAAAGTGTTGTGAGAACACGAAAGGCATAAGGATGTAATCCAGTACTTAAATAGAGACCATTTAATTACAACTGTCTGTAGGATTGCTCTATGAGTGACTACCCTACAAAAAAAAAAACAGTGAGGGTCAGATTTATACATAGGTTGCACCTTGACTGGGACCACTCATCACCCCTTTTCCCTTTCCCCCTTCTTACCTCCCCCCTTGATATACACACACATGCGTGAACACGTCTTATCTCATCAGTCCAAACCCTGGGTTTGGTACGCAGGTTATTTAATGAGCTAGCAAATCTCTGGGGTGCACCCAATGCTTCTGAACACATTGTGAGATGGCTGGGCAGCATCCAGCCCTAAAATTCTGCCACCCTAGGCCGGAGCACTTGTGGTCTTTCCACAAATCCGGGCCTCTAATGGACCAAAATTATAATTACTTTAAACAATGATATTCATAGACCATGAATCATTTCCTGATGATAAAACAGATTCTGCCAAACTATAATACACACCATAAATGTCAAGCACACAAATAACTATCTAAATTTAAAAAATTAGTCCAATATGTACAAAATTATATGTAAAGATTCTTAAATTGTGTTTCAAAAATACAGATGGCCACATAATGGGCATTCACATATTTTAATCATAATATTAACTCACCTGTATGATATTGCTAGTAGACAATGTATTTTTTAGATTTTCATTTCCAAATCCTGAATCATCAGCATCAATAAGATTGTCTATAGGCACATTTTGATCTGCCTTAATGAAAGTAAAGTCCCCTTCAGATGAATCCATAGCTACACAAACATTGTATGAGTAGGGAAGAGTCAATGTTCCATTATTAAATCTAGAAAGCATTCCAGGATCAACTTGAGAATACAAATTTGCACTTTGAAACCCAAGAACTGGTGATGGCTTTGAGTCCTTGCATTTTGATATGATCACCAAAATAATAGTTAAAATAAATAGCAAGGATATAAGAATAAGTGCTATAATTAAGTACATTTGCGAATTAACTGGTGTATTATCATCCGAGAGTGTGTTATGTAGCTGAGGAACTACCTGTTTAATGTAATCTGCCACAACAAGGCTTAAGGTAGCTGTTGCTGACAGAACAGGGTCTCCATTGTCCTTTACCATAATCACCGCTTTATGCCTCAAAACATCTTTCTCCTGAAACACACGTGCTGTTTTAATTTCACCTGTTTGTTGACTAATACTAAAAGGAAATGGTTCTGAAATTTGTATGAAATGATAAGAAAGCCAAGAATTATGAGCAGAGTCTGCATCCACTGCAACCACTTTAGTTACTACAGAACCTTGCATTGAAGCAAAGGGAACCATCTCAAATATCGATGAGTCATCATTTTCCGTGGAGGGATACAGAATTTTGGGTGCATTGTCATTTTGGTCTATTATGCGGATAATCAATGTTGCATTGCTACTCAGAGATGGAAATCCATTGTCTTTAGCCTGTACATGCATTGCAAACTCTTTGTGCTGCTCATAGTCAAAAGACCGCTGACCATAGAGAACTCCTGTCTCTATGTTAATGGAAAAATATGAAGACACTGGAAAAACCTCTGAATCTGTGTTAAAAACAGAATATACAACTTTAGCATTTTCTCCAGTATCCATATCTGATGCTTGAATCTTGTATATTGAAGCACCTGGTAAATTGTTCTCAGGCAAATAAGCAACAAATGTAGATTTTAAAAACTGCGGTGGATTGTCATTAACATCTGATATATCCAGTATAATGGATTTTCTGCTGATCAGTTGTGGTGATCCTTTGTCATTAGCAAGAATTGTGATATTATACAATTGAACTTGCTCTCTGTCTAAAGCACTTAAGGTTATAATTCTGTAGTAACTACTGGAGGATGAAACTAATTGAAAAGGAAGTAACCCCAATATTTGGCACTCAGCTTCTCCATTTTCTCCAGAGTCTTTATCATGAACTTTGATGAGAGCAATAACAGTACCGGGTTCAGAATCCTCTGGAACAGGAGAAGATATTGAAGTAATAGTTATCTCAGGTGCATTGTCATTTTCATCAATAATTTCTATTAATACTTTGGAATGTGAAACAAAGCCTCCTCCATCTGTGGCCTGTACTGACACTTCATAATTTCTTGTCAACTCAAAATCTAATTTTTGTTGTGTTTTAATTTCACCATTTATTTGATTAATGCTAAACATAGGTGTATGAATGACATTTTCTGATGTTTTGATGAAGGAGTAGGTTATTTGTGCATTTGTACCTTCATCTTTGTCAGTTGCATTTACATTGAGCACTGTTGAGTTAATTGGAGCATTTTCACTAATGCTGACTTTATACACTGCTTGAGAGAAAACAGGTAAATTATCATTGGCATCAGTAACAATAACCCTGATTATAACAGTACCAGTTTTCACTGGATCTCCACCATCAGAAGCTGTTAAGATTAATTCATGAACCTTTTGTGTCTCACAGTCCAGAGGTTTTTCTAACACAAGTTCTGGAAATCCATTCTGATCAGTGCTAGATTTTTTTCTAAGTGTAAAATGATTATTATCACTGAGTGAATATGACTGTACAGAATTTGTGCCAACATCTGGGTCTTCTGCATTTTGTAATGCCACAAATGTTCCTGTTGCTGTTGATTCACTGATCTTTAAAATGATTATATCATGGAAAAATGCTGGAGGATTATCATTTATATCCAGAATTTCAATTGTGACAGTGAAAACATTCAGAGGATTCTCAAGCACTGCATCAAAGGTTAAAAAACAAGTAGTTTCTGTCCTGCATAGAATCTCCCTATCTATCCTGTCTTTAATATATAAATTTCCACTTTCTAAATCTAAGGCAAAATATTTCTCTGAAATATGTGAGACAATGCTAAGTTTTCTAGATTGAAGTGCCTTAATATCTAATTCAAGATCTCTAGCAATATTAGCAACCACAGAGCCTTTTCTCAGTTCTTCAGTAATGGAATAATGGAGCTGCCCAGAGACCAAATGACAAAGCCAAAACAATAAGAATGAAAATGTTACTTGCCATCTCATTCTTTGGTACATCTGAAAATGATGTATCTCTTTTGCAGCCATCAATTCCTAACTGATGCACAAAATGTGTAATCCAGTGGAAAGTCCAGTTTAAATCCACAGATTTAAGGAAGCACAATTCATATGTCTTGTCTAATGTTCCTGTGAATCCAGAAAATGTCTGTCTTTCCCCCTGCAGATCTGCAGTGTGAGTTTATTACTAGATTTCCAGAGCCACATTTCTTTCTTTCTTTCTTGGTCAACAGTGGCGCTCAGAGGTGCTTATGTGGAATTGCAGCAATGTGAAATCTACTGAATGTTATCAAGCTTCTTAAGAATTATTTTCAGAAAATGTTGTTATGTTTGTTATGTAATAATGACATTATTACATTAATTATACATCATAAATTAATTTAATACATTAATTATTAATAAATGATTACATTATTAATAATGACATTATTGGAATTATTAGAAAACTAGGGGAAGGGAATACTGAACACTGATGACTGCCCAATATCAACAGTCCCTCAAACAAGATCAGGAAAATCCAGGGAGCATTACCATGACTAGATAAATGTAATAAAAAAAACAAAATTAGAAACAAAAATATAATTTTGCAATGTTTTTTTCTCATTAGATAGTTACTGCTAATTTTACGTATGCATAACACTTTCAACAAACTTGAATTTAATCATTACATTGATTAGTTCTCCATAAATAGGCTCTGTGATCCACAAGTGTGTCAACATTTCATAAAAGGTGATCTTAGAATGGTTAGAAAAACAATGTGTGGGTTTAGTTTACTTGGCTGCCTAATAATTCATATTTATTGTTCAGCTGAAAAGGTTTTCAGTTTGTATATGTCCATTATGCACAGACAGGTATGGGAACTGTTATCCAGAATGATCAGGACCTGGGATTTTTCAGATAATGGATCTTTCCATAGTTTGCATCAACAATCTTTATGTATACCATATATAATCATTTAAACATTAAATAAACCAAATAAGCCTGATGTACCACCAGTGTGGATTAATTATATCTTAAATCGAGTACAAGGTACTATATTATTATTATTACAGAGAAAAAGGAAATAATGGAATAATTTCTGGATGATGGAACCAATACTTGTATAATGTTAGTATAACATTAGTCTTTAGATTCACTGAGTCAGCACAGATGTATATTTAATTTGCTTAAAGGAGAACAAAAGGCTAGGAGAACGTGGGCGTGGCAAATGTTACTCACCGCTAAGTGTATAGACTTAACTGTAACCCCGGGCTGAAAGCTACAACGGCCGGGGTTATACCAGTGAGCACCATGGAGCATTCTGCTTCCGTCTTCCTCCTTCACGCATGTACAGTAGAGTGAAAAGCCAAACTTTAACTTCAAAGTCAGCTATTTCACTCTACTGGACATGCAATTTCCCCCAAAAATTTGAAAAATTAATAAGACGGAAGTGAATTGCGCCGTGGTGCTCACTGGTATAACCCTGGGCCAGTGCAGTTTTCTGCTGATAGGAGCAATGGCCCGGGGTTACAGGTAAGTCAATACAATCACTTAGGGGTGTCTAAAATTTGGCACCCCCAAGTGCTCCTAGCCTTTCCTCCTTTAAGCATATACTTTAGAATTATTATGCAAATGAGATGTCTCTAGAAAAACCTGTTAATCACAACCATATAAGAGTGCTGTAAGAGTACAGTTGTGATACAATAATGAAACTAGGGAATAACAGTTCTTAAGCTCTATGGCAATACTGGAATGAAACAGGCCCAGGTGCTAAGTTTGCAACTAGGCCCAAACCCTGAAGTATTTTCCAGTTATAATAAATATGCCCTTATATCTACATTAAACGCAAAACCACAAAAAATCACCCAATTCTGTTTAATTATACTTGTTAGAAATAAGATTAAACTTACCTGTATAGCATTGCTAGGAGATAAAGTATTTTTTAAGTTTGCAATTCCTGAATCATCAGAATCAATAAGATTGTCTATGGGCACATTTTCATCTGTCTTAGTAAAAGTAAAATCCCCTTCAGATGAATCTAAAGCCACGCAAACATTGTAAGAGTAGGGTAGCGGCAGAGTTCCTGTATTAAACTTGGAAAGTATTCTTGGATCAACTTGAGAGTACAAATTAGTACTGAAAGGTCCAAAGTCTGAGGAAGGTTCTGACTCTTTGCATTTTGATAAAATCACCAACACCACAGTTAAAATAAATAACAAAGAAATTAAAGCAACTGTAATTATCAAGTACATTTGCAGATTAGACTGAGAATCTTCCTCATTTAACTGATTTCTGCTTTTAGGAACCACTTGCTGAAAATGATCTGCAACAACAAGGCTTAATGTAACCGTTGCTGAGAGAGATGGTTCTCCGTTATCCTTTACCAGAACCACTACCTTGTACTTCAAACTATCTTTCTCCTGAAACATGCGTAATGTCTGGATTTCACCATTGTGCCGACTAATGGTAAAAGGTAGAGGCTCTGAAACATGTATGAAATGATAGGAAAGCCAAGAGTTATGTCCAGAGTCTGAATCAACTGCAACCACTTTTGTAATCAAGGAACCTTGCTCAGAGGCCAAAGGGACCACATCAAAGAAGGAAGAGCCACCATCTGAATATGGATATAAAATTTTGGGTGCATTATCATTTTGATCTGTTATATGGATAAACAATGTTGTATTACTACTCAGAGGTGGGAATCCATTGTCTTTAGCCATTATTTCCATTTGAAATTCTTTGTGTTGCTCATAATCAAATGATCGCTGAGCATAGAGAACACCAGTCTCTATATTTATTGAAAAGTATGACGAAACTGGAAAACCCTCTGTATTTGTGCTGGAAATCGAATATATGACTTTAGCATTGTCTCCAAAATCAAGGTCTGATGCAAACATGCAGTATATTGAAGCCCCTGGCAAATTGTTCTCAGCCAAATAAGCATCAAATTTGGATTTCATGAAAGCTGGTGCATTGTCATTAATATCAGAAACATCTAATCTGATGAATCTTCTGGTGGAAAGTTGAGGTGATCCCTGGTCTGTAGCAACAACAGTGATATTATATGATGATACTTTCTCTCTGTCCAGGGCACTTGTAGTAATAATTCTGTAGTATCTACTAGAGGATGAAATTAATTGAAAAGGTTCTGTGCCCAGTATCTGAAAGTCAACTTCTCCATTTTCTCCAGGGTCCTGATCATGAATTTCGACCAGTGCTACTACAGCACCAGGTGCAGTGTCCTCAGGAACAGGAGTAGTTATTGATGTTATAGATATTTCAGGTGAATTGTCATTTTCATCTATTATTTCTATTAATGCTTTGGAATGAGCCACAAAGCCTCCTCCGTCTTTGGCTTGTATTGATATTTCATAATTTCTTGTTGCCTCAAAATTGAAAAGTTTTTCTGTTTTAATCTCACCATTTTTAGGATTAATGCTAAACATTTCAGTATCAAAGCTGTTTTCTGATATTTTGCCAATGGAATATGTAATCTGAGCATTTAGACCTTCATCTTTGTCAGCTGCATTTACACAGAGCACTGTTGTATTAACAGGAGTATTTTCACTGATGCTTACTGTATATAATTCTTCAGTGAATACAGGTGCATTATCATTGGCATCTGTCACAGCAACCCTAATTAAAGCAGTGCCAGTTCTTGCTGGGTTCCCTCCATCAGAGGCTGTTAAAATTAATTCATGAATGATCTGAGTTTCACGATCTAGAGGTTTCTCTAATACAAGGACTGGAGATTTACTCTTGTCTTTGTTGGTCTTTTGTCTTAGTGTAAAATACTGATTGTTGCTGAGCTTGTAAGTTTGTACAGAATTATTGCCTGTATCTGGGTCCTCTGCTTTTTGCAATGATAATTGTATTCCTGGTAAAGTCGATTCAACAACTTCTAAATTAACAATATCAGGAAAAAAACTTGGAGGATTATCATTTATATCTTCAATTGCAATTGTGACTGAGAAAACATTTAGAGGATTTGCAGTCACTACATCAAAACTTAGGACACATAAAGCTTCTGCCCTGCACAGGGTCTCTCTGTCTATTCTGTCTTTTACATACAAATTTCCAGTTTTTATATCCACATAAAAGTATTTTTCAGCAACACGAGAAACAATGCGAAATCTTCTGGCTGAGAGATATTTAATATCTAATTCAAGATCATTTGCAAGATTGGTTAAAACCGAATCTTTTTTCAGTTCTTCAGCAATAGAATATTGCAGCTGCCCAGAGACTGAATGACAAATCCATGAGAATAAAAATGAAAATAGTACTTGCCATTTGATTCCCTTGTATGTCTGTGCTTCCTGGATGTTCATCTCAGCCACTTGCAGCACAAGAAATCTTCAAAAAAACGTGTATATCCAGATACTGTCCAGCTGTGAATGAAAATGTCTGTCTTCTTTTTTGAAAGATCAGCATATAGAGCAAGTGCAAAGAATGTTGCTGGATTTCCAGTTCCACATTCTTCTTCTTATTGGTAAACAGCGGCACTCTGAGGTGCAAAATGGGAACTGCAGCACTGAAGAATTATTTCAGTGTGGCTTGTATTTAAATTATATTTTCAAAATTATATTTTCCTCTGTCTATATTTAATGTGTTTGAACTCCATATCCAGATAATTGGATAATTTCTCAATAAATCCAACATACTATGCATAAGGTGATCTTTTCTTCTGTGAACCGATACATACCACTTAATTCAGAAATGTAAATTCTGCATCCATATTTCTTAATAAATTAATGCATTGTCTAAGAATTTTGATCTTGAAAGATTGCTATTTTATTGCATGAGACCATTTTTATAATACCGTCTTTTTACAGCCAAACAACCACACCATCCTAAGTAGTAATTTTTTCATTCTATACCAATAACACAACTAAAAAAACAACAGATTATGAAAGAATGAGATTCTTATATCACTGCCACTGTTATTTCTAGAAAGTTTTACAATCACAAAAAAACAAGATCTTCCATTTGCCAAGATTTACCATTACCAATTGCAAGATTTTCTGTATCACAGTAACTCTTCAATGACCCGGCGAAGTAAACATCTTCTGAAAAAGTGCATATTACTTTACAATACTCCGACTTTATATACGTAAATATTACATATGCCAGGTCAAATGGTAAGCACCAGAAATGCAAAATATATGTACAGTAGACCAGAATATAGAACACAAAAATATTGAAAACAAAACAAAAAAAAGAGTCTTATTAGATATGACTATGAAGATTCTCATTCATCCAGGTCATGGTACAGTATATCTAACACAAGTAACTAAAAAAAAAATCATTAGATAATTTTATTATATTTATTTAGATACAGTACACTTTGTTGCTACAGTATATGGGTATGCACACCTTCTATAGGTTGAAATAAGTATTCATAGTATGTTTAGAGTTAGAGCTACTGTGCTGAAAGAAACAACTGAAATCTTCTACAATTAGTACAGTTCTTTGTATACTATAAGGCTAAACATACTTTATTGCAAAACTATTGCTCTCATGTCTCTCAAGCCTTAGTAAATAATGGGTGCCAGTATCATTGAGGGGTGTCATGTTCATTACTTTGTAATTGTTAATTACTTTTAGGGTCAGGAACAGATCAGAATCACTTGATGTCACTTCCTATATTATAGAAAAGCTTAATGTGATAAGCTGTACCATCGATAAACATGTAAATGATTCCAAGATCATCTTTAAATGGAATTTAGGTGCCCAGATACAAATAGATTGAAACATATGTAGTCATTTCTCTTGTCTTATTAGATCCTACCTTGTTGTAAGGAAAGGTTCCTTACCAGCGCGGCGGGGACGCCCGCCGCGCCGCCATCGGCGGGGACGCCCGCCACGCCATCCTTTCTCCTCTGTGCCGGTTCCCTAGTGCGCGCCGCGCGCGCACTTCCGGCCTTTATAGGCGCATGCGCGCTGGCGTGATGACGTCAGCGCGCAATGGCGCGAAATTCAAAAGTATTTAAAGGCACATTTTTACTTTTTGCATTGCCCGTTATAGGTTTTGTTCCTGGTGCCTGTACTTGTGCTATTAAGCTTCTGTTTGTTCCTGATACCTGTGTTTGACCCTGCCTGGCTGTTTTGACTACTCTGACTTCTGGAACCTGACCCCTTGCCTGATCCCGACTACGATTTTGCTTAATCCTCCTGATTGACATTCTGGTTTTGACCCCTGCCTGTTATTGACTCCGATTCTGCCTTCTCCCATCTGACTGAATACCTGGATTTGACCTTTGCCTGCCTGACGAAACCTAGTTATCCGCCTGCCTCGACCCGGCCTGTCTGACTACGCCTTTGCCTTATCCAATTACACGGTGATCTTCGGCCTAACTGACTTTTATACAGTCGTGCCCCATTGCTGGCCAGAACTCCTGCCTTGCACCTCTCGTATAAGTCCAGGTGGCATCTGAGTAGCTGAGGGCTCCTCCCGAAGCCAAAGGCGGCCACACTACTGGTGAAGCACGAGCCTAGACCAGGGTGCTTGGTACTTGTTCTGGTAATTGGGTGCCGACCGTGACACTTGTCACACTAAATAGATATTTTCATACATGTATTATGTGAAATTATGATTATGACATGTAAAATATGATATGTCATGTCTTTGTGGGTCATGTGCACACTGTGGTGCACCTCATATCTATTTAAATGTTCATTTGTAAAAATCAATTAAAAATGCAGAATACCTTGAAGTGCTTACTGATCATCTTTAAATGGAATTTAGGTGCCTAGCTACAAATAGATTGAACCATATGTCTTGTCTTGTCTTCTTAGATCCTACCTTGTCACACTAAATCAGTGGTTCTCAACCTTCCTAATGCCATGACCCTTTAATACAGTTCCTCATGTTGTGGTGAACCCCAACCATAATATAATTTTCATTGCTACTTCATAACAGTAATTTTGTTACTGTTATGAATAGTAATGTAAATATCGAGGAGTCTAGCAGAAGAAAAAAAAAAGGAAAAATCCATCAATCAGAGGAAGCCCATCAGGAGACGTTGCATTCAGTCTTCAGCTCTCTTCACTCGGCTTGGAGTTCTCTCTTACTACCAGAAGCAGCCGATAGCACTGCACGCTCCCGGAATTGTCAGCTACTACGCATTCCCTTAATAATAAATGGCCGCCGCAACACTATTCTTTAACCCACCCAGTCCGAACAATAGTTTTGTAGTTTGGACACCACTTAGGTGACCCCTGTAAAAGGGTCATTCGACCCCCAGGTTGAGAACCACTGCACTAAATAGATATGTTCATACATTTATTAGGTGAAATTATGGTTATAACATGTAAAATATGACGTCATGTCTTCGTGGGTCATGTGCACCCTGTGGGGCACCTCATATCTATTTAAATGCTGATTCGTAAAAAATCAATTAAAAATGCAGAATACCTTGAAGTGTTTGCTGATCTGAAATCAATAAAATCATCTGCGTTTCACTCTTTTTTGTCAGTGATAATAATGATAATGACAATATTGTGAAAAGTTTAATACAGCATGTGCATTATGTACTCATGAACATTTTACTTTTATAGTACTTATAAGTACTGATGAATATAATATCAACTCACCTGTATGGTATTGCTAGGAGTCAATGTATCTTTTATGTTTTCATTTCCAAATCCTGAATCATCAGCATCAATAAGATTGTCTGTGGGCACATTTTGATCTGCCTTAACGAAAGTAAAGTCACCCTCAGATGAATCCATAGCTACACAAACATTGTAGGAGTAGGGAAGAGGCAAACTTCCATTATTAAACTTGGAAAGCATTCCAGGATCAACTTGAGAATACAAATGAGTATCTATAGGCCCAAAGCTTGGCAAAGGCTCTGATTCTTTACATTTCGATATAATCACGAGCACAACAGTTGAAATAAATAGCAACGATATCAGAGCAACTCCAATTACCAAGTACATCTGAAGATTGGATTGAGCATCTTCTTCACTAAAATGATTCCCTTTGTTTGGGACTGCTTGCTGAAAATAATCTGCAACTACAAAGTGTACTGTTACTGTTGCTGAACGAGATGGATCTCCATTATCTTTTACCATAACTACCGCCTTATACCTCATAGAATCTTTTTCCTGAAAGACTCGTGATGTTCGAATTTCTCCTGAGTGATGAGCAATGCTGAATGGCAATGGTTCTGTCATTTGTATGAAATGATAAGAAAGCCAAGAGTTATGTCCAGAGTCTGCATCCACAGCCACCACTTTTGTAATCAAAGAACCTTGCTCAGAAGCAAAAGGAACCATCTCAAACAATGATAACCCACCACTTGATGGATACAATATGTTTGGTGTGTTATCATTTTTATCTATTATGTGGATTAATAATGTTGTATTGCTAGTCATGGATAGGAAACCATTGTCTTTAGCCATTATTTCCATTTGAAACTCTTTATGTACTTCATAATCAAATGATTGCTGGGCATAGAGAACTCCAGTTTCTATGTTTATGGAAAAATAAGGGGACATTGTATTTGTCTCTGAAATGGAATAAGTAATTTTAGCATTAGAACCTGTATCAATATCAAATGCATGTATCCTGTATATTGAAGCTCCAGGTAAATTGTTCTCAGGTAAATAGGCAATGTAAGGTGACTCCATAAACACTGGTGGGTTGTCATTAACATCGGATATAGCCAATGTGACACATTTTTTGCTAGAGAGTTGAGGAAATCCCCCGTCTACAGCTAGAATTGTGATATTATACCATGATACTTTCTCTCTGTCCAAAAGACTTGTGGTGGTAATTCTGTAGTATCTACTGGAGGATGAAATTAATTGAAAAGGTGCTGTGCCCAATATCTGACAGTCAACTTCTCCATTTTGCCCAGAGTCCTGATCATGAACCTCAATCAGTGCTATCACAGTGCCAGGAGCTGAATCCTCAGGAATTGGAGTAGACAGTGAAGCAATAGATATCTCAGGTGCATTATCATTTTCGTCTGTAATTTCTATTAATACTTTGCTGTGAGTCACAAAGCCACCTCCGTCCTTTGCTTGCACTGACAATTCATAATTTCTTGTCCCCTCAAAATTTAATTGATTTTCAGTTTTAATTTCTCCAGTTGTAGGATTAATACTAAACATGCTTTTGTTGAGGCTGCTTTCTGATGTTTTGCTAAAGGAATATGTGATTTGTGCATTAATGCCTTCATCTTTATCAGTTGCATTCACACAAAGCACTATTGAGCCAACTGGGGTATTTTCACTTATGCTTACTGTATACAAAACTTCAGTAAAAACTGGCAAATTATCATTGGCATCAGTAACAATGATACGAATTAAAGCAGTGCCAGTTCTCACTGGGTTCCCTCCATCTGAGGCTGTTAAGATTAATTCATGAGTGGTCTGTGCTTCACGATCTAGATGTTTCTCTAACAAAAGCTCTGGAAATGTGGTTTTATCATTGTTGGTCTTTTGTGTCAATGTAAAATACTGATTGTTACTGAGTTTGTATGTTGCTATAGTATTCATTCCAATATCTGGATCATCAGCATTTTGTAACACTAAATGTGTTCCTGGAAAAGTAGATTCACTAATTTCTAAATTAATTATATCAGGAAAGAACTTTGGAGGATTATCATTTATATCCTGTATTTCAATTGTTACTGGAAAAACGTTAAGAGGATTTTCAACCATTGCATCAAAGGTTAGGGCACAGGTAGCTGCTGCCCCACACAGAGTCTCTCTGTCTATCCTGTCTTTCACATATAAATTTCCATTATTTAGGTCTACAGAAAAATATTTCTCAGAAACACGAGAAACAATTCTAAGCTTTCTGGGTGAGAGATCTTTAACATCTAATTCAAGATCTTTTGGAAGATTTGCTATAACATAGTCTCTTCTCAATTCTTCAGCAACAGAATAATGAAGCTGCCCAGAGACTGAATGATAAAGCCATGAGAATAGGAATAAAAATGGTACTTGCCATCGGATTCCTTTGTAAGTCTGTGCTTGTTGGATTTTCATTTCAGATATTTTGAGGATAAAACAATGTTCCCAAAGCCAATCCTTTTTAAATGCAAATAATTTGTAATCCAGGCAAAAATAAAGATTGTAATGTAATTCTGTAGGTAAGCAAAGAGATATTTGATGTCTTCTGTTCAAGAGAGAATCCAGAAAAATATCTTCTTTACTGCAGTGTTTGTGTGGGAGTAGTTTCTCTTGTTCCAATTTCTTTTACATATTAGTAAACAGCGGCGCTTTGAGGCATAAATGTGGAACTGCAGAACTGAGAAAATCTTTTTTTTGTTCAACATATTCTTTGCTTGTATTTGTTTTCTATATGCATATTTTTAATTTCTTTTTTAGTTAATGTAGATTTCTATATGTATATATTAACCCTGTTTAATGGTGGATATTTAATTTTAATGTACATGAGATCAATTAACTTGAATATATGGGACCTGGGGTTTTCTGGATAAAGAGAATTTACTTAGTATGGAACTTTGTGCATTAAGATAAATATAAAAGCATTTAAACATTTAAGTAGGCTGGTTTTGTAATCCGTATGGATGTATTTTTGTTTAATAATATTAAGTACCAAGTAAAGTTTTATTACAGAGAAAAAAAACATATAAACCAACAATTTAGAATATTTATGAAGAAGAGACATTTCTTGAGTTGGGGCTAGGGGTTGTATATACAGATGCAGTCACTTTGGATGGTGAGTTTAATGCGTCGCGACTTAACTCATTTATCTCATTTATCCCACTTATCACAGAATATTGTGTCACAGCATCCCATCCAATTAAAGAGTTCACCATTGAAAACAATGGAGCTTTGGTATGCTAATGAAAAGGTTTAATGCATTAAATGAGTTAAGATAACTTTAGATAACACAGTCACAACGCATTTAACTTACAAATCCAAGTGACTCTATCTGTACAGTGACCTACAGTGCACTCATAATAATGTATAAACTATTTAAGAGTTCTAAAATATGGTAATTCAAAGCAAATAATGCATACACAAAAGCCAGTAAATGAAATAGTAAATAAACACTAGCAATTCAAGATGTATCATATACCTATGCTCAAATACCATGAACCTCCATACCATGAATAAACATTTACATTTGAATACTGATTTCATAAATATAGTCCTGTTCCTTGCTTACTTAGTGCCAAACTTCTCTATGCATTACAATACATTTATAATTGCATGACCACCATATACAGTACATAATTAAGGAATTAAACTTTTCATCTATATAAAGCGTTCATGTATAATCTAAAAAGCTCCAGCCACTGTATTGGAATATAAAAATTAGATTCAGATCAACTGAGAGGTTAAGCAGGCCAGATGACTAGTGATAAATCTATCCTATTTCACGTCAATGGATAAAATCTGAAATACAGATACAGGTCAGCGGGTGTTTATTCATGGGTAATTTTTCAGCACAAAATACATTGGAGTTAATGGGTGTTTTTTCACTGTGATTTTTCCCTCACAAAGTACATTGGAGTCAATAGGTGTGTTTTTGCTCAAAATACATTGGGGTCAATGGGTGTTCTGTTGCTGCAATTTTTGCAGAATAAATTTGCCCCAGTTTTGTGTAAATAAATGGAAATGGCTGAATGTAGAATTTTGCCATACATTCAAACCCAACAATAAAAGTCATCATTACAGATGACTGTATACATTTTCCTATGTATATTTAATATGAGTTTTTTAAACTCATTCCAGGCTATGTTTTCAAATTAAATACAAAATAATTAGTTGCCTGAGAAGCACTGATGTAGAGTGTTATGGAAAGCTAACTTGTCTATGGTCATATAATTTTTTCCTACATTTTTTATGTTTTCTGGCCAAAATCCAGAGCTGACTAGTGGTTTTCATTCATATAAATTACAGGGCTTAAGCTTGGGCACTTCTCCATCAGGCAAAAGATGCCGGCAGAGGATATGCATCTCATGCCATGTGGATTATCCTCCACTGGTGTTTTTGAGCCAGTGGAGAAGTGCCTGAAATTTATATGGCAGTCATTTGGATTGATGGATTTCAGCATGAAAATTCTGATATCTAATTTGAGGGGTGGGAATAATACAAATGATATGCTGCTGGGCTGTGTTTGGAACACTGTGCATTACAAGTCTTGCAAGTCTTTTTTACAGTTAGTTATACAACATAGTGAACTTTGTGGTGAAGAAGAAAAGAAGGAATTCTACTGCCACACAATAGGAATACATAAGGACACCATAAGTCTTCCAAAAGGGTTAAGAATAAAATAAAAGCTGTTCTCTCTTGATAAGGGTTAATTGTAGATGCCCCTTAAACAGAAATTAGAATGGTGGTTAAGACACATAAAGATCACACTGTTTTCTAAACGTGTAAAATGATGATAAATTATTGAGAAAGGAATATGCTGAGAATGGCGAGAATTATTGGTCCGGTGAACAGTGCCTGAGCCAACAAGCTCTACGAGTGCAACAAACTTTTTTTTGGGATGAGGTGAACCATATGAGATATATGTACAGAAATCACACAAACATGCACTTGGTGCTCTCCATTCAAAAATCACTTTAAGGTTGCAAACACACATAGTAAGCAACAATTAATTGCAGAAGAGTTAACATTGCCAGCGCTAATGAGTTTTGCCTGAAACAGGCCTATGCAATTAGCATAATCAATTAATGAATCATATAGAAATAGGCATGTTTTTTCCATGCAACCACTTCCCATCAAATCCAGAATTTAACACCAAACATTAAATAAAAGATTATGTTCTAATTTCACTTTTGAGAAATGTATTACATTACAATGAATGCACAGTATGCTTTTGAAACAAGCATAATTCTTATAAGTCATATGAATCACCTGGGTTCTTGTTTGGTAGACTTTTAATGACAGGTTTATAAACTATGAGTAATATGGTGGGATTTAATAACACAATAAACAGACATTACCTTACTGGATCTATTTGAAGGTTACTGTCTACAGTATGCTCATACAAGCTAAGTATGTATTGCCCTAGTATTTGAAACTACTGTAAGAAACTATACTCCATCATAACATCTTCTTAAAGAAATTACCTTTACATATTCTTTAGGTTATAAACAAATGCAAATGTAAATCAATAAACTGTCCTACTTTAGAATTCATTAGCTATATTTCTTGTTATTATCATAGATAATTATATTATATCAAAACGACTTACCTGTACAACACTGCTGGGAGACAAAGCATCTTTTAAAGTTTCATTTCCAAGACCTGAATCATCAGCATCAATAAGATTTTCTATAGGAACATTCTGACTTGGCTTCCTAAAAGTAAAGTCATTTTCAGTTGACTCCAAAGCTACGCAAACATTGTAGGAGTAGGGAAGAGGCAAAGTCCCATTATTAAAGTTTGAAATCATCCTGGGATCAACTTGAGAATAAAGATGTCCAAAATCTGGAGAATGTTTTGCCATTTTACATTTTGATATGATGGCCAAGGTAACAGTTATAATAAATAGCAAGGAAATGAGTGCAAGTGCAATTAACAAATACACTGGTAAATAAGAAGGAGGATCTTCACTACTGGTCTGATTTTTGAGTTTGGGGTCCATCTGCTGAAAATGATTTGCCACAATAAGGCTTATTGTTACTGTTGCTGATAGAGATGGGACTCCATTATCTTTTGCCACAACCACCACTTTATGTTTCGACACATCTTTTTCCTGAAATACACGGGATGTCCTGATTTCTCCAGTGTGCTGACTAATGGTGAAGGGGGGTGATTCTGACATTTGCATGAAATGATAAGAAAGCCAGGAATTATGTCCAGAGTCTGCATCCACAGCCACCACTTTTGTGATTAAAGAACCTTGCTCAGAGGAAAAAGGGACCATTTCAAACAAAGCAGAGCCACTATTTCCCATTGATGGATATAAAATTATTGGTGCATTGTCATTCTGATCTATTATATGGATAATTAATGAGGTGTCACTACTCAGAGAAGGGAAGCCATTGTCTTTAGCTGTTATTTGTATATGAAATTCCTTGAGCTGCTCATAATCAAACGATCTTTGAGCATATAAAACTCCAGTCTCAATGTTAATTGAAAAGTAAGAGGAGACAGGAAAATCCTCATCATTCATGCTAAAAATTGAATAAATAACTTTAGCATTATCTCCCGTATCAAGATCTGATGCTTGTATTCTGTATATTGAAGCTCCAGGTAAATTGTTCTCAGGCAAATAAGTGGCATATTTAGGTTTCATAAACACTGGTGGGTTGTCATTAACATCGGATATATCCAGTCTGATGAACTTCCTACTGGAGAGTTGAGGAGACCCTTTATCTGTTGCTACAATGGTGATGTTATACCAGGATATCTTCTCTCTGTCCAGTGCACTTGTAGTGACAATTCTATAAAACCTTCCAGTTGATGCATCTAATTGAAAAGGCACCACACCCACTATGTGACAGTCAACTTCTCCATTTTCTTCTGAGTCTTGATCATGAACCTCAATCAGTGCTATCACAGTGCCAGGAGCTGAATCCTCAGGAACAGGAGAAGACAATGAGGCAATGGCCATCTCAGGTGCACTGTCATTTTCATCTGTCACTTCTATTAAAACTTTGGAGTGGGCAGTATAGCCACCACCATCTTTAGCTTGTACAGGTATCTCATAATGCCTTGTCACCTCAAAATTCAAATTTCCTTTAGTTTTAATCTCACCATTTATAGGGTTAATGCTAAACATATTTGCATGAAAGCTGTTTGCTGATGTTTTACTGAAGGAATATATGATCTGTGCATTTATGCCTTCATCTTTGTCAGTTGCATTTACATATAGAACTGTAGTATTAATTGGGCTATTTTCACTAATGCTTGCTTTATACACAGCTTGGGTAAATACAGGCACATTATCATTGAAATCAGTAACTATTATTTTAATTAAAGCAGTACCAGTTCTTACAGGGTCCCCCCCATCAAAGGCTAATAGGGTTAACTCATGAGTATTTTGCATCTCACAATCTAGAGGATTCTCTAATACCAGCTCAGGAAAATTACTCTCAGATTTTTGATCCAGTGTAAAATACTGATTGTCACTGAGACTGTATATTTGTATGGTATTAATACCAATATCAGGATCCTCTGCATTTTGTAATGCCAAGTGAGTTCCTAATGCAGTAGCTTCACTAACTTCTAACTGAATAATATCAGGAAAGAACTTTGGAGGATTATCATTAATATCCTGAATTTCAATTTTGACAGGGAAAACATTTAGAGGATTTGCAACCATTGCATCAAAGGTTAGGGCACAGGTAGTTGTTGCCCTACACAGAATCTCTCTGTCTATCCTCTCTTTAACATACAAATTTCCATTACCTAGATCTACAGAAAAATATTTCTCTGAAACACGGGAAACAATGCGAAATGTTCGGGAGGAGAGCTCATTAATATCTAATCCAAGATCTTTTGCAATATTTGCTATAATAGAATCTTTTCCCAATTCTTCAGCAATAGAATAATGAAGCTGACCAGAAGCTGAATGACAAAGCCACGAGAACAAGAATGAAAATACTACTTGCCATTTTATTCCTTTGCATGTCTGTGCTTTCTGGATTTGAATCTCAGCCATTTTCAGTACATGAAATCTTCTAGAAGGAATTCCTTTTTCAGGTACAATGACTCAGTTGTAGTACAAAATATGGGTTTCCTTAAGGTAATAAAGATATTTATATTGTCTTCTGTGAATGGGAGACTCTAGAAAATGTCTGTCTTCTTCCTGCAGATCTGCAGCATCAGTGAATAGTATGGATAATTCTGGTTTTTAACTTCTGTATTCTTCTCGTTATAGGTAAACAGCGGCGCTCTGAGGCACAAAAGTGGTACTACAGCACTGAATAAATCTTTATAGCAACGCTAGTTTCAAAAGCTTAATTTTATCCCAGATAACTGGTCTTTGCATACTTATGTAAGTAATGCAATGCATACATATGAAATGAAAGCAATTCCATTTAAAGACACATATGTGATCTTGTTTCCCATTCCTGTAACAAAATTTAGAAACAACAGAACTGAAAGATGGTGTGCACATTGAAAGGAATGCTGAAAAGGAAGTCATTTTATAGAAATACATAAAATTTGATGTATTTAAAATGGTACAGGAAGGAGCACTATGTATGATGCACAATTTTAAAAATTTGAGATGGAATAGTGGGTATTTTATTTGTGGTTAGTCACAACACAGGAGCACAGGAGAGAGAAAGTAGGGTCCCATAGACCTAAACACGTGAAATAGAAAAAAAATAGACCTGCTTTTGGCTGATTGTTTCCTGAAAAGTGAAAAGTGGTGTTCTGTGTTTCCTGACAACTTTCACTTGATTCACATCAAGTCTGTAGGGGATATTTCAAGACTCTTGATGAGTATTAGTTACCCCATCCACCAGTAGAAAAAAAAATTGCAAATATTATAGTTTGTACCAGTGAGCACCAACAGGGAATTACAAGACAGCTACCCAGGCCTGAACTACACAGGAGCCTATCGCAATGAACCCCACCTTACACTTGCATGATTGCTCATGCTTCGGTGTCTAGCCCCAGCTAAACTTTCATTAGTGTGCCTATAGAGTTGGCAGGCCCTGCAGCCTGGGTTCTCCTGCTGTCACAGCTCCCTTGCTTCCCCTATAGTTACTGGAACTGAGCACCAACGAATGTATGTAAGAAAACTTTAAAAATATTTTGTTTATATACAACCTTTAAATAAGTGTTTAACATTTCAATACATGTAACTAGTACTTTAATCGTGGCTATAGAGGAAGATGGAAGTGATAGCGTAAAGAATGAGGCAAGATGAACTGCAGGGTCTTCTAAAGAAGAATGCTATTTTACCATGGGTAAATAAATACCTAACAATTGAGCATGTCACTATAAAGTACTACAATATTTTTTTGTATGTTAAGGTATTTCATAAAGAATCTACAGTTGAAAACAACTAGCTCTAAACTTCAAATCTAAGAATTCCAACAAAAGCATGAATGAGAGAACTGTAACAGTACAGAACAACTCTCTAAAGTTTCTGGGGCAAGACAACTTACCAGAAAGGTTCTTGATATTAGATGCTGCCGAGAGGGGTGTAGTTACACACAATCTTTCAATGTTTTTATTTAGAAGATTTATATTTACAAAATTATTAATTCACTTAACTGCATGGATGTGCAGCTTCAAAGAGTAAAAAAGGTTATCACAAAAAAAAAACCAGGAATGGGAACTAAAAGACAGGAAGCATCCAGTACCAAAAAGTCATCACTTAGATCACACAGAGGAAATGGCATCCAAAAATATATCAGATGAATTCTGGGAACTGTAGTGTTCTGTATATGGCAACAAAACTAACATATAATAGTAATCTGGGATAAGAAAAGTAGCATTTATAAAGGTCAAAGGCCTGTAAGAAGTTATGGGGCTAATCATTATTTTGTTTACCAAGAAAAAATGCACCTGAGTAACAGAGCAACATACAATCAGAACCATGTTTGAAAAGATGCACACAAACGTAAAGGATGGCACTCTGGTAAAAGACAGGTATTTATTGCAGGTAACTGTCGAGGTACATGGCCTTGCACATTTTGGGAACAAAATCCCTTAATCATAGGCTTACCAAATGAATCATACATGTGTGTTTAATACTATTTGTCTATGGCAACCTCTATTAGCCATCATCATGCATTACTGGTAAAACCTTTTTATTTGTATCAATAAAAGTAACAACACTCTGTTAAAAAATCAAACTTGATAAAATAAGATAAAGGGGAGGGATCAGAAACTTGAAAATTATGTATGTTTATTTGTTCAACGTTTGTCTGTTTCCATCATTGCAAAACCTATTGTTGTGATTTTTATATCTCAATCGGGTTTGTGCATTACTGTATAACTTATTATATGCTTAGATTTCACTTCATTGCTAGCGCAGATGTGTGTATACATAAACCTTGTTCTAAGGGATAAAAACATTCCCTTTTGGAGTGGTCCTAACTAGGGATGGCGCGAACCGCCGCAAAAAAGTTCGCGGACGCGTTCGCGAACTTGCGACAAACGCGCGAACAGTTCGCGACCGTCGCGAACCCCATAGACTTCAATGGGAAGGCGAACTTTAAAAGCTAAAAAAGACATTTCTGGCCAGAAAAATGATTTTAAAGTTGTTTAAAGGGTGCAACGACCTGGACAGTGGCATGCCAGAGGGGGATAAAGGGAAAAGAAAAGTATCTTACCTGCACCTGTTAGCTGTTCTGGACGCTGTTCTGGACTCTCTGCCAAAAGCCAAGTTCAAATCTTTGCTTCTTTTTCTGGCTGTTCAGTGAGGGTCTTTCCAGTTAAAGAGGGTCCTCCAAAAAAAGGGTCTTTCCAGTACAAATGAGGGACAGAGGGTTGAGCTCGCAAAAGAGGGACAGTTGGGACTCGGGAGGTATGCACATTTTTTTTTTTTAGTCCAGGGGGTGTGTGGGGGTGGTCCAGGGAGATCTTCCTTATTGGCTGCCATGTATCTGCTGGTCTGGGGTGAGAGGGCAAAAAAATGCGGCAAAAAAAAAGCGCCAAATTGACGCGAACCCAAAATGCGAACGTCGCGCGACGTTCGCGAACTTCTGGCGAGCGCGAACAGCGGATGTTCGCGCGAACAAGTTCGCCGGCGAACTGTTCACGCCATCCCTAGTCCTAACCATTTTCCTATGTTTGAAAAGCCTATTTAGGTTCATAAACACTACTCAACTATTATAAGTTATGATCAGCCATCTTGTATAATGGTTGACAACATATTTAACTCAACAAGTACTTCCCAGCATGAGTACCATCCTCCTTCATCGGTATCAAATACAGTGTTGATATAGTACAAATTCATGATGTTACTTTTTGCTTTATGAATGATAACTATAAAATATCAAAACAACTAATAGTTTCTTTAGTTGTATTCATCTGAATAGTTTATCTAGACCTCTGTGAGAAAATATAAATGAAGCTGTTATCTTGGGAGGCGTTATCTGTTTACCTTCCCATTGTTCTGTTGTTAGGCTACTGGGGGGGAAAGGGAGGGGTGATATCACTCCAACTTGCAGTACAGCAGTAAAGAGTGATTGAAGTTTATCAGAGCACAAGTCACATGACTTGGGGCAGCAGGTAAATTGACAATATATCTAGCCCCATGTCAGATTTCAAAATGAAATATTAAAAAATCTGTTTGTTCTTTTGAGAAATGGGGTTCAGTGCAGAATTCTGCTGGAGCAGCACTATTAACTAATGTGTTTTGAAAAATTGTTTTTCCCATGACAGTATCCCTTTAAGGCTTTAATAGTTTTTGCTATTGAAAAAATCCTGAAGGTTGTCAGGATTTTTGGTTTCTTTATTTCTAATATTTAAATGGAAGTGACACAGTGCCCTGACCTGATAAGGGATCAGAGGAGCAACACAGCATCTAGGCCTGATGGGGGCCTGGGGACACAACTGAAGTTCTGCCTGCTGACATTGTTGGGCCCATAGATCTCTATTTATTGTACTGTATAATACTGAGATATTGTACTGTACAATTGTGCATACCATCCAAAAGAATGCATGCACAGTTCATGCCTCGCAACACTATATCAACAAAGAACACAGTGTCTGTCCATAGTATTAAAATGATGTGTGTATCAAAACAAACATATGTTGCTTTAATGCCGCTCTTATTACTTACCCAGATTGTAAATCTGAGGGAATCATTCGGGCTATAGATAAATGCCATACCATATATAAACGTCTGTGAGTATAATCTGATTCGGACCGATACCATGTGGGTACTGTTCAAATCTCATTGAAATTCCCTTTTTCTATACACATACACTGTTTGATGGTGGTAGAAGGTTACTTCTAATTTAATTATTCACGAGAAAGAAATCACCTATGGGAGATTTGGTTGACACACTGATTTTTTTGAATACTACACTATATTTTTATTTCTATTTTTCCTGTTTTTATCTCCTTTTGCTTTGAGGCACAGTCAGCAACATTTCTTTTGGAAATCTGTTTAACTACACTTTTGAGGGAAGGAGAGAACCCTGGTTGCAATTCTTTTTGGAGGACAAAAATTACATTTGTGGTTTGAACCTTTTTTTCTATATTTGAAATATGTTGATTTAACATTTATGAGAAAATCTGTAAAATACATAAATAATGTTAGGCGTCTATTTAAACTGTATCCTTGACACATGATAATTTAACTTAATTACCTACAGTTGAATTAAAACACATAGTTTACACATTTCAACAGGTCAGGGAATACCATTATTTTAGCATGTCTCATTTGGGAATCACAATTCTTTAAAAAGTAAAGCTCTGAATCATCAATAAGGCAGTCAGACCTGGTCTTACAATGTGTAGATTCTGGCAAATGCCTCAGTGTGCTTGAAATGCCAGAGCCTATTTTGAATCTAAGACCAAAAGACAATCTCATGGACCATTCTGACAAATGTAAAGTCACTTTCAGAGTAATCCAAAGCTAAAGAGGTTACAGTGATACAGGCTGTTTAGATTTTTAATCATGAGCCCCTTGCTATTCCATATGTCTCACTCCAGACTTATTACCCTAATGCAAGTCTTAAAATGCAGAATACACCAAATGTTGTATTGTAAATGTTGTATTGTAGCAATGCAGTGACTTGAAATAAAACCATATTAATGACTTGCCTTCTTACAAGAATTTTCCAGATTTTGGCAAAGAACGTGAGTGCAAATAGTCATTGATAAAAAAAAAAACATTCTATTTCTTTGTTATAGCATTGTAATAACTAACCTGCATGGGATTGCTTAGTGACAAGGCATCTTTTGAAGGATCATTTCCAAGTCCTGAATCATCAGCATCAATGAGATTGTCGGTGGGGACATTCTCAGTTGGTTTTATGAATGTAAAGTCACTTTCATAAGCATCCATGGCCACACAAACATTGTAGGAATGTGGAAGTGACAGTGTTCCATTATTATACTTGGAAAGTATCCTGGGATCAACATGAGAATACAGATTGGTACTTATAGGTCCAAAGGTTGATGAAGGGTTTGACTCCTTGCATTTTGATATAATCACCAACATTACAGTTAAAATGAATAGCAAAGAAATCAAAGCAAGTGCAGCTACCAAATAAATTTGTAAATTTGATGGATAATCTATATCATTGTGCTGATTATTGAGTTTGGGGACCATTTGCTGAACATGATCTGCTACAAAAAGGCTTAATGTAACTGTTGCTGTGAGAGATGGTACTCCATTATCCTTCACCATAACTACCAGTTTATGCTTCAAAATATCTTTATCTTGAAATAAGCGTGATGTTCTGATTTCACCAGTGTGCTGACTAATGCTGAAGAGAGATGTTTCAGACCCTTGTACAACATGATACGACAGCCAGGCATTATGTCCAGAGTCTGCGTCCACCGCAACAATTTTAGTTATCAATGCTCCTTGCTCAGAGGCCACATGAACCATCTCAAAGGATGATTCTACACTTTCTGAAGATGGATACAAAATTTTGGGTGCATTATCATTTTGATCTGTTATACATATTGTTAAGCTTGCATTGCAGCTCAGGGATGGGGATCCATAGTCTTTTGCATAGACTTTTATTTGAAACTCCTTGTGCTGCTCATAATCAAAGGATCGCTGAGCATAGAGAACTCCAGTCTCTATGTTAATGGAAAAAAAAGAGGAAACTGAATAATCCTCTGTATTTGTGTTGTAAATTGAATAAATAACTTTAGCGTTGTCTCCGGCATCTATATCTGATGCTTGTATCCTATATATAGAAGCTCCAGCTAAGTTATTCTCTGCTATATAAGCAACATAGGAAGCTTTTGTAAATACTGGTGCATTGTCATTTACATCAGATATATCCAACTTAATGAATTTACTATTTGAAAGTTGAGGAGATCCTCTGTCAGCGGCCTGAATCGTTATATTATACCACTGAACTGCCTCTCTGTCCAAAGAACCAGTAGTAATTATTCTGTAGTATCTGTTAGAAGATAAATGTAGCTGAAATGGTCCTGTGCCCAAAAGCTGACAGTCAACTTCTCCATTTTCTCCAGAGTCTTGGTCATGAACTTCAATGAGAGCAATCAAAGTGCCAGAGGGTGAATCCTCGGGAATTAGGGGTGAAAAAGAAATAATGGATATTTCCGGTGCATTGTCATTTTCATCGAGAACTTCTATTAATATTTTGGAGTGGGCCACAAAGCCTCCCCCATCTTTGGCTTGAACTGATATTTCATAATATTTTTTCACTTCAAAATTAAAATTTTGGTTTGTCCTAATTCCTCCACTGGTAGAATTAATACTAAACATACTTGTATGAATATTGTTGCGAGATGTTTTGCTGAAGGAATATGTGATTTGTGCATTTGTACCCTCATCTCTGTCAGTTGCATTTACTGTAAGGACTGTAGAGTTGATTGGAATATTTTCACTTATAGTCACTTTATATACCTCTTGTGTAAATATAGGCATATTATCATTGGCATCGGTTACAGCAATCTGAACCAATGCTGTTCCACTTCTTACTGGGTTTCCACCATCAGATGCTGTCAAGATTAATTCATGAATTCTTTGAGTCTCACGATCTAGTGGTTTCTCTAACACAAGTTCTGGAATTTTACTTCCATCAGCGCTGACCTTTTCCCTTAGTGTAAAATATTGATTGTCACTGAGCCTGTATGTTTGTATAGTATTAGTGCCAATGTCTGGATCTTCTGCATGCTGTAAAGCTAAATGTGTCCCTGGTGCAGTTGATTCAATAATTTGTAAATTAAGTAAGTCATGATAAAACATTGGAGCATTATCATTTATATCCTGAATTTCGATTTCAACAGTGACAACATTTAAGGGATTTTCAACCATTGCATCGAAGGTTAGGAAACAGGTAGGTTCTGAAACACATAGGGTCTCTCTGTCTATCCTGTCTTTCACATATAAAATTCCTCTTTGTAAATCAATAGAAAAATATTTCTCTGACACATGTGAAACAATTCTTAGTCTCCGACGTTTGAGCTCCTCAACATCTAATTCAAGATCTTTTGCAATATTTGCTATAGCAGAGTCTTTTTTCAGTTCTTCAGCAATAGAATAATGAAGCTGACTAGATACTGAATGACAAAGCCATAAGATTAAGAATGATAGTCTTACTTGCCAGCTGATCCCCATGTATATCTGCACTTTCTTGATTTTCACCTCAGCCATCTCCGTTTTAGATGCAAAAACGTTGTTCAGTGTCATATGGAGTTTGGACTGATCCTGAAATCCTCCACGGAATATCTAGAACTTGGAATCCAGTGAATCCAAAGAAAACGTTTTAAAATCTAAATCCTCTGTTTATGAGAAGCAGAAAATGTCTGGTTTTCTCTCTGCAAATCTGCACTGTATTGGTAGCCGAGTTACATTAACATTACTGGATCTTTGGTTCCAAAATTTTCTACTTACGGTAAACAGTGGCGCTCTGAGGCAGAAAAAGGGAACTGCACCTCTTACAACTAAATTGTGTTTAATTTTTAAGACAAGTTTGTAAAATCAAATTACTCCAATCCATATCCATCCACATTATTTTTAGGATACTACTAGATAAAGTTTCAAGTTAGCATATGTAATATATAAATGAGAGTCAGCTTTTTTATTTAGATAATGTACAGTATTTCTGTGCTACTTTTTTTACTGCAATTTTAATTAGATTTTTTTATTAACATTGATTTTTAATATTAATTTTACTTGAATTTAAAAATATATATTCATGTTACTTGGATTTAAAAATATGTTTATAAAAACATTTATATATATTTATGTATGTATATATATATCAAATTAAATTTAAATATTCTATACATTATGGAAAAATAATATTTTTAATGTAAAATATTTATACAATACATTTGTGTGTACACAGATGATATCAGTTACCAAAAAACGTTTAGTTGTAATAAAAGTTAATATTTACATACCTTAAGCATAATAAATAAAATCAGCCTATTTGTTAATTCTATGGGAACAAAATTGCTTTTCATAGTGGATTAATTCTGATAATGACAAACAACATTCATCCTGGCCACAAGTACAAATAAAAATGAAGGTACTTATTAGTAAAGAGGTGCATCAGAAAGTTTGGGGGTTTTGCCCACAATAAACCTTGCCCTACGTTTTTGTTATGCTTTTAAAAAAAGCTTTGTGCCACTATGATGGGATGCACAGATTTAAGTCTGATTGTGAATGGTGCTTCACTAGGTGTAACACACACCCACCATGTAAAGGATGGTGCATGGCTGGGGAATTGGCATCCTATTGGCAGTATAAAAGAGAGGGTTTCCTTGACTTTCTAAGGTGCAACAGCCACTAGGGCACAGGGTGAAGAAGAGCTAAATTACCAATTCCTAATGGTTTAATGATAGAATGAAAAAGAAATAACTGAGAGCAAGAAATGAGATGTAGAAAAACATGACCAAAACACATAACATAAGAGACATTGTAACCTTTGCTTGTATTAATATAATGCCATTGCACATTTTCTATGAGGTGTGCAATAAGTGTTGCCACTTGTCTGGTTTTGACCCAGGTCAAAACTGCCTGCACAGTTTTACAAATTAGGATGTCTGATGTGGTGATTGGCTGATGCCATGTTGTAGCCATGCCCCTGAAGTCACAACCTGCCCCTGCCCTGAATTAGACAGGCCAAAAGGTGGCAACCCTGTGTGCAATAATGGTTATAATATCATATAAAAGAGTCATTATAGCTACTGGGCAAGATCATAAAAATAATTTCGGAGGCCAAATGAAAACTAAATATATATATTTCCTTATTATTCCTATATGACACAATTGAGGTTGTTTGATGTTTCTGCAAGGTTAGAATAAAATTGGGAGGAGTGCTGGCCCATGGATAGTTCTTTACCTTCAATTGGTGGTCATTTTGCCACTCCCATAAACAGGAGCCATTCTCTCATCTCTTCTATAGTTCTGTCTCCGATTGTCATACACCCTACCTATATATTTCAAACCGTTTGTATGGAGGGCCAACAACTGGACAACAATAATATTTCATTAGTTGATCTTTGATATCAGCATAGTATCTAAATATGTATTAAGCTGTTAACAAGCCAGTACAGGAAATACTCACAGCAGGGGTGGGACCATAAATACAAAAAGTTGTTAAATAAAGCAGACACTACAACACCATTTTAATATTTTTAATGTTATTTGTCAATAGTGATGGTCAAATCTAAACCATTTGCCAAATGTATTGCAGTCTATATGTGCTGAAAAAATTTTGATGCACGATATACCAGGCAGCAATTTTTATCATCCATTGGATTCTGTGGGTGGGTCATTTTTGCGGTAAAACTTAGCGAAAAATTATGCTCATGACTAGTTTGTCATATTTCCATGATATCTCTATGAATCAGACACAAATTACATTAATTACATAAATTGCAATTTTTACAATTTTGTTAGGTCCTATAACATATTAAAATCACTCACCTGTGATTGTGACAAATCATCTTTTGAACTTTGATTTCCAATTCCTGAAACATCATCAGCATCGATCAGATTGTCTACAGGGACATCCTGATTTGGCTTTAGGAAACTGAAGTCACTTTCAGAGGAATCCAGAGCTACACAAACATTGTAGGAATAGGGAAGGCTCAAAGTTCCATTATTGTATTTAGAAAACATCCTGGGATCAAATTGTGAATATAAATTTGGATTTAAAGTTGCAAAGTCTGGTGGTGGTTTGGACTCCTTACATTTTGAAATGATAACCAACACAACAGTTATGATAAACAGTAAAGATATTAGACCAAGAGCTATCACCAGGTAAATTTGCATACTTGATGTTGGTTCTGCATCACTAAACTGATTGTTGAGTTTGGGAACCATTTGTTGGAAATGATCACCCACATAAATGCTTAAGGTAACTGTTGCTGAGAGGGAAGGTTCCCCGTTGTCTTTTACCATAATGAAAACCTTATGCTTTAAAATATCTTTCTCCTGAAATATACGTGTTGTCCGGATTTCACCAGTATGCTGACTAATGCTAAAAGGGAATGGTTCTGACATTTGTATGAAATGGTAAGAAAGCCAAGAATTGTGTCCAGAGTCGGCATCCACTGCAACAACCTTTGTTATTAAAGAACCTTGCTCAGAGGCAAAAGGAACCATCTCAAAAAAAGGAGAGCCACCACTTTCTGTTGATGGATACAAGATTTTTGGTGCATTATCATTCTGATCTATTATTTGTATAATCAAGGTTGCATTGCAACTCATAGATGGAAATCCATTGTCTTTAGCCATTATGTTAATTTGAAACTCCTTGTGCTGCTCATAATCGAATGACCGCTGAGCATAAAGAACTCCGGTCTCAATGTTAATTGAGAAATAAGGGGACACAGGAAAATCCTCTGTATTTATGTTGAAAATTGAATAAATAATTTTAGCATTTTCTCCAATATCCAAATCGGATGCTTGCATACTGTATATTGAAGCTCCTGGTAGATTGTTTTCGGGCAAATAGGCAACAAATGTAGATTTCATAAACATAGGGTAGTTATCATTAACATCTGATATATCAAGCTTGACGGATTTAATGGTGGAAAGTTGAGGGGATCCTCTGTCTGTAGCAATAACTGTAATATTATACCATGGCACCTTCTCTCTGTCCAAGGCGCTTGTAGTTATAATTCTATAGTATCTGCTAGAGGATGAAAGTAACTGAAAGGGTGATGCACCCACTATCTGACAGTCAACTTCTCCATTTTCTCCAGAGTCTTGATCATGAACCTCAATCAGGGCTATCAAAGTGCCAGGAGCTGAGTCCTCAGGAATAGGAGTAGATAATGAGCTAATGGATATCTCAGGTGCATTGTCATTTTCATCTATAATTTCTATTAAAACTTTACACTGTGCTACCAAGCCACCTCCATCTTTAGCTTGTACTGACATTTCATAGTGTTCTGTGTTTTCAAAATTTAAACTTTCTTTTGTTGTAATTTCTCCACTAATAGGATTAATATTAAAAACATTGGTATAAAAGTTGTTTTCTGATTTTTTGCTAATGGAATATTTAATCTGTGCATTTGTACCATCATCTTTGTCAGTTGCAGTTAATGTAATTACAGTTGAATTTATTGGTGCATTTTCACTTATGCTGACTTTATATTCTTCTTGCGAAAACACAGGTAAGTTGTCATTGTAATCAGTAACAATAATCCTAATTACAGCACTCCCAGTCCTTAAGGGGTTTCCTCCATCAGAGGCTGTTAAAATTACTACATGAATGCTTTGTGTCTCACGATCTAGGGGTTTCTCTAACACAAGTTCTGGAGTTTTACTCAAATCACTGTTGATCTTTTCATTCAATCTGAAATACTGATTGTCACTGATTCTATATGACTGAACAGCATTAATGCCAATATCTGGATCTTCTGCATTTTGTAAAACCAAATGAGTTCCTGGTGGTGTTAGTTCATTTATTTCTAAAGTGAAAATCTCAGGAAAGAAAACTGGAGAATTATCATTTATATCCTGAATTTCAATTTTGACAATGAAAATATTTAAGGGATTTTCAACCACAGCATCAAAGGTTAGGAAGCAGGAAGGTGCTGTCCGACACAGTCTTTCTCTGTCTATCCTGTCCTTCACATACAAATTACCATTTCCTAAATTCACAGATAAAAATTTCTCTGTCACGCGGGAAACAATACGGAATTTCCGAGGTATAACCTCTTTGATGTCCAATCCAAGATCATTCACAATATTTGCTATAAAATAATCTTTTCTCAGTTCTTCAGCAATGGAATAATGAAGCTGAGCAGACACTGAATGACAAAGCAATGAGAACAAGAACAGAAATTGTACTTGCCATTTGTATCCCTTGTTTGTCTGTGCTTGTTGGGTGCTCATCTCAGCATTTGTCAGTTTATGAAATCTTCTAGAAATCATATGTTTTTCTTTTGGGAGACAAATACAGTATCCTTTGTCCATGGAAAATCCAGAAAATGTCTTTCTCCTTTCAGATCTTCAGTGTTTTTAGTATGAGAATCATTCTCCTTATTGGTAAACAGCGGCGCTCTGAGGTGAAAATATGGTACTACAGCACTAAGAAATATTCAGTCTAAAATAGTACTGCATTATTAGAAATATTTTTTTTAAATATGTATAAAAACATTTTTTATAAAATAAAATTAATAAAAATTACTAAATTTAGTGAATATGTTTTAATACAAATTGTAAGCACCTGATGTTAAAGGTTAATGCATAATTTAAACTGTATGATATATATATATACTCCAAGCAAGTAGGAACGCACAACCATGAGTAGAATCCGAATGCTGGGTACCAGTTTTAAAATCCCACCATTGATGATGGCACTCCATAATCAATCAGGCTTAGGCAGGAAATCAGATCATTCAGAGGTTTATTGGTGGATCAACGTTTCGATTCCGTACAGGAATCTTCATTAGGTTGATATATATATATAGTCTGCAACATGTATATATATATGTATATATAGAGTTCTCCATCGGTGCAAGAAGCCAGGACTCACGAAAAAATAATCAATTATGCCTGGGTGCAGTTCCAAGTTATGTAGAAAACAACGGCAAAGAGGGTCCGCACTCACAGGACTTAAAAATAAAATAAAAAAGTTTTATTGAATAGACATGACTGACGTTTCAGCCTCCTCCGAGGCTTTTCTCAAAGTATCACATAGTTTAAATGTACTGCCTTAAATACAAATTATTTGGCGGGAACATCCTCGCATACCAGCTGACATAATGTTAACGTCATTCGGGAAACACGCCCGTGATACTCATTAATGCCTCAAGACAATAACAAACAGAATAACATACATCAAAGACAATATCTTACTAAAACATACTTAAAATCAGATTGTTGTTACTAAGTTACTGTTAATTTATTACAATGTATCTTCAGTAACCGCAAAAGGAAGCGACTCATGCTAAGTCTGTTACATAGTTGTTAACAATCATCAAAATTTGAGGATGGTTTATAGCCTGTAAGGTAGCCCATTTGTTCCATCTTAGACTTGTGGCTTTGTGTGGGCATTGGAGGATGGAGCTATAAATAAAATAAATATGTTCATGTACTTAACAGTACTAAAATAAGCCACGGGTCACATATTAAGATATGGGAGAGATAGTTCATTATAGGTTATACAAATTTAAACCCTTAACTAATTGCACTAATTTTAATGCATCATCTCATTGAATTGTAGACAAAATGTTACATACACATATATACATACCATACTTTTTTACAGGAATAGTATAATATTTTTACTAAGTATTTAATGACATAGTTACATAGTCGAGATTTGGGTTGACAAAAGACCAGTCCATCAAGTTCATTCCCTCCAAATAATCCCCAGTACATACTTTTACCTACCTATCTACTGTATACTCATACTGTACATAAATATACCGATATACACTGAACTAACTATAGATCTGTAGATGTCAGTAGCCTTGGATATTGGGCTTGTCCAAGAAATCATCCAAGGCATTTACAGAATCTGCCATCAGAACATCACCTGGCAGTGTATTCCACAACCTCATTGCACTCACTGTGAAGAACCACCTACACTGCTTCAAATGAAAGTTTTGTTCCTCTAATCTAAAGTGGTATCCTCTTGTGTGTTGATCTTTTCTATGTGAAAAAGTATCCCCTCTATCTGTCTTTAATGTCCTCTAAAGTATTTGGAAAAAAGTCCCTAACAATGTCCCTTTGCAAGAGCCTTTTCTTCAGAGAAAACAAACCCAGCCTTCACAGTCTAACATCATAGTTTAAATCTTTAATTCAAAACAAAATGGTAAATATTTATAGCCACATGTTAATCTTTTTTATGTCTGAATAGAAATGACTCTACTTAGAGTAACAATTATTAAGGCCTGGTACATATGGCTTGAGTCTCAGAAGCATATTGTAATACAACCAAACAAATTAAGCCCATAAATCATATTTTTAAGGTTGATCTACTGAAATTAATGCTAGTGAAAAAATTTTTTTTTGCATACTGATCTTGATAAATAGCTAGTATACTAAGTATTCTAATATGCAGTCATCAACATAGTATTATCTTTAACCCCTCTTATGACCTTTGAAAATATCACTTACCTGAGCAAACTAAAATATCCTTCTTTTTACACAAATGTTGAAATCACCTTAATGCAGATCAGAGACTAATAGAACAAATATTGTTTGAGAAACATTTCTTTGCTCCCTACAAGGTTTTATAATAACATTATGGGCAGATTTATCAAGGGTCGAATAAACCTCGAAATTCGACCCTAGTATTTTTCACTAAGTAAAATCCGACTATTCGATCTATCAAACGATCGAATAGCAATAAACTGATTTCTCGAAAAAAATAGTACTAAACATCCGATTTCACGAAAAAATTGTACGAAACATACGATTTTTTTGAGAAATCAGATGATTTCTATTCGATAAAAAAAAACTTAGAAAAAGCCTATGGGAGCTTCAGATATAGAAATATAGAAACTCGGTAGGTTTAATCTGGCAAAGTAGGCAATACATTTTTAAAGGGCAAGTACAGATGAATCCACTTTGGATTGTACATTTGACACAGAAAAACTTAACTCATCTATCCCATTTATCCCACTTAGCACAGAATATTGTATCACAGCATCCCATCCAATTAAAGAGTTCACCATTGAAAACAATTGTGCTTTGGTATGCTAATGAAAAGGTTAAATGCATTAAATGAGTTAAGATGACTTAAGATAACACAGTTTCTTCAATTAGCCCTGAGTCATGACGCATTGAACTCACAAATCCCAGGGGCTGCATCTGTACTTCGACTATCAAATGGTCAAACTATTTTCTTATTTGAACCGTCTGAGTCCTTCGAATCATTAGATACGATTGAATTTAGCCAATTCAATGGTCAAAAGTAGCCCCCAAAAAATTTGAAAATCTAATTTTTTGCTTTCACATCATTCACCCGAGCTTAGTAAATCTGCCCCTATGTACAGTTTCATTATATATATATATATATATATATATATATATATATATATATATATATAGATATATAATTTTTTCAAAGTGGAAGGTGGTATAATACATTTAGTTTAAATGGTTCAAGTTGTTAAAGGAAGCAAGCCAGAATGTATTATTTATTATGTAGAATGTATTACCATACCTGAGTAAAAAGCTGCAGTATTAGCTTGTAGTGATATCACTTCCTGCCTTAGTCTCTCCCTGCTCGCTTATAGCTCTGGGCTCAAATTACAGCAGAAAAGGGGGGGAGGAGCAAACTGAGCATGCTCACACCCAGGGCAATGAGGTTTAAGATAAAGGCAGGAAGTCTGAAACAGAAGTCCATGTGTACACAATAGAAGGAAAGAAATGCAGTGCTTCTTTTAACAGAGGGCTCAGAGCAGCATTACTTTGAAGGTTTACTGGTGTATTTAGGTGGACCTTTCTGATAAGGCTTACTTAGTTTTTCCTGCTTTCCAGCTCTCTAGTCAGCAACTTGAAGGGGAGCCGCATGTGAAATAACTGTTCAGTGAGTTTGCAATTGATCCTCAGTATTCCGCTCAGATTCAAAAGCAATAGTTATGTTGCATGTGGCCCCCCTCAAGTCACTGATTGCTTACTGCCTAGTAACCAATCAGTGGAAACCAAGAGAGATGAAAAGCAGTTCTGCCTATTATGTTACACATCCAGTCATTCCAGCCTTTATACATTACATTTTTGGCTAACTATATTAGAAATGTTTTTTATTTTGCACAGCCTATTTATTTACACATTTTAATTTTTATACTGAACAACTCCTTTAAGAGAGAGAAACTGCCAAGACCAACACCCATTTCCAAAGGCATGGGGCCACCATGGATGGATGTTGGGTGCTTGTATGCATGTATTACACATTTTCTCTTTTCATTTTAGAATAACTTCTAAATCTAATCATCTTCCAAGCATGCTAACTTTGGAGACAGTCACAAACACCCTTTCACAAAACACTCACCTCTGTGCTGCACGTAAAATCCGTCCCCCAGCGGATCAAATCCAACGACAAAAAAGCAGCTAACGGAGCACCGGAGCGAGTGTATGAAATATACATTTTTTAATGTTCCATATTAAAAGTGGTCATGTCCAGCATATCAGTTACAGAACCATGGGGACCGTGCACTTAACGCGTTTTGTGGCCTCTCGCCACTTCCTCTGGTGCTCTGTTAGCTGCTTTTTAACTTTCGAGACAGTTCACGATTCAGAATACTGTACATTTAGTATAGCAGAATCAGGTTTAGAAAGTATTAAAATAGTATTTAAATTTCTATAATTCTCTTAAAGTTTTAAATCATATTAAATTGAATCATATTTCCATTGACCCATGGATACAACAACCATAAAATACATATATATATATATATATATAGCTACCAATATAAAATAACTCACCTCCACTGGTGACAAAGTCTCTTTTGAACTTTGATTTCCAAGTCCTGAAT
The DNA here is from genome assembly GCA_024363595.1 of Xenopus borealis. NCBI lineage: Eukaryota > Metazoa > Chordata > Amphibia > Anura > Pipidae > Xenopus > Xenopus borealis. The sequence goes on along the minus strand of CM044435.1, from coordinate 17,404,531 downwards.
CTTCAGCATCTATAAGATTGTCTACAGGGACATGCTGATTGGGCTTTACAAAAGTGAAGTCACTTTCAGAGGAATCCAGAGCTACACAAACATTGTAGGAATAGGGGAGACTTAAAGACCCATTGGTGTACTTTGAAATAATCCTTGGATCAAAGTGAGAATACAGGTTTGTGTTTAAAGTTGGAAAGTCTGTTGGTGGTTTTGACTCTTTATATTTTGATACAACCACCAACATGACAGCTATGATTAATAACAAGGAAATTAGAGCCAGTGCAATTACTAAATATATATTTTGCCTATTTGTTGAAGGTTCTTCATAATTAAATCGGTTATTGAGTTGGGGAACTACTTGCTGAAAATAATCACCCACATAAATGCTTAAGGTAACTGTTGCTGAGAGTGAAGGGTCCCCGTTGTCTTTTACCATAATGACCACTTTATGCTTCAAAATATCCTTCTCCTGAAACTTGCGTAATGTCCGGATTTCTCCCATATGCTGACTAATGCTGAAAGGGAATGGTTCTGCTATTTGTATGAAATGGTAAGAAAGCCAAGAGTTATGTCCGGAGTCAGCATCCACTGCAACAACCTTTGTTATTAAAGAACCTTGCTCTGAGGTGAAAGGAACCATCTCAAAAAAAGGATAACCACCACTTTCTGTTGATGGATGCAAGATTTTTGGTGTATTATCATTCTGATCTTTTATGAGTATAACCAAGGTGGCATTGCTACTCATAGATGGAAATCCATTGTCTTTAGCCATTATGTTGATTTGAAACTCATTGTGTTGCTCATAATCGAATGATCGCTGAGCATAAAGAACTCCAGTCTCAATGTTAATTGAGAAATAAGGAGACACAGGAAAATCCTCTTTATTAATGTTGGAAATTGAATACATGATTTTAGCATTTTCTCCAATATCCAAATCTGATGCTCGTATACTGTATATTGAAGCCCCTGGTATATTATTCTCAGATAAATAGGCAACAAAAGTAGATTTGGTAAACATTGGAGGGTTATCATTAACATCTGATATCTCCAGCATGATGCATTTTATGTTAGAAAGTTGAGGAGATCCTCTGTCTGTAGCAACAATTGTAATATTATACCATGGTACCTTCTCTCTGTCCAGGGCACTTGTAGTAACAATTTTATAGTATCTGCCAGAGGATGAAAGTAACTTAAAGGGTGATGTGCCAATTACATGACAGTCAATTTCTCCATTTTCCCCAGAGTCTTGATCATGAACCTCAATCAGAGCAATAAAAGTGCCAGGTGCTGAGTCCTCAGGAATAGGGGTAGATAGTGAGCTAATGGCTATCTCAGGTGCATTGTCATTTTCATCTGTAACTGCTATTAATACTTTGGACTCTGCTACCAAGCCACCACCATCTTTAGCTTGTACTGACATTTCATAATTTTCTGTGGCCTCAAAATTCAAATTTCCTTTTGTTGTAATGTCTCCAGTTATATAATTTATAGTAAAAATACTGGTATAAAAGTTGTTTTCTGATGTTTTGCTGATAGAATATGTGATTTGTGCATTTGTACCATCATCTTTGTCAGTTGCAGTTACAATAATTATAGTAGAATTTATTGGTGTGCTTTCACTTATGCTGACTTTATATACTTCTTGAGTAAACACAGGTAAGTTGTCATTGTAATCAGTAACAATAATTCTTATTAAAGCAGTTCCAGTTTTTGAGGGGCTTCCCCCATCAGATGCTGTTAAGATTAATTCATGAATGCTTTGTGTCTCACGATCTAGAGGTTTCTCCAACACAATACCTGGAGTTTTACTCAGATCACTGTTGGTCTTTTCATTCAGTCTGAAATACTGATTGTCACTAATTCGATATGACTGAACAGCATTAATGCCAATATCTGGATCTTCTGCATTTTTTAAAACAAAATAAGCTCCCGGTGGTGTTAGTTCATTTATTTCTAAAGTGAAAATCTCAGGAACAAAAACTGGAGAATTATCATTTATATCCTGAATTTCAATTTTGACATTAGAAATATTTAAGGGATTTTCAACCACTGCATCAAAGGTTAGGAAGCAGGAAGGTGCTGTCCAGCACAGTCTTTCTCTGTCTATCCTGTCTTTTATATAGAGGTTACCATTTCCTAAATTTATAGACAGATATTTCTCTGAAACACGGGAAACAATACGAAATTTCCGAGACATAACTCCTTTAATGTTTAGTCCAAGATCATTTACAATATTTGCAATAAAAGAATCTATTCTCAGTTCCTCAGCAATAGAATAATGAAGCTGGGCAGAGACTGAATGACAAAGCAAAACCAATAATAATAAAAATGTTACTTGCCATTGGCATCCCTTTTTTGTCTGTGCTTGTTGGGTTTTCATCTCAGAATTTGTCAGTTTATGAAATCTTCTAAAAATGATTTTTTTTGGGGAGACAAATCCAGTATCCTTTGTCCATGAGAATATCCAGAAAATGTCTTTCTCCTTTCAGATCAGCAGTGTTTTTAGCATGACTATTATTCTCCTTACTGGTGAACAGCGGCGCTCTGAGGTGAAAATATGGTACTGCAGCAATATAAGATCTGTTCTGTATGTTTTCTTGTAAGTACTGCTTTATTTTAGAAAATAAAAATATGTATAATATATGCCTTTCATTTAATGTATAGAATATCGCAACAAATATTACTAGTCATGTCCTAAAACAGTACTGCAGTGATATAAGGTTGGGTAAAAACTGTAATTAAAATGAAGTTGCAAGCTTATGATAAAGCCTTGATTTTAGTAACAGTAAAGCTCCTAGATAAAACAGATCATTACTGATTGATACCATTTCATGGGGAGTGTGAGCCATGATGGGGATGGGGAGAGTGAGAATGATAACGTTTTTAGAAGATTTTATTTTTCTCCTACTGACGGGGTAGTAGAATATTGTAATCCATTGTACTACATTTAATTAAGCATTTTTTTGAATTGTGTAGAAAAAAATATTGGTCACATAGTACCATTTTTATTTAAATGATACAATCTTTTCTATTATGTACAAATATTAAGTATCTGTATTTAATTACAAACAGTAGTTAATAACATATTTGGTTTAGGTTAAAAAAGCCCAAAGTCCAATAAGTTCAACTTTTCCAAATTAACCCAGGTGCACATATATACCCATACTTATATCGACCTACCCGTATACCTACACATACTGTATAAACAATATATACCAATACTTACACTAAACTAACTGTAGATAGCCTTGGATATAATACTTTAAGAAAGCAGCCAAGCCACTCTTAATGGAATTAATAGAATCATAACATCCACAACCTCTCTGTCATCACTCTGAAGAACCCCGTACACGGCTTCAAATGAAAGTTCTGTTCCTCTAGTCTAAAGTGATGGCCTTTTGTGCATTGATTATTTCTGTGTGAAAAAAGATCCCCCATCTGTCTATAATATCCTCTAATGTATGTTTAAAGCGTAATCATGTCCTCTTGCAAGTGCCTTAATCTCCTAGTAAAAACATAGACTTTATAATCTACCCTCATAGTTATATCTTTTATTCCTTTTTCAGTTTAGTTTATATTCTTTTAAAATAAAACAAAATGTATCTAGTAGAAACTGGACTTTCTGATTAATCATTGAAGATGTTTCACTTCTCATTTCAGCAGCTTCTTCAGTTCAACTGACTGGTATGGAAAATTCTTGGCATATGGACTCTTCCAATAATGCAATAATAATGGTGCAGTGTAATTATCCAGAGAGTTGTCAACACTTCAAACATATAAGGAATATGAATTCGATTTATGATTAAAAAGGAGAGATGAGAAAGGAAACCTTGTTTATGACTCTATAGTTTATCTTACTTACCAACAACCAGTTGACAATAAATTTCAATAACACATAGATACACTTCTCTTAAGGACCAATTCATTTCACTGATACTAAATCAGTTTTGCCATTTCTTGATTTTATACATTTGGCCAATAAATTCATTGAAATAATGATAAATTAAGAGTTGATATAAGACTCATTAACTCTCCATCAACTTGGTGTACAACAATTGATCAATTCACTTAAAAACTAAATTAATTTGTGGTTTTGTGAAGTTACTGTGCATAAAGTGCAAGTGTGGTTCAATTAATTCAACTATTGCACTCCACAACCCACATGCAAGAATTAATTATTTAGAGTATCCCAATTTGCTCCTTGATTATAAAAAACAAGCAAAATTTAAAATAGATAGTTAGTGTAGTTACTCCAGTAGAATCTAACTTTTTCTTTTCTATTCCCTGGGAGTACCACAAAGTGGCAGGAGGCAGAAGCTGAAGGGCTGTGGTCTCGATTTTATCTTTCCTGTTCTTAATTAGAAAGAGGCTACTTTGCCCTAAAAAACGCAAACCCCATCAGTCCTTGGAAAGGAAAATAGAATAAAGTAAAAGTCAAGGAATGTTTGTGTGCAAAAATGCTCAAATCACTCTCTAGTGAATACATTTAAAAAAAATAAATAGTAGTTAGTCAAATCTAGCCCTGATGTGTGTTTTGCCAGCAGCTTTATCAAAAGGCAATTACATGTCCCTACATCTCAACATTTTTTATAGCTGCATGGTCTCCTTCAATTAGCTTCAGTTCTGTTGAACGTCACTTCCGCCCTCTTTCACCCATTGCAAATGTACTTCTGCCCTTCCAGTGTTTTACGTAGTAGGGGTGTGATCGATTACAGTGATGCAGGCAGGCACAGGATGGTTCCCCAACATAAGTTCCTCCTTTTTCCCTATCACCAGCTCTGCACACAAAGCAACACATCTCTCAATGCACAGGTGGTGCTTCCACTACCACCTCAATCAGATTTAACACTGGTTGTCTGGGAGGGAGATCAAATGATGCCAAATTTATAATGATCTAGTCAGATTTGTCTCTATTTCACTCTCATATATGACATGATTAATTATACAAGAACATTTATTGTATTCTTTGGTCAGTTTAGCTAAAGGCTGTAAATAGGTTATTTTCATGTATACCAAGGGGGAAACAGTGTTTAGATTAAATATTCAATAGCTTTCCTTCTTAGTACTAGCTCTTGTTCCAAATTGCCTCTTCTAATTCCAAATTTAACCTGTTCAATAGCCCAAAAGGACAGTTTCCTAGGAATTCAAAGTATACTAATCTCTCTGAAATGTTGTGCACCAGTTGAAAGAGTTCTCTCAACTTTGGCATCATCCTCAGCATTTCTAATAGTACTGCAATGTGCTTCAACATGTCGGTTATCATCCCTAAATATCACAAATCACAGGGGCATTCAATAAATTATTCCTTGACTTTTGCAGTCAGTGGCACATTGTAACTCTTCAAAGAGGTGCCATATGAAATTCACAGAGGGGTTAATTCTGTGTGGTTACTGTGAAAGGATTACCAAAGTGTCATGCAACACCTAGAAACAGGTGTTACTTGTGACAGTTGCATGAATGGACCTGTGCAGTGTTCTGAGACTGTTGGGGTACAGATGTGAGAACAGCATTGTATGTAGAAGGCAGGCCCCACCTCTGTTCAGAGATGGTTTCTCCACCTTGACATGAATCATCTTTTTCACACCTAGTTCAAACCAGCGGTCTTCTTTATCCAAGATTTGGACATTGATATCTTCAAAGGAGTGTCCTTACTGTGATAGGATTACCAATGTGTCATGCAACACCTAGAAACAGGTGTTACTTGTATGAGTTGCATGAAAGGACATGTGAAGTGTTCTGAAACTGCTAGGGTAAAGATATGAAAACAGCATTGTATATAGAAGACAGGCCCCCACCTCTGTTCAGTGATGGTTTCTCCACCTTGACACAAATCACCTTTTTCATGCCTAGTTCAGACCAGCTGTCTTCTTTATTCAAGATTTGGACATTGATATCTTCAAAAAAGTGTCCCTTGTCTTTTACATGTAAAAAGACAGCTGAGTCTTGCCCTGTAGAGTTCACCTTCCTATGCTGAGCCATTCACCACATTGCTTTTTACTTTTTTTGGTGTTAGATCCTTTGGGTGTACTCAGTGTGTTGCTAGGTTTGAAAAACACAGCAATGTGGTGTTTGTTGAACACTCCAGCTACATATAGGATGACTATGCTTCACCTACTATGTGTCTCTGGGCAGTTATTTCTATTGGTGTTCCTGTTAGGCTTTGTTGCTGCTGTTTTGACAAAGGTCCAGTCTGGTTAACCACATGCTTTCAAAGCGAAGAGAAGGGTTTGCTCTTTGTCCTTGGACTATGTATTAGTTGCGGTCGAAGACACCCAATCAAGTTGGAGACAGGGTGTTTCTCTTGAAACAGAGGGAACATAAATGGATATATAAATTAAACTGCCTCTCCCCTAATGGTTTAAATGAAGATAGGGAACTCTCATTATTTTTCTGAAAAAATAAATTTTTTTCATGACCTCAGCCTGTGTTGGGTTTATTTTCTCTGATGTTTGTATATAAAAATATTTTTATATAAGTTTTTAACTTTATAAATATCACTATTTTTGCAGACTACATAGGACACTGTTGATGAATTGAACTATGAACCCTACACACAGTTGGCACTGACACTTTACAACATCCATGTGAAGTGCCAATGCCATTTAACCATATATGATCTGGATTGTCCAGACTTGGAGACCAGCACACTTGCACTTTTTATGTATATAGATGAATTATATTTTATCAATGAATTAATGGGTATTACTTTTTAATAGGTTATTTATGCCAATATATGCACCGACGTCACAGACCCAGAAGTTCAGGCGGCATGCAAAAGAGATTGATTGACACATAATTGAATAGGGTATTTAATTTTTTGGCGATCTCATGGCACATCAGAATCCCCTTGAAAAAAGGCATTTCTGCCAAAACACTGGGGTAATTCTCATTTGTGGCAAGTATATTTGCTCCTTGTGGCTCCTGTTTTTTTGCCTTACACAAACCTTTGGGTGGTATGTATATCATTACTATGTGAACTGTATATTTGTTAATACTATTGTAAACTGCCAAATTGCTTTTAAACAGTAAAATAATTTTTTGATACCACCTGGGTTTATGGTCTGTTTATGAGAGTGCAAACCTTATATATGATATACTATGCATGAGTTGCCACACATTCCACCCTGTGGTGCAGAGTTCTAATGACACCCAGTTTGTGTTCCATCAGATGGTGGGAACTGAATAACAGATATTGATCTGTATGAATGGGTTTCCAGTAAACTTCCATTTTCAATTTACACCCCTCTTGGATGGATATAAAACAGTCCAAAAAGGTCAGTTTATTCTTGTTGACATCTTCCCTTGTGATCTTGATGTAATTGTCCACTTAGAAGGCCAACACTTCATTGGATCTGATCTGATGTAGTTCCCTGGAATGTAAGTAGAGCCCTCCATTCCATTTCCTCCATTCACATGTTAGCTACAATTGGAGAGACTGGAGAACCCACTGCACAGCCATGTTTCTGTCTATAAAAAAGGTCCTTGTATTTGAAGTATGTGGTGTTAAGGCACATGCAACAAACATCCTTGGTTAGGACTGAGCTTAATTCTGCTACTGAGGGTGTTATCTTGCTGCAGTCTTTTCTTACAGTCTCAGTTGTCTCTGTCGTAGGTATACATGTGAACAGTGAATTGACATCATATGATACCATTGTTGTTTCTGCCTCTAGTGTAACACCATTAATCTTGGTTACAAACTCTTTGGCATTCTGGATATGATGCACTGTATTGCCTAACAACAGGGCTAAAATGAAATAATAACTTTGCAATGCTGTATGTCACTGAGTTTATGCCGATGGGCCTTAGTGGAGCTCCTTCTTTGTATATCTTGGGGAGTCCGTTTGAGTATGATGTGGATCCTCTAGGGAACTGGTATAAAACTTGATCAATGGATTTTTCCTTTTCAAGTTGTTGTAGGCAAAATATCACCTTTTTTCTTGGAACCGCGGGTTGGGTATTTCCTTAAGGATTCACATGTATTGCAATCACTGAGTAGTGTGGATATCTTGCAGTGATAGTCAGTTGTGTTGAGCATAGCTGTGCAACGCCCTTTATCTGCTGGCAGGATAGTGATGTTTGGGTCCTTACTCAGAGAGCTGAGAGCTCTCCTCTCTTGTGTAGTAAAGTTAGAAGGAAGTGTTCTGGCACTTGACAAGGCAGTAAAATTGTAACAGATCACATGAAACTTTTATCTGATTTTCCGATCTTTCTTCAGATTTTGATAAAAATGATCAGACAGCCTTGATGCCCAATTCATGTTTAATTGAAGTATATAATGATTCTACATCAAGTGTAATTAGTAAACTGTTATTATTTAATTTAATACTTTCAGTTTGTGACAATACATCCATTGTATCTCTACTCTAGTGTAGGACATTAAGGACTCACCCTGTGCCATGCAACTCAAAGAGATAGTTATTACTTGTGAGAGTTGCATGAATGGAGGTGTTAAGTTTTGTGAAACCTTGAGGTAAACATGTTAGAACAGCATTGTATGTAGTGGTGTTGTAGGCTCCCTCCTCTGTTTAGGGATGGTTTCCTTAACATGAATCAAACCAGTGGTCTTCTCTGTGCAAAATGTGAACATTGTGAACAAATGTGAACAAAAATTGCAAATATTCTATAGCCGCATGTTACATCTAAATAAAAATAACTCTAAAGAAAATCTTAACATAATTATTTAGGCCTTTTGAATAAGGCTTGAGTCTCAGAAGCATATTTTAACGCAACCAAACTAATAAGACCCATAAATCATGTTTTTAAGGTTGATCTAAAATTCTATTGAAGTTAATGATTGTGAGAAAATGAATCATTGCCATATTGAACTTACTGTATAACGATATATGCCTAGTGTTCTCCTATCCAGTAATCAATATAGCATACTCTTTACCCATCAATGGTTCAATAAAAGCAGCAAATGGTTTTTGTTAGTGATGGGGGAATTTAATCGCCAGGGCAAATAAATTCGCTAAACGCCAGCGAAAATTCACTTGGTGAAAATTTGCTTAAAAAAAAGCGTTGAAAACGACGCAGCGCACGTAAAAAAAGTGCTGTGACTCGTTTCGCGAATTTTCTCACCAATTTGCGAATTTCCAGCGAAATTCGCAAATTTTTCGGCGAAGCGAAACTGGTTAGATTCGCCCATCACTAGTCTTTGTATAACTTACCAAGCAAACAACTCTTATAGAATATCCTTCTTTTTTATACAAAAGTTAAACTCAACTTTGTTGAGATCATGCACTAATTTGTTTATTAAAAAGTTTGAGAAACTTTCCTTATGATCTATACATGCCGTTATAATAACATGATCTATATTTATATAACATTTTTACCAAGTATACATGTATGTCACATAGGGAGAGTATAACAGCAATGGGTGCTTGTACTTGTATAGAAATTTTTCTTGTTTCATAAAAGGCACAATAGATGCCTATGTATTTATCTACTTTGTGGACAAAACAAAGTTCTCAGCTATTTTACAACCCTGTTTGTGGGATCTGTGAGTGCCTGCCATTTCTCTTTTGGTAGGATACCTCCACCTTGAGCTGTAGGACCGGTGCATGAGCACCCAGGCCCCACATATTACTGGTGAGATACTAACTGTAAGTTTTTTCATTTGGGATTTTTTCTTATATGACTTAACCCTCGGAAAACAATGAAACCTCTTTCCACTATTCCACGGTACTTTGCAGAGATTATTTATCATTCTTGTAGGTTCCTGCCTAGGTAGACCTTCAATCTAAGGTCTCTGTTACATTCAAACTCACTATTGTCAATTTTACCAGGAAGCAATGTGCTTGATGTTTTTGGATATTGGAGGAAGCTGGAAACACAAGGAAAAACAGGTGGACCATACAAACTCCATGCTGATTGTACCCTAGCTGGAATCAAACTTAGGACCCCAATACTACAAGGCCACTTGTAGCAGCTGATAATCTCCATATGTGATTTAAGTCAAATAGGACAGCTATAAATGAGTACGCCAAAATAGAAGAAGGGGTGGGGATCAGTACAACAAATCTGAGACATTATATCAAATTCCTCTGTGCTGCAACTACTTAGTGAACTCCACAAAATGGTAAAAAGGAACAAGAACTCCAGCAGTGTTTACTGCAAAATGTTTATTTTTTTTCCATCACTCAGTTTAAACATTTTGTAGTAAATGCTGCTGGAGTTCCTGTTCCTTTTTAGTTTTTTGGAGTTCAGATGAGTCAGGCAGTCATTTAATTACGGTCTCCAAGTGTGCAGGTGTTCCAGTTACCCTATGGGGCAATGTAATAAAAACTGAGATTTTTGCACAAGGTATAGTCAGCCTTGACAGCTACTTTATGTGTTTGTACATATTGGTTGTACAGTGTAATGATGGGTGAATCTGTCCAGTTTCGCTTCACCAAAAAATTGCCAATTTTTATACACACGGTTATTTTGTGCAAATGTATTAAAGTCAATGTGCATCCTAATAATTGTGACGTGTGACAATTTTTATGAGTGAGACAAATTTGGCGTACCACAATTTTTTTTGTTGCGGCACATTTTTTTGCGGGTGGCAAACATATTTGCGGGTGGCAAAATGCAGAAATTCACCACAAATCCATGCTTGGTGACTTTATTCAACCATGACTAGGACAGAGTTACTTTAGCAGATGTTATTATTTCGAACAGCTGGTCAGTAAATGCTAATAGAAGGGGTGTGATGAAATAAAATTAAATAATAACGAATAACAGGAGAGCCGCCTACCCATGACAGGTAATTGTCTGTATAAAGGGACAAATAATATAAATTAAAAAGATAATTGCACCCCCCAATTCCCTAAATAGACAAAGCCTAAGCTAGGTGGGTGCAGGACGTTAATGGTGCTCCAATAAAGAACTGTGCCCATATAATATTAAGGCCCTGCTGCCAGAGGCCAAAGCATGTACTCCCTGTCTACATTTAGTAGCAACAGACCACAAGGCTTGCAACAGTTGGGCACATGATGAAAACTTTTATCTTGAGCAACATGTTTTCCAGAAATACTTGCACCTGCGCCAATGGAATTAGGCAACAAAAAGCTTTAAGAGGGTTTTAAACCAGAAATTTGGCTCTTCTAGTGCAATAAACTACAACAGTGTTCTCTCCATTACAGCCCCCTCTCCAGAGTCAGAGATAAGAGAGGTGGGATGACAGGGGTAGCGTCACAAGAGCCACTACAGGGCGCCCTAGGGGCTAGAATCACACTTTTGTTAAATTATAAAACTTTGATTTATCTTATTTTTTTCCCATAGTACCAAAATAGGTTTCAAAATGTAAATAGCTTTTATAATATATTGAGAAATATCTCTTTACTAAAGGGGATTATGGAGATTATGGACCATTACAAATGGTCTCCCTACATTGTACCAAAGCAATGTCTAGATACTTTTTTTAAATTCAATAAATGGAAACTATAGTTATATACATTATCAGAATCACCTTTAGAATAACTTAAAAGAAAAATGTAATTTGTATAATCCACTTAAAGTTTAAAATTATATAATTTGTCAATAATATTCAATTGACCTAAGGATGCAGAAAACATAAAGAAAATATATAAATATATATTTAGCTACCAATTTTAAAATAACTTACCTCTACTGGTGACAAAGTCTCTTTAGAACTTTCATTTCTAAGTATTGAATATTCAGCATCAATGAGATTGTCTACATGGACATGCTGATAGAACTGAAAGCTGAAGTCACTTTCAGAGGAATCCAGAGCTACGAAAAAATTGTAGGTATAAGGGAGACTCAAAATCCCATTGTTGTACTTGGAATCATCCTTGGATCAAATTGGGAATACCGATTTGTGTTTCAAGATGGAAATGCTGGTGGTGGTTTTGACTCATTAAATTTTGTGTTTTGCTTATTTGTTGAAGGTTCTCCCCATTAAATTGGTTATTGTGTTGGGGAACAATTTGCTGGAAATAATCAGCCACAACAAGGCTTAAAGTAAAGGTTGCTGAAAGAGAATGATCCTCATTGTATTTTACCATAATGACCACATTATGCTTCAAAATATCCTTCTCCTGAAACCTACATGATGTCCGGATTTCTCCCATATGCTGACTAATGCTGAAGGGGGATGTTTCTGGCATTTTTATGAAATGGTAAGAAAGCAAAGAGTTATGTCCAGAGTCAGCATCCACCGCAACAACCTTTATTACCAAAGAACCATGCTCTGGGGCATCCATCTGTTGATGGATACAATATTTTTGGTGCATTATCATTCTGATATATTATGTGGATAACTAAGGTTGAATTGCTACTCATAGATGTAAAACCATTGTCTTTAGCCATTATGTTGATTTGAAGCTCATAGTCGAATGATCGCTGAGCATAAAGAACTCCAGTTTCAATGTTAATTGAGAAATAAGGAGACACAGGAAAATCCTATGTATTAATGCTGGAAATTGAATTAAAGATTTTAGAATTTTATCTAGTATCAAAATCTGATGCTTGTATACTGTATATTGAAGTCCCTTGTATATTGTTCTCAGGCAAATAGGCCACAAATGTAGGTTTCATAAACATAGGGTAGTTATCATTAACATCTGATATATCAAGCTTGACAGATTTAATGGTGGAAAGTTGAGAAGATCCTCTGTCTGTAGCAATAACTGTAATATTATACCATGGCACCTTCTCTCTGTCCAAGGCACTTGTAGTTATAATTTTATAGTATCTGCTAGAGGATGAAAGTAACTGAAAGGGTGATGTGCCATTTAGCTATCAATTTTCTCCATTTTCACCTGAGTCTTGATCATGAACCTCAATCAGAGCAATAAAAGTGCCAGGAGCTGAGTCCTCAGGAATAGGGGTATATAATGAACAAATGGATATCTCAAGCGCATTGTCATTTTCATCTGTAACTGCTATTTAAATTTGGACTCTGCTACCAAGCCACCTCCATCTTTAGCTTGTAATGACATTTCATAATTTTCTGTGGCCTTAAAGTTTAAATTTTCTTTTGATGTTTTTTCTACAGTTATATAATTTATACTGGTATAAAATTGTTTTCTGATGTTTTGCTGATAGAATATGTTATCTGTGCATTTGTACCATACTGCTAAATTATTTAGATGGAAATCTCAGCATCCCCAATCTGTGAATGGTTGTTAAAAATACAGGAACTGCTCCATTTCAAATAGATCTCAATTTACACAGCAACACAATTCACTAAAATTCTGTAGCAGATGAATCCACTTCAAAAACTTAACCTCTCGATCAGAAATGGAAGAATCTCTAAACAATCATTAGCACTATTATGCAAAATACTAATTTGTCTCCTCGTCTAGCTCTTCTCTGTCTCATCTTCTTGCTCCTCTCCATCTCTTCCTTCCCTATGCATTACCACAACCCTCCCCCAAAATACCCAGCAAAGAAATTATTTAAATTGTTGGGTACCTGTTGCCACTACATTTTATTACATTGTATATCCTTTTGATTACTGAAATCAATAAAAATGTAAATGAAAAAAATGTCAAATTATGAAATAATGAAAAAAAATTCAACTTCTGTACCATTTATATTCAGCTATAGAAATTATGTTTACTTGTGCATTTCTCAGAAAGTAGCAGTATAACAAGCATATTTTATAATTCTAACGACAATATTTTGTATTGAGAGCACTTGAGAAAGGGGGTAAATCCCCAGAAATGTTGTGTGGAGAGCTCAATAAACCAAGAATATTTTGCACATTTTTCTGTTGTGAGTGCCATCTGATTTCCTTCTTACTATTGTTATTTTTCATATTTACATTATTAATGTTATTTAAGTAAGGTATGGATCACCCTGGTAAACAATATTTTCAGTTTATTTAATGTTACTTGTAAAACACAGTCCTTTCTTTTTTTTAAGTAGAGAATATCGCATATAGAAAATGAAATGAAACTCTATTTTTTTACCATTTGTCAAATCCTCGAGAACACAGATATGTGCTTATTTATTTGAACTTGGGTCTTTTTAAACAGAATGTGAATTAAGAATAACATTGTAGAGGCTGGCGTTTAAATATATTTTATATACCTAACAAAGTCTTAGCAGAATATTGTAATACATTATTTTAAGTATATTAGTATTCTTATATAGTAACACAAAATGGTAAATATTCTACATGCATCTGTTAATTGCATTTTCTGTATGAATAGAAATAACTCTACTAAGAAAAGCCTAAGACAATTATTTAGGCCCCATTCATGTTTAGACATACCATAACATAAATAGAAAAGTAAGACCCATGAATTATATTTTAAATGTTAAACAAAATGTATACTCATACTCATTGTTTAAAATAAGGAGAGGTGTATTGCCTTCCTCCTTGTATGGTTCTACAAGGGCAGCAAATGCACTTTGTGTAAAAGTCAGTTACCTGCACAAACAACTATTCCAGAATATCCTTCTTACATACAAATTTTAGAATAAACTGGGTAGAGATTAGGGCCTTAGAGAGCAACATAATTTGAAACTTGATTAAAAAGAAAACCTAAACTGCAAAATTACTTATTTTAGTAACATTAATTTCCTTCATATATTATTTTGTAATAGCTAATTTCTCCAAAGTATGTCACTCAGGGAGATTACAGCAGTAACTGTTGGGTGTACCTGCCTAGAAATGAGACTTGGAACAAGCTAAGATTCCTGTTACATTCTCACACAATTTTATCACCAGGCAATTTAAGTTATTTATGTGTATGTTTGAAGTGAGGGAGTTAACAGTAGAATAATGAAAATATGCAAGCAGATTCAGGGGGGGACCATACTAAGTCCTTGCATATAGTACACATTATTGACACCTAGTTTAAATGGCATAGGAGGCCGCTATTCGTTCCTGACCAAAATTTTATGAATACCTGCTTTGCATCAAAATACTCTATCCATAGACAGATGTTTAATTTTATTAAGTAACAGTAAAGTGAAAATGTAAAGTAAAAGTAAAATGCATTTTATATGTACCCCAAGAATTTCAGTTTTCATACAAAAGTCAATTTAAAAAATAACATATATTATATTTTTTATATATATTAGATATTTTTGCTTTTTTTTATTTGGTGCATAAAACACATATGTAACTCCTAATAAAGAAAATATATTTTTGAATAATTTCTATTCAGTGCTGTATATCAGAATAACTCACCTTCACTGGTGACAAAAACTTTTTGGAGCCTTCATTTCCAAGTTCTGAATCATCAGCATCGATGAGATTGTCTACAGGGACATCCTGATTGGGCTTTAGAAAACTGAAGTCACTTTCAGAGGAATCCAGAGCTACACAAACATTGTAGGAATAGGGAAGGCTTAAAGTCCCATTGTTGTAATTGGAAAGCATCCTTGGGTCAAATTGAGAGTACAAATTTGTGTTTAAAGATGGAAATTCTGGTGATGGTTTTGACTCTTTACATTTTGATATAATCACCAACATGATAGTTATAATAAATAAGAAAGAAATTAGAATAAGTGCAATTACTAAGTAAAGATTTTGCATGATTGACAAAGGCTCTCCATCATTAAACTGACTATTGAGTTTGGGAATCACATGCTGCAAATGATCACCCACAACAAGGCTTAAGGTAACTGTTGCTGAGAGAGAAGGATCCCCATTGTCTTTCACCATAACAACCATCTTATGCTTCAGAATATCCTTTTCCTGAAACCTACGTGATGTCCGAATTTCACCTGTATGTTGACTAATGGTAAATGGGGGTGGTTCTGATATTTGTATGAAATGATAAGAAAGCCAAGAGTTATGTCCGGAGTCAGCATCCACTGCAATAACTTTTGTTACTAAAGAACCTTGCTCTGAGGAAAAATTAACCACCTCAATTAAATGAGAACCACCACTTTCTGTTGATGGATACAATATTTTTGGCATATTATCATTTTGATCTATTATATGGATAATCAAGGTTACATTGCTACTCAGAGGTGGAGATCCATTGTCTTTTGCCATTATGTTAATTTGAAACTCCTTGTGTTGTTCATAATCAAATGATTGTTGAGCATAAAGAACTCCAGACTCTATATTAATTGAGAAATAAGGGGACACAGGAAAATCCTCTGTATTCATGTTGGAAATTGAATAAATGATTTTAGAATTCTCACCAGTGTCAGGATCTGATGCATGTATGTTGTATAGTGAAGTTCCTGGGAGATTATTTTCAGGCAAATAGGCCACAAATGTAGATTTTAAAAATACTGGTGGATTATCATTAACATCTGATACATCTAGCTTGATGCATTTTATGGTGGAAAGTCGAGGAGAGCCTCTGTCTGTAGCAAGAATAGTAATATTATACCATTGTACCTTCTCTCTGTCCAAGGCACTTGCAGTTACTATTTTATAGTATCTGCTGGAGGATGAAAGTAACTCAAAGTGTGATGCACCAACTATCTGACAGTCAACTTCTCCATTTTCTCCAGAGTCTTGATCATGAACCTCAATCAGGGCTATCAAAGTGCCAGGAGCTGAGTCCTCAGGAATAGGAGTAGATAGTGATCTAGTTGATATCTCAGGTGCATTGTCATTTTCATCTATAATTTCTATTAAGACTTTGGATTGTGCTACGAAGCCACCTCCATCTTTAGCTTGTACGGACATTTCATAGTGTTCCATGGCTTCAAAATCCAAACTTCCTTTTGTTGTTATGTCTCCATTTACAGGATTTATATTAAAAATACTATTATGAAAATTTTCTGATAATTTGCTGATAGAATAGGTGATCTTTGCATTTGCTCCATCATCTTTGTCAGTTGCAGTTAAAATAATTACAGTAGAATTAATAGGTGCATTTTCACTTATGCTGACTTTATATACTTCTTGAGTGAACACAGGTAAATTGTCATTAGAATCAGTAACAATAATCCTGATTAAAGCAGTCCCAGTTCTTAAGGGATTTCCCCCATCAGATGCAGTTAAGATTAATTCATGAATGCTTTGTGTCTCACGATCTAGGGGTTTCACTAACACAAGCTCAGGAGTTTTACTCAGATCACTGTTGGTCTTTTCATTCAGTCTGAAATACAGATTATCACTGATTCTATATGACTGAACAGCATTAATGCCAATATCTGGATCTTCTGCATTATGCAACACCAAATGAGTTCCTGGTAGTGTTAGCTCAATAACTTCTAAAGTAAAAAATTCAGGAAAAAATATTGGAGAATTATCATTTATATCTTGAATTTCAATTTTGATACTGAAAATACTTAAGGGATTTTCAACTACTGCGTCAAAGGTTAGGAAGCAGGAAGGTGCAGCCCGACACAGTCTCTCTCTGTCTATCCTGTCTTTTACATAGAGGTTACCATTTTCCAAATGTACAGAAAAATATTTTTCGGAAACACGGGAAACAATACAAAATTTCCGAGATATAACCTCTTTAATATCTAATCCAAGATCATTTACAATATTTGCAATAATATAATCTTTTCCCAGTTCTTCTGCAATAGAATAATGAAGCTGCCCAGAGACTGAATGACACATCCATGAGAATAAAAATAAAAATGTTACTTGCCATTTGCTTCTCTTGTGTGTCTTTTGGGTTGTCATCTCAGCTTTTTTTAGTATATGAAGTCTTCTAGAACTGAAATTCATTCCTTAGAGAAGACAAATACCATCTTCTTTCTTCATGAAAAAAATCCAGAGAATGTTTTTCTTCTTGCTGCTATGCAGTAGTATTTACGTTTAGAATGATTCTACTTATTGGTGAACAGCGGCACTCTGAGGTGAAAATTTGGTACTGCAGTACTAATAAGTAAATTTAATGTAAGTTTTTTCTATGAGCATTGTTTTAAAAATAAAATTCATATTTGTATATTTAAATATCAATTCAGGACATGAAGACAGATTTACTGATTTTCATGACTAAGCACAATTGTGTCTTTTCCCATTTATTTCATATCTAATAAAAATATTGAAATGTGTTCTGTGTAAAAAATGAGTTGCTGACAAAAATGTAATTTCACCAAAAACCCAGAAAGAAATATTGTTATTTTATTATATTGGGATTTTATACTTATCTCAGGAAAACAGCAACTTTAAATAATAATAATAATAATAATAATAATAATAATAATAAATCTGCCCCATATTGTGGGCTAGCTCAAAGCATCTGATGTTAACGAATGGTTTATAATTTGCCCTACATGATATGTGTGTAAAACAAAATAGTAAATTACAAAAAACAAAGGTTGTGGGAGCACTCCATAGCTAAATAAAAATGTACTAAAATACAAAAAAAAATAGTAAATTATGCTTTCATTTTCAAAATGATGTAATGAAAAAGCTTTGGTACAAATTATTTTCATTTTTAAAAAGTTTTTAACGTTTAGTACACTTGTCAGAAAACAGAACTAGGTTACTTTATGTAGAAAGTATTTATGGATCACCACATTAAAAAATAGCTGTGATTTATATAGTTGTATAACATTTGCTGGTTTATTCACAACTTCTTCAAAGTTATTTGTAAAAACATGCCTTTTTTATATATATTCTAGAGAATACTGCAACAATGTCAATACCAGGTATGGATCACCCAATTAAAAATAGCTGTGATTTATTTAGTTGTAAAACATTTGTTGGTTTATTCGCAATTTCCTCAAAGTTATTTGTAAAAACATGCCTTTTTACATTTATATTCTAGAGAATACTGCAACAATATCAATACCAGTTGTGTACTATATCAATGCTACCGTGTTCCAAACCCACCTGCAATCACTTGCAACATCCTTGTAGATGGAGCTTTTGGCAGGAATCAAACCTCGAACAACAGCTACTAATCTCCTTAGAGGACATGTTTCTGAAATGGGACAATTATAAATGAGAAAGGGGATCACTTAATGAAAGTTTGGACCCTTTGGGTGATTAATATTATTAT
Source organism: Xenopus borealis (assembly GCA_024363595.1). Classification (NCBI taxonomy): domain Eukaryota; kingdom Metazoa; phylum Chordata; class Amphibia; order Anura; family Pipidae; genus Xenopus; species Xenopus borealis. The sequence continues at coordinate 17,385,650 of CM044435.1, read as the reverse complement.
TAACATGTATTTTTATAGTGCCAACATATTTTGTAGCGCTGTAAAGTGAATGTGATTATACAACTAAATGACATGAATTACATACATAGAACATATGGAGTTACATACATCAAAATAAATATGGAGATACATACAGTACATCACAATAAATACAGGTACAGAAGGTGAGGAAGGCTCTGTGCAGAAAGAGCTTACAATCTAAAGGGAAGGGAATGATACACAAGGTGTGGGAGTGGACAATATCAGAGTTAAGTTGGTGAAAGATGTGGTACTGTAGGTGGTATTACATGGGGTAGTTAAGAGTGAGGGTAGGCTTCTCTAAATAAGAGTGTTTTAAGAGATTTCTTGAAATTAGAAAGGTTGGGAGAAAGTCGGACAGACCGTGGGAATGAATTCCAGAGGAGGAGTGCAGCATGTGAGGAGGTAATGAGAGTTAAGTAGCAGGTCAGTAGAGAAGCATAGTATATAGAGATGAGTTCAGAAATGCAGGGAGGGACAGAGTTGTGAAGTGCTTTGAATGACAGGGTTATTAATTTGAATTTAATTCTGAAGGGCAGTGGGAGCCAGTGCAGGGATTGGCAGAATGGCATGGCAGAGGAGGAGCAGTTGCTGAGGCGTATAAGCCTTGTAGCAGTGTTCATTATGGACTGGAGAGGTGACAGAGGTCTCTGGCAGGGAAGGCCAATTAAAAGAGAGTTACAATAGTCTAGATGTGATTTGACGAGAGCGTGAATAAGAATTTTGGCAGCATCTTGGGTGATAAATTATCGTATTTTGGATATGTTCCTTAGGTGGAAGTGAAATGATTTAGCAAGTGACTGGATATGAGGAGTGAATGACAAGGCAGAATCTAGGATAACCCCAAGGCACCGGGCCTGGTGAGACGGGTTGTTTCTGGTGTTATTTGGAGGAAAAAGAGCCTTTTCCATTTTGGAGAGGTTTAATTAAAGGTAGCAGTTGTAACATCCAAGTAGAGATAGCGGACAGGCAGGAGGAGACACAAGTTAGGAGTTCTGGGTTGAGATCAGGAGAGGAGAGATAGATCTGAGTATCTGATTAATTTGCCGAGGGAGAAAGTATATAGAGAAAATAATAAGAATCCCAGGACAGAGCCTTAAGGAACCCCAACAGAGAGAGGTAGGGGAGAAGATGCTACTCCATTGTAAGAGACACTGAAGGAGCAATTGGAGAGGTACGACGAGAACCAGGACAGGGCTGTGTCACGAAGGCCAAGCAAATGGAGGTACTGGTGGAGGAGAGGGTGATCTACAGTGTCAAATGCAGCTGAAAGATCAAGCAGTATTAGTAGTGAGAAATATTTGTTGGTTTTAGCTTTTAAAAGATCATTAGTTAGCCGGGTCAGGGCAGCTTCATTTTGGAGTGTGTTTTAAAACCAGATTGTAGGGGGTCCAGCAGGTTATTGTCAGAGAGAAATTAGGTTAGTCAGTTGTAGACTAAGTGCTCAAGTAGTTTAGAGATGAAAAGTAGCAGAGAGATAGGTTGGAGATTGTCAAGATTGGAGGGATCAAGAGAAGTTTTTTTCAGAATGGGGGTCACAAGAGCATGTTTTAATTGAGACGGAAATAGTCCAGTTGAGAGCAAGAGATAAAATAGATCTGTTAAGGCTTTAATTAGACAAGGATTGGTATTGCAGAGAAGTTTTGAAGGAGTAGGAGCAAGCAGGCAGGTTGTAAGGTGAGAAGAGGCCAAACGTTTTGAGACTTCCTCATCAGTAACAGGGGTGAAGGAGCACAGGAGAGTGTGGAGGGAGGGTGGTGGAATGTGTGTATAATTTATTGAAGCAAACTTTAAATGTTGTTATACTATTGATCTTTTTACAGTTATATTGCTTTTATAAAAGCTTGAACTAATGGTACCGCAAACATAAAGCGCACATACAGCTCTCAATAATGAAAATGTATTCTTTAATTAGTTCTATTTAGTGTTGTATATTAGAATAACTCACCTCCACTGGTGACAAAGTCTCTTATGAACTTCCATTCCCAAGTCATGAATTGTCAGCATCAATTAGATTCTTTACATGGACGTGCTTTCTTGGCTTTAGGAAACTGAACATTGTAGGAATATGGAAGATTTAAAGTTCCATTGTTGTACTGGGAAACCATCCTTGGAACAAATTGGGAATACAAATTTGTATTTAATTCTGGTGGTGGTTTTGGCAAGAGCAATTACTAAGTATATGTAGTATGCATGTTTGATGACAGCTCTCCAAGAGATTATTGAGTTTGGGAACAACTTGCTGAAAATTATCATTCACATAATGTTTAAGGTAATTGTTGCTGAGAGAGAGGGGTCTCCATTGTCTTTTACCATAATGACCACCTTATGCTTCAGAATATCTTTTTCCTGAAACATGCATGATGTCCGGATTTCACCTCTATGATGACTAATGCTAATGGTAAGAAAGCCAACATTTATGACCTGAGTCTGCATCCACTGCAATAACCTTTGTTATTAAAGAACTTTGCTCAGAGGCAAAAGGTACCATCTCAAAAGCATGGAGAACCACCACTTTCTATACAATATTTAGGGCATATTATCATTCTGGTCTATTATGTGGATTATCAAAGTTGCATTGCTACTCAGATCCATTGATCCAATGGTCCATTGTCCTTAGCACTTACAGAAACTTCTTGCGTTGCTCATAATCAAATGATCATTGAGCATAAAGAATTCCAGTCTCTATATTAATTGAGAAGTATGGAGATTCAGGAAAATCCTCTATATTTATGTTAGAAATTGAATACATGCTTTTAGAATTCTCACCAATGTCAGGATCTGATGCATGTATGTTGTATATTTAAGCTCCTGTGAGATTATTTTCAGGCAAATAGGCAACAAATGTAGATTTTAAAAATACCTGTGGATTATCATTAACATCTAATACATCCAGCTTGATGCATTTTATGGTGGAAAGTCGAGGAGAGCTTCTGTCTGTATGTATGTATGTATGTATATTTTTATTTATATAGCGCTCCTTGAGGGCAAAGCACTGTACAGTAACAATAATTTAGTAGTACAAACAAGGGATCACTGCATTAATCAGTAACAATAAGTGCATTATTATAAATACAGTTTGCATAAATATAAAATATAATTACACATTGTTGAGACAAGATGATGGGGGGCCCTACCCCTTGGGGCCTACAGTCTAAATGGGAGGGTAACATAAAGACACAATTTGGAGGGGTAATAAAGTGCTTTTTACAGTGGGTGAAACAAGTGCCAGTTCAGGTGTAGCAGCAGCTGTAGCAAGAATAGTAATATTATACCATGGTACCTTCTCTCTGTCCAAGGCTCTTGCAGTAACAAATGTAGATTTTAAAAATACTGGTGGATTATCATTAACATCTGATCTATCCAGCTTGATGCATTTTATGGTGGAAAGTCGAGGAGATCCTCTGTCAGTAGCAAAAATTGTGATATTATACCATGGTACCCTCTCTCTGTCCAAAGAATCTTTATTTACAATTTTTTAGTATCTGCTAGAGCAGTGATCCCCGACCAGTAGCTCATGAGCAACATGTTGCTCTCCAACCCCTTGGATGTTCCATCTGGGTCCTCAAAGCAGGTGCTTATTTTTGAATTCCAAGCTTGAAAGCAATTTTTAATTGCATGAAAACTAAGTATAGTGCTAAGTAGAGCCTTTTGTGTGCTGCCAGTCCACAAAGGGGATACCAAATAACCAATAACAGCCCTTATTTGGCACCTCAAGGAACTTTTTCATGCTTGTGTTGCTCTCCAACTCTTTGCACTTTTGAATGTGGCTCACGGGTAAAAAAAGGTTGGGTACCGCTTTGCTAGAGGATGAAAGTAACTGAAAGGTTGATGTGCCAATTATTTCTCCATATTCTCCAGAGTCTTGACCATGAACTTCAGTGCTTTGAAAGTGCCAGGAGCTGAGTCCTCAGGAATAGGAGTAGATAGTGATCTAATGGATATCTCAGGCACATTGTCATTTTCACCTATAATTTCTATTAAAACTTTGGACTATGCAACCAAGCCCCCTATATCTTCCACTTGTACTGACATTTCATAATGTTATATTAAAAATACTGGTATAAATAGTTTCTGATGTTTTACTAATGGAATATATGATCTGTGCATTTATACCATAATCTGTTAGTTGCAGTCACAATTATTACAGTAGAATTAATAGGTGTGCTTTCACTTATACTGACTGTATATACTTCTTGAGTGAACACAGGTAAGTTGCCATTGTAATCAGTAACAATAATCCTAATTAAAGCAGTATCAGTTTTTGAGGGGTTTTCCCCTTCAGAGGCTGTTAATATTAATTCAGGAATACTTTGTGTCTTACGATATAGAGGTTTTTCTAACACAACTCAGGAATTTTATTCAGATCAATATTGGTCCTTTCATTCAATCTAAAATACTGATTGTCACTGATTCTATATGACTGAACAGCATTAATTCCAATATCTGTATATTCTGCGTGTTGTAAAACGAAATGAGTTCCTGGTGGTGAGACTTCAATAATGTTTAAGGTAAACATTTCACATCCTGAATTTCAATTCTGACACTGAAATATTCAAGCAATTTTCAACCATGGCATCAAAGGAAGCAGGAAGGTGCTGTACGACATTTTCTGTTATTCTGTCTATTACATAGAGGTTACCATTTTCTAAATTGCAGAAAAATATTTTTCGGAAACACAGGAACAGTACAAAATTTCCGAGATATAACCTCTTCAATATATACAGTAATTCAAGATCATTCACAATATTTGCAATAAAATATTTGCAATAAAATATCTTTTCCTGGTTCTTCAGCAATAGAATAATGATGCTGATCAGTGACTGAATGACAACTCCATGAGAATAAGAATGAAAATATTACTTGCCATTTGTATCCCTTGTTTGTCTTTTGCGTTTTCATCCTTTGTCTGTATATGTAATCTTCAATAACTTACATTTATTTCTTTGAGAAGACAAATACAATGCTCTTTCTTCATTAAAATAATCCAGAGAATGTGTTTCTTCCTGCTGCTCTGCAGTGGTATTTAGTATGAGATTTATTCTACCTATTGGTGAACAGCTGAAATCTGGGGAGAAATTTTGGTACTACGGCACTAAGAATTAAATTTAGTGTATATTTCTTTTGTATGAGCAGCATGGATATAGAAATAAAATTTTAATTTTAAAATGTAAATATCACTTCAGGAAATTTTTCACCAGCTATGGATTTGTGGTAAAAATTTCACAGTTCACCATCAGCTACTATTTTCAAAATGTTGCCACCAAATTTTTCACCATGGAAAAACTCTGTGACAAAACACACATAGACCCCAAAAGAAGCCATCTCACAAGTAGGAGAACCCACCACTTTCTGTTGATGGATATTATCATTCTGATATCTGTGGATAATCAAGGTTATGTTGTCACTCAAAGGTGGACATCCATTGTATTAAGCCATTATGTTAATTTCAAACTACTTGTGTTGCTCATAATCAAATGATCACTGAGTATAAAGAACTCTAGTCTCAATGTTAATATATATTCTGATTTGCTTTTATAAAAGTAAAGTTTAATCTAAAGGCATGCAAACATTGTAGGGGTAGGGAAGTCTCAAAGTCTCATTTTGAAATTTAGAAGTATCATAGGATCAACTTCAGAATAAAGACTTGTATTCAGATGGAGGTTTTGCAAACAGCAAAGAAATCAGATCAAGTCCAATTACTAAGTACATTTTCATTTTAGATGGAGGCTCTCCATCTAACTAATTGTTGAGTTTGGGAACTATCTGTTGAAAACAATCTCTATTCTCTACTATAAAAAGTAACTGTTACTGAGAGATTTGTATCTCCATTGTCCCTTTCCATAATGGCATCTTTGTGCTTGTAAACATCTTTCTCTTGAATGACACACAATGTCCGTATGTCTCCCATCTGTTGATTAATGTTAAATGGAAATGTTTGTGATATTTCGAAAAAATGATAAGAAGGTAAAGAATTATGCCCCGAGTCTGCATCCACTGCAACCACTTTTGTGATCCAGATTTAAATGTAACTGGAACTCAAACACTGCTGAAAACCACTACCTGATGGCAGATATAAAACTTTTGGTGCATTATCATTCTAATCTATTATGTAGAAAATTAAAGTTGCATTATTACTCATAGATGGTGATCCACCATCTCTTGCCATTACTTGCATTTGAAACATTTTATTTGCTCTGGCAAATAAGCACCATATGTTGATTTTAAAATACAGGTGGATTGTGATTAACATCTGATATATCCAATCTAATTCATTTTCTACTGTACATGTGAGGGTTTCCTCTGTCATTTGCTAGAATCATGATATTATATGTGCCATGATACTTTGTCTCTGTCTAAAACACAGTAGAGATTATTCTGTAGTATCTGCTGGAGGAAGAAACCAATTGGAAATGCTCCAAGAGGAGAATTTTCAGGAATAGGATTAGATAATTAGGTAATGGATATCTCAGGGGTATTGTCATTTTCATCAGTAATTTGTATTAAAACTTTGCAGTGAGTCATGTAGCCACCTCGTTAGCTTGTACTGAAATTTCAGAAATTTCAGTGACCTCAAAATCCAAATTGCTTTTTTTGTTCTAATTTCTCCATGTATAGTATTATACGAAACATTCTTGAATGAAAGCTGTTTTATGATGTTTTGCTGAAGGAATATGTGATTTTCCCCTTTGTACCTTCATCATTGTCAGTTGCACTTATATGCACTTCTTGAGTAAAAACAGTTAAATCATTATTGACATCAGTAAAAATGATATTAAGTAGAACAGTACCAGTTCTTACTTGGTTTCTCATATAAAAGGCAGTTAAGATGAATTCAGGAATGGTGTCTTACAATCTAGGGTTTTTTTTTTAATACATGTTCAGAAATCTTACTGCCATTACTGCTGGTCTTTTCATTCAGTGTAAAATACTGATTGTCACTGAGCTTGTATGTTTGTACTCAAAAATATTCAAAATCCAAATTGCCTTTTTTGTTCTAATTTCTCCATTTATATCATTAATATGAAAAATTTTTGAATTAAAGCTTCTTTCTGATGTTTTGCTGAAGGAATATCAGATTTCTGCATTTGTACCTTCATCATTGTCAAAAATCTTACTGCCATCACTGCTGGTCTTTTCATTCAGTGTAAAATACTGATTGTCACTGAGCTTGTATGTTTGTACAGCATTAATGTCAATATCTGGATCTTCTGCATTTTGTAAGACCAAATAAGTTCCTGGTGTTGTTGATTCAATAATTTCTATGGAGATGGTATCTTGTAAAAATATTGGAGGATTATCATTTACATCCTGAATTTCAACTGAAAAGACACTGAAAACATTTGAGGGGTTTTCAAACACTGCATCAAAAGTAAGAAATAACACAGCTGTCACCTTGCAAATCTTTTCTCTTCTCTCTTTAACATACAATAGATTCTAAATAAAAGAAACACGAGAAACAATGAGACATCTTCTAGGTAAAAGATCCTTAATAGCTAATCCAAGTTTGTTCTCCGTTCTTCAATAATGGTATAATGAAGCTGAAAAGAGACAATGAAACAACCATGAAAATAAGAATAAAAATGTCCCTTGCCATTTCTTTGTACTGTATGTATATGCTTCATGGATTTTCATTTCAGCCGTTTTCAAAGTCTCTATAAGAATTCTTCCAGCACAAATTTACTTCATATGATGGGATGTTTAATCCAGTGAAATGTAGCGTGGAAGCAAAAGAGCATCTCTGTAGCGCTCTCTACAGGGACAAACATCACCTTCAGATCATCTGAAGTAGCTTCAGTATCCACAGGCAGAGCTGTTGCTCAAATACAGTATTTCCTCAAAGTAGAGCAAAATGATGCTCTTTCCTTTTCCTTCTCCCTGGAAAATCCTTCGCAATGTCACACTCCACAGATCTGGATCTGGCTGCTACAGCAGGGATCCCTTTATGAGCTCTGTTGGAAACCCTGTACATTTGGCTCCAAAGTCATGCACTCCCCCTCTCCCAAGGATGCACTGGGTTGGCTCTCCAGCCTGTAACTGAGCTGGATGATGTCACAGACAGAAAAACAGGGGATGTATTTGTCTGATCCCCCTACAGTATATGGAAAAAACAAATGTTATTGACTTTATGGAGCATGCTTGTCAAAAAAATACTAAATGTTATTTGTGCCATTTGTAATGGTTTAAATGAAACATTTCCAAATGACATTTTAAACTAATTTGTGAACAGTTTTATTTTGTATATTACAGTTTCCAGTCAGTTTCTTGATTTTGTTGATGCAAAGTCCAGAATTATACTGTATAATCAGCAAATAACACATTTTACTTCAGATGAATAACTACTGTACTTTATTCATTGTGTACTTCAATTAATAAACAATATATTTTCCTGTGTTTTCAGTGGGTTCTGTCATTTTAAAATCACTT
>CM044435.1:17339022-17372889 GCA_024363595.1 Xenopus borealis | reverse complement strand
AGATTTCATAAATGCAGGTGGATTATCATTAACATCTGATATAAACAGTATAATCTGATGATTTTTTTGCTGGAAAGTTGTGGATGTCAGTAACAACAATTGTGATATAATATGATACTTTATCTCTGTCCCATAAACTAGTAGTAATAATTCCGTAGTATAGACTTGATGATGTAACCAACTGGAATGGCGCTGTTCCTACTATCTGACAATTGACTTCCCCATTTTCACCAAAATCTGGATATTGAATTTCAATCAGTGCTGTACCAGTAGTTGCATCCTCAGCAACAGGGATAGATATTGAATCAGTAGATATACAGTAGCTTGCGCGTTATCATTTTCATCTGTAATGTCAATCAGTATTTTGGAATGGGCCACAAAGCCTTTGGCTTCTACTGACAATTCATAATTTTTCTCAAAGTTTTAATTTCACAGTTTGAAGGATTGATTCTGAAGGTACTACTCTGAAGGCTGTCACCAGATGTTCTGATAAAAGAAAATGTGATTTGCGCGTTTGCAACTTCAAGCACTGTGGTGTTAATTGGAATACTTTCACTATTGCTCACTTTATACACTTCTTGGGTAAACACAGGTTTATGGTCTTTGGCATCAGTAATAGTAATTTGGATAAGAGCAGTTCCAGTTCTTACTGGATTCCATCCATCAAAGGCTGTCAAAAATCTCTAATGCAACTGATTTATGAAAAAACACAGGTGGATTTTTTTTATCTCATTTCAATTTCAGACAAAAGCATGTGAACAAGAAAAAAATATATTACTTGCCATTTGATTCTCTTGTATTTTTGTGTTTAATGGATTTTCATCACAGCCATTCTGAGTGGATAAAATGTCTTAATTTATATTCCAGCACAAAATGAGTCTATATCTCTATAGGGATAGAGAGCTGAACAGTCTTATGAAAGAATCAAGAGAATATCTGCAGCTTTGCAGTGAGTGGCTGAATTCTTCCATTCCATATTCTATTCCTCTTAAGTAAACAGCAGCACTCTGAGGCACAAATATAGAACTACATTTCAGTACTACAGCACTGAGAAAATCTCAATAATTTTAGTAATCATAAGAAAAATAATAATTCCCCAAAAATGATGAATGTGTTATTTTCCTAAAACTTTTGTAAACTGCTAAAGAGAGAGCAATTAGGAAGAAAGCAGCACAGAGTGTTGGTAATGATCAGACTATTTACTGAAATAAAAACACTTTAAAGATAGCAAAAAGCCATTTATTGCTTGCAATTCACCTTCAAGGTTGTGATGAAACAATAATTTACTATGTAGCAATTTAGCAGTGTTCCACATAAAACATGTATTGGTTAAAAAAAAGAAACCTATCTTTTTACTACCACACCATATCGAGGTCATGTAGCAGTCAATGTCAGAAGTCCCTTGAATCATTTGAAGATGTTAATAGCCTGCGTGATTTTTAAGTTTTTTCTGAGGGTTTTACCCAAAAACTCAAATAATTGAAGCAATTCAAGTTTTTAATTTGAGTTTTCGAGTTTATCAGCTTGAACTCACAGAATTGTTTTTTTTCCATTTCAGTTTATTCTTAAATAAGATACCATTCAAGTTGTTAGTTCATTCGAGTTCATGAAAGGTATAAAAAAAAAACTAACATTCGACCTTTGATAAATAACCCCCTGAAAGTTGTTTGCTTCACTGCTGCATTCCTGATAATTCTAGCATCTTGTCACGGTCGGCATCCTAATTCAGAATCAATGCTAGGCACCCTGTTCTCAGCTCTTGCTTCCACCTATAACAGCTGCCTTTCGCCTTGGGAGGAGCCCTAGGCTAATCGGATGCCGCCAGGTCTTATTAAGAGAGGTGCAAAGTGAGGCGTTCAGAACAAGTCTCTGGGCAGAAGGTCATGGTACAAGGCATAAGACAAAATCATAGTCAGGTCAGACAGGGTCGAGGCAGGCAGAGATTAAACGTAGTCAGGCAGGCAAGGGTCGAACCAGGAAGTCAATCAGAATGATACAGCAAAAGAGGTAGTGTTATAACAGGCAAGTTATAGGAGTTCAGAACAGTCAATAACCAGGCAGGGGTCAAAACAGGATTCAGATCAGAATCAAGAACAAATAGCTCAAAGCTTAACACCACCAGGATAAACCTATAACGGGCATTGAGTAAAATACAGATGTCCCTTTAAATACTCTTTGAATTTCGCGCCATTGCGAGATGACGTCATTTGCGCATATAACAAATGGAAGTGTGCTCCGCACACACACTAAGGAACCGGCTCAGGAAGAGAAGAGGAGCAGCGTGGCCGGCTGGCCCGCTAGACCACCAGGGTGAGTTGTTACACATCTATATACTGTAACTAAAAGAGTCTTGACAAAAAGAGGTTAAGTAACTTTATGTATCTTTATTAACTACATAGCTTTGTATGGATGCAAATTTCTAATTTCTAGCACATACTGTAGTATTACAATTAAAAACATTTACCTCTGATTCTACTACAATACAAAACAATACATTAAAAGATTGCTTTCTTTTTAGTTCATACATTTTATAGAAAGTCCAGGGTGGTATATACAACTTGGTATACAGTTAAAAAGATAGCTGGGAATCATTTATTTTATAGTACCTCAGTGCTAATAATAAAATTGAAAAATTATAGCTCCTCATATATTTTATCTGTAGTAGAATCTCTATTCGTCCATCTCTATATCCAAATTTATATATATATATATATATATATATATAAATATATATATATATATAAATATAAATATATATATATAGTCCCACAGTGCCTGCACTCATATCCAGAGGAAAAGATCAGAGGTGCACAATCGAACCTTAGTAATACTTGAACAAAGGATCCGCACGCTCTGTATAGTGGTTGAAGAAACTGGTGATTTATTCCACACAATTATGCATATTTCCAACTTTTCGGTCCCACCTGGGGACCTTTCTCAAGGATACAGTGCAACATAAGTATAGCCATGGCTATAATACCGCAGCCTGGAGAAAAATACATTACCCGAAAAAGGATTAAAATTACATTCATACAAAGTATGGTAGGTACAGGATTTGCATTTTTTAAGTTGTGATTTTAGGAAATACTGTAAACATATGCTGCAGCACATTTTCAGACATGGTAAAAAAGGCAAAGTCAAGCTCTATATTAAGACCTACATTTGCATGAACCCTTATACAATTGTTAGCAAAGCGCTCTTATATGTGTATATAAGAATAGCTTACCTCCATGGGTGTTGGTGACAAAGTATCTTTAGTACTTTCATACTAAATCATCAACATCAATAAGATTTTCAAATAGGACATAAGAGCCAGTGTAATTACAAGGTACATTTGTAAATTAGATTTATGATCTTCATGAGTGAATTGATTATCATCTGCTTGAACAATGCTAATTGTTGCTGAAAGCAGTATCGCCACATTATGTTTTGAAGCACCTTTCTCCTGAATGTCCCATAAGGTCCTTATATCCCCTATTTGTAGGATTATACTAAAGAAGTGTGGTTCTGACAGATGAATGAAATGACAGGAAAGCCATTTTTTCCAGAATCTGCACGCACTGCCACCACTTTTGTTATCAAAGAACCTTGCAAAAGGCATCATCTCAAAAAAAAAAAAAAATATATATATATATATTTATTTAACAAGATTTTTTAGCACATTATCATTCTGATCTTTTATGAGAATAATCAGTGTGACATTGCTACTCCGAGGAGGAGATCCATTGTCTCTGGCTATTACTTCCAATTGGAACTCTTTGTTCCAAATTCAAATGATTACAGAGCACAGAGAACTCCAGTTTCCATGGGTTAATGGTAAAAAAAGCTGATATTGGAAAATCATTTTTATTTGTGTTGGAAATGAAATAAATAGCAATATTACCAGAATCAATATCTGATGCTTGAATTTTGTATTTTGACACTCCTGGTAAATTGTTCTAAATTTTTTAATCTTTGGGGAATCGTCATTTACTGTACATCTGATATGCGAAGTATGATAGACTTTTTATTAGAGAGTTTGGAAGAGCCACAGTCCAAGGCAATGATTGTGATGACTAATAATAAATATAATTATCAACATTCATGGTTCATTCAGTATAAAATACTGATCAAAAATGTTGAACAATGAAATGTTTTCATGAAAAAAGACTGGAGATTTGTCGTTTATATCCTGAATTTCAATGCTGACTGGATGGTACAGGGCAACTTTTTTAAAGTAAAAAATAACAAAGTTGTATAAAGGTAAAGGTTGTATAAAGATTGGGAACCTCTCTTAATTCTTTTGAGTTTTGTTTATCATTGGCTGAGCTTTCAAAGTTGCAACTTCCTTTTAATATACTGTATAACATACCTTATGGAAACAGTAGTATTTCAGCAGTGATATGAAGTTTTTTGTATTAACAGAAAAAATGCAATAAGCATCATAACAAAATTAGACAGGTGCATAAATTTGGGCACCCCAACAGAGATATTACATTAATAATTAGATGAGCCTCCTTTTGCAAATGTAACAGCCTCTAGACTACTCATATAGCCTTTCATGAGTGTCTGGAGTCTGGATGGCAGTTTGTATGACTATTCGTGCTTACTAAATCTCTCCAATTCAGTTAAATTTGATGGTTGCAGAGCATGGACAACCTGCTTCAAATCATCCCATAGATTTCCGATGATATTCAAGGCAGGGGACTGTGACGGCCATTCCAGAATATTGTAGTTCTCCCTCTGCATAAATTTCTTTGTAAGTGTGTTTAAGGTCATTATGTTGCATCCCTGCATAACTTCAACTTGTGACTGATGCTTGAACACTATCCTGAAGAATGTGTTGATATTGGGTTGAATTAATCTGACCCTTGACTTTAAGAAGGGCCACAGTCTTTGAACTAGCCAAACAGCCCCAGAGCATGACGGAACTGCCACCAAATTTGACAGTAGGTAGCAGGTGTTTTTCTTGGAATGTGGTGTTCTTCTTCTGCCATGCAAAGTGCTTTTTCTTGTGACCAGATAACTGCATTTGTGTCTCGTCAGTCCAAAGCTCTTTGTTACAAAATGGCTGTGGCTTGTCTAAATTAGCTTTAGCATAAAACAAACTACTCTGTTTGTGGCATGAGTGCAGAAAAGGCTTCTTTCTCATCACCCTACCATACAGATGTTCTTTGTGAAAATTGCGCTGAATGACGAACACTATCTGCAGCAAGATGTTCTTGCACATCTTTGGAGGGGATCTTTAGGCTGTCTGTAACCATTCTCACAATGCTCCACATATACCACTCCTGTATTTTTCTTGGCCTGCCAGATCTGGGTTTGACAGCAACAGTGCCTGTGGCCTTCCATTTCCCAATTAAATTCCTTGAAACTGTCTGTTTAAACCTATGGTACTATTTACTAGTAGATCACAAGATGGCTATTATTTTGAAGATGTATCAGTTCACCTGGCTACACTGTGGAGCGGGTTTGTAGTTGTTGGTGAGGTGAGTGGTTAAATAGTTTGTTGTATCACTGATTTTTTTAGGCACCAGATAAAGCTTAATGTAGCTGAAACATGTTGTGCAGATATTTCTGCCAATACAGAGATAATGTTTTAAACAATAATTCTGAGTCAAACAGAAGCACTACTTGCAATTGGCCACCTTAAATAATTTATTTTCATGATTGGACACACCTGCCTATTAATTTCAAGGCTTAGAGAGCTAATCTGACCAATCTGGTGTTGCCAGTATTCAGTCTTGAACAGTTATATGCATTCAAATTACAAGGATAAACACATTTTTGCACAGACAGTTTTTCACATAAAATTTTATTTCACACAACTGAATGCTGCTTCACTAAAAATCTTTGTTTAGAAATCACCCAGTACTCAGATAATCCTGGTAAATAAAAGTTATACCACTGTTATCTTTTTTGTTGAATGTTGAGTAAATTATTATGCAGGCTAACATTCTCATATGACTATATATATATATATATATATATATATATATATATATATATATATATATATATATATATATATATATATATAGTCACAAAAACAAAAAGAGAATACGGCACTCATGAAAAAGGTAATATTATCTGCCTGGGTGCAATCCGTGGGAACAGAAGGTAGATAACGGAAAGCAGGTCGCACTCACAGGTCTTATAGCAAATTGAAGTCCTTTATTGTAGGCAAAATTACTGACGTTTCGGCTGTGGCACCAAAAAAATATTTCTCTGAGACACTTGACACAACAGGAAATCTTCTGTAAGTTCCTTAACAACTATACCAAGATCAAAATTTGTTATACATAATTTTTTTTCAGCCATAGAATAAAAAAGCTGACCACAAACTGAATGACAAAGCCATGTGAAAAAGAATTTAAATATTACTTGCCATCAGATTCCATTGTATGTCTGAGTCTGTTGTGTTTTCTTTCTACCCATCTTCAGCTGATAAAATATTTCTGGCAAGAAACTCCTTTCAAATATATAGAAAATATGTAATCCGATAAAAAATATAAAATCTCACTGGAAAAATGTAGACATAGTATGCACTGTTTATCAAGGAATCCAAGAATAGTTTTGTCTGTAAGCAGAATGTCTCACTATTTTTATGTCCAAAAGATGAAATCCAGCTGAAAATATACTGATAATCTACTGGGTTTATGGCATGTATACATATATAAGATATGCATATATAACAGTATATGATTGTCAGCGGGGGCCTCCGGCTCCCACGAGGGGGGTGAAGTCAGGATCAAGGAGGAAGTCCCTTTCCAGCGAGTCCAGGCAAGGTACAGTTCAGGGGAATCCAAAAGCAAGGTCAGGTCCAGGCAAAGGTTCAAGAAGGCAGGCAGCAAGGTTTCAGAGTCAGGAACAGGCAGATGATCAACAACAGGGATATCAGAAGAAGCAGGCATGGCTAAGAGACCCAGGAACACAATAGCAATATTGAGCTATACTCGGGCATTGAACCTGGGTCTCCGGCATCCTTTTATTTTTGAATTTAGCGCCACAGCGCGTGACGTCACCACGCCGGCGCTCTGGCGCCGGCGTCCTTGTGCCCACGTGAAGTCCTGGGCGCCGCCATCTTGGATCCCGCGCTGCGCCGGGATGAAGAAAGCCGACAAGCGCTCGCTAAGGGTGAGGAGCGGCGAGCGCTCGTGACAATGATGTCTTCTTTTTCAAAGAATCCAGAAAATCTAAGTCTTTTTCCTTCAGACTGCAGTGTGAGATACTAGAGTAGGTGAAAGTATAACGTTACATTCATTATTTTTCTTTATTGGTGAACATCGGCACTTTGAGGCACAAACTAGGAGCTGCAAGGTTTTAAAAATCACATTGGTATCTAAGCAGTATTTAAGTGAATATTTTTAAATTGCATATATATTTTATCTTTTTTTATCTGTGATGAGTTGAATTGGAACTCTGTTTTTTAATTATCCATTAATCATTAACTTATTCTATACAAGATCCATAGATTTGTAATGAGTGCATATAGAAATTAAAGTTGCTGGCTTGTATAATAAATGAGTATGAATAAATACACACTATTTGGTCAAAATGTAAATCCCATAGCTGGTATGAGTACAATTTCTACTTTGCTCTGTTTTCTCAAATTACTTTTCAGCTAATATTGTTGTTACATGAAACATCACAATTAAATCCAACAAATTTTACCTACATAGAACTTAAAAATGTTAAGCAATATTATAGCAAGAAAACAATAGAGGCTTATATGCTGGCTTCTCTAATCTAAATTTAAAAACTGAATAAACAACGTTTGAATTGTTCCAAATATGAAGAGCACACACTTGTATTCTGTATAGTGAATATAGCATTGTAGCCATATTTCATAAACACAGGTATACTATCTTTAACATCTGATATGGTATCAATTTTGCCATTCTCTACCGCATACTGATCATTAATTTTAATCAGTGCAGTGGCAGGCATAGAGCCCTCAGGAATAGTAATAGATAACAAGGCTATGGATATCTCTGGAGGATCATCATTTTCATCAGTAATTTCTATTAATACATCGGAACTTGCCACAAAGTCACCCAATCCATGCAGATTTTGTGTCTCTCAATCAAAATATTTCTCTAACACCAGTTCTGGAATTTTGTTTCCATCAATTCAGATTGACAATGCTAGTGAAAAATTTATGAATTTTTTAGCGATTATTGAATATCAAATTTGAAAGGTTAAAATTCAGTAAAAATTAGATGGTCGTATTTAAGGGTTTTTTACCCTCAAATTCGACCCTTCTTCAAACCTTAGTCGAATAACAACCCTTAGTTGTACATTTATTCAGATGGCATCTGTTATGTGGAATGCTTGTTATTATAAGTAGTTTCTGCAAAATGCCATAAAAATACACAAACCCATTTTTAAGCTTTCTGAATAAAGTTTTATTAT
Organism: Xenopus borealis; assembly: GCA_024363595.1. NCBI lineage: Eukaryota > Metazoa > Chordata > Amphibia > Anura > Pipidae > Xenopus > Xenopus borealis. The sequence goes on along the minus strand of CM044435.1, from coordinate 17,364,495 downwards.
TATTATTATTATTACTAATAATAATAATAATTATTATTATTCCCATATCTTTTATATATTCTAGTGTTTAATACTTCATCAAGCCTAAAAACTAATGAATACCGTTTATGTTAACAACTGCATTGACTCATTAGAATATCTATCTTTAGCTTTTGTCATAGATAATCTTTATGAAGAAGAACTTTTCATATAAGTACATATATCGTAAATACACCAAATAAAGGATTTTGTTTGAAATTTGACTGGTTTGAACCATTTATCAAAATCAATACTTTAAAGTATTGGACTGCTGAAAGTTACAGATTTGTCCACATGATGAAAATTTCGGATTTGTAAGTTAAATGCGTCGTGACTCAGGGCTAATTGAAGAAACTGTGTTATCTAAAGTTATCTTAACTCATTTAATGCATTTAACCTTTTCATTAGCATACCAAAGCCCCATTGTTTTCAATGGTGAACTCTTTAATTGGACGGGATGCTGTGACACAATATTCTGTGCTAAGTGGGATAAATGAGATAGATGAGTTAAGTCAAACTTACAAATCCAAGTGACTGCATCTGTATTAATATTACAAATATAACTTGATAAGTTTGTCTTTGGTGCTCTAAATGAACCTAGCTTGAAAGAGTGTAACTGTGAGCATGCTTAATGGAAATGCTAATCTGTCTGTATGCTAGTTAACCATTTGAATGCTGGTAGGAAATTTGTTTTACCCTTTCTCTACTAGAGTACTTGGTTGCTCTCAAAATCAGTGTGAATTTGAGAATGGTGGCAGCCAGTTTGTGTGTGTTTTTGTGGGTGTTTGGGGTGCTGTTATGCTAGTCTAACCTGTGTGCAAGGTTGTTGAGAGACTGAGTTACCCCTAATTGCCATACCTAAAGTGACATGCAGCCAGAAGTACTGTAATTGTGACAATAATGATATCAGTGCTATCAACGCAACTGCAATGATCAAGTTTATGTGTAAATTAGATGTGGTTTTTCAATGGTCAACTGATTATTACTATGAAAATGGTCTGCCATGATAAGGCTTACGTTAACTGTTGCTGAGAGGGATGGATGTCCATTGTCTTTTGCCAGAACCACCACCTTATGCTTCAAATCCTCTTTATCCTGAATTATATGAGATGTGCTAATTTCTCCTGTTTGATGATTAATGCTAAAGGGAGAGGTTTCCATAATTTATATGACATGATAAGAAAACCAGAAGTTATGTACAGAATCTGCATCCACTGCTACCACATTAACAAAGTCCCTAGTTAAGATTCTAAAGGAACTAAATCAAATAATGATGAGTCACATCTTTCAGCTGATGGATATAAGATATAAGGTGCATTATCATTCTGATCTATTAAATGGATGATTAAGGTTGTGTTGCTTCTTAAAGATGGGGATCCAATGTTTCTGGCTGTTATTTCCATTAGAAATTCCTTGTCGTGTTCATAGTCAAATGATTGCGGAGTATAAAGAACCCCAGTTTCCATGTTAATGGATATTGAATAAATAACCTTAGCATTGTCTCCAGTATCAGAATCATATGCATGTATTCTGTATATTGAATTTGTGGTAATACATTTATAATATGCTTGAAGACAAAGCTAACTTCTCCATATTTTTGAGTCTTGATCTTGAACTTTAATCAGTGCTAGGATAGTTCCAGGTGGGGAATCCTCAGGAACAGTAGGATATAATAAAGCGTTGGATTTCTCAGGTGCATTGTGATTTTCATCTTTAATTTCTACTAACACCTTGGAATGGGCCACAAATCCACCTCCATTTGTTGCTTCTACTGACATTTCACAATTTTGCTTCAAAATTAAACAAATGCATGGTTCACCATTTGTAGGATTGATATAAAAGATACCTGTGCAAAGCAGATTGATGTTTTACTAAAAGAATATGTAATTTGTGCATTTACATCTTTGTCAGTTGCATTCACACAAATTACTGTAGCGTTAACTGGAGAATTTTCACTTATTCTCAATTTTGACACCTCTTTAGAAAACACAGGTATATTATCATTTGTATCACTAAAGATAATCCTAACTAAAGCAGATCCAGATCTTACAGGGTTTCCTCCATCAATAACCATTCAGAATCATTTGTGCAAAGTTTTTTTTTTTTATCTCACAATCTAGATATTTCTCTAAAACAAGTTCTGGAATTTAGTTTCCATCAGCTCTGATCTTTTCATGTAATGTAAAATACTGACTTTCACTAAGCTTATATATTTTTACAGAATTAATGCCAATTTCTGTTTGTGAAGCAAACCATGTCCCTGGTATAGTAAGTTCAATCATCTCTAATATGATGGTGTCATAAAATAATTTGCGATTTTCCTCTATATCATGAATTTCTGTTTTGACACTAAAAATATTTAAAGGGTTTTCATTCACTGCTCAATCAAAGGTTAGTATGCAAGTAGAAACATAGAAATTTCCATTTTCTAAATAACAGAGTAATATGACTGTGAAACAGTTGATTCAATGCGAAATCTTCTTGAGGAGACATCCTTAATATCTAATCCAAGATCTTTGCAAGATTAGCAATAAAATAATATTTTCTCAGTTCTTCTGCAATAGAATATTGAATTTGTCCTAAAACTGAATAACACAGCTATGAGAGTAAGAAAGAAAATGTTACTTGCCATCTGAATTCCTTGCTTTTTAATGAATCCTAGGATTTCATGTCTTCAAAGTAAAATGTCTCCTTTAGATACTTACTTTTCAGTCCAGTAGAAAAAACAATCCTGATGCTCTGTTTTAGTGTATATGCAGAGAGATATAATCTCCTGTTTAAGAGAGAATCTAGAAGATGTCTGTCTTTCTTTCAGCAGAACTGCAGTAGATGTGAACAATATGTTGTTCTACATTTATCCACTTTTTGGTGAACAGTGGCGCTTTGAGGTGTAATTGGGGAACTACAGGAGTTTTCAAAATTTGTAATATTACAATAAATTCCTCTAAAGCACTGTTTTGTTGCTTAAACAATCTTAAGAAAGTATACTTACATTGTTTTATTAAGCTGGAAATCCATACAGTTAATCATATAAATAAAACTGTATCAAACATTTTGGGCACTACTTTTACTGTGAAGTATCTTCATATAGCACATAGTGTTAATTGTGTCACTTTTGTAAAAGCACATTTGTTCCTGCACACTACTTTAGGCAAACCTCCTACTAGCAATTCAATAGAAAGAAGTCCAGCAAGTTATGCTGAAATGTTGCTGTGTTGTCTGGTATAAAGGGTATTAAAAATATTTAATATGTTAGTGTTCTCAATTAATTCTCAAGTAATCAATCTGAGGTATCGCCATTTTTTGATTATATAAATCACTACAACACATCAAATTCAATTTTGTAAATGGTGTACACCAGATTTAAAATAGGGTTTCCTCGTTTCTACTTTCCATGTACAAGTATGCCACAATCATACATACTGGAGAATGCATTGCTCAGCCATGGTTTTGTCTGTAAAAGTGGTCATTGTATATAAAGTACAGTATGTGCAGGGCCAGAACTAGGAGTAGGCAGAAGAGGCAGCTGCCTAGGGAGCAACAATCGGAGGGCGCTAGGCAGCTACTTCTTCTGCCTACCCATAGACCAGATTCAACTGCTCACAATACTAAACATGCATGTACACGAGTGGTGATGTCACGCATGTGCAGAAGCGTGCAATGTCACCGTGCATGTGCTTCACCAAGCTCTGTCAATGCGCATGCCCATGACATCACCGCACATGCGACAGGAAAGTGGGGGAGACCTGGCCAACTGGGTCGCTTAGGGCGCCTCGCTGGCCTGGTGTGGTTTAGGTATTTAGGCAAAAAAAGTCTAGCAAAAAAGCACACTTGGTTAGGTGTTATATTACTGCAGTTTATTTCTTACTGTTTCAATTACCTCTGTGACAGGCATACATGTGAACAATGAAGTGGCATCATATGACACCGTTGTCTCTTCTGCCTCTAGTTTAACTTGAATTTTGACAAACTTCCCATTTTAAATGTGATGCACTGTTTTGCCTACCAATGGGGCACAGATGGTATTCATATATTTTCCAATGTTATAAGTCACTGAATTGATGCTGCTGACAATAGGCCTGATGGGTACATGCTGCAATATAAACCTTGATCAATGGCTTCCTCCTTTTTAAGCACATATTTCTTGTAACTACTGGTTCAGTCTCTCTTTAATGGTTCATATGTACTGCTATCACTGAGTAGTGTGGTCATTTTGTAGTGTAGTGTAGTCAACAAGTGAACTTGAAATACCATATTTCCTATGTCTGAAAGCATTTTTAACAGTGTACCATGTTCAGTTTTGCTTTTGTTCATAGCATACTGCAAGCCATAAATGCCATCCATCATGGTTAAATGGAAACATCTTCAATGATTACTCTGCAAGTCCGGTTGTTTTAGAATTAATTATATTAGATATGGTTAAACGGAGTTTTAAAAAAAATGCTGCTATTCTTAAAGGACAAGTAAAGTGTATTAATAATGAAGTCTTCTTTAAAAGTCATACCTCCTGTGTTGCCATCCTTTATTAAAGTCCTCTCTATGTTAAGCCATTTTTTAGATTATTAGAGTAATAAGAGTATTAGCAAAAACGCTGACTTCCAGACGTTCCTAGAATGCAATGCTCCTGCAGTAAGCAGACCAAGACAAGTGAGTCTGCACAGATCATGAACATGAGGGCAGTGCATACTCAATATTGTACCAAGTTGTAACAGTTCACAAGCATTATAGATGTACTTGTGTCCAAGGGGAAGGATAGATGGAGTGCTATTCTCACTGCTTTTACAAGACAGCAGTAAATTAAAAGTCACTGAAATATTAGTAGCCCAATAAAGAGCAGATATGTGAGTTCTGGTAATCACAGAAGGGCACATATATTAACATTCAAGACAGTGTTAGTTTAATATAGTATACATACATAAAAAAGCACACCTTAGAGGGAATATAGACTATGGTAGAATAAGTCAAATTACAAATATTTTGGGGCCTTTAAGTGAATTAAGAGTCTTCCTCAAGGCCACCAGCACAAAATTTTAACCTAGATCTTTATAACTTTCAACACCAACCTTAAGCTGCTTCTTCATGTGCAGGAGGGTAAAGAGATCATGTGTAGGGTGGGTGCTATTCCTGACAATGCTGGTAGCCTTTTTGAGACAACGGGTGTGATAAATATCCATAATGGAAGGAAGCAAGACCCCAACAATCTTTTCCACTGTCCTCACCACCCGCTGCAGGATCTTGCTCTCTGATGCTGAGCAGTTTCCATACCAGGTAGTGATGCAACTACATAAAATGCTTTCACTGGACCCCCTGTAAAAGATAGTGATTATAGGTGGTGGGAGGCGGGCTTTTTTCATCTTTCGCAGAAAGTATAGACACTGCTGTGCCTTTTTCACTATAGAGCTGGTGTTAAGGGACAAGGCAAGATTCTCCGCCAGATTTACCCCAAGGAATTTGGTGCTACTGACTATTTCCACTGGAGATCCATCAATGTACAGTGGGGAATGATCCCCATGATTTCTCCTTTGTTTTGTTTGTATTCATAGGCAGATTGTTAACGTTGCACCAGTTCGTTAGCCATTACACCTCCTATCTATATGCTGACTCATCACTCTTGCTAATGAGACCTATTACGGTTGTATCATCAGCGAATTTGATGATGTGATTGGATCCATGACTTGCCACACAGTCATGAGTAAGTAGTGTGAACAGCAGTGGGCTGAGCACACAGCCTTGCGGAGCTCACGTGCTCAGTGTGATGGTACTGGAGGTGTTTCTTCCCATTCAGACTACCTGAGGTCTTTCATACAGGAAATCCAAGATCCAGTTTCAGATAGAGATGTTCAGGCCCAGCATGCTCAGCTTTACACTCAAGTGCTGAGGAATGATTATATTGAATGCAGAGCTGAAGTCAATGAACAGCATATGTACATATGGGTTTTTATTGTCTAGATGGCTAAGCGACAAGTGCAGCTTAGTGGCAATGATGTCGTCCGTTGAGCGGTTTGAAGGGTAGGCGAATTGCAGTGGATCCAGAGATGGCGAGAGCAGGCCTTTGATATGTCTCATGACCAGCCTCTCAAAGCACTTCAATATAGTGGATGTTAGTGCAATGGGGCGATAGTCATCTAGGCAAGACACTTGGGACTTGGTACAGGAATGATGATAGACTCCTTGAAGCACCTTGGAACAACAGCGTGCTCATGGAGATGTTGAAGATGTTGATGAGAACATCTGCCAGTTCTGCACTAAGCACTCTATCAGGAATATTGTCTGGTCCAGCTGCCTTACGTGGGTTGATTATGTGGAGAGTGTTCCACACATCATTCTTGGTTAAACATAGCACCTGGTCGTTGTGTGGAGGTATGGGCTTCGACAACCTCTGTGCTGTTCATTTCATCAAACCGGGCACAAAATTTTGCATATCTGGAAGGTAGGCATCATCATCATAGACTGGTGTTGTCATCCTGTAGTTGGTGATAGCCTGAACACCCTGCTACATGTGCCTGGTGTTCCCTCTGTCTTGAAATTGGCTATGTATCCTATGACTATATGCACGTTTGGCTGCCTTGATAGCCTTGGACAGTTTTGGACTTTCTGTTCTTAGAGCTGCCTTATCTCCTAATCTGAAGGCAAGGTTCTGGGACCTCAGCAGTTCACGTACTTCAGCAGACAACCACGGTTTCTGATTGGGACGTGATGTGAACTCTTCCAGGTTTGTACTATCCTCAACAGTTGCAGCTTCTTCAAACATGTTCTAGTCGGTGTACTGGAAACAGTCCTGATGAGCAGGGAAAGCAACTGCCCGCCATGTTCTCACCTTCCTTGAATCTGTAGGCAGGTATTAACATAAGGGAAATGTGATCTGAGTATCCCAGGTGGGGGCAGGGCTCTGCCCGGTATGCACCAGGAATGTTTGTGTAGACGAGATCCCATGTGTATTCCCCTCTCGTAGCAAAATCTACATGTTGGTATAATTTTTGGAGAGCCATCTTGAGATTTACATGGTTAAAGTCTGTGGCAACAATAAACAATCCATCCGGGTGTGTATTTTGCAGATCACTAAAAGCTCTGTACAACTCACTGGTGCCCCTTTAGCATTTGCACTGGGGGGGATATATATACTCCGATGATGAACATAGTGGTAAATTCCTGTGGCAGATAGAAAGGTCTGCATCTGACAATCATGAGCTCTACCAGTGCTGAGCAGTGGGTGGAGACTAGTACCGAGTTATTACACCATTTCACATTGATGTAAACACACAAGCCCCCCCCCCCGAGTCTTACCACACAGAGCCGCATTTCTATCTGCACGAAATAAGGCTAGCCCTTCTATCTGAATGGCGCCATCTGGTATTCTATCAGTGAGCCATGTTTCTGTGAATACAAGGATGCAACAGTTTCTGAACTCCTGCAGGGTGGCTCTCTGAATGTAGTCTAGTTTATTCTCTAGAGAGCAGACGTTGGAGAGAAATAAAGATGGGACAACTGGCTGTGTGGGATTTTCCCTTAGTCTAGCTCGTATGACTGCTCTCTCGCCGCGCTTTCGCTTCCTTGCACACCGCTTACGTTGTCCTTTCCTTTGGCACTCAACAGGCCTGGAGAGCTGAAGGCCTGGTTCCCGCAGTTGGCCGAGTGTTTTCCGCAGATCATTTTGCAGGTTGGTTAAGAGCCAATTAATGTAGAAACTTTGTATCTTTTTTAGCTGTTCAATGTAGAGAAATAGGGACTTTCCCATTCAGTGCAGAGAAATAAGGACTTTCCCGTTTGGTGCAGAGGTCTTGGGACTTCCCAGTACAAATGAGGATCTGCGGGTTGAGCTGTCAAAAGTGGGACTGTCCTATTCAAAAAGGGACAGTTGGGAGGTATGCTTCTGTCCTGGCTGGTTCCTCCCTTCCTTTTCCTTTCCTACCTTCTGGTTCTCTGGGGCTGGACTGCTGTTGGCCTTTTCCATTCACTTCCTGTAGCAAAGGTTTGTAGGATATGTAGTTCTTAGGCTTACTATAACTCCCAGCTAACAGCTCTGTCTCAAAAAATGTGAATATCTGTGATGACAAATCAGGTGAGCATCCTAGCAATGCACTATCCATTTATATCAATAACTGTTTCATTAATAATGTTCACACAGGCTGTGCCCATGTTAGGGTGCTACATATGTATATCTGAATAGCACTAGTCAAGATAAGTCTTACTGCTCCTGTAGGTTTGCCCTTTATACTACAGGTAGTAAATATTTATGTTATAACGCCCAAGGCTGAAGGCTTTGAAGACAGAACTGAATCTTTCCCACAATGCCAACCTATTCAGGCTTTACAGATGAAAAAAGTACCCCCTGCAAATTTAATTTCAGGATGTTTTCTTTTATTATTGTAACCCATATTCAGGGTGGTAGCAATCATGGAAATTTAATTTCATCTTAATGAAGAATTTAACCCTCTACATGAGTAGGTAAAAGTGCAACCATTTTTTTTTTGTTCTATTTAATAATCCAGTAGAGTATTACCATGCTTTTATGCACCCAGATTATACGTTTTCCTGGACACAATGTTACTTCTTTGTGCAAGTCTTTTACATTCCTTTGTTCCCAGATTTTATGTTTTCCCGTATTTTACATAGATTTTTTTCTAGTCCCCATAAACATGTAAAATCAGGGTTTTACTGTATATGGAAATCAAAGGTTTCATTAAAAGAAAAGTATCTGATTCACAGGCAATTCAAGTCAGAGACACCACATATTAGTGAGTTTATCTGTTGCACCATTGTCCTATTTGGTTTCCAGTTTCTAACAGTATAGGGGTACATCTATTTCAGTTTGGAAATTCCCTGTACAAAAATTATAGCAGATTGCTTTGCAATCAGCACAATAAATTACATGCATTCTATTTAAATATTGAGCATCTTGACCACTGACCAAGACAGCTATCGATTCAGTGCTCCTTGGGAGGAGGATATGTATTCCTAATTTTATTTTGCTTTCAAAAAGATGTCCAAAACCAATTTATAATTTAGTCATTGCAAGGGGAGCAACATCAGATATGAGTTATTTCTATAGGAAACAGATCCAGTAGCCTTTACCCCTAACAGAAAATAATGAATGTGCACACATACAAGATGCTACATAATATAGAGAACATCAATAAAATGGATACTTGCCTTTCCTTTTCCTGATTGCTCCTGACTTATGTGCATTAACATCCAGGTGGTCTCCAGAAAGAGCTCTTTTTAATCAATTACAGATCCTTTTTTTGGTGTTTTAAAATAAAAAAGGTTTTTTTTGCTTTGTAGAATTCAACAAAACAGACATTTTCTTTAAAATTTTGCTGCAGTGTTGATCAGGTTCAACGATGGAAAAAAAAATCCATCAGCTCTCCCCAAAGTGGGAAATAGTGACACCAAGTGACCAAATCTCAAAATAGCAGCCACACAATTTTTTGAAGAATTCTGTAATTGCTGTATATCCATGGGAAGAAAACTTTACACTCATACAATTCTTCCTGTTGCTTTGTTCCTTTTTTTCATGTAGTTTTATAAGATAAAAATTTCTGGAGCTGCTTTAAAGTCTAGTAGAATTATGGAATGTATTTATTAATCATATAATTGCCAAGTATATGAACAGAGAGTACTATAAGTATAACTACACATATATTACAGTTAGCATGAGCTAAATTACTGTATTTTTTACATTAATTATAAAACTATTAAAATTCAAGTTTGGCTACACAGAATTCCTGTACAGCAGTGCATAATTTAAAGTCCAGAGTCCAGTCATTGTGAGTTTAAAATATGTTGAAATGCCCAAAAAGATTGAAGAGGGTGCAGGGAATGGGCTTTTACAAGTATTTATCACTCCCTTATATTACATTGGACATTCCATTCCATGTGCTTGCTTCTTGGATAACTATGTCAAAATAATTGTGTAAGAAGGTGTTGATAAAGAAAGAAAATATCTAACTGCTGGGAATTATTAATAGGCACTTTTTTCAGCTCAAGCTGGTCCCTGTGAAAAAACAGAATTTGAAAGGGGTTGGCAAATTTTGGCTGTTACGTACATTTTTCAGCCAAGTGAAAAGAAACAGATCACTACTCAGAATTATTCAGTTCTTTGTTGTTTGCTGATTTGTTGATTAAAGGTATTATATTGTGATTTTTATGGTGTTTTTATTTTTAAATGATACTGTTTACACTTTAAATAATTCACAACACCATTTAAAATGTAATTCTTGAACCAGCTAGTGTGTTTTTTTAATTGTAATATTGGTGTGTAGGCGCTATCTCAGGTCACTGTTCTAGTTATGTGGTATCAGAAAGAGCCAGCACTTTAGGATGGAACAGCTTTCTGGCAGGTTGTTTTATCTCCTGCGCAGTGTAACAAGTGTGGGACCTGGATTTTAATATTGGGTGCTGTTCTTATATATACCAGGGAGCTGTTATCTTGTGTTAGGGAGCTGCTATCTGGTTACCTTCCCATTGTTTTTTGTTAGGCTGCTGGGAGGGGGGATGATATCATTCCACTTGCACTACAGCAGTAAAGAGTGACTGAAGATTATCTGAGCACAAGTCATATGACAGGGGGCACCTGGGACTCTAGACACAATATGTCTAGCCCCATGTCAGATTTCAAAATTAAATCTAAAAAAATCTGTTTGCTCTTTTGAAAAATGGATTTGAGTACAGAATTCTGCTGGAGCAGCACTATTAACCGATGTGAAAAAAAACATGTTTTATCTCTTTAATGTCATTTGATTTTAAAGATCTGGACTGAATGTGTTCTTTTTTTATGATACCATTTAAATGTGTTAAGGTCTATGGTATAAATAGATGTCATTGGGCCCCACAGCAATTTCTGGCCCAAAAACAGGTAGGTTGAAGTATTCTACTGCAATATATTGAACTCCATTATCTAGGGCCTTACTGGGCCCTCTATACTCCTGGCGACTCCTACAACTGCAGAACTTCCTCTGTAGTTACAGGTACATAACTGAGTTTTGCCAAACCTCATGAATATTGTTTAAAAAGTGTTGTTACATTTTTATCAGAATGCAATATTTTTGTTGAGGTTGGAGTTTTATATGTACTCTAGGTATTAAGAAAATCTGCAGACAAATATATATACTTACTGTAACACAAACTGTATGCATTACACATACGGCAGTACAGAGCTAAACATGCAAAAATAATACTTACTGATTGTTATATGCATCTGATGAATGAGAGTCCAGTGAAATAGTGTGCTTAATTTACCTTAGGTAGTTAATCTATGTAAAATAGAGGTGTCTTGGTAGCGTCAGTCCAATCCATGGTCAGGATTTTCAAAAAATAAAAATCTATTCAGATTTTATATGAAGAGCTTGTTATATCCCAATTTTGGATTATAAAAAAAAAAATTGTTGGGAAAAAAGGCAACTGATGCAATAAAGCACAAGTGATAGTAAAAGCTTACTTGAGTTTTCTTATTTGTTTCTTTTAAGAACTATAACCATTAACATATAAGCCCTTATAATTTTCAACAACTTATTTTATGAAATAACCAGGAGGTGCTTTATCTTTGAAATCCCAGTCAATGCCACCATAATATACTTACAAGAAGCTGCACACACCACCAACTGCATCAGTGCTTTCCACTATATATTTAGCCAGTAGCAACAGTGCCTTTCAAGAGATAATCCTTGTCAAAATAAAAGTGTAATAAAGGTTAAGTAACCCAACCTATTTCTCAAAAGTGACCATACTGTCAAAATGATGTTGCTTGTGCCTAGGAATGCTTCTCAAAAAAAAAAGTTGGATTTATTGCCATAAAGTTGTAAAGAGTCCCAAGTCCATAGTGTTGACAATGCCTTAACATTGTAATGTACTTTACAACAAAAGGCTATATCTTCACCGGTAGTGTATTTGCCGTTCTTCAGGGCTCATTAACCAAAAGTGAACAAATCTGTACCTGGGCAGAATATACAAACTTTAAAAGAATGATGTAATAGTAATAAGTTATTTTTTTTTTCAAAGAAGCAAACGGATTTTTAAATATTTAATTTTTGAAATCTGACATGGGGCTAGATGTTAGTTTCTCAGGCACCCTCAGTGATGTGACTGATAAACTTCAGTCACTCTTTACTGCTGCACTGCAAGTTGGAGCATTGCCTCTTCCTTTTCCCCAGTGGCCCATCAGCCACTGGGAATATAGCCAGATAACAGCTCCCTGAAACAAGATAACAGCTCCCTAGTATATACTGTATAAGAACAGCACTCCGTAAATTAGTAAAAATTCAAGTCCCACTGCGACTCCTTCAGTTACAATTGTTGGTTCAGGAATAAATCTGAAAGTGTAATTTAGAAATAAAAACTACACCATAAAAATAACGACAGAATCTCTTTAATATATAGTGAATAAAATACCCGTTAATTATAAGTTACAGAGGAATTTTATGAATACATAAAAACTTTAGACCGAAGGCTTAATGTTTTTACAGAGGTCAAAGTAACTTATAATATACTCATATTTTACAACAAGGGGTACTGTATTTATTATAATACACATGTTTTAGTGAGTCATGTACAAGAAATGACATCACAACTCACTGCTTACAACTGATGACATCACTACTCACCATTTATAAGGATACAGTATAATTCACAAGATATTCACGGCTCTGGCATATTATACACGAATAACTAGGTTTATTTGTACTTTTCTATTCCTAGGTTTCACTTAAAAATACAAGAATCCTTACTTTTTTTAGATTAGAGGCTCTAAGTATGTAGCCTCATCAATTTTGCCACGGACTATGAACACAAATGTGGATACTAAGGATTGATAAAATTATAGTTTGTGGGATTCTTTAAAAGAACTTTGCACTGCTGATGTAAACAGCTCTGCATTTTCAGTAATGTATTTCTGGGATCCTGAAGAATCAGTTAAGGCATTATTATCCAATTTGTCAGGGAAAGAATGCCAAATGCAACCTTAGATCAATAGTTTGCAGACACTCACAACTGAAGTATAAGCGTAATCCTTTTTGAAAACCTTTTACCATACTAATTCTATGGCATGTTTCAAAATGTTATTGAAAGCTTATTTTAAATTTGCTGCCTTTGCATAATCCAAAATGACACCATTCACTAGCAGATGCCATAGTTTCTAATGCAGAATATTGTGTTCGCTTTCAAAGAAGAGATTGCAAGTTTCCTAAAGCAAAAAACATTTAGGTTTGAAATTGAATGTAAAGTGCTACAAGAAGACTAAATTGCTGGGGTTGAACACACCAAAACACTAGGGTCTGATTAAGACCCGTCTGACTGAGATTGGTTAAATTTTTTCTTTCATATTCCACCACAAGATCCGCTAAGAATACAGGCAAATGTCTTACAATGTTACTTTTACAACATTAGGGTTCATCACTCTGGGAAAGATTATTGGCACTGACAAGTCCATAATTATATAGTGTGAAATATTAACAAATGAAAGACATTTAAGTCAGGTGCCAGTCCTCCAAGTAGTGACATCCCAGGATATTCGCCCAAACTTCAAACCATATGTAGCCCTATTCTGACACGGAAGGAAATCCTGCACCAATTTCCTTCTTTTTGGTGCTACAGGAGTCCTGTGTCTCCAGTTTATGGGAGAGCAGATACACTATGGTTTGACATCCCTCCACTTTTGGTCAGCACAGACTGGGCTGTGATATGCTTCACTGGGAATGTTTCTAATTCACAACCACACACAGAAATTGATCTATTTTCAGGGTACTGTACCTTTAAATAACTTGCATACATACAGCTTGCCTGGCAGGAGCAATGTCATATAATAATGCAGATTTGCTTGGTTTCTGACCTGCTGGAATATCCCCATTTATGTGGCAGTTTCTTTGTAGTCCTGAGAAGGAAAACTATTTACAGCCTCCCTACACATACAAAAATATGTACAGATGCAGTCACTTGGGATTGGGTGTTAAATGCGTTGTGACTTAACTCATCTATCCCATTTATCCCACTTATCACAGAATATTGTGTCACAACATCCCATCCAATTAAAGAGTTCACCATTGAAAACAATGGGGCTTTGGTATGCTAATGAAAAGGTTAAATGCATTAAATGAGTTAAGATAACTTTAGATAAGATCAATTAGCCCTGAGTCACGACGCATTTAACTTACAAATCCAAGTGACTGCATCTGTACATCCATGGCTTTACAGGGCTATGGTGAAACCTCATGACTCATTATTACTTAAAACTGAATGAACCAATGAACTGGCCTGTGTGTACATATGAAGCACCAGTTATGCCTCAACTAGTTACAAACAGTTTCAGGGGGAGAAAAAGCCTTTTTAGATTGTAATTCTACTTTTAGACAGCAGGTGGTGCACAGAAAAATAATGTAAATGTGCACAGGAGGAAGTCATCTTTTATTTGACACTAGTTTTCTGGGAAGTGCTAAAAGTGATTTAGCTGAATACTTTATAGCAGCAACACTACTCTCTGCTGTTTCTCAGAATGTGCTTCACTCACATCTGCTCTCAGGACACCAGGAAAAAACACTGTGGGCCCCAGGCTCTTGTGGGCCCTGCTGGCCAAGATTCGCAAACAGATCCACGATTTGCTAAAAAAACATAGTGCACATATGCTTGTTCAGTGCAGTGGGAGGGGGGGTATGAAGGGGGCCCTGGACAGCAGCCCTGGAGGGCCCTGGGCCCCCAGTCAGACCCTGTCCGCTATTTTCTGTGGCTGCACTCAGAGGAATGGATTTTGGTGCAAAATAATGTGTTTCAAAATCATACACAGTTTCTCCAGATACAGACACAGAAGCATAGGTGGAGGATGATTTTTTTTTAGTTTGGGGAGGCTAAAGATGGCCAAATACAGGCCGTCTTAAAGTGAATTTTTAATCCTCAATGTTGAGTAGTGTTAACTAAGGAAGGATGGAGTCCGAGAAAAATTAGTCTAAATGAGTTTACTTTGTTTTTGAATTAGTGAGGTTTAGAATTTTGTATCCTTTACTTAATGGGGTGGATATCATTTTCATTGGTGTGTGTTGGGCAAGCAAAGCACTGACAGACACCTGGGGGTATGAACTAAAACTCAAATTTTTCACATTTTTAAATCAAACTTTGTGTGCTACAACATGAAGCTGACTACTGCTCTTGTATAAACTGTAGAAAAAAAGCAATGTTGCACTTACAGGCCCCGATTTGTGGAAAGTCCCCCTAGGGCGGCAGGATTTTAGGGGGCATCGTGTTACCCTGCGATACCCACATTGATCCAGAATCTCTGGGGATACAGAGGAGATATAATAGTTTTTTTTACATTTCGCATGCGCCAATCCCCATTGCTCTGGTCTTGATGATGAAAATCTGTGAATAAAGGGCAGAGTATGGGGGCGACGAATGGCAGTGGACTACCAACAATGTAAATCCGGCCCTGTGTGCTTAACATTAAACTATTTTAAACCATTATGCAAAGGTGGAATGAAGGTGTGCCATAAAACTCATACAAATACAGGAGATCCTCCACATTTACCCACTATCAATATATTAAGGATGTCAAGAAAATTGGAGAAATGCAATATGTTTCTCTAATTTCAGGCCTCAACGACTTCCTTGCAAAGTTTGTGAATAAATGGCGTTTCTGAATATATAAAATGTATGTAACAAAATTTTACAATCCCATATCAAAGGCTATTGTGATACTAAATGCTATAGTTAGTATAGATATGGGTATTTATAATTTATGTGACGGTATGGAGGGGTGTGTGTATGGATGCTGGATTTTCATTTGGAGGAGTTGAACTTGATGGACTTTGTCTTTTTTCAAACCAGTTTAACTATGTAACTATGTAATAGTGTTTTATTGTGGCAAAATATTTAATGAAACTCCAGAGAAGTTAAAGCTAAAGTTTGTTTAGCGATAATTTAGCAATAAAATATTTGTAAGTAGATGATTTTACAATGCGAGCAAAGCTGAACATTTACATAAATGTGATTTTCACATATGGTACTTAATCTTGATTAAATTCCTCACCTATATTGATAATAGGTGAGTGTAGAGGATCTCTTGTTCATGCTTGATCCTTTCTGTCTCCTAATTGTTTACTTATTACCCTTATCCACATGCATAGCTTGGAAAATCTGTGGGATAGGTACTTCCTTCCAACTATGTCTTTTAACATATGGCACTTACTCTTGATTTTTATTATATGTTTGCACTGTATATATAGATATACGTAAATATATAGAAGCAATCAGAAATAAATCTTTTGTGCAGCAGGTATCTATATTAGTAAACAAATCTGTAGCACATAAATTTCTTACATCTCAGTTTTAAACTAACTGAGTTTTCAGTAGGGCTGCCATAATTTGATTTTAATCATTGACTTGGCTCAGAAGTAAGAAAACAGATTAAGCCTTAGGTTAGACTTGTTGTTGCTAGTTCTCATCACTTAGGGTATCTTTATGCAGTAACTGAAGACATTCAGTGTCTGTAGTTGTGGACTATAAGACTATTAGTTATATTCATATAAATATTAAAAATGCATGAAGAAGCATGCACTTCTGAAATATAGATTTGCTTCCCGCGCTGTACTTAAACGATTCCAGCTATAAAATCATGTGTACAGTTTATCAAATATTAATTTGATTCTCATTTAGCTACATTACTCTTTCCAATGTCCAATGTAATTTTATTCTCTCATTCATTTTCACCAGTGGTTCATAGATTACTCAGGCCGTTTCAAAAGTGTAAATGTTTTGAAAATGTTTGGGTTCACTCTTTGCTTTGCTTAGGAAATATGGAAACAAATGATGAAATAGAAATTCCAGCTTTACAGACATGCAGCATGTGTAAACGTTTCCATAAAAAGAGAAGTAATTTGTTCAGGTTTTACAGAGATTGCAGATGGGTTATTTACCTTTACATCTAACGTCCTAGTTTTCCTAAACTATAAACCACACCCAAAAGTATCAATAATTGAAGTCTACAAAGAAATATGTTTTCAAAACTTTTTGAAAACATTATAGGCAGATAGAGTTAGATAAATAGAGCACTTCAATCATTTGATAGGTAATATGACTTTTTGTTATGACCAATGCAGTTGTGAGATTATTAAACTGTGATAGAAGAAAATAATGTTTTCTTAACGAAGTCATAAAATCATTAATTTTCTACAACCTGTCATATTTAGAGATGAATGCATGGGTATACACAAAGCTTATGCTAAAGGGTCCATGCATTCTTGCATATATACATATATCCTTAATTTTTTGTAGTAGTACTTCTCATATATTCATTTAATTCTTAATTTTTTGTTATACTACAAATCAATTAAGGGCTTTATGTACAAAATGTAAAAGTAGAAATTATTGAAGTATTACTACTATATCTGCACAGGTTGACTTTTTGGCACAATAATTCAGTGTGGAGGTGAATAATGTAGTTTATGATGTAGAACTAAAAATTAATCAAAGGAGTAGAAATGTAACATATCAAAGTTATTAATAATTAGCAAATGATAAATTACTTTTTCTCTCATTTTACCAAAGGAGTGACAGGGCTCGAAGGCTCCAGTTGGGAAACATGGACCAAGGAGGAAGCAGCAAAGGGTTGAAAAGTCAAACATAGTCAAGTCCAGGCAAGTATAAGTTCAGGTAGCAAGAGTTCAATAAACGGTGAAATATACACCTCAGCAACCGCTCCTCCTCTGCCATACCATTCTGCCAAACCCTGCACTGGCTTCCACTCCCCTTCAGAATTAAATTCAAATTACTGACCCTGACATTCAAAGCACTTCATAACTCTGCCCCTCCCTACATCTCTGAACTAATCTCCATTTACTCACCCAACCGCCTACTGCGCTCCTCTACCGACCTGCTACTCAACTCTTCTCTCATTACCTCCTCACATGCTCGCATTCAAGACTTCGCAAGAGCTGCACCCCTCCTCTGGAATTCTCTCCCACGGTCTGTCCGACTTTCTCCCAATCTTTCAGCTTTCGAGAAATCTCTAAAAACCCACTTTTTTAGAGAAGCCTACCCTCACTGTTAACTACTCAATGCAATACCGCTTACATTACTACATCTCTCACCCACTTTACTCTGATCCTGCCCACTCCCACACCTTGTGTATCATTCCCTTCCCGTTAGCTTTTTCTGTACAGGGCCTTCCTCACCTCCTTTATTGTGATGTATGTACAGTAACTCCATATTTATTGTGATGTATGTAACTCCTTATGTTCTATGTATGTAATTCATGTGATTTGGTTGTATAATCACATTCACTTAACAGCGCTACGCAACAAGTTGGCGCTATAGAAATACATGTTAACATGTTAACAAATAGGCTGCGGTCAGGATCAGGAATAAGTAGAAAATAGTAATTAGTGCACCCAGGAACACAAGGAAAAACCTATAATTGGGCAATGGCTGTAGGACTGTGGCATCTATTTAAAGGCAATTTTTGCGCCAAAATTAGCACGTCATCATGTTTCACACGCTGACGCACTTTGACAATGCACGTTTTGATTTGCCTCAAGCACCCGATGAGCACCGACATCTTACCGCCAGTGCACATGATGTAAGCAGTGCCAGTGGGAGCTCCTTACAAGAAGCTCTTGATCCAGCCATAGACAATCATGGTAGAGACATGTCAAAGATAATGTCAAAGTATGTTATAATATGTAAGATTTCACAGTGTATGGTCTGTGCATCCATCCATACACATGGGTCTGGTCTCAGTGGGAGACACCACAGACATAAAGGTCCAGGTTTTTAGGTCCTGAAATTGTCAATATGGATTGGGCAGATAGATCTTAGGGGCAGATTTGTTAAGGTTTGAATGTTAATTTCAAATTCAAATAAAAAAACTCACATATTCTAATTAAAAACGCCAACTCAAATGTAAATTAGAATGTGAGATTTATCATACCTCAACCATAAAAACAGTTCTAATTTGAATATTTGCCACCTAAAACCTGCCAAGTTAATTTACAAGTCAATGGCAGAGGTCCATTGAACCATTTGAATATGTTAATTGCCTTCCTAACTTTCAAGATTTTTTTTCCGGAGGAAATTCGATTTAAATTTTTTAGCTGGGACAATTAACCCTGAATTTTTAAAAATTATACCAGAAAACCTGAGTAAGAGTAAGGAATAGCGATGGCCGAATAAATTCACCAGACATGAATTTGTGGCTAATTTCCGCACTTCGCTGCCAGTGAATGCATTTGCAAAAATGAGGTGAAAATTCACTGGTGCATAATCAGCTGCAGAAAAAAAAATTACACACGTCAGAATAGTTGTGTGTCAGGATAGTCACGCATATAAAACTGTTGCGTTAGAATAGAAAATTGTCGCACACATTATTTGGACGCCCATTGACTTTAATGCATTTGGATAAAATGGTCACTTGTATAAAAATTGACCCTCGAGTCAATATTGCAGAGCGTCTGAATTATTTTGACGCGCATTGACCTCAATGTGTTTTGTGAAATTTTTGTGATTCTCGAATTTTGCAGTAAATTCATGAATTTTTCATCAAAGAGAAACGGCCCAGATTCGCCCATCACTAGTAAGGAACTCAATTGTTATTTCTGGCATTGATTGTCCAAAGTTTGATGCTCTGTAAGTAATAAGTATGCTCCCTGCACTGAGATCCCTTTGATACAGTCTGATTGTTCTGGAACTCATACAGTATCTGTTCTTCATAAGGGCAGAGACATGAAGATTACAGGACAAATTGCCTCTTCTTCGGGTGACTAATGTTCCTGAGAAAGCCTTCCCTCCTTCTAGAATATAAATCGAGGGTTTTGTTTTCCGAAGGCCCCTGAAGTTGCCTACCGAGGGAATTCCGAGTACCATCCCGTTGGCAATTTAGATTCTAGCCGATGGGAGGCTTTTCTGGGAAATTACTCGGAGAAAAGAAAGTGTGAACGCACATCCTGACCTTCCTGGATTGTACCTGGTGCTCAGTCCTCTAGGGAGACGGCCCTCCCTTGAATCCAATGGAGACAAACAAAATGAGTAACGTTGTGCATCATTTGACACAATTAACATGTAAGGGGTTTATCCCCGTTTGCATCATATCCTGTGTGCCGGCTCCTCATTTTGTTTGTCTTCTTTTCTGGGAGATTAGTCACCAGAAGAAAAGGCGATTTGTCACCAGGTGACTTAATCTCCCCAGATCTTTGCATTTGTCTCTGCCCTTAAACTTTAGGATCTATGGTTAAGCAAATCTTCCAGCACTCTGCAATCATTCAAGCATCAAACACACGTTAGCTCTCAGAACAATCCCACATAAGAGTTTTATTTCATCTGTGCTAAACCAGACAGTGTTTCATCATGAACTGTATTTATATTGAATAATAAAACGCTGCCTAAATTTGGATCTAAAATATAACAAAGTGCAGCCTAAAAATTACTTGACTTAGGAAAGTTTTTTTTACTGTGTTTTTAAATAAAAATATGTTAAACAGCAGTGAATTGAAAAAAAAAAAAACAATGCTATTTCACTTTTTCACAAGTATACAAAAAGAAAAAAGGGATTTACATTCAACAGTTAAGGTGAACTCTAACTGCATTTGCATTCACATACACAAGCACAGAATAAATACAATTCAAGGAGGCATAGGGCATACAGTAGATACTTGATATCGTCACATGGATGTTAGTAAGGAAATCAGTTCATATTCTACAAGACAGCAAAATCGAATCACATCAGTGATGAAACTGCACGTTGTAATCATAATCAACTTCTTTGTGAGGAACATAGTTGGTGAAAGGGTAGTATTTAAATCCTGCAAAATTGTTCAGATGTCCTTGACGTGAATATGAAGAGAAAGGTTTTTTTTTTTCAGTTTTGTAACATTTTTTTTCTTTACACATGCTACAGCCAGCCACAAAGTGATCAAACATAATAAACAAAGCTGTGATTGGAGAGTAATCAATACAATATGTATGATTCAGGCAATTTTTTCTGTAATGCACTTTAGTAGCAGCAGTTATACTTCCCAATGGCTTGTAGTGTTCTGTTCTGAAGACTGGGTTTTTTTTTTAATACATTTTCCACTCTTCATAAAACATATACCAAGTAACTAATGACCATGGTTTATGATCATATATTGTAGAAAATTATTCAGTGATATTTTGCAGAAATTGTGCATAACATAAGGTTTTAAGAAAAGTAAGTAATGTCTTATCTTTTTTTTGTTCTCGTTTTGATTCCTGAGGAATGTGCCCATATTTAAAATTTGATATTTGCATAAAATCATTTCATGAGAGTGAGAAATACATAAATAATGTTAAATATTTATGTTATATAGAAATTGTTGAGTTCAAGGAGCACTGAAAGAATCTAAATGATCTTTTATATAGTATAACAAACTAGCGGCATGGTGCTAGAAACACTATTGCAGTGCTCCTTCAATATACCAACTACTTGGAACGCAGGTAAAAGAGTGACATTTATTAACACTGATATACTTTGTGTCATGAGAATTTACGTGGCAATAAGCAAAGGTGCTGCGTTGGGTGGTATGAAGAAGAAGCACAGTATTAAGTCCTGTGAATGCCCCTTAGAGCTCTAATGATTTTAGCATTGAACAGCACCCTTGGTAAGAAACATGATTGGTAGATATTTGCGTATAGTATGATCTCAGAATAGTTACAAATAAGAAGACACCTATCCATCCATGTATTGATCAAGCTAAAGCTATATAGAAATATATTCAGTCAAATGTCTGGGTGCCAAGTCAGAGACAGAAAACACATATGATTGTATGTGTCCATAGTATATACATTGATAGAAATCAGGTGATAAATAGCTGGTATATTTCTATCAGTCTATCTGTCAAGATACAGATATAGAGAAGAAAATGATCGTGGCCAATGAATTACTGGAATGCCAGCTTTTGAAAACACTTGACTTTATTATACTGGTACTTATATCACCAACATGCAAATGCTACCGTTTTCAATGAGATTGCCCCCATAAAATGCGCTTCCCAAATACTTTTGTTTGGGAGACAGTTCTTCCTTTTTGTCCCCACGACTTGACTCTGGAAAGGTTGATGTGTCAAATCTAGATATGCAACTTATCAGTTGAATGTCTATGTCTTAAATATATTCACATACCATTTGTAATGTTTATACACAGATATATACAGTATCAAGTGAAAGGCAGATAGAATGATAGACATCTATCAAGTCAAGCAGTATAGAGATATAGAGCGAGATGAGTAAGTAAAAAGTTGGTTGAATGTTGAGTCCCATTTTGGAACTCAGTTAACCTGATGAAAGTTTGATGGCTTGTTTATTTAAAAAGCCAGGTGATTATTTTAGCAATGGATTTTGACACAACAGAAGCCCAGGCCAGAGAAGAATGCTTGAAGGACTAGCTCCTTTGCCCATCAATATTGAGCAAAACATACCAAAATGCAAAAGAAGTGACTATGGTGCCATTATTGAGACAAATCAGACATACTACTATATTTTGACTTGTCTGAATAAAGGCAACAAAGGTATGTTGTGCTCTGGTCCATTTTGCGTATTCAGCAGTAAAGAATCGAATGCCTACTGTATATTTGACCTGACTTTAAATCACCCTTGCCACAAGCCCTCTAAAAATGTATTTTATCTGTGATCTATGTCATCTAGAGTAAATTGAATCTAAAGCAAACATCCCACTTTTCTACAATTCATGTTCCTTAAAACACTTAGTTTTCTATTTCCTCTGTTTTGCCTTATTCCTGTACTTATTCTTATTACTGACAGCATTGCAGCTAAAATCTGATACAGTATGTATTTTCTACCTAGCACGGATGCCTGAATATAATGTGGTGCTCTGTATTATACTCTATTTACATAGACATTGGCCTTAACAGTCACTTACTGTTTCATATGCACAAAATTGCCACTGTGTTCTTTGGATGCGATAAATAACTGCTGGATGTGACTAACATTTGACAGAATAAAGCTTTAAGACATAATCTGGTAATTAATATAAACAGACAGTAACAGTTTTTAGGCATGAATGTTAAAGTCTTTGCTTATATGAAGGTGCATCAACAGTAGGAAGAATTTAGAAGTTGCTACATTATTTCTTACAAAAATGGGTAAATAATTGGCTTCATTATGCTTTCATTGATCGTTGTTGTCAGCGGCATTATTCCCTTTGTCTTGATTCTTGTTCCCCCTCTTCTTTTTCTTCTTCTTCTTGGTCTCCTCCTTTTTACCAAATGTTATGAAGTTGCTTTTGTGGCCTTGAGCGGATGGCTGGTCCTGACGGATTGAGATAATGGCTGGTGATCCAGGGATGATGAAATTATCTGGGAAATCAGGGGGAATTTGCGGCACTGGTTGTTTGGGATTACCCGGGCCATACTTGAAGGTCCAACTGTTGCAGTTTACGCCAGCTCCAACAGGGGGAGATACTTCTCCTCCTTCAGGTTCTGCAAAGAATAAGGCAAAACATGATATATCAAATATAGACATGTACAAGTACAGGTATGGGACCTGTTATCCAGAATGCTTGGGAACTGGGGGTTTTCGAATAAGTGGTCTTTCTGCAATTTGGATCTTCATACCTTTTATCTACTAAGAGTCATTTAAACACTAATCCCAACAGAACTGTTTTTCATCCAATATGCATTCAGTATATCTTAGTTGAAATCATGTACAAGGTACTGTCTTATTATTACAGGGAAAAAGGAAATAATTTAAAAAAAATTTCATTAAAATGGAGTCTATGGGAGATGACCTTTCCGTAATTTAGAACTTTCTGGATAATGGGTTTCCAGATACAGATCACATACCTGTATTAACACATTGCACTTATTTATTATATGAAAAATATCCACAAACAAACATTAATGGGGTGGTTCACTTTTAAGTAAACTTTTAGTATGTTGTAGAATGACTAATTCTAAGCAACTTGTCCACTGGACTTTTCCACTTTTTTAGTTTTTTAATTATTTGCTTTCTTCTTCTCATTCTTTCCAGCTCTTAAATGGGGGTCACTGACCCCATCTAAAAAAGAAATGCTCTGTGAGGCTACAAGTGTATTTACTGCTACTTTGTATTACTTGTCTTTCTATTCATGTCCTCTCTTGTTCATATTCCAGTCTCTGATTCAAATTAATGCATGGTTTCTAGGGGAATTTGCAGCCTAACAACCAGATTGCAGACTGGAGAGCTTCTGTTTAAAACATTAAATGACAAATAATAAATGAAATCCAATTTCAAATTGTCTTATTGATTGAATAACTCTCCACATCATACTAAAAGTTAATTAAAAGATGAACAGCCCCTTATTACTTTACAGATATAATTATATCATTATTGGAATGACAAATGTAAAGTGTGCACATATATACACAAATATCTTAAGATATCTATAATTTTAAATGTCTTATTTGCAACTTCCATGAAGAAAAATGACAGCCCCTGTGGTCAGTTTTCTTGAACTAAAAGCCAAATAGTAGACCTCCCTAGGGCCCCAAGGGGCTTACAAGACTGTAGCTAGGGTGGATGGGTGCTGTGGTGTCTGTGCAAGGTGTCTGTAGGTGTCTGTTGGATTTCACCAATTGTTGTAACAATTAAGAAAACTGAAGGTATTCAATTGTGTGTTGATCTCCATGAACCTAATAAAGCAGTTGTTATGGAAAACACATATAGAGGAAATATTTTCAAAACTCTGATGAGCAAAATTATTTTCCACCCTTAATCTTCAGAGTGTTTATCATTAAGTATTACTGCATGAGGAAAGCAGAGACCTCAATGCATTTATCACCCATGATGGTTTGTTTCAGTTCAAGCCTGTATCTTATGAACTGGCTTTAGCACAAAAACTGATGTCTTCTATACTCCATGACATACCTGGGGTACAGTGCTACTTGGATGATATAATTGTCTATGATCCAACTATGGATCTTTGTGACAAGCACCTAGAAAAGGTTATAAAATGCATTGATTCTGCAAGAATGTAACTGAACCTTTCCAAATGACACTTCAGACAAACGCATCTGTCATTTCTGGGTAATATAATTTCACAAGAGGGATTACTGCCAGACCCTGACCATGTCATCGCTGTTACACAAGCATGTACTCCATCTGATTTTCAGACCTTACAAGCTTTCTTAGGTCTTACTTCATGGTATTCTAAGTTTATTCCCAACTATGCTTCAGTTGTGGAGCCACTTAGAGCACTACTATGTGGAATGTCAAGTCTGGTTTGGTCAGAGACTGCTCAAACATAGCTTGAAATAGTGAAACAGTTAATTGTGAACAGTCCAGTGCTAGCTTTATTTGATCTGGTACTACCCACTGTGGTTACTACAGACACTTCAGACTATGGTGTTGGTGCAGTTCTCACACAGATCCATGCTGATTATTTAGAGAAAACTATTGCATTTACATCCAGAACACTTACAAAGACAGATAGTAAGTATTCAACTGTTGAAAAAGAAGCCATAGCATGTGTTT
>CM044435.1:17317941-17338661 GCA_024363595.1 Xenopus borealis | reverse complement strand
AAACTCAGTCCTGATCTTCAACCTTACTACAGTATTAGACACAAACTGTCCTTAGTAGATGGCTATGCTGTCCATGGAGCTCATCGCTTACTGGTGCCAGAGACCTTGCGAGAAATGTTCATACAACTTGCACGAGAGTCATCAAGGAATCGTATTGACAAAACAAAGACTACAAGAACTATACTGGTGGCCAGCAATGGATGCCGATGTGGTAACTGCTGTTTTGTCAGATTCATGACAAAACAGCTGTCACACAGACATCACCACTTCAGCCAGTACCATTCCCTGATTCAGCATGGGAAAAACGTGCTATTGATTGTGGGTCCTTTTGCAGATGCTCCTATAGACTGCAGATTTGCTATAACTATTACAGTAATTGGACAGAAATTGCATTTGTTTCTCATATAACAACAGCTACAATAATAACATTTCTGTCTACAGTCTTCAGCAGAGAAGGTAATCCAAAGATGTTAATATCAGACAATGGACCACAGTTTGTCTCATCTGAATCTGAATTCTTTCTGAGATAGAGGAATATTGTGCATAGGAAATCTTCAGTGTATTACCCACAAGCAATTGGAGAAATCGAGCGATTCAACATAAGTCTGAAAGAAGCACTACAGACAGCGAATCTTACTGGGAAATCTTGGAAAGTATTTACAACAGAGTTCCGCATAACTACAGAGCAACATGTCATGCAACAACCCAATCATCTCCATCTGAATTATTACATGGGAAACAGATATGCACTAATTTACATGTTGCAGACTTCCACTAAATACTATGCCTACAATATCATCTACTGCTAACATCAAACGTCAACAAGCCAAATGTAAGGCTTATACTCACAGAAAGTGTGGTGCAAAAGAAGTGCACTTTCAGCATGGATTAATCAGAATTAAGAAACCAGGAATACTGAAACAATGACAATCTAAATTTACTACACCACTTGAAGTGAGACGCCAGCGAGGACCATACACATCTGATGCGCCTGCTAGATATGACTTTGGAGAAGCTCCATTTGATGAAGGACATTTTACTACTCCTGATGCCAACTGCAATAGGCCTGAAGAAAGTGAACCTATGAGTCTTACTGAGAGAATCAGAAAACTACATGCATGGACAAAAGACTATGTGATGTGAAAAATGCATAATAAGGTTTTTAGATGCATATTGTTTCTTTATTGTTGTTTATTACATTTATCCAAATGCTTTCCTACTATAGGGTGGATATGTGGTGTGTGTGGAAGGTGCCTGTAGGTGTCACTGTGCACATGACTTATACTGTGTATACATGGTACCTTCTGGACTGCTTAAAAGTGATAGAGCTTATGTTACTATTGTGTAATGGCTGCATGAGCCTGCTAATAAAGCACTGTTATACTCTGCTCATCCTCGGCTATCAAAACACAACAGGTACTACGGGAAGGTACTTTTAAACCTGGGTAACACTTTATCTACATAACACCATTATGTTTTCTAAGAATTACTTGTATGTCTTTGCATGATGAGTTGTCACTCATACACATATACTGTAAGAAAATACATAATCCTTAAGTATTTCAATAATTTATATTTAATCAACTTGACTAGTTGGTTGATTGTGAAATGTTCCTCTAAGCATCTAAGATCTCTGCTTGTATATGTTTTATGTATGTTTAATTGAGATACCTCACATAGTTGTGTTTATGCACATTTTATCTGATGTACTGTACTTGTGTGGTTTGCTGCCTATGCACAGCTTAAAAAAATTAAAATAAATTATAAAAAGTCTAGTTTTAATAGTTGCACCAAATAAATGGGCAATTTGCTGTGTCACCTTTAGATACTTTACACTTATGTACGTACATTTTGTTACACTTGAACTAAATTCTATGTGGACCTGTACATAGTATATAGCATTCTATCGAATGGAAGGGATGAGTGCTGACTGAAAACGCTGTGTGTATAGGATCAGGCAAAATGACCTAAGATGGCAAACTACACACCAATATTACAGATAAAATATACACTTGTTGGTTCAGGAATAATATTTTATATTGTAGAGTGCTTAAAGGGTTTGTCATACTTTTTATAGTGCAGTTGTTATATTTAAATTACAGTCTACATTACATCACTCTACCATAATAAATGTTATTTCATCATGCAGATTTAATGATTTAAAGATTGTACTTATTTCTTAAAGTGAGAAAA
Source organism: Xenopus borealis (assembly GCA_024363595.1). Taxonomy (NCBI): domain Eukaryota; kingdom Metazoa; phylum Chordata; class Amphibia; order Anura; family Pipidae; genus Xenopus; species Xenopus borealis. The sequence continues at coordinate 17,336,468 of CM044435.1, read as the reverse complement.
TTAAGAGAATTAAAGACACTTACACACAGGCTCATTAAATTCTGATACATTCTGTGACATATAGATCTCACATTAGATGCTTTATGTGTTATGGTGCTGTATATGTTTCATCTACAGTTAGTTATTTATAATGCAACTTGGCACTTAAGCAAACAGAAGAGGCAAGCAGAATGCAAGTTTATCTTATTGAATTAGCAAGGATAACCAAAGTCAGACCACAATAGACATCTCTGTGTAATATATACAGTAGCTGAGTGGATCTGAGTAAAAGATAAGCTGTTAGGTGCCTCTTTAAAAAAACAAATGAAGAATTGCTGGACTACTTGCATCAAGGCAGATCACAAGTGTCACTGGACACAAGTGAGCTCTAGTTTGATAGGATGCATTGTATTTTAATAATATTTTATTTTGCTCCTGAGAATATGCAGTAGTGCACTTCTATCTTGTTAAAATTATTAGGCTCACTGTCCTAGGTGACTTATTCATGACATTTCATAGTAACATATGTGACTTATTACATAGTAACATAGTAAGTTAGGTTGAAAAAGGACACATATCCATCAAGTTCAACTTTTTAAGTCTGTAAGTAACTTAACTTGCCTAACTGCAAGTTGATTCCCAAGATTCTTCAAGATGGCAATCGGACTAGTCCCTGGATCAACTTGTACTATGAGCTATCTTCCATAACCCTGTATTCCCTCACTTGCTAAAAAGTCATCCAACCCCTTCTTAAAGCTATCTAATGTATCAGCTCATTGTAAAAATCCCATTCCAAATCCTTTCTTCTAATAGGAATAAGTGTCCTCTTGTCAGTCTCACTGGTTGAGACAGACTGGAAACAACCTTAACTGCCCTGATTATTCACTGGTGAAAACTGTAAAACAGAATCACAGTCACAGCTGTTAGTGGTCAATAAAATATATAACTTCTGTATAACAGTAAATGTGTTAATGAAGTTTGGGATAATTTACACTCATCCTCTGTTCAGAAGGCCTCCTACCCCTTTGTGGTGGTGAGGCTATTGGTCCTGGTTATAAATCATTTTACGGATAACCCTGCTGATGTTGAAGTGACAGTTATGGTGGTGTATTTAGGCTTTAGAAAATTAAGGAATAAGGCTCAAACAAATCTTTCTTTGCTTTATAAACCCATAATGGTGCAATCACCTGCTGTTTCCAATCACTTTAACTATTTGGGAAGACTGTTGACTGGATGTGCACATATAAATAAAAAATTTAGTGCATCTCAGCCCAACGTTTCGGTCCCACCTGGGGACCTTTCTCAAGGATCTTTGACTGTATGCAATTTTGACCTTGCACCGCTGGCTGTGGCATCATTTAGAGTGCCGGTACTGTGGGATAATATATATATATATACATACATATAAACTGTATACACTGTTATTTCAACATAACAGTGCTTCCAATGTTTCTGCCACCACTGTGGCTTTTATCAAGGATGTGCACATATAAATATATACATTTATACATATAAACTCCCACCACAAGCTGCTGCTGCACGCAGCGCCGCTTCCTCTCTTCTTCCTGGTTCCTAGCCACGCGCGGTGCACCTCGGCTATTCTCAAAGTCGCATTCACACTGGCGTGTTTGCTTCAGGGCGCAATGGCGCCAAATTCAAAGGTATTTAAGGGAATCTTTCTGTAGAACACATTGTCCGTGATAGGTTTTGTTTCCTGGTCCCTTGTGCTTGTATCCTGTCATCTGATCTGTTTCCAATGTTTGACCCTGCCTGGCTTTTGACAATTCTGACAGATTACTGACTCCGATTCTGCTTTAAACTCTGATTGACGTCCTGGTTTGACCCTTGCCTGCCTGACTACGTTTGTTCTCCGCCAGCCTCGACCCAGCCTGATCTGACTACTATTCTGTCTAACGCCTTGTACCACGACCTTCTGCCCAAAGACTTTGCTTACAGTTGGGCCCCTTTGCCTGCCCAGAACCCGTGTCTTGCACCTCTCGTTTTAAGACCTGGCAGCATCCGATTAGCTGAGGGCTCCTCCCGAGTTGAAAGGCACTGTTATAGGCAGAAGTACGAGCCATGACCAGGGTGCTTGGTATCGGTTCTGGTTTTAGGGTGCCAAACGTTACACTAATCACTAATTTTTAAAACCATTAGGTGGGGGTGCAATGAGGCTTTGACCACAAAATACATAGAGGTCCTCTGCACTCAACCCATTATCAAAATATTTAAGACATAGAGACATTTAGTGAATACAAACAAATGCCTTGACCTAGTTTAAACAAAACAGGGATTGTTTGTCCATATATTGCAATATATTTAAGCTGGCCAACTACATCAAAGTCATCCCATATCTGGCCATTCCTACTCTCAAATTGAATCGGATTCATTAAGAATTCTGTTGCTTCATTTTACATTTTACAAAGGGACTAAGTTTTTCCTGCAACTTTCAAGGTAAAACTCCTAAACTTGGTTGCCCTTTTATTAGACACCAGTGGGATCACCTGACTATAGCTGGAAGGGGTGGGAGCTACAACAGGGAACTGGTCACTGCTCCTGTATGAACTAAAACTAACAAAGGAAAGTTGTGCTCACCACCTAAAAAACATTTGGTTTTGGTGCAATGAGGCAGTTACCACAAAATACAAATAGACAAATACAAGAGGTCTAATAAAAGGGCAACCAAGTTTGGGAGTTTTACTTTGAAAGCAGCAAGTACTGTAAGTAAAACTTAGTCCCTTTGTAAAATGTATAATGAAGCAATATCATGCTTAATGGCCAGCTTAAATATATTGCAATATATGGACAAAAAAATCCCTGTTTTGTTTAAAGGGTAAGGTATATACATATATAAAACTACATGTATACGGCACTTGAATAATTGCCTAAGCATCTAATGTGAGAACAAATAGCGCATCAGAGTTTAATGAGCCATGGCCTAAGAGTATTTGTTGCACTGGTTAATTTTTTTCACTTAAAGAAAGATTGCAATAAGTGGTATTAAAAGTAGAAGGGGGAAAAAGCCCATGAATAATACATGCTCAACACTAAGCACCATTGGGACTGACTGTTGAACAGACTACTATACACAAAGTTTGATGAGTAAGCTTTTTCACATCAGCCTATATGTCAGTATTTTAATGTTAATTATTGTTCATTATGAGAGTGTTGAGAGATTGCTATGTATCCATCATGGCCAATAAGTCTCATAATAATCTGCAGTTATATAAAATTTCCAGCAATATAACAGAGGACAGAGCAAATCCTAATCCTAAACTAGCCGTTTACCAGATTTGCTTATGAGCAGAGCTTTATCTGCCTTTTCAGGAAATTAAAACTTCTGTCTCATTTTACTGTGGAACATTGCAGATCTCTATCTGGAATTCTGAAAGCTCTTTATTTCCTGATTCCTGAAAAATGTAATAAAACATTGTGTATGACCTTAAAATGTAATAAAGGCAATAATTAAATACTGAGAAACCAAGTGGCAAAATATTCCAGTAATAAGAAACAGCAATGATGGCTGAGATCTGATTAAATACAATTATAATGCACTAAGGAGGACAGTCTTGTACATAGCACATTGTTCTGTAGCATACCTTATGGATCTTTGTGCATATGGAGTTATAAAGAGTATTTGTGAACAATATGTTCACATAACAGGGATGTTGGCTTTTTTATACAATAATGGGAAGCATTTTTACAAGTTAGTGACATACTTGATTCAAGTGTGTGAACAGAAATCCACCATGTACAGCCACATACCCAGATGAAAGTACTGTAGGTGGGGGAAGATATGATCAGTTACTAAATTTACTAAATGTATTCTATGTCATATGTAGTAATAAAGTGGTATTAATTTATGTATTTTATGTAATTTCATTAATATTCTTTCCATTCTATTCTGCCCGTTTCTATTATGAAACTTAAAATGTTTTCTTAACATTGATTATGATGCTAAAGGGATCATCTATCAAAGTTTCAGACACAGAGGGGCAGATTTATCAAATTCACATGCAGAATTTGAAATTCGATCGAATTTTCAAAAAGATTCGAATAAGAATTTCCAAATGTTTTGAAGACCACTTAGACCAGTGAATTTTGAGAAATAACCACTGTTATGCTCAACTCTGATGAATACAGCACTGCCATTTTGGAGCACAAAGACCTGCATCTAAGGGCACTAAGTAAGGGTTGATGAGGCCCTAGATCTTCATTATTATGATTTTGCTCCACCTTTACTTTCTACTTGCTTTTACACAGGTTAAGAAGCATGAATCTGTATATAATTTGTAGGTAGGTTTATACTTACATTCTAAAGGTAATGTTATAAGATATTTTTTCTAATTCCCTTGCCATAGAATCCTAAGTTGTAGACCCTGATGGTTAATAACACTAAACTTCTGGGTACCTATTGCTAGCTGAAGCAGAGGGATCTCTATTTAGGCCCTCTGATTTTCACTTGACTTATTTTTAAATCACTGGGGATAACTTATATTGGGCATTTTTGCACCTGGGCAGTAAAGTTTGACCACCAATAAGATGCTTGTTTTTATTGTTTTACCTGCAGCTGGCTAACCACTGATTGGTTACTATAGATTACTGCCCATCTGCAAAAATGCCCAATCTTTATTAATGAGAAAATTGTCTGACTGGCCCACCGGGATACCAGGAAAACTCCTGGTGGGCCCGGGTGTCCTGCTTCTAAACATTTGGCCTATTTTATGGCCATGCCCAATTTCTAGGCTAAATAAAAAAAAAATTTTTCATGCAGATGGAATAATAGATTATAGTATGTAAAGAAAAGAAACTAGGAGAATAGAGGTTGAGTGAAGAGAGGAAGTAAAATACTGAGAGTGGGCTCCTGGTTTAAGGTTTTATGGTGGGTCCTGGGCTAAGGTTCTTGGGTGGACACCTGGTTTCCCAGTCCAACACTGAATGGGCCCCACTCTCTGCTTATTAGGGCCAATGCCTAGCAACCAGGCTCCAGTTCAGATTCTAAACTACTTCTAAAGGCAAGATAACATTCTATGGAGAAATAAAAGGTTTTTCTTATATATTTTGTTTGCTATCGTGCAATCTATTGTCTGTTGCAGCTTACGTTAAAAACTTACTTCCCTCACCCTCCTTACATTTAACAGATTGTTCCTAAATATAGGATTCCAAGCACTGCCTGAATGAAAGCTGATTATCCAGTTAAAGGCTTTCTCTTTGTCTCCAGCAAACGTTTCCTTCTTCACTGTAGCTGTAAAATGAAAAATGTGTTCCCTTATAAGCTAGAGAGTCTCCAGTTGTGGGAAATTGTCACCTAATTTTGTGTGATATCAGATAACATTATGCCATGACATCTTGGGCATAGCTAATAGGTTTAACTGTAGCATTACATGATCCTGTCTAATTTAGCAACATCAAAGATGCATCTGATAAGGAACAGACACGAAAGCAAGAGGCAAATGTTGCTATAACCTAGTTACACTCTTCCAGTGCACTGGGCTTTATGCATCTTAGATGACTGTAAGTGTCTGAACATGCAATCGTTTCAGCAGTCAAGGCATTCAGAAAGCCACAGCGAGGAGCCAGTGAACTGAAAGCAGATGAGAATTGCCGAACAGCTTTAGCTCCCCACATCTAAGTACTGTCTGAGGAGTTCACAAGTTCATTGCAGCATTATATTTAGATAAATCTTTCCATGGTAAAATTCTCCATTAGAAAATTACATTGTTCCTAAAATGTTATGGTGAAAAATTAACTGTTTTGTTAAATTATGTGTAAAAACATTGTTTACTGTATATATCTTGCTATATTTCATACAAATTCAATTCCCAAGACAGTGTTTCTGAGCTGTGTGTTTTATCTTTGACTAATAAGTTATTTTTTAACTAACATTTCTTGGTCTTGTGGATTCCTCTGAATGCCGGACAGCCCTGCTATTCTTGTCTTGTCGTTTGTTGCCCCCTAAAGCTGGGGTCTGGGGCTGGTGCACCGGGACCACATCAACCTCTCGGTGAGCCATTTATATTGTGTTCTGGAGCACATTTTTTCTTTATTTTGTGAGCTGGAATACAGTTCCCAACATGTTTTAGATATTGTCTATGTATTGAACAATGCTGGGAAATTAAGTTTTACAACAGCTTGGGAGAAAATGTTAACACACAAAAGATTTTCTTACAAAAAGCCCCTAGGGGTTGATATATCTTTGTGTGTTTATGACGTGTACAGTATCCAGTAGTAATAACTCGCTGATTGAACTTCGTGAACGAGGATAAAAAAGTAAGGGTCAGCGCAAGGATGTAGGGACTAATGAGAACAGTTGCATAAAAAAATGTCCAATAAACGGTTAAGCTTTTTTAGCTAATTACTTAAAAAAAGGTTTAGCCACAGTTTAAGGCAGGAATCAGGATATTTAGAAATAGGCGAGAAATCATTATACTTAAATATTTTAAATAGATGGCTCACCTTTAAGTTAACTTTTAGTATAACATAGAATAGCCATTTTAATCAACTTTTCAATTGTTATTTTTTTTTAATAATTTTTGATATTATTTGCCCTCTTCTTCTTCTGCTTCTTCTGACTCTTTCCAGCTTTCAAATGGGGATAAATGACCCCATCTAAATACAAATACTCTGTAAGGCTACACATGTATTGTTATTGCTCATTTTTTATTACTCATCTTTCTATTAAGGCCGTCTCCTGTTCGTATTCCAGTCCCTTATTCAAATCGATGCAATATTGCTAGGGTAATTTGGACCCTAGTAACCAGATTGATGAAACAGCAAATTGGAGAGCTGTTGAATAAAAAGCCAAAGAATGCAAAAAACAATTGCAAATTGTCTCAGAATATCACTAGGTCTACATAATACTAAAGGGAGTTCTGATCAGTTGCTATAAGCAACATCACCTCAAAGGTGAACCCCTTTAATGCAGACAGGGCTAGGGTTGCATGGGTCAAAACTGCCTGCCCAGGTTTTCCAAACTAGGAAAACGGGACAGGATTCCCTATAATTGGAACGGCGATTGGCCCCTTCCCCCACATCTTCCGCATCACGACCACAACCCCTGGACCAACCCTAGACAGGGCCTTGAATTGATTTGGCACTTGAAGATCATTGGCATTGATACTCCCCTTTTCTCTTTGTGATATAAAGAGAATTCTTATGTTAATAAATTTTGGTCAACTGCAAAATACAATGAATATAAAAAAGAAGCCTAATAGTATCAATAACATGTGTAATTTCATTTTATTTCTCACTATTTCAAAACTGGATGTGTTACACCCCCTCCTTTAAATCTGATGTGCTAACAAATCCGTGATAAATGAAAAAGTCAATCGTCTGTGAGTTGCCTTTAATACTCATTCACACCATACATCACAGCAGATAATCAGGTAACGCATATGGTTATCCATCTGATGAACAGTGAAGAGCTTGTATAGCATCTATGCATAATGCCATTGTATAAACATGTCTGGTATACATGACAACATGGCTTCCAATCATCTGTACAGTTAAACTACCCTTTGAATCAGTTTCTACTTTCACTGCTTCTCTGTATTAGCCCAAGGCCAGCAAGGACCTTACTGAGTAATATAACCATATCTGGCAGCTGACCTGGTTCTGCTCCTCTACATTAGAAGGATTTCTCTTCAGACATACATACACAATTGAGTTTTTTTCCAATTAAAATAGTAACTCATAATGGCTGTTCATACTGAGGAGCCTGTTTTTCCAGTTTTACTTTTTATATAAAGTGATTATGAGCTTCAACATCATCCAACATTTTTTTCTTCTTGGAAAAAAAAGAATCATAGCAATTGTCTTTAGTTTTATAGTATTTATATATCTTTTTTACTCTGTAGTCCTTATTTCTTAAATTCAATTATTATGTATTTTATTGTAAAGAAATGGAAAGTGCTGGACAACTTGCTGGTGCTACATAAATATATGATGATGTCACCGATGTTCCAGTTGTAGCATAAGACTGTCCCACCTGCTATCCTTATAGTCTATACAGGTTTAGGATCCGTTATCAGGAAACCGGCTATCCAGAAATGAGTACCCATAATCAGAAAACCTCCCATAACTGTAGTATAATCAGGTCACACATCACTAACCTAATGGTGTTTTTCATGCTCTTTGCCAGGGATCCCCAACCTTTTGAACCCGTGAGCAACATTCAGAAGTAAAAGGAGTTAGGGAGCAACACTATCATGAAAAATGTTCTTGGGGTGACAAATAAGTGCTGTTATTGTCCATTTGGTAGCCCCTATGTAGATTGTCAACCTACATTTGAGGTTCTGTTTGGCAGTACACCTGGTTTTTATACAACCAAAACTTGCCTCCAAGCCTGGAATTAAAAAAAAATCACCTGCTTTGAGGCCTCTGAGAGCAACATCCAAGGGGTTGGAGAGCAACATGTTGCTCACAAGCTACTGGTTGGGGATCACTGCTCTATGCCTATAATCAAATTGATGTGTGATGGCACCAGGATCCCCAAAATAAAAATCCATTTATTGAGTTCAGAGCTTACCAATGGGGGTACTTTTTGTAGATAGTGTTAAATTTATGTTTTAGTGCTGAATGGACTGTATCTGCATAGTAAGCAAAATAGGTAGTGCTAAATGCCACTGGAATATGCATTGTCCCTGGAAATTAAAGGGTTCTAGTGTCTATGATATACAGGTATGGGATCTGTTAACCAGAATGCTCAGGACCTGTTTTTTTCTGGATCTTAATAGGACTATTAATTCATATTAACAATACCACATTGCCATTTTTATTTAAATCAATAAAGCAATTTTTATTTATAAAGTCCCAGAAGTGCCACAGATTTTTGACAAATATGTATATGAAGGTGGTTTACCTGTAAAGCACCCAGGCAAAATAAAATTTTTCAGAATTCTTGAAGGAGAACTAAACTCTATAAATTAATATAAAATCTAAAAATACCATATTGTATACGTATATTGAACTTATCGCACCAGCCTAAAGTTTCAGCTTTTCAATAGCAGCAATGATCCAGGACTTCAAACAGGGAGGTCATCATCTTGGAAACGTCTGTGACACTCACATGCTCAGTGGGCTCTGAGCAGCTGTTGAGAAGCGAAGCTTAGGGGTCGTCACTAAATATCCAGCAGAAAATAAGGTTGGTCTGAAATATAAGCTGATGCTATAGGGCTGATTATTAAATCCTGATGCTAAAAAAAACGGTGCATTATACAGTAATGAAACAGCTATGCAGAAACCAGATCTTACACAGCAGTAAGCACATCAGATTAAATGAAAGAAGACTGGTTTTGATTAATGCAAATAATGAATGAACTGCCTTGAGATTTTGAGATACCATGATTAGCTGACTTGGTATTAAATTAACTACATTTGAATGTATCCATGTATCAGTTAAGCACATAATGCAATGTGGCACGTATAAACTGGTTGATCAATATAATACATTGCTTATTTATTGATTTGTTTTAAAATAACCTATATTATTGCTCTGTGATATATGAATATGCTATATTTGGCATAGCACACAAATGTTTAATGTTCTGACCTTTTATTTACGTTTATTCTGTTACCATGTAAATTAAAAACGGATCAGTTTATCTTTGTAACGCAGATACCGATACCTGCATATATTTACAATTCTATGGGGAGTGGTGCAGCACCAACACATGGTCCATAAAGCCCGGCCAATAAGAAGGACAGTATGGATACATTTCTTTAAGAGATGTACAGTATTTAATGTACTGCTTCCGCATGTAACAGTTCTGCTGAGCAAATAATCCATCTCCTGAAAGCTCGGTACTGTAGATCTGGCACAGCTTTGATTCCAAAAACTATAGCAATTTATTGATGACTGTTATTGTTCTGGGAAATAGACTAGAACTGCTTGCATTATCAAACATACAATGTTACATGTCTCTGTTCATTTAATTTAAGGTATAAATGGTTTGGAGCCATGCTGAGCTATGCACACGTAAACATGTAAGGTATTTGCTTTCTGTAGTCTAATCCTGCATGTACATGACTTATCTACCAAATGATTCTAACAAGTGAGCAATATTGCTATATATACAGTAATGAAGAAGTTTGCCAAAGCTCCTGGGACAAACATCTGCCACCAATTGAACACATGGGGCCTGTTTATTTGGATCTACTAGTAAGGACCAAGTACAAGATACTGTTTTATATTACAAAAAAAGTCCATATTTTTAAAAATATTAGTTTTATTTGCTTAAAATGGACAAAATGGAAGAAAATCTTCCCATTCAAAGGTTGTTATTGACAATATTTAGTATTATGCATAGTCCAAAATGTCCTTCTTTAATATTACATTCATGATGACATAATCAATGAAATGTAATTCTAACTAACAGCTTCGCATGGGGCTGGTTTTATTTTGACACCATCTGTACCATGCTGTGCATTATCCTCATTTAAACAATGATGTGCCAAGTGCATAGTGCATGCCAAATTTCCAATATCTTACAGTAAATTGTTTGTTTTTTGTTGCCATGTCCTCTACTAGAAAGACAGATCTGCCAGCAAAGTCAGTGCATTCGATTCTTTATCATTTGAAAGTCCAGAGGCAGCAATAACCTCAGTGATCACTGCCTGGCACACAATCCCTCTTCAGCAAACAAAGGGAAATGATTTAATGTGATCTCATCACTTCCTATTGTGTTTTGTATAGTTATTACAGAATTACAGCATATGCGCCTATTTATAATCACAGACCGGTCTAAAAGCAAATCAACATAATTGTGATATGTTAGGCCAGGGCCGGATGATGGCCGATCTAGGCTGAGAATCTACTGCTCTGCTGCTCTTCCGTTCCTGGTCTTCCTGCACCTCTCTGGTGCAGGCAGGCTCAGTTGATTTCGGCTCAGAAACGTGACATATTGCATTTTGCACTAAAAGGTAAGGGGATCAGCAGAGCAGTGGATTCTCCATCTGCAGAGACTTTGCATTACTAAACATTATCTGGCCCTAGCCTGAGTTTGTGCTGATCTCCTTGGCACATATGGTGCAGGTGGTGATATCTTGGTATCACTGTACCACTGTTGGCACTAAACTGTGAATAAATATATGTAGGCCCTGCACCACTGCCTTGCTTTTTTGTATTTTTACATTCTGAGTATTTCCTAGTTATGCTTTATCTATTATTGATGTTATTCTTTTTCTTGACTGCTTCTTCCCCTGTTCTACTTATCTATATTATAAGGATCTGTTATCCATTATCCAGAAGTTCCAAATTATGGTGGATTTTAATCAAATAATTAACATTTATACAAATTATTTTATTTTTCTCCATAATAATAAAACTGTACCTTACTTTTTATCCCAGGTAAGCTATAATTAATCTTCATTTGAGGCAAAACAAACCTATTATTGTTTATAAATTTAATGTTTAAATGGTTCTTAAGTAGACTTAAGGTATGGGGATTTAAATTACAGAAATACCCCTTATCCAGAAACCCAGGTCCAATGCATTCTGGATAACAGACCCATTAATAATAATAATAATAATAATAATAATTATGTGCACATTCTATGACTACATATTCTCAATCAATCCTTAAAAGGGTTGTTAATTTCCAACATTTTTTTTCAGTTCAGTTGGTTTCAGATTGTTCCCCAGAAATAAAGTTATTTTCTATTTTCTACATGTGGTTGTTTTAATATTGAAGTGTAAAATGTCATTTTTCACCTTCTAAAGCAGCTCTGGTAGGGGGCTCATCTACCCTATAACCAGGGGTCCCCAACCTTTTTTGCTCGTGAGCCACATTTAAATTTAAAAAAGAGTTGGAGAGCAACACAAGCATGAAAAAGTCCATGGGATGTCAAATAAGAGCTCTGATTGGCTTTATGGTAACCCCTATATGGACTGGCAGCCTACAGGAGAGAATGTTTGGCAGGACATCTGTTTTTTATACAACGAAAACTTGCCTCTAAGCCATTAATTAAAAAATAAGCACCTGCTTTGAGGCCGCTGGGAGCAACATCCAAGGGGTTGGAGAGCAACATGTTGCTCGCGAGCTACTGGTTGGGGATCAATGCTGTAAACTGTTCTAAATCTATACATTTAGTTGATACATTTCTTATCATTATCCCTGCTGAGCAGAATCTCTGGATTTCATTACAGGCAGCTGTTACATAACTAAATGTTGCAAAATTGTATTGTAGTTCAGAATCTGCACTTGAATTACTGAGCAGCCAGACTCAAACACCAGAGACAGGAACATTAAACTTTAAACTTAGATTTTGGGAAAAATGGCAAAAAATAAAACATGGGAAGCATTTGAAAAATGTCTTTCTTTCTGGTAAACTATCTGAAACCAAGTCAACTGGAAAAAGCACAGGATGGTGAACAATCCCTTTCAATGACTGAACCGAATCAGAACCCTAAGTTTGTAAATGAGAAGAAACTAAAAGGAAAGAGAACTATTTGGGTAGCTAAAAAAAATTCAACTTCCTCATTTGTATGACAAAGTCACATGATTTTTTGGATTTGGTTCAGCATTTGGATTTGGCCAAATACAAATCCTGCTGAAAAAGTCAGAATTCAGAACTGAATCCTGAACTAGATGCATCCTTCATATATATATATATATATATATATATATATATATATATATATATATATACATATAGGAAGATATAGGCTGTTGTATCAGCCGAAACGTTAGTCTGTTTAATAAAAGTTTGAAAGACTTTAAGCCCTGAGAGTGCGGAGTTTCTACATGTTCGTATATATATATATATATATATATGTGTGTGTGTGTGTGTGTAAATGATCAGTGTGCATTCCACAGACCACTAATATTAGACTAGAGTGCAATACCAGTGTCAAGTATCAATTACTAGGGCCTTGTCTTCTGACATCATAACCCCTCACAGCAGCATTGTGGATTATGTGGTAGCTCAATATACTTATTCATAAACATTTGTGAAGCTATTTGCTAAACATGAACTGCTCAGAGAGATCCTATGACTAGGTCTAGGAAACAACGTACTCTGTTCTTCATGGGGTGTTGCTGCTTTGGGAAGTAGGGTGTTCATTCAGAGTATCTTATGTAACACCTTTAGAAATAATAAACATTCTGGTCCCATTGTTAAAGCTATTGTATAGCATAAAATACTGATTCGGTTACTATTTGCTGAAAAAAGTTAATTGGAAAACAGAAATCCACGTCTTTTCTATTCAGCACATTTGTTCACACCAACTACAACCATCTGCCAGTTTAGGATTTAATGAGAAGATTTTAAAAGCCAATACAGCTGCCCAGCACAGACTTGGGTGGCACAAGAGGTATAAAATACAAGGGACTATCACACATACTGCACAAGAAGCAATAAGTAATGCTACTACATACAGTATATTGGGATGGACCCAAATATGTATCTAATTTAAACAATGTTGTTGGTAAATGTGCCCTAGTTTTGCATTTATATAGACAACAATTATAGGTTTGTTTATTATCTTATAGGATCATTCTTCTTCTAAGTAAACAGTCTTTCACTGGAAGCTCTCCCCCCTCCCTTAGACTGGACCAGATGTGTTAAGATTGCCTTTTCAGAGAAATCCTATTGAGTCCTCATAGCATTTGTCTTTCATCCAAGCTTTACCCTAATCTATGTTGTCAGCTCTGAACATGTATCAATGAACAGTCACATACAGTAATATGAAAAGACTATACATGGCCTTGAATGAAGAACTGTTTTACCAGGAATGTAGAGCAATACATATTTACCTCCTCAAAAAGGAAAGAATCATTCTATTCAAAGTACCTGAACCAAGCTGTAGCTTAAACAAGCATAATAAAAATGCAACCCTTTTAGTAGAAACAGTTTAGAAGAAAGATAAGGCAGCAATATATTTATTTTATACAGACGTGTGCATGAACTGTGGTGATAGAGAAGGGAACTATTTTATCAGCAACGTCAGGCAGCATCAACATGTACGATGAGGTGTAGCTATAAATACTCACATGCTGTGCCACATGCAGAAGCTAAAACATTTATTTGCTTCATCTGCAATTTTACTCAACACGTTCCATCTGTCGCAACAACTTGGTTAATCTTATGTTCTTCTCTTGCATATTTTGCTTTATATATCTTTCCTACCTCATCTCTCCATCCTGTAACATTACTGCCTTTATAGTATTCCAAAAAAAAAACACTTCATTTCTTTTAATCCTTACTTCAATCACACATATCTAGTCATAACCCAGTATTGATGTCTCTAATTATAGTTTGGTTTATTTTCTAAATCATCTTGATCCACGGGCATAAGATGATAAGGTAGAACTTGAGTCGATTCCTTCTATAATGCATAGCCTCCATCACTACCTGTACTATTGGTAAAATTTAGGCTCAAATATTCCCTTCAATCCCAATGCCCCAATAAAGAGTTTCATTGAACTTTACATTCAGTTTAAACTTTTGTAGGTGGTGCATATGTTACTAACAACTATACATAAAATAATTGTTGGGCAGCAATGATCTATGGTTACAGATGAAAGTAAAGGGCAGATGCGGCCTCCTAGAATAAACTCAGACAAGTTATCTGTATATGCTATTATTTTTTTGGTTTCTCTGCAAACAAACTAGTATTAGTTCTGCTACTAGAGTATAATGAGAGCAGGCAATATACACTGATACAGTAACTGATAATCCATTTAATGTTTCTAACTAGTGATGGGCGAATTTATTCGCCACGCGCGAATTCGCGGCAAATACATTCGCGAAACTCCAGTGAAAATTTGCCTGCTGAAAATTCGCTGGCATTAAAAAAAAAAGTCGCGCACCGAACATGACGCGACGCAGAAAACGATGTGACACGCGTCGAATTCGACGCAATGCATGGCAAAACTGCACCGCAACTCGTTTCACGAATTTTTCGCCAATTCGTGAATTTCGCTGGAAATTCTTTAATTTTTTGGCGAAACGGGATAGATTCTCCCATCACTATTTCTAACGTAATAAAATTCATGTTCAACAATAAGAAATGTCAATAGTCTTCTCTCACCTGTTGTTGCACTGGACACTGTCGGCCATTGCTGCTCGAGACCTCCAACCCCTCTGTGTAAAACTGCTGCTCCTTCCATGTGCACAGCGCTGTACAGAACAGATCGCAGAGTTAGCACCTAAGACAATGTTTTTTTTTTTTTTTTAAATGAATATATTTTACTTTTTTGTCTAATAAATATGAGTCAGTGGTTACATTTCCTTCTAGCTCATAGAAGGTCATATGCATTCTTTCAGATGTAATGAGATTTAAAACACAAAATAGCAGTAAGGAGGACAGGATTAAGAAATATTTGGAAAACCCAATCACTTATTCATAGGGTAATGTCATATGGCTGAGTTTATCATCATTAAAGTGGCTATAATGCTATTAACTTCAATGGTGAAAAGAAGTGAGTGTAACCAATGCAGGTTGGAATAAAAGGTGAGCAGAGGACACAATGCATGCTTATGGATACGGCTGATCTAAATAATTTGAAGGGTTTGAACCCAACTATGTAACTATGTAAAAATAGCCATATAATGTATGTATTACAAACAATCCTATTATTTTAAATTGATCATATGCTGGCATGAAAATAGTCATCATTTTAGTTATATAGGAATAATTTGCTCTATCTGACGTGTGATCTGCTAACAAGAAGATCCTAAAATATATCAGAATCCTTTTATGACAGCATCCAAGGGCATCTCATTTTGCAACCCTTGCTACAACCAGCTGCAAACCGGGTGTATAGCTGGTAATAATCATCAGTTTTGGTTTTGGGCACAGAAGGAGAGGGTATGCTTGTGTGCTGTAGGATTGCTTGCACTAACTGAGCTGCATGCTCTAATAAAGTATTGGAAATCAGCTATTAAGAAGTTCATTAATGGGTATATGTGTCTCACTGGAGTGATTGTATTTTCATATGCTCAGGAAATAATTAGGAACTAGGGTGAAAGTGAGGGGAAGGTGCCAGTAGCTCTGTGTGAGATTGGACAACGATACTAATTACATTGGTAATAGTTGGCAGTATAGTTAATTGAGAAATAATATTACCACTGCTGTCTGAATCTTGCTCCTATTTCCCCCCTTCTAAGCATAGCTTTGTTGTTTGACAAGAGAGCAGCAGAGCACTGAAGTTTGCCATAGAAAAAGGGATATTCTCTGTAGTTATTAGAGAAACAATTTCAATCAACGACATATATTTTGCCGTTTCTGACAACCTGCTGTGACAGATACCAGCTTTGAACATATTTGCCGTTTTGGTCATCATTTTAAATTCAAAGGATTTCATCTGCAAGGAAATATTTTTAGAAATCTATATTTACAAATTAGGCTGCTTGAATAAACCAGAAGAAATGTAGGTGTTTAATTGCGCGTCATAGCTGGAAAGCCTTCATGTCTTAATGTCAAATCTATAAATAGTTCCTTGTGAAAAAAAAACCCACTACATGTAGCTTTTAATGAAAGTTCTCCATTTTGGATTTGGAATGGGTAAGTTCCAATTGCCTAAGGAGAAATATTACTGTTACCTTTTCCAACACCCCTTATATATATTTATTTATATTAAAATGTAATATAAGCTATACAGTACTGAATATATACAGTAGAACTACAGATACCATTGGGGATCAAAGCAGTATTAAGGCAACACATCTCAGCACATCATGTGATACACCACCATAAATGATATACACTTTACACATGTGGCACAGCATATGAACTTGGTAAAAAAAACTTTGGCACGGCATTCAAAGTTGCTAACACAACCCCTGCTGCAACATACAGCCATGCCAATGCACTTCTCCTTGCATAATAAACAAAGTACCATGCTAGACTCCAAATACAATTAGCTGGTACAGCTCTAGAATCAACTTTGTGGGGGGTAGGAAGAAACTTTTTTTATAGCAGATAAACTTATAAGTAGTGATGGGCAAATTTATTCTCCTGGGGCAAATTCACAGTGATGTGCGCCGGTGTCCAAAAACAGATGCCTGCATCCAAACGAGACGCCTGCGGCATTTTGCGAATTTATCTCCGTTTCGCGAAATTCACGAAAAAATTCGGCGAAGCAGAATGACCCAGATTCGCCCACCCATCACTACTTTAAGGATTCATGTAAAACACTTTTTTTCCAGTTAAATATTTAACAGAAATAAAATCTATTAAGCAGCATATAATATATGTCTAAAACAAAGTTGTAATATGAAATAAGCCTCTAGCCCTTTTTGGAAGATTACAATAACAATTAACTTACCCCTGCATTGCAGCTCTGAGTGAAGCAGAGTAACGCCAGTCTGGATGAGGCTGTTTGGGCTATAACAAAAAAAAAAAAATATAAAATGAAACAATTGTAAATGACAATGTTGGATCTTCTTGTTTCAGTATAATCTACATATAAAAGAGCACAAAGTTATTTTATTGAAATGCTACCACCATATTCCTGTAGTCAAATATGGGGCAATTTGTATTTGAAAACAGAAAATATGGGTTATATGGCATTTATTGTTATAGAATGGTTTCATCGGGTGATGGGTAAAAATTTTTTGCCTATCACTCAATTCTGCCAAAATAAATTACCAGTCTCTTCTAATCGTCATATCTTGAAGGCGTGCCTGTGAATACTGCCCCTTTAAGATAAAAGGCATCCATTTGGCAAAAGCCAAGTTCAAACTACTGTAGCTACTCGTAGCCATTTACATTTTCTTGAAAAAAAGCTAATATGTTCTGTGTTCTTACAGCAAATATTGATTTGCATTTCTACAACCAGCAATGATTATTCAGAATCTGCAAGCTGTGGGCAAGATTCTCTCTACAGTGACAGGGGAATATGCCTTAACCTTGATTTTCATAGTCCAGAATATCTTAAAATATTGCATGCTCAAAATTATAATAATGCAGCACATTTAATATTCTTTCAGAAAGAACGCATTACAGGCCTTCTACATAAACCTGCTCCCTATAGAATCTACTTGATCTCATACAGTAGGCTTTGTGCAACCTGCACTGCCCACTTTGTATCAAATCCATTGATTGTGGTATGGACTAACATGAAAAAGCTGAATAAAACAACCAAGTATGACCACATTAATAGGACATGTTTTATAGAATAACATTGATTGGCAATTCATGATCTATGGAAATTTTGCTATAAGTGCAGATGAGCAACACCTTTAGGTGTTGGGAATTCAATGAGTCATACTTCAACAACACTTAAAGGGTCAAAAGTTGAGCAAAACTAATAAAAAGTGCTACAACAAACATACTGACCTGGTGTCACTCATTTTGCTAATGCTACATTCAAAGTCCCTTCTCAATGGTTTTTATTTAAAATGCTGCAGGCATCAGCTTACCATACTTTTCTTGACCATTGCCCTTCTATGAGACTATTATCCTACAGTTACTATAGGCACCATCTATTCCTACTATACCTGCTTTCCCACAGCCACATTCTCTTCCCAGACATTATTATCCAACTGTTATTATAGGCACCATCTCTCCCTACTATACCTGCTATCCCACAGTCCCTTCCCAG
>CM044435.1:17304721-17314955 GCA_024363595.1 Xenopus borealis | reverse complement strand
TACTTTGAGGGTTTACTAGTGTATTCATATAGACCTTTCTGATAAAGCTTACTTAGTCATAAACTTTCCTTCTCCTTTAAGGACCAAAGTGTAAACAAGGTTGATGGTTGTGCTAAACTGGACACGAATGCTACACTTGTTGGTCTTGGTGTCCCAATACTCTCCTTGCACAGTATGCCATTGCCTTGGCCCCAGGGCTGGATTTCTTATTGGGCTACCCCTAGGCCAGAGGATCAAATACCTGCCCCATCCCCTCATGGGTGATCCCTTCCCTGCAATCGCTTCCTCCTCCCCATGCATGCGCACACATCTCTTGATTGCTGGACTATGTGAGCGGAAACCTGCTGCACGAACGCATAGTTTGACTGTACTTCTGCTCTCACCTTTGCTACCTGTGAGGCGCATGGATGAGCTGCGCAGCATGCTGCCCCTAAAAATGTGCTACCCTAGGCCCGGGCCTTTGTGGCCTCACCACAAATCTGGGCCTGCTCAGCCCTGCCTCCTCTTCTGCAGGTGGAGCCCTGGAGCTACAGCCACATAATTTCAGGGTTACCACAGTATGTAGCATCAATAAGTGTAGTGTAAATAAAAGTCACATAAACAGGTGATTTTAACATCTAGTTGGGAGTGTCATAATAACCCTGAAAATACAACAAAATTGTTTTACACAAGTTTTGGATTAAAAACATGGCTTTTTGCTTCTGCAATTGCCCTTTGTACACTGCCATTGTGTTAATAAATGAGCCCTTATGTCTAACAAGTAATGATGGGATAATCTACCCAGTTTCGCTTCGGCGAAAAATGTGCAAATTTCCAAAAAAATTTGCGAAACGAGTCGCGGCACGTTTTTGACGCGTCGCGTCTTTTTATGACGTGCGTCGCGTCGTTTCCGTCGCGTCAAAAAAACGCAGCGGGACTCGTTTTTTTGCCAATTTTCGCTGGCACTTTGCAAATTTATTCGCTAGCTGCGAATTGCGGTAATTCGCCGTGATTTCGCCCCTGGCGAATAAATTCGCCCATCACTACTAACAAGTAAATATATGGACATTAAATAATATGTGGACTTATATTTATTATGCTCTGTAAAAAAAAAATTCACCAGCCATTGCAGCAATAAAAACAGTGTACCTATCAAATTTTGTACTCATTTTCAGTGACCGCATACTGTACATAGTAAACAACTGTGGCGTAACTTTAAGTAGCCACTTGAAAAAGCTTTGGAAAAATATGGCGTTCATCCGCTTTTTACACTTTTTTTCTTGTGCGACTTGCCCCAATTGACTTTAAAAGATAACACAGTCTGAAGTGGCATAGATTCAACTTGATAAACATGCCGTTACTTTTATACAGCTTTTTATACGGTTTTCTTTTTCAATGCATAGCCTCCCTATGTCACCTTAAATGGCAAGTCAACCCCAAAATAAAAATCAATATACATTTACAAATAAGTCAAAAAAACATAGAACATTTTTAAGTGAATATATAAATATGTATACAGTATATGTTGCTTTGAAATAGGTTTACTTATAAGGCAAAAAATATTTTTTAAAGCTGGTGGCACAAATGGGCATTTGTGGTATCTCCTTGGGACATTATCACTTAACTAGCTTGACTTCATTAGGAGACCGTTCTTGGTTCTGTATATTGCCCAAGTTGTCATGAAACAATGAAATCTGTGTACCATTACACTAAAATGAAAACATGAATCACTCTTTTAGATTAGAACACAAAAGACAAAATTAGCTGCACCATTGACTCTTTTCGGCATCACTATGAACATCTGTTTTTTTCTAAATGAATGGCTAGGTCAGGTATTAAAAGCTAAGGATATCGGAATAGGAAATGGCTATTGATTCAATATACAAACACATGAATTAATATACGGTTCTGGTTTGCAGCTGAAGCAAAATTCCTCTACTCTATAACTATATGAAATAGAATAGTGTTTTGCATTGATTCAATACATCCTGCATTATTCATTATTTCCTGGAAATATTTGATACCTCAAATCATGACATTGGGATTTATTTTAAAGCATCATCAGTTGCGTCTGATTTAAAGGCATTTTGCAAGTAAACAAATCAAAATGCAATCTTTTTTATATTTAATGATGGAATTCATCACATAAAACAGGGATAACCTAAAAGTAACAGGTTTCAATTTAATGATCTGTAGATGACAGCAGATACTGTTTACAAACAACTCCATTAAATCCACTTTCTGAGTAGATCCTTCCTATATACATATATTTTAATCAATAGCTTAGAACAGGGTGCTGCTCATTAAAATACAAGACTTTCTGCTCCCTTTCGGTGCAATGCAGTGAAGTGACATTTTTCGTGACAGTATAAAACATAAGATGATGGATCATGATGTGATTACTTTAATAAGTAGACCCAGAAATGGTAAAAACTAAAATTTCTACTATGCATATAGTAGTGCATGTATGTCTGACCAGCTGTTAGAAGTCTGTCAGTGTCTCCCCACTGATATGAACCGCACTAGATCTTGGATATGGGTCACATTGGGGCTTATTTATCAACAGTCAGAAAATTTGCAACCAATTAGGGTTTGGCTTTTTTCAGGCAGCTGCAGGTAGAACAATGACTACAACAATCTGATTGGTTGTCAGGACTGCCCACTGACAATTTTGCCTGGTGTTGATTAAATGACCCCCACTGTCTTAATCATAACCACCTTCCACTGACTGTAGTAAGTCACATAGCTACTACATGTATACGCAGTATGAGAACAATATATGAGGTGGTTGTTATCAGTGGAGTTACTAGATGTTACTGAGTAGTGCCGGGCCAAGTCGGCCAGACGCGCTAGGCAACCCAGCAGACTATTTATTCCCCCACTGCTAGCACTAGGGATGCACCAAATCCTCTATTTAGGATTCGGCCAAAGCTCTGAGTACTTCATGAAAGATGAAAAGGCCGAATCCTAGCCAAATCCCAAACCAAATCCTGGATTCAAAGCATCCCTAGTTAGCGCAGGCGCAGAAGAGCACAAGCAGCGAGGAGTGGCTAGTGCGCATGTACGGAAGAATGTTAGCATTGAAGAAGCGTGAGTGCACATGCGCAAAAGGGTACAAATGCAGAGGAAGTGCAAGTGTGAAAGTGCGCATGTGCGCACACACTCATATTTGGAAGAAAAGCAGTAACATCTTCTGGACACAATGGTGTGAACTAGGTGTAGGCAGAAGAGGTACATGCCTGTTGCCCCTTTACCTTTGCACCCTAGGCTTGTGCCTCTTCTGCCTACCCTTAGTTCCGGCCCTGTTACTGAGCCCCTCAGCAAATAAATTTTAGGGCCCCCAACATATACAAAGACTCAGTAATCAGGGCCTCATTGTGCTCCCTATACCAACTGTGCCCCCTGCAGCTGCAGGGTCTGCTTCCTCTTGTAATTATATTACACATCGGTCACCATTGTAATGTAATTTGGTGGAGTCAAACTAAAATTATCTCTGTATCTACCATCATGTTGACCATAACTATTATATTGTGTTTAAATCTGCTTCACTCCTGCTGACATGAAGCATTTACTCAGGTTACAGAGCATACTGCATTTTCTAAAAGTACAAACAAGTCATTACAGGGGTAATGTGCAACATAACACACAACCTTTCCCATTAAAGTCAATAACGTTATTTCACACTTGATTTGCTTGCCATCATCCTTGCTAGGCATCAGCTGACCCTGTGGTACTGGCTCAGTCTCAAATAGTCCCTGGAAAGTATTCCCTAAAACTGATAACTATGCCATACATTGTAGCCTTGTGTGTTATACAGTGTATATAGTAGGAAGAGCAGCAAATATATTTTAAGAAACTACAGAGTCGTTGTGCTAGCCTATAATGTACTTTAATTTACTTACTACTTAATTGGCCTATACATTAAACAATGGGTAGGTAACTTGAGATCAGACATTGATATCAACTAAATGGCATTAATTCCATGTGTTCTTTATCTCAACTCCAACAGATGCACACATGACAATTCAAACGGTAGGTTCTTACCGAACTGTCTTTTATTTTTCAAATATATTAGCAAATACATTACTGTGATGCGCTCACTGTTTCCATTGTCTAATGCCCTAACCTGTTTCTAGTAATAAAACATGACATTTGGAGTAAACCACATTGTCATCTGTTAAGTAATTCTCCAGATTTGAGCATGCACAAAAAAAAAAAAACAAGAAAGACATGATGGAACTGACACTGGCAACTGTCAGCAGAATACATGCATCATAATTGGGAACAAACAGCAACTCGTTCTTTCAAGCCATAGCTCCCAGATTCTGGATACTGGCATCTCTTTTTCATCTATAGTAATGGCAATGAAAGCTGCTGCTTTTATTTTTCTTCCATGAAACCATTTTCAAGGGTCATATCCAATTTTATGGTTAACTTTAAAAAGGAACTTGAATCCCCATTAAAATGTTGCAGCTATGCATCTACAAATATATAATATAATCCACTTGTTTAACAACTCTATGCAACACTCCCTGTTTATTCTGCATCCTACTCCCTCTGATCTGCTTTCACTTTCTACCTCTGGTGATTTCATGTACATCCCTGTTTAGCCAACTGCACTGTCAGTAAACCTTCCACACAGCTTTGAATGGGAAACACTGTAGGTGCACAGAGAGTTTATTTTAAACTTGCTCTACAACAGGAGTGCCCATACTTTACTAACATGAGGTCTACTTTTAGTGATGTTGTCCCATTATGATCTACAACCATAAAAGCACTGTTAACATTCTGTTCCATGGAAAATATTACTTACATTTTTGATTTATTTATTGCTATATTTTAACAAAAAACTTTCTTATTTAACCTTAACATAATGAATATATACATGAAAATCATGATACAGGAGGTCTCAAGACAGTGTCTTGAGACCTACAGATCACCAGCTCAAGGTCTACTGGTAGATCCCGATCTACCTTTTGGGCACCCCTGCTCTACAATATAAAACTCAGACTTGGATTTGTGGAATGTAGCTATGTGCCTGGCTACATTCAGTGGAAAGGACACAAGGTCCTGAGCCTAGGTTGCAGAGTTTTAGGGACAGCATCTACTACCTACTGATTGTGAAAGGAAGGAGAACAGAACCATAGATATTTGAAAATCCCACCCATGCCAGTCCACAGTGCAGCTCTGTGCTCTCTTTCCTATGCACAAAGCAGTGGAGTTCAGGTCGGGCATGAATCAGGTCTGTACGTTTCACATGACTGATGTAGGTGTATGGGGAGAGGTATAGGTTAACCGTTTTGAATCAAACCTTCATTTGTATGCTGCAAAATTATTACTTTGCCCCCCAAATGCTTTTGACGAATAGTTTCTCCCCTTTCAATGTATACTCACCTGGTGACATTAAAGGGCAAATTTACAAGATTTGTGTGAAGAGATCGAAGTTCGAATTCGATCAAATACCGATCGTACGATTTTTTCGGAGAATCGAATATTCAAATTTGGCCACTTTGATCATCAAATACCGAATATTCGAATTACCGAAGGATTTTGACTTCTTCGAAAGACTAATTCGCCAGATTGAATCTACCGAATACCAATAGAAGCCTATGGGGACCGCCCCCCCATAGGCTTCTTTTGCAAACAACCGCTTGAATACCATTCGTATGATTGAACGCCTCGATCGTTCGATTCGTACACATTTTTCAGAGGCTTGAAGGCAAACGTACGATTTTTTTGTGAAATCAAAGATTGGTATACGATCATTAGATTTCATCGAGAAATCGAATATCGAGGAAACAATAGGCTAAACCTATTCGATAAGCATTTCGAGGGTATTCGAGGGATTTTAGGTGAATTTTAGTAAATTTGCCCCTAAAGTACACCGACTTTACTTTGCATTGTGTGTGTTGTGCCCCTGTTCCCTTACTGCTTGCTCTGTGTGGACATACAGACCCTCTCCCCAAGCTTCTATATACTGTGTATGTATATATATATATAGAGAGAGAGAGAGATAGAGAGAGAGAAAGAGAGAGAGAGAGGTTTTATTTTGTTAATGCAGATTATGTTGAGAGTAAATTGTTTCGTGTATTGCAGATTATAGATCTAAGACCTTTGCAAATCCACTTAAGAAGGGCAAAGATCATAAATAATAAACTGACCTTTATTCAGAGGACATTAAACTAATCAGGAGTTTAATTCCATTATGGAAAACTCCAGCTCGCTGCTTTTTATTTGATCTGATCATACTGTATGCACTAAACATGATCTCATGATCTCATTCTGATGGAGTTCTCGCTGAGCAAGAAACAAAATAAACAAACAGAAAGAGAGAAGGGAGCCGACTATAAACTGAAAGAAGCTATGAACCATAATTGCTCTAAAGCTCTTTTCATTACAGCACTGTATTGACATGTCCTATCAGTATGGCAACAAATAATATAAGTAATACTGGCACTTCAACTAAAGAAGAATGTATTTACCACTGTAGCCGCAATTGTGGTTGAACATAAATGGATGCAGTCATTGCGCACACTGACACCATTCAAGGCGCTTGCATTCAAAGAAAATCCTTCCACTTCTCTATATGTGCCAGATCAATAATCAGATGAAAGGTAAAAAAAGCAGGTGCAAGTTGAAGATGCTGCCCTATAGACAGGCAGTAAGGACATGGCCCCAATGCAGGCTCCTGATGCTCCCTAACTTGCATGTGTTCAAGTTAGGGACTGATGCCTATGTGCCTCCTCCAACCCACACCTAAGGCACCAGGAAAAGTAGGTAACCCCCATCCGTCCCTAACTTTTATTCATAAGATAGGGAGCATCAGGAGGCACAGTCCATAATTGGGCCATGACCAACATATTGGGGCCATGCCCCAACTAACTTAATCATTTTTTATTAGCAATAAGGGTATGTGTTTATGTTTTTTTTTCACTAATAGCTGCTATGCTACACACTTCTTCCCAATATTCACAGGCAGAGAGTTTCACATGATATATAATGGGAATTGGCTGTCTGCAGTTTAATGGTCAGTAACACCAAGAAATTACAATTCGATAAATGTATTTAAACAGACTTGTCTGTGGGAAAAGGCAATTTACAGTAAATATATATAATATAATATAAATATTTACTAAGTAAATATATTTCCTTACTTCTCCTAAGATAGAATCTCCCATTAAAAAAATAAAAGCAGCAACTTTCCTATAGTTATATTGATGCAATGTTGGAAAATGTGCCACAATTTTACAATAGGTTATAATGATTTATTAGTAGAGTAGAGAAACACTTTTATAGATGGTGATGCCCCAGGCATGACATCCCTTGTCCTCCCACTCTCCTATACAATTGTTGCATGTGCAAAAGTCTATGCCCAGGAACTCATCAGATCAGGGAAAGGTAATCCTCCTCCCCTCAGCATTACCACCTGATTTCACAGCAAATCTGGAGAAAGGAGGATTGAGGACTTTTTTGGAAAAAGTAATTATCTTATCCATATCCATATAATCACTCAAGGGGCTCATTTATAAATGCTGGGCCAATTTGCACCTGGGTAGTAACTCATAACAACCAATCAGTAATTAGCTTTTTTTTCAGCCAGCTGCAGGTTGAACAGTGAAAGTACTTATCTGATTGGCTGCCATGAGTTACTGCCCAGGTGAAAATGTAACCATTGTTTACAAATGAACCCCACTGGCTGCCCCCTACAGCTGCCTTCCTATGAACAGGCCCATTAAAAAAGGCCTTGATTTTACATTAAAAAAAAAAGGGATACAAACAAACACTTTAGAGATTTGCATGAAAATTCACGCTTGGAAGCCATTGCCGATTTCACTTTTTTTCTCAACAGTTGCTTTTTCTATTATTTCTTTAAGCTTTTGCTGAAAATTGTTTTCTTTTTCGTATGTGTGTTTTCTCTTTAGTGTGTACCCAAGTAATAATTCATGACACCTTGATACTTCGCTTCTGAAATGTCGCCATGTGAGATGTTATGCGTCTGATTTATTAAGCCCTGCTAAAGTGATTTGCAAAAGCTCAGCTCCTGTGGTCTTGAAAAGGAAATACGGTTACTTTATGCTTGCAGTTGATGGTCAGATTTAAAGGGATATGAGGCAATAAAATGTAAATTCCTCATATATAATGCACACTGGCAATTAATGGTCAGACAATCTCCTTGAATAAACTATTAGTACCTGTATATTGATATTCCTTTTCAGAGCAAAATATAAACCATGGATTTGATGGCATACAATCTATACCATAATTATTTTTATTGCGTTTAAACAAATTGATTTAATGGCACAATTTAAGTTCTACCAAAGTTCAGTAAGTTTACATCCAAATGCAAGTACACGTCGGACTAAAATGTGCAAAGGAAATGTAACAAGAAGGTGAATGTCAATCATACAGGTACCACGTAGTACAACATGAACAGGATCACAGTACAGGTCTTGGAAAAAGAAACCCGTTATCCAGACAGCTCTGAATTACGCGAAGGCCATATCTCATAGATTATAATTTAATTATAATCATTTATATTTTTAAAAATCATACATTTTTTCTCTGTAATGATACAGCAGTGCAGGTAAGGGTAACCATTATCTAGAAGGCTCTGAATTAAGGGAAGGCTCCCATATTTATAATAATTTCCTTTTTCTCTGTGATAATAAAACAGTCCCTTGTATTTGATCCCAACTAAGATAATTAATTCTTATTGGAGGCAAATCCAGCCTATTTAGATTATTTAATGTTTTCATGATTTTCTAGTAGACTGAAGTTATGAAGATCCTAATTAAGGAAATATCTGTTAAATGGAAAACCCCAGGTCCACAGCATTCTGGATAAAAGGTCCCATACCTGTACATTGTACTTGATCCTAACTAATATATAATTAATCCTTATTGGCTGCAAACAATCCTATTGGGTTTTTTTAAATTTAATTGATATTTTAGTAGACTTAAGGTATAGAGAACCAAATTACGGAAAGATTCCTTATGCAGAAAACTCCAAGTCCCAAACATTCTGGATAACAGGTCTTATAACTGTATGCAAGAGGGATCTCAAAACCCTAATGATTAAACAAACGCACAACACCCTTTCAGATCATGTACTGATGCTTACAATCTAATTCACCATGTTGAACCAGCTATTTGACTCAAACTGAGGAATCACAGAGACTTGAAATTAAATCAACATACACTATATGATTTAGCAAGTACAGGAAAGAGAAATAGCATGCAATCTCCCAAGTGCACCGTCAATCTGATTGCAATTGTTATAAATGTCATTCAGAAATACACATTTCATACCCCTGAAACTCTCAAATATAAATAAAATATATGGATGACAAATAATGGACCAGATTTAATACAATGAGAAATATCTGACTCCTGGATTGTTACATTTAAACTCCATCAACGTCTTGCAGGTAATCTAGATCATCATTTTATGAGAAGTTTTTCTTGCTCTAACCTTGCCCAATATCTGAATAAACCCCTATAAATCGTTACCCTATTGGTGAACTTTATGATGTGATTTTACAAGCAGTCTGTGAATGATTGTTTACAAGTGCAGCATTAGCAGGTGCCAGATTAAAAGAGCAAATCCTATTAGAATGATTGTGACATTAAGCGCTTGCATATGATTGGTTGCTGTGTTATTGTACTGTGCTGTTGCATCCAGTTATAAAGCAGACCTGCAGACCTTGAAAGGGGAAACATAAGGCGAGGGACAGTGGAGAGGGGAGGGACTGAAAAGCGAGTGACAGGGGTAGAACTGCAGACGGAAGCAAATCCGAACTAGGGGTATGCAGAAGAATCTTGAGCAGTTACCTGTCAGCACATTGTTGCACCCCCTGACGATAGGTAGGCAGAAAGGGCATGTAACTAGGGTGCACCTGTGTATGGGTGCTGGGTGGGGAAGCACCTATTCTGCTGCCTACCCCTACAACAAGCCCTTTTTACCCAACTCCCAGTGCATTTGTTTAACCTTCCATGTATGTATGAGTAGGTTGTTCCTCTCTCTGCTCTATCGATTCGCTCCCCCCAGCAGGGTGGTATCACAATAAATGACTCAGGCAGCTTTAGGGCTATCGTTGCCCCTGCCTATAACAAGAGATTATAGAGCTGTTGCCCATGTAAAACACAAATAGAGTTAGTCTGCCTATCAGCTGTTACATCCCCTTATTGTGTTCATTATATTATTATATTGGGAAAACATGGTTTAACCTTAAAATCTAAGGGGCATGTTTACTAAG
>CM044435.1:17277760-17300418 GCA_024363595.1 Xenopus borealis | reverse complement strand
TAAACATTAAATAAACCCAATAAGGATTAATTATGTCTTAGTTGGGAGCAAGTACGAGTTACTGTTTTATTACCATGGAGAAAGGGGAATCGTTTTTTTAAAAAGTGTATAATATGGAGTCTATGGGAGACAGCCTTTCTGTACTTCGGACCTTTCTAGAGAATGGGTTTTCAGATAATGGACTTCCTACCTGTGTTTTGAGATGGTATAATTTTAGAACTGCAGCAAGTTTCAACTTTTGTAACTATTTCAGGCATTTCCTTTTTCCTAATAAATTGATGGGGTCTAAAATTATGTTGCGACAAGGTTATTTTTTTTTTTTAGCCATACACCTGCTACGCAAAAATGTTCATAACATAAAAATGATGAGAACCCGTTTTAAGTTCCATTTGATCCATTGAAAGTTGGAAAACACAAGGTGTTTCTCAACTCCAAAATGGCAGTTGAAACAGTCCCTTAAGAGTAGGGCCACAAAGCTTTTGCACCCAAGGGTTGCAGGTGAACCCAAAGGGTGCAGTGAATACGGCACATCAATGAAATCACGACAATCATGTATCTGACAATACAGCTGTCAGTGAGAGAACATTATAACTTCACAGCACTTTCTCCAAAAATGGGCCCAGTCTAGGGGTAGGCAACAGAACAGGTGCTTACACAGCACCACTACTCAGTTGCACCCCTAGGCATGTGCTACTTCTGCCTACCCCTGATTCTGGCCCTGAGGGCACTTGTGAGTATTTGCTCCAAAATATTGTGTTATTTTTGGGTGAAGCCTAGCATGTCCTTTTCCACCTTCTCCAATGTACACATTCTCAACTTAACTTGCACATATCAGTTATCAGTCTTCTTTTTACTTCACTGTTTCAGTAACACCCCAGATGTGCTAGAGGTGAATATGCCTTAAGAAAGCTGTAAAGTATGCTAAACTCTACTGCTACATAAAGCAAAAGTCAAGATGTGATAGGGACTGAATAACACCAACAGTTCATAGCAGCTGAAGTCATGCAAGAGGGGAGTTTATATTCCAGTCTACACCAGGTCTGAGGTGTCATTTACTTATACTTCTGCCACAACTGCAGGACCACTAAGAGACACAAAATAGCACATCTTAGTTCTCAAAACATTGCATATTTGTGCTCTGTTCTTCAAGCCAGTTTAACAATCTATACCGAGGTGTATTGAGCAGTGAGGTTGGCTTGCAACTCAAGTAGGGTTGGGAACAGGGTACTGCCATATTTGCCTTCCCCACCAGCCCAGAATGAATACATCACTATTAAACAATGTATTTATAAGGCAGACCCAAGTCCCTGGGCCCCATTTTGGACTATATGGCAAAGTGCTAGGCAGAGTGCAATTTTACAAAAGCATGGAGGTTTGTGCCATTTGTGCACATTGCCCCACACATTGTAAATGATCCCTCCACTGTTGTAACCACAGGGGACAAGTGGTATGACTGCACCTAATCCTGCTGGGAACAAGATAGGACTGTGTAAACAGTGCATGTCCCAGGTGCCGGGGGGTGGGGGTAGGTGCAAATTTTGTCCCCTAGTTACTCTGCTATAACCCTCCAAATAAATATAACCCATAGGCTAGCAGTATGCAAAGGGCCTTGACTAAGTTCTATACTCACTGAATATTAATAGTGGCTTCAACAGAAACTTAAATGAATAGGATGCTCTCTCACTGTACCTGGTGGTGGATACCCTTGGGGAGTGCACAGTGCAACCCCACAAACAAGTTTTGTTCTGCAGCAACTGTATCATAGTATATAGTATAGTATATGTCAGGACGATGGACACACCATGGACTGTATATTATGCAAGGTAAAAATCAGAACGAAATGAAAAAGGACAACTAAGTAATGACATTGTGCAATTGTCTTGTCTGCACAATTTACTTTGTCTCAACTCTTCTGATATCATACCATGCACAACCTTGGACTTTGACATTTCCCTCCAGGATAAACTAATGTAAAATAATATCCATCTTTTAAACTTTCCTAAGTCTTAAATACTCCTAAGTCATCTTAATACCATCCATAATGTTTCATCAATCACCGGCATTGATTTCCATGCACTTAATACAACCTAATTTGATGAGACATATATTCTCCTTTCATCCTTAAGAGCACGGATTGCCAATCTAAACTGAATTTTTGATTTTAGAGAAGACAACCAGCATAAAACAAACAGCAAAACTTAAGAGCAGTATATTTCATGGTCGTACAGGTTAGACATGTGCAAGAATGAAAATAAACGTGATCTCACCTCAACTGGTGTCGTGGTTTCACTTTTCAAAATGATCAGGTTTTGCACGCTGTGTCTGTTTTGTGCTGTCACATGTCTGTCTGCAACCACCGCCTGAGTGGCAGGTACAATGGGACCGGCTCCCGTGTTATAGAACATAAACGTGTCACTTCCTGATCCGGCTGTCAAGCAGGCCTTGTAGCAGTAAGTTTTTGTAAGGGACCCGTTCCCTCTAACTTCAATAAAATGTGGCTGTACCTTTAACCCAGGTGGCAGTCTAGTTTCAATGTTATTGTTTGCCTGCTTATATATGTCAGCTGGGTTTGGCTGTGATTGTCCACAGGCCCCAGCACAACAGCCCCCGGGTTCACTGCATTTGTAGCATTTGATAATAATTAGAACAATTGCGGTCAAAAGGAATACAAATGAAATAGAACACAAGGCCACGATCAAGTAAATGGTTATTTCGGAGAGGTTGGTGGTATTTTCAACATGTCTCTGAGTGTCAGGCAGAGTTTTTGAAACCCTGTCCACAACCACAACACTTATAGTGGCAGAGGAAGAAAGGGGTGGTTGGCCATTATCTCGTACGACGACAGTTATATTGTAGTTAGTAATACTGTCGTCTACGACTTTCCGTGTAGTCCTTATCTCTCCTGTATGTAACTCCACTTGGAAAAGTTTAGGGTCTGAAGGTTGAGACAGGTTGTAAAACAACCAAGCATTTTGACCTGAGTCCAAATCAATGGCGATCACTTTGGCGACAAGATACCCGACGTTAGCCGTTCGAGGTATCATCTCAATGGATACAGAAGCATTGGTGGAAGATGGGTGCAAGATGGTTGGGGCATGGTCGTTCTGATCGATGACAAAAATATTTACAGTTGCAGAGCTGCTGAGTGGCGGGTTCCCTGCATCTTGTGCTTGAACAACGAAATGGAATTCCCTCACTTTTTCATAGTCAAAGGAATGTACAGCAAAGATAGTTCCGTTGTCCGATTTAATCGAGACGTAAGAACTTACGGGTAGTCCTTCGATATCACCACTTAGAAGTGAATAGGAAACAAATGAGTTCTCATTGGAATCTGGATCTGTGGCTTTCACGGAAAGGACGGACACCCCCGGAGCATTGTTTTCCATGATATAAACAGAGTAAGAAGATTCCTCAAAAGTAGGGGGGTTGTCATTGACATCAGATACTTCCACATACAGAGTTTTCTGAGTAGACAAAGGAGGAATCCCGGAATCTATGGCTGTCACGGTTATATTGTAGGAAGACGACGTCTCCCTGTCCAGTTTACCATCCGTTACCAGTTTGTAGGTGTTCTTAAAAGATGTCAGCTTAAAGGGGACATTGGGTTGTATTGTGAGACTCACTTGCTTGTTCATGCCAGAATCTTGGTCTGTTACACTCATTAATGCAACAACTGTCCCATCATAAGCATTCTCAGCTACGGGCGAGTAATTGGAGGTGACCACTATTTCTGGGGAGTTGTCATTGACATCCACAATCTCCACCAGCACTTTGCAATGCCCAGCCATAGGGACGGTGCCTTTGTCAGTGGCTTGAACATAGATATCGTATTCTGATGCTTTTTCGTAATCCACCGCACCGTTAATACGTAGCTCTCCTTTCTGGGGGTCGAGGGTGAAGAGCTGTTTAGATTTCTGCGGAGTGTAACTGCTGAATGAATACGTGACCTCTCCGTTCGTCCCTTCGTCCGGATCAATGGCATTTAACTTAAGGACCAATGTGCCAGCTGGGGAGTTTTCAGGCAGACTGGCCTTGTAAGTGGATTTATCAAAGTATGGCGTATTGTCGTTAGTGTCCATCACACGTACGGATACTTGGGCCGTGCCAGATTTAGCAGGGATGCCCCCGTCGACAGCAGTGAGGACCAACTGATGGAGAGACTTCTGCTCCCTGTCTAAGGACTTTTTGAGAACAATCTCAATCAGCTTGCTGTTCCCATTGAAAGTCTTTAAATCCAAGGCAAAATATTCATTGTCAGTGAGCTTGTAAGTCTGAATGGAGTTGGTGCCCAAGTCAGGATCCTGAGCACTTTCTATGGGAAAACGGGCCCCGGGGACGGCAGATTCGCTTACTTCCAAATAATATTCATTTCTAGGGAATTTGGGAGCGTTGTCATTAATGTCTAGTATCTCTACCTCGATGTTGTGCACCTCCACGGGGTTCCCCACCACCACCTCCAGGTTGATGACACAAGGTGGGCCGGGGTCGCACAGAGTTTCTCGGTCTATGGTCCGGTTTACAAATAAAACCCCGTTACCGATATTGACATCGAAATATTGTTTGCTGTTGCCGGATGCGATTCGGAAGCCCCGGGAGGGTAACAGCCTGAGGTCCAAACCCAAGTCCTTGACCACGTTCCCCACAAACGCCCCGTGACTGAGCTCCTCCCTTACTGAGTATCTCAGCTGCCCTGCCACCGACCCCAATAACAAGATAAGCAGTCGGAGGGTCGCCACTACTACCGCACAACCCCGGCGGGTACGAGCCATTGTAGCGGATGAGATCTCTCCCCCGACCCCTCCCCAGCCAGCATGGATCTATCTCACATCCTTTTGTATATGGACCCACATGTACCCAACTGCAGCGAGTTACCATCAGTTCAAAGCGCTCACTGCTGGGCGGGATCCGGACCGCTGTCTCCCCGAAAAATCCATGCTTGTGTCCCGTTTCCCGATAATCCCACGATCGCGGGCTCGCAGCTCCCTTGGCTTCAGCTGCTTTAAGTGGAGGGAGGGGGCGCTAAGCCGCGGCTGGCTCGGTTTCAGCACTTGGGACGCGGACAGCGCCAGCAATGCTTTCCATAGCGCTCAGCAGCAGCAGCGACCGCATCAATGGGGCAGCGTTTCTCCAGCTGTAACGATCCATGAGCTCCGCAGTCCTGGGCTGCTCCTCTTCTTTATGCTGCTCCAACCTCCGATGCACAAAGCAACATGTCAGCAATTCACCAGCAGCAGCAGCACAACAACCCCACGGCTATGCAGCTCAGCTGCTTCATACAGAGTGCAATCACATCCGTGCCATCATGCTGCCAGCTTCTTGCATCATTTTAATCATACCCGTATCCAGAGGGACTGAATCCACTTAGATTCCCTGATGTTTACCTAAAGTCAGCTGAAATACAAATCCCAGCATCCACTGAAAGACAAACCTTGCTGGAGCCTTTACATAGTGAGTGCCCCTAGGCCCGCTGTCGTTTGTAGCCCCTGTCCCCTTCCTTTTAGCTCAAATTTTCATCATTGGGAGCAATGGTAACTGGCACATGGGAAATTCAAATTTCTGAACTAATGTGGTAGTGATGTACATGTTGACCCTCAACCTGCATGACCTGCGGTTCGGGTTCGGGATGAATATTGGGTGTCCATGGCGGGTATGGGTCACACGCGGGTCATGCAGGTTGCGGGTCAACATGCACATCACTACAATGTGGGTGTGATCGGGCAGCATGCCGCCCCCTAAAATCCTGCCACCCTAGGCCCGGGCCTAGGTGGCCTCTCCACAAATCCGGGCCTGAGCATGCTAGGCTTCCCCATTCCTGAAAATAAACACACAAAAAAAAAAAAAAATTGTCCTTTCTTTTTTTTTGAAAACTAGATACTTGTATATTAACCAGTAACCTCAAACATGGCCATGCTACTGATCTATGCCCCTGTTC
Organism: Xenopus borealis; assembly: GCA_024363595.1. NCBI lineage: Eukaryota > Metazoa > Chordata > Amphibia > Anura > Pipidae > Xenopus > Xenopus borealis. The sequence continues at coordinate 17,294,486 of CM044435.1, read as the reverse complement.
TATGAGTAAAGCTACATCAGAACAGATACTGTTGTTAGCCAGCAAGGCCCCAAAAGTTAATTAAAAAGGGGTTGTTCGCATTTCTTTTAAAGGGGTTGTTCACCTTTTGATTAACTGTTAGTATGTTATAGAATGGCCATTTCTAAGCAACTTTTCTACTGGCCTTCATTATTTATTTTTTATACTTTTTGAATTAATAGCCTTTTTCTTTTATTATTTGCCTACAAATGTACAAATGTAACAACAAAAAAAAAATATTTAAATTTGTATTCATTTTCTATGACAACACAAGTTCAAGATTAAAGGATACAAAAATGTAGCTGCATATTGATCGCCAGTGGGGCTACAAACGTATTGTTATTGCTCATTTTTATTACTCATCTTCATATTCAGGCCCTCGCCTATTCATAAGTCGTTTCACATATTTTGGTGATCCCTCACTCAATGAATAAAGGGTACATTCAGTGTGTCTTTATGTCTATTCATATTGCAGTCTCTTATTCAATTCAGTGCACAGTTGCTAAGGTAGTTTCAACCACAGCAACCAGATGACTTAAAATGCAAATTGAAGAGCTGCTGAATAGAAAGCTAAATAACCAATTGCAAATTGTCTTAGGATATCACTCTCTATATCATACTAAAAGTTATCTCAAAGGTCAACAACCCCATTATCTTTTATTATTAGAGAGCGGTCATCTGAGACTGTTTGCAATTGTTTTTTATTTTTCATTATTTGTTGTTTATGAGTTATTTGGCTCTTTATTCAGCAGTTCTCCAGTTTGCAGTTTCAGCAATCTGGTTGCTAGGGTTCTAATTACAAATCAATGCAGAGTTGCTGGAAAGAGTAAGAAGGCAAATAATAATTAAAAAAAACTATTAAACAAATGAATTAAGACCAACTGAAAAGTTACTGACATTCTATGACATACTAAAAGTTAATTCAGAGGTGAACCCCCCTTTAGCGTTTATCAAAGTCCAAAAAAACTCACACGTGACTCCAAATGTCCTAGATGTCATAAACCTATAAAGGCAAGGGGGTTTCTAATGGTGGTTCTGTTTGTATTTATGAGCATTGTACTAACTTTTGTGTCAGTGTTAATCAAAACAGAACTAATGAGCGGGACAACGGCAGAGCAATTTAAGGGACTTAACAAGGCCTAGAGTGGGTTAGTGCCTATTGTGCATAAAAGGTATATAAGTCATCTCTTGTTATTAATGACTCCGCTTTGTCTTTGGTAAATTTACTGTATAGTAGGCCCTTGTTTGCCATTCACACCTGGTTGAACTTGGTTGGCTTTACGTGTCATTGGATATGAAAGAAACTAGTGATGGGTGAATTTATTCGCCTAGCTCGAATTCATGGCGAATGTCCGCGATTCGCCAACAGCTAATAAATTCGCAAAATGGCCTTGAAAATTCGCCAGAGAAAATTAGCCTGTATCAATTTCCGATTTTCATGAATTTATAGTGAAAACGTTCGAAAATTAATGAATTTATAGTGAAAACTTTCGAAATTAACGAACTTATAGTGAAAACGTTTGCATTTCATGAATTTAGTGAAATTGTTCAAAATTCACAAATTTATAGTGGAATTGCTTGAAATTCACGAATTTATAGTGAAGTAGTTCAAATTTCAATAATTTTTCGTGAACTTGCCGATTTCGCTATTTTCGCCATTTTGCTAATTTCTCGGTAAATTCACGAAAAATTCGAAAAAAAGCGAAATGCCCCAGATTCGCCCACCACTAATAGAAACCCCTTTATAATGCTTTTTGCATTCAGTTGGGAAAGGTCTGTTATTTATAGAGGTTAAGTCATTATTTTACAGTCTCAGCACTGTAAGGCTCAGTAATCGTTGGCACAGGCAAAACATCACCTTTTCACAATTTTCTTGCCAATTCCAGAATTAGTTTTATAAGAATATTATAGCATCCTATACCCAGCATTTATTCTAGTGTTGGGAAATAATAGCTAGTTAGGACTTTCCTGTGGGGGTTGGTTTGTTCATTCTGCTTCATGGCCATAAATAAAGGGAAGGATGTGCGGCAGTATGGATTAAAGGAGCATTGTACATTGTTAATTATGAGTGAACAAATCAGTAGTAGATAACGGGCGTGAAACAAGGCAGATATCTACACAGAAGCTAAGGGAATACAGTCCTTAGTTATGTATGTACAGAAACTATAATACTATAAATGATATATGCAATATGATATACAACATATAAAAAGTAATGACAACCTGATAAATATAAGAAGTCACAGTGGAGTTCAGTGACCACATAAGGGCACAGGGCCACATGATATGTGACTTTATATAGGTCACAGAACTCACAAAGGCTCACAAACTTGTAGAGGATAATTTTGCTTCAGATATACAGACCAAATCAGATATTTGCTTTCTGCAATGGATTGATCTATAAGCTGTGGTGTAATTTGAGTGTGCCAGGCCCCCCTGCAAAAAAAAATCTTCAAAGGGGTCCGGCGCACTCTGATCACTATGCTCCTGCCACGTCCAGTCCTGCATCTGCCCCACCTGACTCTGCCCTCTCCCTCTGGATGGCTTCTGCCAGTAAGAGAGCAGCTGGGGTTTTTATATTAACTATAAAGTCCCGTCCCCCCTGCAACTGTGGGGTCTGCTTCCTCTATAATTACGACACTGGATCTAAGCAAATTGCTGTAAGTTACTGCACAGAGGAAACGTTGACCCCTTTTAGTAAATGAACCCCCAGAGCCTGCAGCTGAGCTACAATACCAAGTAGACCATACATGGGCAGATCCACTCGTTTGGAGGGGTTTACAAACAAGCGGCTCTTTCCCCAATACTCCCAACTTTTGTGAGTGATATCAAGTTGAACCAATTGTGGGAACATTTATTCCAACTGGCTGTGATGTCTCAATAATACAGGGATAAGCCCTGCTTGTTCATTCAACATCAGCCCCATGGTTCATAAGCACGTTCCATTTTTGAGCAGAGAATACTGAATAGTAGACAGAGAACAACAATATTTCTAACTGTCACCACACCCTAAACTAAAGTCATAATGTTACATAAATAGGGCCAGTAGTTCAGTAGATATTGTATGAGGACACACCAGACCCTTTAATAATAATATAATATTATATGTAACATTTATTTTTTCAGCATTCATACCTCGCCTTACTTTGTTGGCATAAATAGGCCCAGATTATCACCAATAATATTTGCAGACATGCTCTCATGCTCATTAGAATAGTGTAAAGAGCTAGATAATTTGCAGTCATTATAGGATAAAGGACAGGATGAGGATGCAATATGATATTTATACATATCCTGTGTTTCATTAAAGCACATATTGTGTTTGTATGGGATCTGTTATCTAGAAACCCGTTCTGCAGAAAACAGGATGGCCGTCTCCCACAGACTCCATTTCAAGCAAGTAATTCTAATTTTTAAACATTATTTCCTTTGTCTCTGTAATAATAAAACAGTAGCGTGTACTTGATCCCAATTAAGATATAACGAATTCTTATTGGAGGCGTTAATGTTTCAATGATATTTAAGTAAAGTAAAGGCGTGGAGTTTCTAATTACAGAAAGAACCTAGCATTCTGGATAACACCTTTAGATTAATTAACTGTATTAAATAAAGGATCCTGGTACATTGATCTTCTACTGTAGAGAGTTCATATTTCAAAATTCAAAAAACCTTTTGCCATTCACTCCAATATATACCTAATCACAGCTCAAAAAATAAAAAAATCTGCCCTGGCAGATATTCTTGGCATGCTTGTTGAGTCTGCCTTTATTTGTAGCTTTTTATGTCCTTATGTTTTATAGTTGTATTTGCATCAGGCTTTCCGTATTTCTTTTATGAGTATTTTTCCACTACTAGTATTTACTACACCATGCAACACTGCAAAATATGAATGCAGCCATCTAGCGCTGCCTTTAACTTTGTTTGTCCCCTAGAATAAATGACACAGGGTTAAATTTATCAGCAGTGGAAACCATAGGCAGATGCTGAAGTTGCCACATCCACACACATGAATGGTTGCTAGGCTGCAACATCTCGAGTCTCCATGGAAACAGTGTGTACTAGTAATAAACATCAATAACACTACAACTGACGATTTAGGGCCAGTCCTTCAAGCACATGCAAAGCATCAACGGGCAGACTCATCATAAAAAATGGCAGGGTTTTAAGCAAACGATTGACAGTGAAATATTTTAAACATTTCCTAATCATGGAGATACAGAATGTTATAAACACATTTGCAAAGACACCCACTGTCTTTATTTTCCACGTGGGAGGCTCCCTCTGTGCTTAATCAGCAGGTTAGTATAATTTTCACATTGCTAAACAGCATAATGGCCCATTTTAGAATATACAGTATGTACACAAAAAGTCAGGGATCTCTGCTTCATCAGAACTCTAAGCCATGTTACTCTATACATAAACTCCAAAATAACTCCTTCCCAAAAACTGCATGTCCCCTGTGTTTAAATACAATGTATAGGTACCCCCATGTCTTTTTTTGACCACAGTAAATACTAAGGTGCAGATTTATCAAAATGTAAGTTTAAAGCTTAAAGGGATACTGTCATGGGAAAAAAATGTTTTTTTTTCAAAACGCATCAGTTAATAGTCCTGCTCCAGCAGAATTCTGCACTGAAATCCATTTCTCAAAATAGCAAACAGATTTTTTATATTTCATTTTGAAATCTGACACGAAGCTTGACATATTGTCTCTTTCCCAGCTTTCCCAGTCATGTGACTTTTAAGCTGGCCATAGACGTAACAATTACGATCTTTCTCGGAAAAGATCTTTCCAAGAAAGATTGTTCATTTCAACACCCACGTGTAGAGCTGAATCATCAAATATACAGTTAGAAGCAATAGAATTCTACCTGTATCTGACGATTCAGCACTAATAATGGTCGATGTTAAAGGGCAAGGAAAGGCAAAGAAATAAAATCCCATTTTTATTTTCGTAATGAAAAAGAAATCTATCTCCAATATACTTTAATTTTAAAATGTGTACCGTTTTTATAAGAAACCTGACTGTATGCAGTAAAATTCTCCCTTCATTTAGTGCTTCTGGCAGGGAAACAATCACTTATGAACAGCAGGGGGAGCCCCTGCCTTACTTACCAGCCATGCAAAACTCAAACAGACCACACTGAGCATGTGCAGTGCCAGTGTCAGACAAAGATGTATAACAAAGTTACAAGATGACAGCCCCCTGTGGCCAACTTTGAAAGCATAAATCATTTGTTTGATTAGGCTTGTGGTGCAGTAAGTTCATGTTTATGTTTAGTATACAAAATACAGCATTTCAAGCCTTATTCTATTTTACACTTTCCTTGTCCTTTAAGGGTGCTTTCAAAGGCATTCGATCAAAATTTTCTGTCCAGCCTGATCATAGTAACATAGTAACATAGTAAGTTAGGCTGGAAAAAGACTCTCGTCCATCAAGTTCAACTTTTTTTTTTTTTTTAACTGCCTAACTGCTAGTTGATCAACTAGCCGACCAATATCTTAATCTTCTGACAATATCGGTCAGCTCATTTCCCACCTGTAAAGTTTGGGGGATCACAGCAGGGGGTTTCCACCAAACATGCAAACCACTCCACATTAAAGGAAACAGTTGATTTATTTTTTTTCAGTTCAAAATAAATCTTTCACAAGCAATGGCATAGAAAACAAACAGCTTCAATTCAGCAACAAAAACAGTCCCAATATCAGAGCAGTGTACTTGCCATAAAAAACTTGCAGTGTCCAGTCTGCCAGGAGTGAATTCCCTGGTCTTTTGGAAATTCCACAGTGAGTCTCCACACGTGCAACACACAAATACTTTTCTCTCTCTCTTCACCTGCTGCTCACCACCATTAAACACCACCTGGATGTCCAGCCCACCTCTGGCTGGTTAACCCCAATGATGTCTCTTAAAGGGGTCTTCTTTAAAACCTAAAGAATGGTGATATATACCTATAGATATATCATTGAAAACCCCCAAAAATGTGAGTTTTTCTAACAATTACTAGTGAAAAAAATTAGAAAAGCTTATAGCTAAAAGCAATCCAATAGGAACAACGCAGCTCCCATTGACTTCTATAGAGCCTCGACTGCTTTTACTTGCGGAAGTAGTGCATTAGAGCAGGGATCCCCAAACTTTTGAACCTTTGCGCAACATTCAGAAGTAAAAGGAGTTGGGGAGCAACACCAGTATGAAAAATTTCTTATGGTACCAAAAAAGTGCTGTGATTGGCCATTTGGTAGCCCCTTAGTGGACTGTCAACCAACATCAAGGCTCTGTTTGGCAGTGCACCTGGTTTTAACAACTAAAACTTGCCTCCAAGCCTGGAATTTAAAAATAAGCACCTGCTTTGAGGCCAATGGGAGCAACATCCAAGGGGTTCTCATGGTTTGTCTCTTTTTAAATCTTTTTAGGATTTTAGAGAAATAAAAAAAAACACAAATTTGTAGAGAACATTTGTGAAAAAAATACAAATTTGAATGTTAGTAAATAAGCCCCTTAGGGTTGGAAACTGATAATACTTTGCTTTGGGGCTGTTTCATGTTTTTATATAGCTATATTCATATTAAATGCACATTTTGAAAGCAACACTGCACATGCTCCGTGGGTCTAGGTGGCTGTTGAGAAGTAAAAGTTGGAATCATTGTAAATAATCAAAACACTAGTAAAAAGCAAGGTTACATGTCATAGCTACATGGCCTTGCACTGTGAATTTTATATTTTATATACTATAGACCGTTAGTTAGTCCCTAAGTTATGGTAAATGATGGTAGCAAACATGTGGGTTATAATTGGTACAAACATAAGGGAAGTTATAATATAAATCTCAAATTTTTCTGACCAAGCTTTTTTGGACAAAAACTAAAAAAAATTTGCGGAAAAAAAAACTTACATTTTTTGAGATCCATTATAACCCGCTGCTGCAAAAAGTCAGAATCTGGAAGGCCACCATTTCAGACCAGTCAAGGTCCTATATAATTCAATGGGAAGTTTTCGGGGTCTGCTCTGTGTTAACCCTGAAAATCCGACTTTTTCAGGGTTTTCGTAAAAAAAAACTCAAAATATTCAAGTAGTTTGGGCAGAAACCTGAAAAATGTGAGCAATTTAGGTTTTTGCTTGATTTTATTGAGTTTTTCCACGATTAAATCTGATTAAATCATGTTTTTTATTAATAAATAACCTTAAATCAGGCACGGGAGTTTGGTTGTGTTTTTTTTTAATAAAATATGAGATAAATTTGGATTTTTGTAAATAAAGCTGTAGCAATTCTAGTATAATGTTCAGGTGACCTGCTGTAGTACTGAATCTGAATCCTATTAGTGACAGATAAGGGATATATTTTAAAAACACTTTTGAGGAAGAACTATGCTCTGGTGTTCAATTTATTTTTAATTTTTTATTAAATACACTGCTAATAGAATGTACTTTTCATGATGCTATAAAGCTTCATATTTTTAAGAAAAAAAACCTAGGCAATTCCAGTTAGTGGCTGGGTGTTGGCTAAACTGACAGTTGAGCTAAATGTGCCATTTATAGCAGTGCCAGTTATCATGATGAGTAACTGCTGATATAGACAGGGGTCAAGGCAAGTCACATGCAGAAATTAATTGAGGAGAGTCTTTGTTACATAGAAGGACAAGTCATTGCAAAATCTTACTGAGGTTGCCATGACACTTTCTTTAGAGCCTTGTATCATCTAATAATTACATTACTTAGCACAAGTTAAAAGAGATATATTTCAGTATTTATAACCATCTAATAATAACTATATTATTATCGGTGAAGGAGATGTAAAATTAATATGCAGCCTATATAGTGAATAAAGTACCCTTTTTTGTATTTATACAGGTCATGGAACTCCGAGGTGACTTTTAATAGCCTCATATTTTGCAACAGTACTTTATTTATTATAATACATGTTAAGGTCAAATGTAGATATAAAATAGACATGGACTGCAGGAAAACAAAGGAATGAATTTGCAGAGAACAGACTAGAGACACGAGGATGTATCTTGTTCTGTTCTACCATATTGGTGGACAGACTGTTTATTTATAGGTCGAGTACATACAGAATTAGTTAATGATTATGGTTTAAGATGGATTAGGGTGGTTTCCCACCATAACCAATTAGAAAAGAGTATTCAGTTTTAAAAATAACAAGTATTAAATGACTGTTCACCTAGTTCTGTATAGTGGGACCATCCTTGAAAAGGGGTATAATTAAACATTAGATGTTTACTGATATCTTAGGTACTTTCTTGTGTCATGATGATATATGATTTTAGTTTTGTGCTGAGAGAGAACGATTTTAACTTATAGTGGTATTTGACTATATATTAGATATATTAAATATATAGTGAATAAAGTACAAGGATATTATAAGTTACCGAGGAGTTTCATGACCATATTATATGTTTTTATACAGGTCATGGAACTCCAAGGTAACTTCTAATAACCTCATATTTTGCAACTGCATTTATGCATTTAACCTTTTCATTAGCATACCAAAGCACCATTGTTTTCAATGGTGAACTCTTTCATTGGATGGGATGCTGTGACACAATATTCTGTGCTAAGTGGGACCAATGGGATAGATGAGTTAAGTTATTCTGTGTCAAATCCAAAGTGGCTTCATCTGTACTTGAAAAAGTGTATGGCAGGAACACTGACCTACCATGCAGAATAGCACAGCAGAGCTCATGGACGCCATCTTCGTTATACTCAGATTTCTGCACCACCCCTGAACTTTATGGTGTATGCGCAGTTGGAGTTAGTTTGGTGTTAGCAGCAACTACGCATGCACAGGAAAGAACTGTAACTTACTGAAAAGAATGAAGAGAATCCAGAGATACCAAAGATAGCACCCATGTGCATTTCTGCCACAGACATTTTCCAGCAAAAGACAATGCATGAAGGAAGCAAGGAGAGGTGCAGTGGAGTATATTGGATGGGGGCTTTTATCTTTAGGGGGTTTCTATATAGTTCTGGTTTTAATTTTGGTTGTAAATTAACATTAATTTCAAAAATAGCCCCTTTATTGGAACTCCCCATAGATGTGTTCGCTGGTCTCTGTCATGTTTCAAATGGGAAGGGGGCATGTTCTAATGGTCCCTGCTAGAAGCACAGTAAGAGAGGAACAGGCAATCACAGCCTGGCAGTCACACAAGCAAAGGCAGGCTTCGGTTCCCTATCAGGTCAGCCTAGCTACTGTCTGTATCTTATCCTACAGTGCAGTGTGCTGTGTGTCGCTGGCTCCCCTGCACTGCCAGACAATTCAGCGGGCAGGAAGAGGAAAAGAGTAATCAGAAACATAACTCTTTAAAGCAAATTCCTTTTATATCTAAAAGAATATAATGCACTGGCACTTGTTTTTTACATTGCAAGTTCCTTGTGACATTGAAGGGAAACCATCCTTTTACAAAAGTAAATAAATGCATAAGTAAGTACCAGTAACAGTAAAGAAGAAAGTTACTTAAATTTTCAAAAATATTTATAGCCACTGAGGTAAAGCATTCAAGTTTATCATTAAATAAACAATAAATGATACATTATGTATTTCCATCTACAATTTACAGTATATGTCTTAAAAATGTTCTACATAATTTACATTTGTAATGCATTAACTGTGTAATGAAGACTATTACAGCAAACTGCAAATATTTTGTTCTTAACTTTTATTAAATGTTTATTCCATTACAACATTGCTCCATAAATCCCACATCGGTGACTGAGTGCAAGTAATACTATTAGCATGGGTGCAATCAAATTGGTTTCCCCATCACAAAACAGAGGAGTCCATTTACAGCACTATGCTAGCTGCAACACAGAGACCTCCATAAATCAAGAGAAAAAGGCAGAGAATACATCTGGTTGCCCATAAATCAAGATACTGATACAGCAAATATATCTAATCAGAGTTTTAGGGGGTTTTCACCTTAAAGTGATCAAATGTGGAGAATCCATTATAATTTATTGCAAAATTGTTATCAGCTTGACAGAATTCTGTCAATATCTCAACTGGAAAGGTCACTGGTATTAATGACCGTCTAGTTGTTCAGTAAGGATAAAATATACTTTAAAACTTTTTAAATATGGAAAAAAATATTTGACAACAATAAAGTCATAGAATAAAACCAACCCTTAACCTTACATGTTGACATTTGAACAGCAGATCTTCCATATTGTTTTCTTAATTAACGGGCATAGGTAATAACAATGCTCAAAATGTCCCTGTAGTCTGGTGCCACTTACAATCCAATCAGCTTTAGTTTTGCTGATCTAGTGCAGTCAAATAAGATGCATATATCTAAATGACGGAATAGTTACCCCTCTTGGCCCCATGGAACCCAGCCTGACCACACAGAACTTAGTTACGTGTATAATGTATTGCAAAATGTATTTCTGTGGTTGATGTTTTAGTAAAACAGCAATATTTTATCAGATTTGTTTTTGATGGTGCAAATAACAACTGACTGGGCCCCAGGAAGATTGCCATATGCCTCCTGGCTTACGCTTCCCATACCCAGAGAGTAACTATGCTACAGGTATGGTTTTCTAATCTGGAATCCCAATATCCAAAACTCCAAATAGTCCCAGGTATGGCATCTGTTATCTAGAAACCCGTTATCCAGAAAGCTCTGAATTTACAGAAACGTCATCTCCCATAGAATTCAAATATGTCAAAATTATTTCTCCTTTTCAGTATAATAAGAAAACAGTAACTTGTATTGGCTTTAATTACTGTTTAAAGCTTTGCATGTTTCTTAGCATGTTTCTTAGCAGACTTACAATATGGCAGACATAAATTATATTATGGAAATAATGAAATAATAAAAGCAAATATCTTAGTACTGCAGTGCACCTATGCTGGTCACACACTTCTTTGATGAGTTTGTAAAACAAGTGGATCTTTGCCCAGTTAGGCCACTAAAAAGCTGGGGCAAATTCAGCTGATACGGATCAAGAATGGGATTCATAATGCTGCATCAAAGGATCCAAAAGGATTTTCAAGGAAGCCAATATTGGCATATGTACAGTGCTTAAATCTTTATTGTTCTTACTTGCTGTATTAACTGCTGCTCTTTTTGCAGTTTCCTAGATTTGATAATGCTTTGGAGTAACTCAAAAAAGGGGAAGAATAATCAAGAGTTATCACTCCTGCATGTAAAAATTTCCCAGACAATTAGGGACAGATTTACTATTGGTCGAATTTGAAACCTCGATTGAACAATTAAATTGTTCGAATCGAACGATTTTAACCATTCGATTAAATTTTAAAAAAAAAGTTTAAAAAACCCTATGGGAGCTTTAATAGCAATTCGGTAGGTTTAATCTGGCAAACTAGGCAGTCGAATACAAATTTAAAGTAATTCGACTGCCGAATATTCGAATATTCGAATAGAATTTTATTTGAATTATTGAATCATTCGATTCAATCGAATTTTCCAAATTCGATGGTCGAAGTGGCCTTCAAAAATATTTGAAAACTCAAATTTGAATCTTTTTGAAAATGCAATCGAATTTTGAATCATTCTGCCCCTTACTGTACATGGCATGTTAATATTTTTTAAAAATGCAAAAACCTGCATGGAGAGCAATAGGGTGCTCCTGGCCATGCAACTAGGAAGGTAGTTCTTGAGTTCTTGAACCAACAGCCAACACAAGTGCTTTTGTCAACCTTGACCCACTTGCAGAACATTATGTGACTGCTGTTGGTTTGTAGCACACCGGAAAAATCAGCATGCCAGCTAAATTGTCACGAACGGCACCCAATACCAGAACAGTTGCTAAGCACCTTGGTCTCAGCTTGGCTTCACCAGTTAAGTGACCGCCTTTGGCCTCGGGAGGAGCCCTCAGCTTACTCAGATGCCACCTGGACTTATCGAGAGGTGCAAAGCTAAGAGTTCTGGCTAGCACAGGGGCACGATCGTCTCACCAAGGATACTGAATTTGAAGAAAACCACCAGACGTCACAGAGTGGAACAGACGGGCTGGATTAGAGAGTGTAGAATAGTCAGTGGACAGGCAGAGGTCAGGATTGGAGAATATCAGCGTTAACAGACAGGCCAAGGTCAGGATTGGAGAGTAACGGAGTAGTCAGGCAAAGCAAAGGTCAAAACAAAGTAGATCAGGCAGAAAATACTGTAGCTTAGGAAATAAGACCAAGGAACTTCAGATAGAACCTAACAACGGGGCCATGGTCTGTAGGCTAAGTTCCCTTTATATACAGTTTCGCGCCATAGCACGTGACGTCATCACGTTGGCACATAAACCCGGAAGTGGCGGCGCGCCATAGGGAGACTGGTGCTGGGAAGGGAATGATGCACGCGGCCAGCATCCCCGCTGGAGGCATGGCGGGCACTCCCACGTTCTCGGGACACCACCACTAGACCACCAGGGTGACCGTAAGTCCTTACATAAATTTTATGGTTTACTGAAAAAAAAAATGGTGGTTAGCACAGTTTGTCCTTAAGGAATGATCCACTGTGCAAGCCCACAGAAACAAACCCCTGACTTCTGGTCTCTCTCTTTCTTTTGTGTATATGCTACTCTGCACAGTCACATTCATCTATATTTTACATTATACATAATGTGTAATTTGCAAAATCGAATGTGGTTATTGCTCCTTTTGAATGGGTTTTTGGATGCCTTTATATCCAGTAGCATTATTCACTAAACACAAAGGTCAGCACCTGCATTCTTAGTTGATGGCATATATAAGCCACTATAGATTAATATTTAAACAAAAAAAATTATAATAGGTCAGAATTCAAATTTCTATGCCCACATTCGAAATATAAATGAGCATTACAGAATAAGGAATGCAAGAGTTTGTTAAAAGCACATACCTATATACATCACCACACTGAATCTTTAATTTTATTCTAGCATTTAGTATTCCTGCATAGAAAGCACAACTGTCAGATTATCTGGATATTGATCACTGCATCCCACAGAGGTTGGGGAGGGAGGGATGACTAAGCATACATTTGCCTCTTTGTTATTCAGACGGGCAAGACAACGGTGTAAGGAAAGAGCTTCATTCAAGCAGGTCTGCACGTCATTAAAAAAAGTTCAAACCAAAGTTGGTCCACTTAAACGTGGATTCATTTAAACATGCCAGGGGGTAGATGTGAATTTATTTACTAACTAATTAAAGGGATACTGTCATGGGAAAATGCATCCGTTAATAGTGCTGCTCCAGCAGAATTCTGCATTGAAATCCATTTCTCAAAACAGCAAACAGATTTTTTTATATTTCATTTTGAAATGACATGGGGCTAGACATATTGTCAATTTCCCAGCTGCTCCAAGTCATGTGACTTGTGCTCTGACTTAATTTACTCTTCACTGCTGTACTGCAAGTAGGAGTGATATCACTCCCTCCATATCGCCCCCCCCCCAGCAGCCTAACAACAAAACAATGTCACAACAACAAAATCCCATGTCACAACAGCCTGCCAGAAAGCAGTTCCCTCCTAAAGTGTTGGCACAAGTCACATGACCAGGGGCAGCTGGGAAATTGACAAAATGTCTAGCCCCATGTCAGATTTCAAAACTGAATATAAAAAAATCTGTTTGCTCTTTTGAGAAATGGATTTCAGTGCAACAGTCTACTAGAGCAGCACTATTAAAGTGGACCCATCACCCAAAAGAAATATTCAAAATCCATTAGTCAAGCAAAAGGAACTTTATCTACACTATATAAATTATTTGTTTCCTTCAGTCTGGGAATTCAAAATTATAAAAAGCAGGCAGGAGCCATTTTGTGCCACTGTTATTAAGACAAGCATTATATAATCTTAGAATCTTGTTTGTGCACAAGAATGGGGGACCCAGTGTCCATCCCCATGCCCTGGCGACACAATTAAACAGTGAAGAGAATGGGGGAATGTGTGGAGAGCAGTGACATCTAGGAAGTGCCAAATGGAAAGTGAAAATAATTGTCTGCTCCGCCTCTATGCCACAGAGGGGCAGACAATATTTGATTGACAGCTGATATTTTTAAATGAGCGTACAGCAGCTATGAATGCTTTAATAAAAAATAGAAATTGGATTTCATGTTTAATTAAAAAAAGGACTTTTATTATACAGATTTTGTGTCTAGGTGACAGGTCCACTTTAACTGATGTGTTTTGCAAAAAAAACATGTTTTCCCATGACAGTATCCCTTTAATGTATATGGTTCTTCACATCTTATTTGTAATTACTGCTCCAGCTATTGTTTCAGCTCCATAAATCAGAGAGGATGTAACAGGGCTAGTGCTGTAACTTAATTCACTTCTTAGTGCAGAGCTCCTTCACACTTAAAGAGGTGGTTCATCTTTAGGTTAACTTTTAGTATGTTATATCATGGCTAATTCTAAGCAACTTTACAATTGCCCTTCATTTTGTATTTTGTTATATATTTTTAACTTGCTTTTTTCTTTTGACTCTTTCCAGCTTTTAAATGGGGGGGGGGGACAAATCCCATTTAAAAAGCAAATGCTCTGTAAGGCTACAAAATTATTATTATTATTATTATTATTATTGCAACTGTTTATTGCTCATTTCATCTATTCAGGCCTCTCCTATTCATATTTTAGTACTTTATTCAAACTCATGCATGGTTACTAGGGTAATTTGGACCAACATTGCTATGGCAATGCATGTCTTTCTACTCCAAAGCACAAAGCCGCAAAATTTGGCAATTTTGGTGACATTTTTCTAAAATCACCTCAAATCTTCCAACCTGCAGCATCATATTTACCACATAATTTTAGGTATTAAGAGAAATCACCCCAAATATGAAAGCCTGGGGTCCTCTGAACAGTTTGATGTGTTATATGTATAGGTGTACCTAAGCATGTGGCATATAGGGGCCCCAAAAGGAAGACCCCTATATGGTCTGTCATTTCGGGTCCTGCAAAATCAACACATTTACATAGTTTTGGGGGGTGCAAAGTTAGAAAAAAGTAAGTTCACCCCCAAAAACCATACATTTTCAGAAAGTACACATTCCCCCAAATCCAAATTGGGTATGCATGTCTTTCTATTTCAAAGCACCAAGCCACAAACCTTTCCTAAATTTGGCGATAATGGCAGCTGTTTTCATTTCTGAAAATCTGAAGGGAGATTTGGAATTTGGGAAATAAAAAGCCTTTTATTCACCGTATCCTCCTGAGTCGTGGTGTGCGTGCCGAGTGGAAACATTTGTTTAACAGTTTGATGCCCAATATGCATAGATATACCCAAGCAGATGGCATGTGAGGACCCCAAATAAAAATAGTGCATATGAATTTTCTCCAGCGGGTGATTAGCTTTCTGTGAACAAAAAGTTTGGACTGCGTATTGTGTGCCATAAGACCATCCTAATAGCACAAAGAACCACCCAAAGCATATGTTTTTGGAAAGTACACATTCTGATAAATCCAACAGAGATAAATATGTCTTTTCATACCAAACTACCAAACTGCAAAGCTTTTCTAAACATATAGGTTTTGTACATCATTTCTGAAAATCGCCTAAACATGTTGTAGTTTGCCGCATTTATCTCACACAGTGTTTTACTGACAAAGACAAATCACACTAAATATGGAAGTCAGAGGTCTACTGAACAGTTTGATGCCCAAAATGTATAGAATTACCAAAGTATGTGGTATGTCTGGACCCCAAAGTAAAATATATCTTTCTGTACCAAAGTACCAAACAGCAAAACTATACTAAAGATACATAAGGAACAATAATGCAGGGATAAAATTGCAACCACAAAAATTGTGCAAATCAATAAAATAACAAAATAACTGACCCAACAGCATAATTAGTGGCATAAATAGATTACACAATGGTCACACTGCTATAATAAACAGTTTTTAGGAGTAAAAAAAAATTCAAATTGGTAAAATAAAAAACCCTCTGTGAGTTTTTTGTGTATATATGTGTGTGTGTACATTTCTAAAATGTGTGTGACAGTGTGTAAGTGTGTATATAAGTGTAATATAATTGCATATTTGAGAATACATTTTTTTTACGTAAGAGTGTATAAATATATGTAAGTGAATGTAATTGTATGTAAGTGTGTGTGTAGTATGTAAATGAAGGCCACTTGCTGTTGCTGGAGCAGGAGGGACGATCAGATGGCTGGAGAAGATCTGGAGCAGCATGTATGCAGAGTCTTGGCACGCAGGAAGTGTGTGGGCATCGCCGATGAAGCAGGAAACAAGATGAAGCAGGAGGAAGCCTGTAAGTGCAGCACATGCTGCTTCTTGCTACTTTAAGCCTCATTGCCCAGGGGGCTGTCAATGCTGCTAACTCTCTGCAGAGGCGGCTAAAGCCACTGATGCTGAGAGAACCGGCCATAACTGCAAGAACGTACTAGGTACGTGCTTGGCAGTTAAAGTCCTTGCCTGCCAGAACGTACTAGTTACGTGCTTGGCAGACAAAGGGTTAAATATTAACACATATACTTTGTTGAACTTTCTTTTTTTGGCAGTTTGCACATACAGAACTAGTGTCCTAACAATACATATGAACAGGACCACACAGAAAAAATTATGCTTTTCAACAGCATCATTTGGCACATCCATTTACTTCACTGAGATTGTTTAGGCTTCTATCCATTGACAGCATTGGTTATAAATGGATTGTCTTCTTTTATATGTTTAACCTGTGTGTTGGGAGTTTCCTTAAGTGAGAAGGATATTGGGTTTTTTATAGATAACAAGTTGT
>CM044435.1:17188476-17276527 GCA_024363595.1 Xenopus borealis | reverse complement strand
AAATTAAAAAGTAAAACATCAGTGCTTAAGGTACAATGATTCTGAAATGCCATCAGTAGGAAAATGCACACTCACTAGTGATGGGCGAATCTCCCGATTGGCGAGAAATTTGCGAAACGAGTCGCGGCATGCTTTTGACGCGCGTCGCATCAACTTCGGTGCGTCGCGTCGTTTCGTTTCCGTCGCGTCAAAAACGATGCGCGACTCGTTTTTTTCATCGCGAATTTGCCCCTGGCGAATAAATTCGCCCATCACTAACACTCACTCTTACTTACAAGGGCAAGGCAAGCAAGCATGAATTTGCAATAGTCTCTGGTAATTACTGACCCCTATTAGGTGCACAAACCAGGGACTGGTACAACTTATTTGTTGTGGAAGAATCACCACAAAACAACATAGATATACTGCTAAGTAAATATAAAGATGTGTTTGCAGGTCTTGGGAAACTGCCAGTTACTTATGATATTTCATTAAAAGCTGGCGCAAAACCAGTTGTCCAAACCAAAAGGCAAGTGCCAGTGGCACTGAGAGAAAGACTTAAATCTGAATTGCAGCACCTGACTCAGTTAGATGTAATTGAGCCTATTAATGAACCTGCAGCTTGGGTAGATTACTTAGTCATTGTAGAGAAAAAAGACAGATCCTTGAGATTGTGATTGGATCCCAAAGAGTTAAATGAAAACATAAGGAGAGAACATCTTCATACACCCATTTCGTATGAAATCCTGGGTGAAATGGCAAATGCCAATTTTTTTACAACCGTAGATGCCTCAAATAGCAGAAAACTGGGTACTTTTAATACACTTTTTGGAAGGTATCAGTTCAAGTCTTTTGGATTAAGTTCAGAACCAGAGATTTTTCACAGAACAATGCAGCACTTCTTGGAAGGAGTTAAAGTCTACATAGAGGATATTTTAATTTGGGGCACCACAGAAGCAGAACATGACAAAAGATTAAAGTGAGCAAAAGAAAATGGACTTCTGAATTGTGCTCAATGTCAGTTTAAGAAACCAGAAATTTTGTATCTTGGTGAAATAATTTCTCACAGTGGAGTGAAGCCAGATCCTGCAAAAGTACTAGCAATTAAAATAATGGCCAGAAACAGATCACAAGCCATTGCTTCTGACAATCATCTACAAGAAGTGAAAATGTCTTCCAAAGTCATATCGTCAATATTGTGATGAACTTTACATGAGATGCAATATTGCTCAAAGGATCTCAAATTGTTGTGCCTTCATAATATATAAAGGGCATCTTGGAATTCAAAATGCAAAACATGGGCAAAAGAATCCTTATTTTGTCCCTCTATAAATGAGGATATTGCTCAAGTGATAACACGCTGATAACAAGCTGCACAACTTGCCAAAACTTTGCTCTAGCACTTCCAATGGAGCCCCTAATACAGAGAGAAATGCAATGTGGTCCCTGGGATACAATTGGAGTTGATATATTCATGTTGAATGGAAAGGAGAATTTGGAAATATTAGATGCATACTCCAATTATCCAGAAGTTTGACAAATTAAAAAAATAGCACATCTTCTGAGGTATGAAAAATACTTAAAACACATTTCTGCAGATATGGAATACCAAGAGAATTAAGAACAAATAATGGTTTTCAATTTATAGGAAAATACTTTGTACGATTCAGAGAAGAATTTGAATTCAAGCATGTCACTTCAAGAACAAGATTCCCACAGAGTAATGGACTTGCAGAGTGTGGCATAAAGATGATAAAACAGTTTATTCAGGTCAGGACCTAGAAGTGGCACTCTTAAACTACAGAGCAACAGCACTGGAAGGAGGCTAATCTCCAGCAGAGTTATACCTTGCAAGACAAATAAAGACAAAATTACCTGCATGGGAGCTTAAGTTCTACCACAATAAGACCCTAGATAAACAGCACAGACAACAGAAACATGAAGAAGCACAATTGCTACACCTAGTCTCACCTCCTTCTTATGAGGTTAAAACAAGTGATGGAAAAATTTGAAGGTGAAATAGAAGGCATTTATGTAAAACACCAAAAATACCAAGCCTTGCTCATTCTTATGGCCAGCATTTGGACCAGAATTTGATTCACATGGAGCAGCATCTGCCAGTGTATGCTACTGGCCAGACGACAATCATGGAAAAGATGCCACTGGAAATAGACAGTTGTCAGTAAATAACAGTGAGGCCAACCAGATGGACATGTCAGGATCTTTTTTGAGAGAAATTGCACCCATCGAAGGAATACTAAAAACTCAGGTCATGCCACAGTTAATCCACAAAATACAACTGACAATAATAATAACACTTACTCATGGTGTGCAAACATGTTATGGCTGTTTTATCAAAAAATCATCAAGATTATTTAAAACAGTGTCAAGCAGGAAGGGGTGGGACCTTTATTATCAGAGGGGGGTCAGCTGGTTGATGAGAACAAGCAAAAAGCTCATATTCTGAATGCATTCTTTTTGTCTGTCTACACAAATGAGGAACCAGCTAAGGAAGGTTTCCTTATTAATAGTCCCAATTCTAGTAATACCTATAATGATGCATGGGTCACACTTTCACAATTCAAAAGAGACTAGAACATGTTAAGATAAACAAAGGTTCGGGGCCAGATGGTATTCATCCCAGGGTACTTGGCAAGATTAGCTCTGTAATTGCCAAACTTCTCTACTTAATTTTTCAGGATTCATTGAGGTCCGGCATGGTGCCGAGAAACTGGCAAATTGCTAATGTGGTGCCGCTATTCAAAAAGTGATCCCATCATAAGCCTCAAAACTATAGGCTAGTTAGTCTGATGTCGGTGGTAGGAAAGCTTTTCGAAGGATTAATAAAGGATAGAATACTGAACTTCATAGGAAATAACAATACTATGAGTTTGTGCCAGCAGGGTTTTATGCTTAATAGATCTTGCCATACTAACTTAATTTCTTTTTATGAGAAGGTAAGCGGGGACCTTAATTCTGGGATGGCAGTGGATGTGATTTACTCAGACGTTGCTAAAGCATTCAATACAGTGCCACACAGAAGGTTACTGGTTAAATTAAGGAATGCTGGCCTGGAACATAGTACTTGTACCTGGATAGAGAACTGGCTAAAAGATAGAATGCAATGAGTGGTGGTAAATGTAACATTTTCTAATTGGATTAGTTTTGTTAGTGGTGTACAGCAGGGCTCTGTACTGGGTCCCTCGCTTTTCAATTTGAAAGTACAGTATTTTTGCTGACGGTACTAAATTGTACAGAACTATATGTTCTATGCAGGATGCTTCGACTCTGCAGAGTGATTTGTCTAAGTTGGGATATAAATGAGCTGGAGAGAGTGCAGAGATGTGCAACTAAACTGGTTAAGGGTATGGAAGACTTAAGTTATGAGGGTAGACTGTCCAGGTTGGGGTTGTTTTCTCTGGAAAAAAGGTGTTTGCGAGGGGACATGATAACACTTTACAAATACTTTAGAGGACATTATAGACAAATATAAGGGGACATTTTTACCCATAAAGAGGATCACCTCACAATAGGCAACCCCTTCAGACTAGAAGAAAAGGACTTTCATTTGAAGCAGCGCAGGTGGTTCTTCACAGTGAGGACAATGAGGTTGTGGAATGCACTGCTGGGTGATGTTGTGATGGCTGAATCTGTTGATGCTTTTAAGAGGGGCTTGGTTGATTTTTTTTGGATAGGCATAATATCAAAGGCTATTGTGATACTAAACTCTACAGTTATCATAGATATGGGCATATATGGTTTGTGTGGATATGTGTATGTTGGATTTTAATTTGGAGGGGTTGAATTTGATGGACTTTGTATTTTTTTAACCCAATTTAAATATATAACAATGTAAGTAATATAATTATAGCAACAACTATTAATGGTATGTTGTTATTACCACCATTTATGTTTAAATGTTAAAAAGGAAAGGATATGTTAATAATTGTTGATGTTATTAAAGTTTGTTTAAAAAAAAACCTAGGTGGTGCCAGTCCCTAAGCAGATGAGAATGAGCTGTACAGTCAGAGAGCCATGCTTCTTTCATGAACTGCATTTTAATAAATAAGTTGCTGTTGAAAAACCCAGAATTCCATTATTAAAGAGTACACCATGAATACTAAAGTAATATACGGATTCAATCAGAATTTTTGTTATTGAACAGATGAAAATGGATATAATGATACATGAGTTTCAACTGGGATTCATTCATTGATAAGCATAAACATTTGCTGCCAGATATAAGAAAGAAAGAAAGTAAATAATGTTTTGAAAATAAATATAATGCTTATACAGTATATAAGCTGCAATGTCGATATCTAACCTGTAACTGAAAGAATATTAGTGGTCTAACTGTAGAGGAAACAGACCCCGTAGTCGCAGGAGGGGCCCTAGGGAACAGGGTGGCCCAGACTGTTGGGTCTGCTACCTCTATAGCTAATAAGTAAACCCCCTCCTCACCAGTCACTCTCTTAATAGAAAGGAAGGGGAGGCAAGTCAGAGTGGGACATGGGTGGAGGCATGGAGGGTTGTGGGCAGAGAGGAGGCAGGGCATGGGTGGGGCAGGAAGTGGTTGGGAGTATGGGGATTGAAGTATGCTTCAAGGGGGGGACCAGAGCACTCTAGTTACACCACTAAAACAGCTAAAAAATTACAATTTACAACAGCTAAAAAATTACAAAAGCAGTAGTGCTGTACCATAGTAGGTGAGGTTCAATGGTAAAGAATTTCGGCAGCACGGTGCTTGCAGGTGGAACAGAACAATGGGCAGGTAATAACATAACAGTGCATGTGTGCTGATAAAAACATCATGTTCATATGCTGCTGCCCTGCTCTGCTATGGGGTAATTGCATTTGTACTGGTGCTGGTTCTGTCCTGTATTTAGTGAGTGGAGAAATGGGAAAAATTGCCCATACTGACTCCCATTCATGGCATGTGGGGAGATTTGTTGCCTATGGATATGTGACAAATCTTCCAAACATAAGAATCATGTAACTTCTGAAAATTGCCTTCTCCTTTATTTTACAATAGTTACTTGATTCGCATGTTTTACTGCCTGCAATTCACAAAGAAACCAAAGAAAATGGTTGCTTTTTTCAGGAGATTTGTTTCCACTGGTAGTGCAGATTTCCCATGTGAGACAAATCTTCCAGTATACCGTAGCCAGCCATAAACCCTAAAGTATATCCTACATTATACTGCAGATAAGGAAAACACAATTACAATCATTTAGAACCAACTAATGACATATAATGTATTAAGCAAACTATGGGAAATAACACAATGATATAATAAGCCAATATTTTGGTGTTCATGCATGCTGTTTATATTGCTTCTTTAAATCTGTTCTCTCTGATGAGCAATCTTATAATTAACAAATAAGTCTGACACATTTGCATGCTGTAAAGCAATATAGCCAAGGCTAGATAAAGAAAGGGATGTCTTACAGATCAGCCAAAGGATCAAACTGAATATATGTTTTTTAGTTTGAAATTATTTTTGATCTGTGATGCTAGGCAAGTTTTATAATAAAAAAGCAACAGCAATTATTGTAGTGGGACACATTCATAAAAAATTAAATCTGCCACTGAAAATTAATTTTTTAAATATTTGCTTATCCTACCTCAAAATCTCCACTTGTTTCCCCTTGCTCTTTATTATCCAGCACCAGTTGCTCAGTTATCTGTCTATCGGTGGTACTAAAAGATGCCCGATGAAGGGTTAAAGTTGTTTTATTGTCTCTATGTGAAGTAAAGTACAGAGGAGTGATTCCTGAGCTGCAATTTTGGTGGTGAAAGAGAGTCCAGTCATTTCTTACATACTCAAAATCCTCGGTCCTATTTTGCCTGTCCATATCCTTAAAGACCATATAGATTTGAAATCCTTTGTAAAATATGATTATAAAGACAAGTGTGCTTAATATTACAGCAATAGCAATGATTAGATGCTCAGATGGACCTGTAGTTTGATGCTCACTCTTGACAACCATAATATAATCATTACTTTTTTCTTCACTGGTGTCCACAATATTGATCACTATAATGGCCAGTGTTGATTTAGAAGGTTGGCCTTGGTCTTTCACAAGTACCACCAACTTGTGCATAGTTTCCTCTGTTTCTTTGACACTGCGTGCAATTCTTATCTCTCCCGAATAGCTGTCAATACTAAAAAGGGTTGTATTTGAGGTTGGGTCCACTTCATAGGTAAGCCAAGCATTATAGCCAGAATCTGCATCTATTGCCCTCAATTTTGTTACCAGGTGTCCAACCTTTATTGATCTCCAAACCATTTCACTGATAGGCAAAGGAGGGAGCACTTCAGGTGAATTATCATTCTGGTCCTGAATAAACACAGTGATGTTTGCCGTGTTTCTCAAGGACGGCAAACCATGATCTTTTGCTTCAACTTGGAACTGAACCATTTGTGTTTTTTCATAATCAAATGAATTCAAAGAAAACACATTTCCTGAATTAGGATTGATCGAGATAAAGTGGGAAACTGACTTTCCTTCCACATATGATTCTAGCAAAGCATAACGAATCTGAGCATTCTTACCAGAGTCTTCATCTGAAGCAGAAACCTGAAAAATCAAGGACCCTGGAAGAATATTCTCTGCTATAGAAAAAAAATATAATTCCTCTGTAAAAAGAGGCGGGTTGTCATTTATATCATCTACTGAAAAATGTATATAAGCTGTAGCAGATAATGCAGGTTTTCCATTATCTGTTGCTGAAATGGTAACATTATACTCTGCCACTAATTCCCTATCTAGATTGTGTTTCAGAACCAATGAATAATAGTTGGAAAATTTGGAATCCAAATAAAATGGCAAGTTATCTGGTATTTGGCATCTGACTTTGCCATTTGACACTGAATCTTTGTCTGTAACAGTAAAAAGGGCAATCACAAAGCCTGGATTTGAGTCTTCTTTTACTGTACTTGCCAGTGAGGATATTCTAATTTCTGGGGCATTGTCATTCACATCAGTGACATCTACGATCACTTTACAGTGACCTGTCATTGGTAGCTGTGCAGTGTCCTTAGCTTGGACATGTATTTCATAATGTTTTTTATCTTCATAGTCAAGGAGACCTTTCAGCCGGACTTTCCCACTGTTATTCTCTATTTTAAATAGCTGTCTAATTCTAAGAGGGACAATGTTGCTAAATGAATATTCAATTATTCCATTTGCCCCTTCATCCAAATCAGTAGCCTGTAGGACTACTATTAGACTGCCTACTGCATAATTCTCTGGTATGGAAACCCTATATATTGGATGGCTAAATGTAGGGGCATTGTCATTTGCATCTTGAACAAATATTGTTATTTGGGTTGTCCCTGATCTTTTTGGAGTCCCACAGTCTGCAGCTGTGAGAGTTAATAGATGAAATGCTTGCTCTTCTCGATCCAATGCTTTATTCAAGACTAACACCAAAGATTTGCTTTTGCTATCCTTGAATGGACTTTCTATACTGAAAAAGGCACTTGGGCTCAGTTCATATGAGCACAATGAATTAAAGCCCACATCTGGATCATAAGCAGCTTCTAATGGAAACTCTGCACCAGGAACAGATGACTCCACAATATTTAAAATAGTTTTATCTTCTGGAAAAACTGGAGAATTGTCATTCATATCCAAAACTTGTATTTCTATTTGAAAAACCTCGAGCGGTATGTCCAGAACAATTCCTAGTTTTATCTCACAGGTCATGCTGCTGCCACAAAGTTCATCTCTGTCTATTTTGTTACTGATAAACAGAATTCCAGTTCTGGTGTTAATATCAAAAAATTGAGTCTTAGTATCAACATTGATCTGGAACTTACGATTGAAAAGGCTCCTAGGGTCCATTTGCAGATCGTGGGCTAAATTCCCAACTGCTGTGCCTTTTTCAAGCTCTTCCATCACTGAATATCCAATCTGCCCTTTAACCATTTGTCTAAAACAAAGCAGGACTAAAGTCTCGGCCCCCCACCACCAAGGTAACAAGAGCTTCCATGGTAAGTCCATCTCGATGGAAAGTGAAAAATAATTACTGAAGCTGTAGGGTTTTTATTTCAAAAGCGTGAGATATTGAAAGATGTTGCTTCAGGTATAATATTGTGTGAAAGGTTCATGTTTTTATTGCAGAGATTCTGAACAATGATAGAATAAAAATCCAAGGCACATCTCAGTAGTTGTGATTCATAGAGATCATGCTAACACAGTGACACCTTGTGCTATTGCAAGGCAGTTACAGGGAGCTTTCAAATCATAAATTTAATACATACTGTATATATAAAGTTGATATGGTAATTGTTAGATGTTTATGTACATATATATATAAAGAGAGAAAGAGATTTGATAACTTGACAGTTCTCCCTATCTCTTTAATTTTGGGTGCATGGTAAAGATTGGATTATACATATATATATATATATATATATATATATATACATACAAAATCTACGATGTATTTAATGTATTGTATGCTCTCATTTCCAACTAATTATCCCGTATGAAATAAATAAGGAAACATTTTACTTCACGTCAACAGTTAAAATTAGGAGCAATACTTTATTTACTTAATAAAAAGACATAGAAATTAAACTACATGTATAACAAAACTAATTGCAATTGTTAGCATACACATCAGGTTTGACCTAGAGGGTTACATTCTGTGGCTTTAATTGTAGACCTTCAGTAGATATTAGAATCTATGGCCCTAGATGTTTATTTATCTAGCCATGTAGATTCTACATTACTTAGTTGTATTTTGTTTCATGTGGACATAAAACATAATTGACATAGTGGTCTCCAGTAAAAGGGTTAAGCTGGAGCTTATTGTATCATTTAGCGTGTGAGATGAAACCAACAAACTCCATTATACAGTTCCCACCAATAAAATTCCCTTACAATGGATGTACGTTTTATACATTATTTAAATTATGCTTCATCGGTTAAAGTAAATGTTTTATTAACATTCCCTTAAATAAATGTATAAAATGTGCAGGTATGGGACCTGTAATGCAAAATGCTAGGCTCTTGATACCTTAAGTCTACTAGAAAATCATATAAACATTACATAAACCCTATAAGCTGGGTTTGCTTCCAATAAGGATTCATTATATCTTACTTGGGATGAAGTACATGCTACTGTTTTATTATTACAGTAGCTTTGGTGTGGGGAGGAGGGTTTTGGGTTTCTGGAGAACTGGGCTGATTTCTCAGTTGGCTACAGGCTCTTTGGGTTTTAAACTAGGGTTGGGGGGGAGGGTTCAGTAAAAGATTAAGTGGAAGACAGGCTAGATAAGATAGTGGGCAAAGGAAGGGAAATGGAGGAGGAGGTTTGGTTGGGGGTACTGTTAAGGATTGGCAGGACCAAATGTCATATGTTCAGTATGGTCCCAGTATAAAATGTATGTTTGCAAATGCAAGGAGTCTGGATGGAAAAATGGGAGAGCTGGAGGTGCTGGTGCTGAAGGGAAAATATGATGTGATTGGTGTGGCTGAATGAGTCGCATGATTGGACAGGTAATATCAGTGGCTATACTTTGTTTCAGAGGGACAGAGGCAATAGAAAAGGAGGAGGGGTATGTTTGTTTGTTAGGCAGTATTTAAAAGTGTATATAAATGCTTATGTTAAAAAATTACGGAGCAGAAGTCTTATGGGTAGAGTTCTTCACCAATTGTAAAATTCTGCAAATTAATTGTAGGGGTATGCTATAGACCCCCTCATGTAAGCTCCTGCTGCAAACAGAAAAGGCTGCTAGTTTTGGTAAAGTAATGATAATAGGGGATTTTAATTATCCAGATATTGACTGGAGCAGCAGTACTGCCAGATCAGTTAATGGAAACAAGTTTGTTGCATGACAATTTTGTGGCACAGGTTGTTGAGGAGCCAACTAGAAAAATGCTATTCTGGATCTAGTGATCTTAAATGACCCAGAACTTATAGCAAATGTGCAAGTAATTGAACCCCTGGGTAACAGTGACTATAATGTTAGACTGTAAGCCCTACGGGGTGGGGTCTTGCAGCCTTTTGTTTCCTTGACACTGATCACTTGATCTGTAGTGTAATTATATTTAATATTTATGTGAATTGTATTTCTAATAATGTTACTTTTTATTTCAATAACTATTAATCTATTGTTTTGATGTACAGTGCTTTGCCCTCAAGGAGCTCTATACTGTAAGGACTCGCACCTTACCGGTATCTTCTTAGTGCGCGCGCCGCGCGCACTTCCTGTATATATATAGGCACAGGCGCCAAAATTGAATTATTTAAAGGGGCATTTGTAGTGGAATCATTGTCGTGGAATCATTGCCCGTGATAGGATATTCTCCTGGTGCCTTTCCTGTGCTGTTTAAAGCTTCTGACCTGATCTGATTCCTGTGTTTGACCCTGCCTGGCTATTGATTACCCTGTCTTCTGTATCCTGACCTGCGCCTGATTCTGACTACCGATTCTGCCTAATCCTACCTGATTGATCACCCGGTTTGACGCTCGCCTGCCTGACAACCCTAGCTATCTACCTGCCTTGACCCGGCCTGTCTGACTCCGAATCTACCATCTCCTGTCTGTACCGTGACCATCGGCCTTATAGACTCCTATTACAGTCGTGCCCCATTGCTGGCCATAACTCCTGCCCTGCACCTCTCGTTTAAGTCCAGGTGGCATCTGAGTAGCTGAGGGCTCCTCCCGAAGCCAAAGGCGGCCACACTACTGGTGAAGCACGAGCCGAGACCAGGGTGCTTGGTACGTTCTGGTATTTGGGTGCCGACCGTGACATATACAAGTACAAATATACATACATACATGTTATATCATTTAATGTCTGGTGCAAAAAAACAAATAGGAACTGGGGCAACAAACACCATACATTTCAGAAAAGCTAATGTTAGTGCCTTGAGGGCTGCCCTTCATAGCATTGATTGGGGCAGTACGTTTTCAGCTAAAAATACAGAGCAGAAATGGTTGTCATTTAAAATGATATTAAATCATTACTGTTCTCAATTTATTCCCTTAAGGAGTAAATGTAGAAGCTCAAAGAAGCTTAATATAGAAGTAAAGAAGTTAATAGGAAAGAAGAGAAAGGCATTTAAAAACTACAAGTCTGTTGGGACAGAAGCTGCATTTAATGAATATAAAAATTATAATAAATGTTGTAAGTCAGCTATCCGGGAGGCAAGGAAAGGAAATGAAGAGTCCATTGCAGCGGAGGCAAAAACTAAACCTAAAAAGTTTTTTTTAAATATATTAATAGTAAAGAGTACAGGGTCTTGGCAAACTGCCAATCTGAGCAGCTAAGTGGCAAATAAGATTCAATGTTGATAAATATAAAGTCATCTACCTGGGATGCAAAAATATCCAAGCCAATTATACCCTTATTGGCACTGCATTTGGCAAATCCATTATGGAAAAGGACCTTGGAGTCCTTGTATGGGACCTGTTATCCAGAATGTTCTGGACCTGGAGTTTTCCAGATAATGGGTCTTTCCATAATTTGGATCTCGTTACTTTGAGTCTACTTAAAAATCATTTAAACATTAAATAGCGTGAGCTCATGTCTAGGTCATTAGATGATCTCTTTTGCCTTTATTTTGCTTCTTTGTCCTCTACGCCTGTTAGTAAATTGGCTATGTACCTGAGGATTTCTGGCAAATTTTCACCCTTTAGTAAAACTGCCCCAATGAGAGATGGCCTTTCTGTAATTCATAGTCTTCTGGATAACAAGTTTCTGGATAATGAATCCTACACCTGCATTTGTCTCACATTTACTGCCCCTCATGAATACAGTGCTGCCAAACACAGGCAGTGTGGTAATGCAGAAATGGGTGTACTCTCTGCATAGTGCTTAAAATTGGTAGTTTTCAATAGGAAAATATACAACTGAATCTTTAATGGGCTTTCCATAAGACTGTGTGGAATATGTTTTTAAGGTCGAGGGGGGAGTTACTAAAGCTCAATTTTTCTTATTTTTATGAAACCCTGAATAAACTATTTTATCAAAAGATCAAAAATGAAAAAGAATTTATCTCAGTATTTCTAAGTTAGAAATCAGAGCAACTCTGATTGCCTGAATGTACCTTATCTATCATTAAAAAAAGTCCTAAAAAATAGGTTTTTGCAAAAATCCAATAACAACATTTTTTTTTAAGTACAAATTTTTCAGTCAGAAATCCCCAAAATCATTGGGCATTGGTATGTGTGGCACCGCAGACTTTTCAGACCATCAGACTTTAATAAATTCAGAAAAATTAAAAAAAAAATTTTTAGACCAAAAACTAGGAATTATTTAAATTTTGGATATTCTGAGCTTGATAAATAACCACCTCAGTGTCAAAAACACCAGAAAACCTCAAAAGCCATGAAGCAAAGAAAGATGCTCCAGTTGTAAAAGGGACATCTGTCATTGACTTCAACATGATTTCTACAGGTTTTAGCTGAAGTATTTTCAGATTCAGAATTGTTTCAGCTTTGTCACATTATAAATATCAGAAAAATGTAACTTTTTCCAGGGCTTAGTTAGTAAACTGGAACCTCGATTTTTTTAAAGATTGGAGAAAAATGAATAGATTTATTAAAAGGAAAAAAAACACAAAAAGTCACAAAAAAAAAAAAAACTCAGCAAACAACTGCTGGCAATGTTCCATTTGAGTCAATGGAAATTGTCTCTGACAGATTTCATTATATATATATATATATATATATATATATATATATATATATATATATATATATATATATATATATATATTCTCCCCATTCAAGGTTTTTAGCCTCATTAAAAAAATTTGGTGTGTATTTTTTGTAAAATAATGATTTAACGACTCCTGTCTTTTTTTTAATGTTAGATGAAGTTTACAGATGAGTCGTTAGATAATTTTTTGTTTTATAAACTTTAAGCCACTTATTTATACACTGTTTCTGTTGCTCCTCCAAACAGATATATAAGCTACCTTTGGATTTTTGAAAATACCAAACATACTTTTATAACAGTTCTAACAACAGTAACAATTTAAAAATCATTTCAGTGTGGCATCTTCAGCACGGCAAAGAGTGTACCTTCATAGCAATTTTTGTAAATCAGATTTAGGAAATTGGTAATATAGCAGACTTAAAAAATCATTATAGACACAGGCTCTGAATTTGCAAAGAAAAAACTTGAATAAGAATAAGTTATAACCAGCTTACCTGACTTGTTGAGTTAGCAATGGCACCTTGTTGGGATGTAGTTCCTTCCATCTGTGAAGACTGAGGTACATTTGGGGTGAAGACTATTAAATCATTTTTTGTCTGAAGTGAATTTGAGTAGAACTTGTATTGGCTTTGAGAATACACCCAGCTACCTACTGTGTTTGAGTATACCTTGTAATTTTCTCTGAGTTGACTGACCTCATCTCTATATTTCTGCCATCGTAAAACAGTAAAGGAAATAAGTGTGATGAGGAAAATGCTTGAGATTGAGCAAATAGCTACAACCAAATAAATATTTGCATCAGAAAATTCATCAGTGATTCTTCTTGAATTATGATTTACTGTGTTGGTGGCTTCTTCAAAATCTTCCAAGCAGATAATGATTTGAGTTAGTGCCGTCATTGCAGGTTCTCCATTGTCTTCAGCCACCACAAAAAGTCTGAACTCCCCGCCATCTGTTTCTGTTAAGGGACGCGTAATTCTTATTTCTCCAGTATGTGGAGTAATAACAAATGGAGCATTTCCAGATGGGTTCTTAAACTTATAAGACACCAATGCATTATATCCAGAATCCAAATCAACAGCGATAATCTTAGTTATCAGGTGACCTGGTTGTGCTAACTTGGGTGCTTTTACTGATGTTGTTGATGCACTGTTAGAATATTCTGATGTAAACACTGGTGCATTGTCATTTACATCTACAATAAAAATGTTAAGTGTTACATTGGAGCTCAGTGGAGGAAGTCCTGCATCTGTGGCTTTTATGTTACACTGGAAATATGGAACTTGCTCATGGTCAAAAGATAACAAAGCAAACAGGTTTCCATTTTCTGGGTTGATGGAGATATAGGAAGAAATTGGAATGCCTTCTATGAAATTCTCACTAAGTAAGTATGTTATGAAGGCATTCTGGGAAATATCTGAATCAGAGGCAGATACTGTGTAGATATGAGAACCTGGTGGATTATTTTCCCTTATAAAAATTGTGTGAACTGATTGTTGAAATAGAGGTGCATTGTCATTCACATCACTGATCTCCACACTGATGGTCATTGAGGCTGAGAGGGATGGAGAACCTTCATCTTTAGCAGTTATGACAACTTGGTATTCTGATTTGTTTTCTCGATCCAAAGGTGAATTAACTATCAGAGAAAAATCCCCACTGAATGCAGGGTTTATTTTAAAAGGAGTGGGCGACTGGCTGTAACAATTCACTCTTCCATTGCCTCCAGAGTCTCTATCACGGACTCTGATGATTGCAACAATCGATCCTTGGGTTGCATCTTCAGGAACAGGCAAAACAAGGGAAGTCACTGTCATCTCAGGAGCATTGTCATTCAGATCTATAACGGTGACTAAAAGTTGACAATGTCCTGTCAAAGAAGGTTCACCATTATCAAAAGCATCCACATGAATTTCATATTCATTGACTTTTTCATAATCAAGTTCCCCATTCACCCGAATTTCCCCTGTAAATGTATCCAAAATAAATGTTGACAACACCTGCACAGGTACCAGTTTACTGAATTCATAGGATATTTCACCATTCTTACCCAGATCCAAGTCAGTTGCATTCAGCTTTCCCACTAAGGTCCCTTTAAGTGCATTCTCAAAAATGCTATATTGGTAGGATGACTTATGAAATGCTGGGGAGTTGTCATTCACATCTTCAACATTGATAATAAGCTGTGTAGAGCCACATAGTTTAGGTTTTCCACCATCAAAAGCTGTGAGTGTTAAATTATGCAAACTTAGTTTTTCCCTGTCAAGTGATTTCTTCAGAACAAGATGTATTGATCTCCCCTGGTGAATGACTTTGGGAATTTCTAATATAAAATATTCATTTGAACTTAGTTCATAGTTTGTGACAGAATTTGTTCCAATGTCAGGGTCTACAGCTCCCTCTAGTGGGAAACGAGATCCAGTTAATTTTGATTCTGCTACTGAAATTACATATTCACCAGCAGGGAAGGCTGGATAATTATCATTTATGTCCTCGATCTCCACATCCACACGGTACATTTGAACAGGTTTATCAACAATAACTTGAATGGACACAATACAAAGATGTACATCTGGACACAGCTCTTCTCTGTCTATTGCATATTTAACAAATAAAATGCCATTTTGCAGATTTACCTGAAAATAATCCTTCTGGTCTAAGGAGACAATCCTTAACATCCTGGAATTAATCTCACTGATTTCCAGACCCAGATCCTGAGCAATTCTTCCAACAAAGGTTCCATGTTTGGATTCTTCAGGGATGCTGTAATGAAGCTGACAGAGGACCGGATGACAAGCCATTTGCAGTAACAAAAAATTAATAGCCTGGATTATTACCATAACAGCTGTTTTGAAGGTAAGCATTTCTATGAATCGGTCAGATGGTAGGTGAAGCTTTATCCAGTTCTACAGAAGCATTCAGAATATCTTGAATCATGGAGAATACAAAGGAAACATCCACATTTTTATTTAATACCCAGAACCAATATGGCTGATTCGCATGAAAAAAAAAACAAACAATATCATGATCTTTTAAAAGATATCTTAGGTAGATGCTGACATCTTGTGTTGGAAATGAATGTTGCAGATGACATGTTCATACTTTTTTCAGAAAACTCTTATTATTGCAGTAGTGTAAAATAGTTAAAATATTTTGCCACTATTGTTTGTATTAAATTAAAGGGTATAATCTTCATACCAGAACTTTCAAAACTCTTATTTCACCACACCCAAAGGCCTTGTGCATTCCTGCAATAAATGTTTTTCAAATTTGTCTGGAAAAACTCAGAACTATGAGAAAAATATTCTCTATAACTATCATAGCATAACTACAGTATCATAGATGGGAGATCCACCCATGGGACTTTCAGAGATGCATCAGAATAAAGCCAATCTGAGCTTATTAAGGCATAACTTTTAAGATAGAGGCTGCAACAAACAAGCAAAATTAATGAATAAAGCAAAAGTTCAGTGAGAAAAATCAGCCAAACCAAACTAGCAAAAGCCAGACCAGATCAGCAGGTGGAAGATACAGACTGGCTGCTTGTCAAACAAAGCAATGTTTAAAGTGATAATAAAAAAAAATCTTTGTTCATAAAAAGATTTAGGGGCAGATTTAACAAATGAAAATTCGAATTTAAAAAATAAAATTTTCAAGTTATTTTGTGTACTTCGACCAGGGAGTAGTCCAAATTTGATTTGAATTTGCAAAAAATTCAAAAATCTCGAAATTGATCATGTACGGTCTCTTTAAAAATTCGAGTCCGTCCATTAGCCATCTAAAACCTGGCGAATTGCTGTTTAAGCCTATGGTGGACCTCCTAGAACCTATTTGGAGTCAAAATGGACCTATTTGAATGAAAAAAAAAAACTTGAATTGGAATTTCAATGTTTTTACAATTCAGAATTCGACCCTTGATAAATCTGCCTCTTAGGGTCTGTAGTTGAGCCTCCTTTTGCAAATGTAACACCCTCTAGATGTGTCCTATAGTCTTTGATGAGTGTCTGGATTCTGGATGGTGGTATTTTTGACCTTTAGTCCATACAAAATCTCTCCAGTTCAGTTAAAATGTGATGGCCATTACATATTATACGTTTCCCTCTGCATAAATGCCTTTGTAGCTTTCGAAGTGTGTTTAGTAGCGATGGGCAAATCTATCCCGTTTCGCTGAAAAATTCGCGAAATGAGTCGTGGCACGTTTTCAACGCGTATCGTGTCATTTATGGTGCGTCACATCATTTTCAAAAGAGCAAACATTCAGTTTTGAAATCTGACATGGGGCTAGACATTTTGTCAATTTCCCAGCTGCCCCTAGTCATGTGACTAGTGCCAGCACTTTAGGAGGGAACAATTTTCTGGCAGGCTGCTGTTCTTGTTTCTCAGTGTAACTGAATAGAAAGCAATGGGACCTTCCTATTGTTCTGTTGTTAGGCTGCTTGGGGGGGAGGGAGGGGGTGATATCACTCCAACTTTCAGTACAGCAGTAAAGAGTGATTGAAGTTTATCAGAGCACAAGTCACATGAATTGGCAGCTGGGAAATTGACAAAATGTCTAGCCCCATGTAAAATTTCAAAATGAAATATTAAAAAATCTGTTTGCTCTTTTGAGAAATGGATTTCAATGCAGAATTCTGCTGGAGCAGCAATATTAACTGATGCATTTTGAAAAAAAAAACTTTTTTTCCCATTACAGTATCCTTTTAACTTGTGAACTTTGTGACTGATGCGTGAACATTATCCTGAAGAATAATTTGAAACTGGGTTGAATTAATCCAACTCATGACTTAAAAAAGGCCCCATTCCCTGAACTAGCCCCACAGCATGATGAAACCTCCACCAAATTCAGGGTTGGACTGGCCCGCTCTGTCGATATTCTTATGAACAAAAAAAAAAAAAGCTTTTTGCTGTTGCAGCGCAGCGCTGCTTGCGCATGCGCACCAAAAACCCTCAGTTTGCGCATGCGCACCAAGCGGCGCCTTTGCTTTTGTGCTCTGAGTGTCACAATAGGGAGGCGGGGGGGCTGGAGGAGGGCCATTTGACAGTAGGTAGTAGGTGTTTATCTTGGAATGCTGTGTTCTTCTTCTTCCGCCATGCAAAACATTTTTTGTGTATGACCAAATAATTTGTGTCTCCTCAGTCCAAATCACTTTGTTCCATAAATAAATGTGGTTTTGTCTGAATGAGCTTTTGCATACAACAAGTGACTGTTTGTGGCGTGAGTGCAGAAAGGGCTTCTTTCTCATCACCCTGCCATACAGATGTTCTTTATGCAAATTGTAGAATAATGTACAGGTACACCATCTGCAATGCTCTTGCAGATCTTTGGAGGTGATCTTTGGGTTGTCTGTAACCATTCTCACAATCCTCTTTCGCGTTGCTTTGAGGATCCCATGCTGTCAAACAAAAGCACTACTTGCAATTGGTCACCTTAGACATACTTGCCTTTGACTTTGGTGTTGCCTGTTATCAGTATTGAGCAGTTACATGCATTCAAATTAGTAAAATTACAAGTTTTACAATTTTTGCATGGCCACTTTTTCACAATTGAATTAATTTCATACAACTGAATACTGCTTCATTAAAAATCTTTGTTCAGAAACACCCCAGTACTCAGATGTTTCTGACATGAAATGACATACATACCACGGTTATCTTTTTTTGTTAAAGTGGAGTAAATTATTATGCAGGCTGAGAGGAGTACCCAAACTTTTTCGTATGACTGTATGTTTAATGTTCTGAGAATGTGCTGGAAAATATATGTAAATATTTCAAGCCCTCCATTTGACAATTATTGAGTCAGGGTCTCTCTATCTGAAAGACCAAAGATGATGATAGTTTCCCTCCATGGTAGAGCAAGCAAATGTTGAGTGAGGGCTAGATGTGCAATGACGACTTTGGAGGGGGTATTTACTAAAACTCATTTTCTTTTATTCAAACAAAGTCGACCTAACTAACATCCACACATTAACTCATTTATCAATAATTGTTCTCGCAAATGTTGGTGCAAAAAAACTGTGACAAATTTGTGCTTAAATCTGATAAATTGTCTTTATCGGATGAAAACCAGTGCAGTTCACGATGTCAAGAAACATCTTCAGGAACATCTGCCATTGCATTTTACACGATCACGACAGGTTTAAGATGGAATATTTTTAGATACAATTTTTAGCAGCCTAGGGTTTTTTTCCTTCTAAAAATTTGTGTTTACCCCTTAAAAATTCAAGGTTTAATAAATAGGCCCCATAGTCTCACACATGTACTTTAAACTACTGCATTAAAAATATACACAAATATGCCTTTACAATTAAAAAATGGGCCCTCGAAAAGACAAGTGATCTCTCACTTGTGGTTTTATATAGTAATATTTTGGGTACAAAGCACTTCATTCTAACAGACTAACTAAACCTATATATAATATTTAGCTATTAGGCTTACTTTTTATAGATAAAAATAATTTAATAAATGAAAATAATTATACTATAGGAAAACTATATAAATGTGTATGTTCAACATACATAAATGATAGGTGATGATAATACAGGAATTGTGACATTAGAACACGTTACTTGTAAGATACTACAGTATGAACAACCAGATACTGACATATTACTCCAATGATGTACGTGTACATTAATGTTATTAAAAATTGTAAGCTTCTCCCAGATTATTTACACAAAAAGTTACACATTGGTGAATGCTAAATATGAATGGCACCTTGTTTGCATTGTACAATCTCGTAGAAGGATTAAGCAGTTGTTCAGGTCACAATCAAACTAGACAACCATATTGCCATATTTTGCAGCCCCTTAGGTACAGTGTGCATGCATGGAAAAATATAGCCACAAAACATTTTACAAAAAGAGTCCTCAATAATGCTTTAGATGTTTGTAAATTTGAGTAGTTATATAGTTATACTGTTAACTGCATATACACACAGCCCATGGTAATGCAAGGGACACCTATGAGCAAACAAAACATAACAGCAAACTGGATTACTCAAATTTAATATAACATTTATTTTCCTTTATAGCATTTATTTCCTTTATGTACTAAAATTAAAAACTGTAGTTTGTATCTAAAATGTATTTCACTGTAGAATGTATAATGCTAAACTCTAACAGAACAGCTGGATTATACAAAGTTATGCAAAATATAACTACAAAACAAGTATACATTGCAGCTACACACTGGGAGGCATTAGCATAGTTATCTTGCTTTGGTGTTAATCCCTGCAGCAACCATTGTTGCCTTGGACCTGGGTCTCCTGGTATCTCTGCCCTTTGTGTATCCATGGTGGTTGCCCTGATTGCTGTAAAAACACAGTTAAGTACTTCTTCTCTAGGGATAAAAGTACTACTGAAATAGCTGCTTTTTATTTTAAACAGTGGATCCTAAAGCTGACTTTAGAGTTAGTAAAAACTTTACTAAAGACATGTAGCAAATAAATATTGCAAAGAAACATAAATAGTAAGATATTTCCATATTAGCAAGCAAAAGAAAGCTTGAATCAGAAAGCAAAGAAGTAGGAATATTAATGCACAAAATAAATGTGTCCAGTGTAGTAGGAATACACCCATTCTGCTGATATACTTATTTCTGTTCTGGAGAGAATGCAAGTGACAAGCAGTAGATATCACCTTGTAATGTAAAGATATAGGTGATAGTTTTATTTAGAATCATAATAGGTTAGTCCACTAGGGTCTTCTATTGTAGCTAATCATCTTGGTAAAAATGTACAAGCAAGTGGAAGGATATCAAGCACTCAACACAACTTTTTAACTTTTGGATAATATGGGTGTAACCTACAGATACAAGTAGCACTCAAAGTAATTTCATTTTCAAACTTGTAGTAGATTGTCAAAAACAAAATGCTTATTGATTGCTACACTAGTACAAATTAGAACCCTACAATGTATCACAGGAAAGGAATCCCACATCCAGACATCTGTTATCCAGAAAGCACCGAATTACAGGAAGGCCAGCTCACACATAGTTACATAGTTACATAGTTAAATTGGGTTGAAAAAAGACAAAGTCCAACCCCTCCAAATTAAAACCCAGCATATACACACACCCCCCTCCACTCTTTCACACAAACCATATATGCCCATAGCTATACTAACTGTACAGTTTAGTATCAAAATAGCCTTTGATATTGTCTGTCCAAAAAATCATCCAAGCCACTTTTGAAAGCATCAACAGAATCAGCTATCACAACACCACCCGTCAGTGTATTCCACAACCTCACTGTCCTCACTGTGAAGAACCACCTACGCTGCTTCCAATGAAAGTCCTTTTCTTCTAGTCTGAAGGGGTGGCCTCTGGTGCAGTGATCCTCTTAATGGGTAAAAAGGCTCCCTGATATTTTTCTGTAATGTCCTCTAATGTATTTGTAAAGTGTAATCATGTCCCCTATTTTAAGCAAATAGTTTTTTTCTCTGTTATAATAACACAGGAGCTTGTACTTGTTCCTATGTAAGCTGCATGAGTCCATATTGGTGGCAAAAACATCCCTTTGGGTTTATTTCAAATAAATGACTAGATACAGTGGCTATATTACATTTAATACTGCCATTACATGTAAATTGGTGAAATGTCATGAACTTTATAAATGGTATAAACAAAAGTGTGTCATCTCAAAAGAACACAATTTATTTCAATGTATGAGGAAACAAAGCACTTCAGAGTAGCAAGAGCTACTTTTGATTTGAGGGAAACACTAGGCACACCTGCCAAATGCAGCTTTAACGGAATGGAAATTTAATTGCATTAAGTTTTTTGACATATTGCATTCTCCTAACAATACTAGGTATCATCACAGTAATTAAGAAAATCAGTGATAAAGCAAACTTAAAATCTTGTAATAGGCACAAGCTATAAACTTGCAAATAAAATACTTTAATAATATTAAATTTAACCAACTTACCTGACTTGATGAGTAAGCAATGGCA
Source organism: Xenopus borealis (assembly GCA_024363595.1). Taxonomy (NCBI): domain Eukaryota; kingdom Metazoa; phylum Chordata; class Amphibia; order Anura; family Pipidae; genus Xenopus; species Xenopus borealis. The sequence continues at coordinate 17,254,915 of CM044435.1, read as the reverse complement.
CCTTGCTTGGATGTGGTTCCTTCTGGCTGTGAAGACTGAGGTCCATTTTGAGTGAAGACTATTAAATCATTCTTTGCCTGAAGTGAATTTGAATAGAACTTATACTGGCTTTGAGAATACACCCAGCTACCTACTGTGTTTGAGCAGATCCTGTAATTTTCTCTGAGTTGGTTGACCTCATCCCTATATTTTTGCCATCGTAAAACAGTGAAGGAAATAAGTGTAATGAGAAAAATGCTGGAAATCAAGCAAATAGCTACAACTAAGTAAATATTTGCTTCAGAAAATTCATCACTGATTGCTCTTGAATGATGATGAACTATGTTTGTGTCTTCACCAGAATCTTTCACAGAGATAATGATTTGAGTTAGTGTTGTCATAGCAGGTTCTCCATGGTCCTCTGCCACCACAAACAGTCTGAATTCATCACCCTCTGCTTCTGTTATGGGCCGTGTCAGTCTTATTTCTCCAGTATGTTGAGAAATAGTAAATGGAAAATTTACTGCCGCATTTTTAAACTTATAAGTCATCCAGGCATTGTATCCAGAATCCAAATCAACAGCATTAACTTTAGTTACTAAGTGACCTGGTTGTGCTGATTTGGGTGTTGTTACCAGCATTGCAGATGCACTGTTAAAATAATCTGATGTAAAGTGAGGTGCATTGTCATTTATATCTACAATAAAAATATTTAATGTGAGATTAGAGCTCAAAGGAAGAAGTCCCGCATCAGTGGCTTTAATTTGACATTGGAAATATGCAACTTGTTCATGATCGAAAGATAACAAAGCAAACAGATTTCCATTTTCTGGGTTTATGGAGATGTAGGAAGAAACAGAAATTCCATCTATGAAACTCTCGCTGATTGAGTATGTTATGAAGGAATTCTGACCAGTATCTGAATCAGATGCAGATACTGCAAAGACCTGAGAACCGGGTGGATTGTTTTCCCTGATAAAAATTGTTTGAGTGGATTGTTGAAATAGGGGTGCATTGTCATTTACATCACTTACCTCAACACTGATTGTCATTGAGGCTGAGAGAGATGGAGAACCTTCATCTCTAGCAGTGATCACAATGTGATATTTAGATTTTTTTTCTCGATCTAAAGGTGCATTAACTATAAGAGAAAAATCTTCACTGAATGCCGGGTTTATTTTAAAGATAGTGGGCTCTGAGCTGTAGCAGTTCACTCTTCCGTTGTGCCCAGAGTCTCTATCACGTACTGTAAAAATAGCAACAATGGTTCCATGGGGTGCATCTTCAGGAACAGGCAAAGAAAGAGAAGTTACTGTCATCTCAGGAGCATTATCATTCAGGTCTACAACTGTAACTAGAAGTTGGCAATGTCCAACCAAGGGAGGCTCATCATTATCAAAAGCATCAATGTGGATTTCATAAGCATTGCTCTTTTCATAGTCAAGTTCACCTTTTACCCAAATTTCCCCAGTGTACTTGTCTAGACTAAATATTGACAACACTCGTTCTGGGACCAGTTTACTGAATTCATATGATATTTCCCCATTCTTGCCAAGATCCAGGTCGGTAGCAATCACCTTTGCCACTAAAGTCCCCTTTGCAGCATTTTCAGTAATGCTGCATTGGTAAACAGACTGATTAAATACAGGGGGGTTATCATTCACATCTTCAACAAGGATAATAAGTTGTGTAGAACCACTTAGTTTTGGTTTTCCACCATCAAAGGCTGTTAGTGTCAAATTATGCAAACTGATTTTTTCTCTGTCAAGTGATTTTTTCAGAACAAGTTGTATGGATTTAATTTGGTAAATAAATTTTGGAAGTTCTAGAATAAAATAATCATTTACACTGAGTTCATAGTTTGTGATAGAATTTGTTCCAATATCAGCATCTACTGCTCCTTCTAGTGGAAATCGTGTCTCTGGTAGCCTTGATTCTGGTATTGCAATAGAATATTGACTGGAAGGGAATGCTGGATAATTATCATTTATGTCTTCTATCTCCACATCCACACGGTGCATTTGAACAGGTTTATCAACAATAACTTGAATGGACACAATACAAAGAGGTAAATCTGGACACATCTCTTCTCTGTCTATTGCATGTTTAACAAACAAAATTCCATTTTGTAGATTTACCTGAAAATATTCTTTCTGGTCCACAGAGAGAACCCTTAGCATCCTGGAATTAATCTCTCTAATTTCCAGACCCAGATCCTGTGCAATCCTTCCAACAAAGGTTCCGTGCTTGGATTCCTCAGGGATGCTGTAATGAAGCTGACAGAAGACCTCCATTTGCATTAGGAAGGCATTAGCAGCCAGGGTTATCAGCAGAACATCCAGTTTAAAAGTAAACATTTCCTGAAGTCAATTAGAGGATTTACGATTCATATACTCACATCCAAATTATCTTCCTTTTTAGAGAGATTAAAAGGGAAACATCCACAATTTAAATCTAGATCCGGCAACAATATGGCTGATTCACCAGCAAAAAGAAAACCAGTATCTAACATTCTAAAGATTCTGAAGGCAGATACTGACATCTTGTGTTGATATTATATGTTGCATGTAGTCCTTTGGTAAATTATTGTATCTGTAATGAAATTAGTATTTATATCTAGTAGTAATATTTTTACTGCTTTTTCCTCTTTTGGGTGATACTATGAAGGGATGACAGACAGAAGTAATTTTTCCGCCCAAATTATGGATAAATATTATGAATACACCCAAATTATGAATTAATATAATGCATAATAATGAATAAGAATTATTTTTCAACACTAGTTTATGTATACTGACTCCATTATATGTGAATAATGTGATGACAAATACCTTGTTGAGCAGTTCAGTTTTTATTCAAAAGAAAAAACAAAAACAAACAAAAAACTCAGGCAATTAATATTTTAAATATTTTATTTAGTTATGAATTCATTTACAGAAATAAAAGATAGCTGTGTACCCTTTTACAAAAAAAATCTAATCTACAAGCAGTGAGCAATTTTGTGATATATTTGTAGTGAAGCAAATAATGTTTGCCTTTAATTACTGATTAAGTTTGACATTTATAGGGAATTATTGCTCAATTAACTGAGATGAGTACTATGTTAGTTAATTTATATTTAATTAATTAATTAATTTATAATTAAGAAACGCAAAAATAGGACATGCAAACATGTAATACTGTCATTTTTATGCGCAAGATTGCATGCATAAGACATGAAATGAATAATACATCTCCATCATTAAGAAATTAAGTTGTCTGAATTCTTCTTGCTAATTTACATATACAGCAATGCAATATACTTAGGGGACTCATTAGACAAGCTGCAGAAAAATCCTTTTTCTGTTTTCTATTGACTGCACAAAAGTCTGACAGTCCTTTCACTGCCCCATTTAAATGAATAGATTATGCCTAGTCTGATGTAACAGCTGAAACCCTACAGGATAGGATATGTTTTGGAGCTTTCAATAAAAACTCTGTGGCAGATGCAAGACAGGCATCAGATAATCAGGAAAAGTCAAGAAAGAAATCCTTCACTAATTATGTCTTGTTGCAGTCAAACCAAGAAGTACAAAAAGTTATAATTTCAGACGATTGTATAGGCAGATATTTGGTTATTTGTTTCCAGTCGTGTATCTGGTGATCCCCCGCACACCGTGTCTCTTCTTCTCTTCTGGTCACAGCAAAAATAAAAGTGCGTGCACACTCATACTCACACAAGTGGTGGGGGGGTGGAGGGGGCCCTGAGGAAGCCTGGTGGGCCCTGGGCCCCCCCCCCAGTACGACCCTGGCCATGTATAATAACTAGTTGATAGGTTTCAGTAAGATCAGACCTGTCTGAAACTGAAATGTTTCATTTTCTAAACTGATATTGCCTTAATGAGGCAGTAAAGGGAAGGAAATGATAAGGCACTAAAGATTATGATGCAACATAATGTAGTCAAAGATGCAATATTTCATTAGTACTCATATCTAAACATGACCATGTTAATGCAAGTTTGCAGGTTGCTTAATATAAGCTTTGTGATCTAAGGCCTACTTTTTGCATAATCATGCAAAGCATATCTTATTATTAAGTAATGGAAATAATTTTCTTAATTACAAACATTTTGAAATTATTAGTGATTGTTTATGTTTTTGTGCTAACCAGAAAAACACCCCACTGATCAAGTTACTGTAGATATTTTTTCCATGAACTTGTCAAGTAGAATGTGAAGAATACAAACTAAATAAAGTATCAAGCTATAGTATTGCATAAATCATTATCATATTACCATATGTATATTTTTAATTCAGGTAACAGTTACCAAAATAACATTCTATGCGCAGTTATTAGTATTATAAAAATGTTTTCTCTATTTCAAAAAAGAATATTTTATGGTGTCTTTGCAAACTGATAATATCCTACTTAAGGGCAGATTTACTAAGGGTCGAAGTGAATATTCTAATAAAATTCAAATAAAAAAAATAAAAATTTCGAAGTAACTTTGGGCTACTTCGACTATCGAATAGCCCAATATTAGATTAGAAAAAATTTGAATATTCGACAAGTCAAATTTTCAAAGTACTGGCCCTTAAAAATCTTTCAACTTTGCCACCTTAAAGCTGGCGAATTGCCATTTTAGCCTATAGGGGATCTCATAGAACCTGTTCTGAAAAAAAAGTCCTAGGAATTAGAAGGATTTTGCTCAATATGCTTCTAATCGTTCGATTCCAACAATGCAATCGAACAATTCAAACGATTTTTATTTGATAAAAAATGGACCTATTCGTTTGAAATAGGTCCATTTTCAATTGAAAAAGATCTTTAAAAAAACTTTGATGGTCGAATTTTGAAGTTTTTTCACTTAAAAAATTTGTCCCTTAGTTAATCTGCCCCAAACAGTTATATACAGTTATGGCCCCTTCTTCTACACCACTCTCACACAGAATCCCATGTGATCATACAAGCCAGTCATAGATCAGGATGGTACATAGAGTAGTGCTTAAACTGTTACATCAAAATCAAACTGCCCAACCACATACCACCACATACCATATCTCACAACATTTTTATGTGTGCATGGAAACAAAGTATATGTTAAAGTGGACCCGTCACCCCAAAAGAATATTCAAAATCATATTTATCACATTAGTCAAGCAAAATGAACATTAATTACACTATATAAATTATTTTAATATTGTTTTCTTCAGTCTGGGAATTCATAATTATAACAAGCAGGCAGGAGCCATTTTGTGGACACTCTTATTAAGGCAAGCCTTGCATCATCTCAGAATCTTATTTGTGCACCAGAATAGGGGACCTGATGTCCATCCCCATGTCCTGGCTACACAATTAAATGGTTAAGAGAACTGGGGGAATGTGTCATCTAAGTGGCATCTAAGAAGTGCTGAATGGAAAGTGAAAGTAATTATCTGCCCCACTTCTATGCCTAAGGCATAGAGGAGTGGTAGACAATATTTGATTGACATTTGGATTTCATGTTTAATTTGAAAAGGACTTTTATTATACAGATTTTTGTGTCTGGGTGACGGGTCCACTTTAATTAAAAAAAGTATGCGGCCAACTCAGTCTATTATTATACAGTTCTATCACCTTTACAATATATTGAACTGTGTTTAATTTATTTAAACTCAATGGATTACTTCTTGAGATCACTAACTAACAGATTTCCCAAATGAGAAAAGAGGAGAAAATAGTGCATTTCAGTCAAAGCAACTGGTAGAACTTTTATTGTGGGACCTGTTAAACAGACTGCACTGAACATGGGGTTTCTCTTCATGAGGGTTTTTTTTTTTTTGTAATTTTGATATATGTACCTTAGGTCTACTTAAAATTAATTTAAACACTAAGTGGGTTATTTATTAAAGGGGTTAACCTTCAAGTTAAATTTTAGTATATTGTAGAAGGACCAATTCTAAGAAACATTTCAATTGGTCTTCATTAATTATTTTTCATAGTTTTTTTAATGATTTGCAATTTTCTTTGTTTCTCTGCAGCTTTCAAATGGGGGTCACTGACACCATCTAAAAACAAATGCTCTGTAAGGCTACAAATGTATTGTTATTGCCACTTTTTATTACTTATCATTCTATTCAGTCCCTCTCCTATTCATATTCCAGTCTCTTATTCAAATCAATGCAGGGTTGCTAACCCTAGAAACCAAATTGCTGACACTGCAAACTAGAGAGCTGCTGAATAAAAAGCTAAATAACTCAAAAACCACAAACAATAAAAAATGAAAACCAATTGCAAATTGTCTCAGAATATCACTCTCTACGTTATACTAAAAGTTAACTCAAAGGTGAACAACCCCTTTAAGGATCAAATTGTGTTTTCCATGAAAATTCAAGATATATTTCTTCAGGTTAATGTAGCTGTATTATACCCTGACCCTGGAAATAGCTAGAATTAGAAAATACACCATCTAAAACCTGCTGTGGTCATGTAGGAGTCAATGGCAGAGATCCCTTGAACCATTTGATGATTGATGTTAATAGCCTTCCTGATGTTCAAGTTTTTTTTTCCCCGCCGAAACGTCAATCAGTTAAAGTTTTTGGGATGTTAATCCTGAACTAGCTGAGTAGAGTTTTTTCTTAAAATAGAAACCATTCCAGATGTGAGCTCATTCGATGTACAAAAAAACTCTAAATAACCCCCCTAAATAAACACAAGTCTCCAATAAGGCTTATTTTTAATCTTTGTTGGAATCAAGTAGAAGGTGCTGTTTTAGTGTTTTAGAGAAAAACTAAATAACTTTTAAAATGTATATTATGTGATTAAAATGGAATCTATGGGATATGGCCTTCCCATAATTCTGAACTTTCTGGATAACAAGCTTCCAGGTATTGGATTCCATACCTGCCTATTTAACTAATTTAACTAAATGACAAAGTACTGTATAAGCTGCAGGTAACACTAGAAACAATTATTCAAAAATAATTTTACAAAAGAATATCCCAAGATAATACAGGAAAATGAGTACAATTTAAATATGAATTTGTGTTCTTGAATTAGCATTATTAACACTCAGCAGTAGGAATATGACACTACTTATGGAAAATCTATTTGACTATTTAAATGTATTTTTAGTATAAAGTTGATCCACGGACTGGCTATTGCATATTGGAATCTTTTTCCATCTGAGGCAAATTGGAGAGGCTAAAGATGATGCTTTTTGCCTCTGAATCAATTAGCAGGTAGGAAAATGTATTTTAAAAAAATTACGTATTTCTACAGTATATGCCTGTTTGACTCTGCTTCAGCTACCATTCTAGCCATATATTTATTTTGTTCTGTACAGAATACAGAATTACAGAATAGGAATAGGCCATAAGAATAGTAACAATAATTTGCTTTCACTAGCCATCACTAGGGAATGGTGATTGACTTACTGTATGAGTACATACTGAATGCAATCAAGTAATTCTACACTGAAACTTAATGAGCATGATATATGTGAACTAGTAGTTTTATATTTGTTATCAAAAAAGGTTTGTATTCTCAATTTGCTAGTATCCAGTTGTAATGTCTGATAAAGAGAGTCACTTGCCACCCCAAAAGCATTTTCTTATTTACTATTACACAATTACTAGATGCCAACCTAATAATGTTGAGCTTAGCAAACATTTTTATATACAGTATGAGGTCTCTTGTAGTGGGATTTTGTAGAGAGCCTGTACATTTTAACTCCTGAGTACAATGTGTATCATGGTATACTCCTTATCATATGCCGCCATTAAAAAGTGGTAGTATTTTGTCACTTAAATAAGTCACCAATATTTAAAAGTTTAACATTACATTGTAATTAGAAGAACAGTAGTCTGTCTAATTGAAAATGAAAAAACATGACCATCTCACCTGAAGTGCTGAGTAAGAAATGGCACCTCCTTCAGATGTGTTTTCTTCTGTCTGTGAAGACTGACCTCTATTTGGAGTGAAAACTATTAAATCATTCTTTGCCTGAAGTGAATTTGTGTAGAACTTGTATTGGCTTTGAGAATACACCCAGCTACCTACTGTGTTTGAGTAAATCCTGTAGTTTTCTCTCAGTTGATTGACCTCATCCCTATATTTTTGCCATCGTAAAACAGTGAAGGTGATAAGCGTTATGAGAAAAATACTGGAAATTGAGCAAATGGCCACAACTAAGTAGATGTTTACATCAGAAAATTCATCACTGATTGTTCTTGAATGGTGATGAATTATCTTGGTGTCCTCACCAGAATCCTTAATGGAGATAATGATTTGAATTAGTGCAGTCATTGCAGGTTCTCCATGGTCCTCAGCCACAACAAACAGTCTGAAATCCTCACCCTCTGCTTCTGTTATGGGCCGTGCCAGTCTTATTTCTCCAGTATGTTGAGAAATAGCAAATAGGGGATTTGCTGCTACATTTTTAATTTTATAAGACATCCAGGCATTGTATCCAGAATCCAAATCGACAGCATTAACCTTAGTTACCAGGTGACCTGGTTGTACTGATTTGGGTGCTGTTACAGACATTGTAGATTCTCTGTTGGCATAATCTGATGTAAACACTGGTGGATTGTCATTTACATCTACAATAAAAATACTTAGTGCCAGACTGGCGTTCAGTGAAGGAAGTCCTGCATCTGTGGCTTTTATGTGACACTGGAAATATGCAACTTCCTCATGATCAAATGGTAACAAAGCAAACATGTTTCCATTTTCTGGGTTTATGGAGATATAGGAGGAAATGGGGATCCCCTCTATAAAGCTCTCAGTAAGTGAGTATGTTATGAAGGCATTCTGTCCAGTATCAGAATCAGAGGCAGATACTTTGTAGACATGAGAACCTGGTGCATTGTTTTCCTTCATAAAAATAGTGTGTGCCAGTTGTTGAAATTGGGGTGCATTATCATTCACATCACTGACTTCAACATTGATTATCATTGAGGTTGAAAGTGCAGGGGAGCCTTCATCTGTAGCAGTTATCACAACTTGATATTCTGATTTTGTTTCTCGGTCTAAAGGTGCATTAACTATGAGAGAAAAATCTCCAGTGAATGCAGAGTTTATTTTAAATGGAGTGGGTGGAACGCTGTAGCAGTTCACTCTTCCATTGATCCCAGAGTCTCTATCATGGACACTAATAATTGCAACAATGGTTCCTTGAGTTGCGTCTTCAGGAACAGGTAAAGAAAGAGAAGTCACTGACATCTCAGGAGCATTGTCATTCAGATCTGCAACTGAGACTAAAAGTTGGCAGTGTCCAGTCAAAGGTGGTTCACCATTATCAAAAGCATCAACATAGATTTCGTAAACATTGTTTTTTTCATAGTCAAGTTCACCATTTACATAAATATCCCCTGTGTTCTTGTCTAGACTAAATATTGACAACATTTGTAATGGAACCAGTTTACTGAATTCATATGATATTTCCCCATTTTTACCCAGATCCAAGTCAGTTGCATTCAGTCTTGTAACGAAGGTCCCTTTAGAAGCATTTTCTGCAACACTGCACTGGTAAAATGACTGATTAAATATTGGGGAGTTGTCATTAACATCTTCAACATTGATAATAAGTTGAGTAGAGCCACTAAGTTTAGGCTTTCCACCATCCAGTGCTGTGAGAGTCAAATTGTGCAAACTTATTTTCTCTCTGTCCAATGATTTTTTCAGAACAAGTTGTATTGATCTAATCTGATGAACAAACTTTGGAAACTCTAGAATAAAATATTCATTTGCACTGAGTTCATAGCTTGTTACAGAATTAGTTCCAACATCGGAATCTACAGCTCCCTCTAGTGGGAAATGAGACCCTGGTTGTTTTGATTCTGCTATTGAAATAGTGTACTGACTGGAAGAGAACACTGGATAATTATCATTTATATCCTCTATCTCCACATCCACACGATGAATTTGTACAGGTTTATCAACAATAACTTGAATAGACACAATACACAGAGGAAAGTTTGGACATAGCTCTTCTCTGTCTATAGCATGTTTAACAAATAAAATGCCATTTTGCAGATTTACCTGAAAATATTCTTTCTGGTCTTTAGAAATTATCCTTAGCATCCTGGAATTAATCTCAGTGATCTCCATACCAAGGTCCTGGGCAAGTCTTCCAACAAAGGTTCCGTGTTTGGATTCCTCAGGGATGCTGTAATGAAGCTGACAAAGGACCTCATCCCAAGCCATTTGCATTAAGAATACATAAACAGTCTGGATTTTCACCAGAACATCTGGTTTGAAGATAAACATTTCCTAGAGTCAATCTGAGGGTATATGATGCTATATATATAAAGCAAAAACCTCCAAAATATCTTCATTCATAGGGAGATAAAAAACGGAAATATCCACAATTCCAAAATCAAGCAACAATATGGCTGATTTACTATCAGAAAAATCTATTGTCTCTGTGATTCTTAAAATAAAGTAGGTAGATACTGACATCTTGTGTTGGAATAAAATGTTGCAAGCAATACCTATATATATATTTATATTTTACACCATAAAAAACATCTACAATATTATTTTGAATCTGTTTATCAGTATATGTTTCTCTCTCATACATTAGCTAAATTTTTGTAAGACAGTGGGTTTACGTTTTCTGCTGCAGGCAGCATTTTATTTACTTTAAAGGGTATTTTGCAGGAAAAAGTCTATCTCTATATAAACAGACAAAAATAAAGGGTGCGGTAAAGAATGATATAATGATATTTATATACACATCCTTACAAAGGACCCACAAGCAGCGAACGCTGTTAATATGTGTGTTCCTGAATAATTTTTTTTTCTTTCGTAATTGTAACTATAGGAGTTTGAGGTTTTTTAAAAAAAATATAAAACTGCAGAAAAATTGTCTTTCTTATGTTTTGACATTATTGACTTTTTTTTTTACTAAACAGCATTGTACAGTCAAGCTTAAACATAAGTATACATCAAAATAGACAAAAACACATCACATTAATTTACTTTCAAAGAGGTGAAAAGTAAGGTAGGACTTCTAGCGCGTGTGATATTTCAGAATGAAATGTTAAAGGTGATCTAAAATCTCCCAAAAACTCATTCAGTACTACGCTGAGCAATGGCAAATATAAGGTTTTCAGAAGGATCCTTTCATCTGTTTGGTCATTAAGATTCAACTAATTTTAGCTATTAGTTAACCAGGTTGTATTGTACAGTGGTGTCTGTGGTTTGGCCAATATAATTCCTCATATACATTTGAATATTCTATTTGATATTTTGCTTTGAAACAATCAATGTAAAATATATTTAATCACTGACACAAAATACCACAAAATACAATGTATGATTACTAATATCAATATGACCTATAAAAATTCTAGATGTTGGACAAAAGTTAATAGCAAAAGTAAAGCCAATATGCAACCTACCAGTAATTACAAAGACACAGAAAATTCTGTGCCCATTAGATCACAACTAGTCTGTAATATGAAAAACCTGGTCTAAAGATATAAACATGCTAAGAAAAGAATCTCACTGTGGTTATTAGTTTCATCAACCAGAGCAGGTCATAAAACATGAAACAAAACATGTAAGGAATCATGGTCAAAGCATAGTCACCAAAGTGAAGAAGACAAGATACAGGCAAGGTCACAAAATACAGAGTTCACCAAAATTAAAAGCTAAAGCAAGTCATGACACTAGAATAAATTAAAGTAGCAGAAGAGGAATGCAGATCAAAGGGGAAAAGTTATAATAAAACCAGGACATCTTTAAAGATAAAGTTACATAATCAAAGTAAAAATATTACTTTTGTTCCTGCATCATTTTATAATTATCAATGCTCCATCAACTAGGAGAGGGTGATACAAATATTAAGTTTGTTTTCTTTATTATCTTTTTTATTAGAAGTGAGATGACATGTAAAAAATCAATAAAAGTGAAAATATATTTCAACCTCATGACATATCCTCTGGCTATTTAGCCCAGATATTGACTACATTGTGCCTTGCTTTTGTGCCTAGGTGCAAAAACTTCTCCCAGCACACCCACCGCCACCAGGATAAATGATGCAAGCCCTCCCTCACCTCTAATGTTCTCGTAGTGTGCTCAGCATCTCCAGCGGGGCCCTATAAGGATGTGTGTGTGTGTGTATCAAGATCAGGATGGGCAATACCATACCTACTGATCCCCCTGTGGTTATGCCACAGAGTGAATGGGATTAGCCATTTTCTTACAGAAAGTAACATCAAAGATTCTGGCTAGTTTTGATGACACTGGTTCATTTCGATATATAGCAAAATAAATAAAACTGAAAATTCTCAAAAAATTGCAATAATGTTGACTTGACAAATGCATTAGAGGCAATAAATTGATTTTAATGATTTTACAGTTGAGGTTCTTTAGCTCAGCAAAAGCATATACAGTACCAGCCCCTCTTGTGCGCACACCCCAACCTTGCCCTTGCACAGCTCCATAAGCTTGCATTGCCGTTACATGTTCCCTGTTGATGCCCCAGAGTCCCCAGTTAAAATGCGGCCAGTGGAAGGCATGCCACCTTAGGCCTGGGCCTTTGTGGCCTGCCCACAAATCCATGCCTGCCTTACCAACAAATTCATTCTTGAAACATGTTTTAGATTCTTTTAAATTTTAGAGAAACAGAGAGACATATACAGGTAAACATAAGAAACTACAAATAATGCATACTATACATTGTTACTTATCTCCACAACAGTAATCTGTATACTGAGGCATTCCCATCCAATATAAGACCCAGGAATGTTATTTAATTTACTATATACAACACAAGCTAATACAAAGGATAACCCATTCCATCTAGTGCTATATTCAGGTACAAAAGTAATCACTATAGTTTGCTTTAACAGTAAGTTGAGTTATCTCAACTACTACAATTCTTCAATATTAGCTGATCAGTATCAGTTTGTATAAAAAAGCATATCTTCAGTAAAGACATTGTTAGTATTATGAATAAATGATGGACCTATGGGCATACTGATCTTTAGCTTCTCTGCCAAATTACAGGCAATGCAGTTGTTTCTCCAAAAACAAAAAAATGCAATATGCACTCATTTAGAAAAGAATGCTATGCCTAATTCTGACAAAAGATGTTTTGCAAAAGCAATTATGTTCAGTTGAACATTACAATGTATTGGAAAATTGTATTTTGAGGCTATGTATTTTGAAAAATGTTTAAAAAAAAAACATCTCACCTGACACAATGATTTCACAATGATTCCTTGCTGGGATGTGGCTTCTTCAATTTGTGAAGACTGAGGTGCATTTGGAGTGAAGACTATTAAATCATTCTTTCCCTGAAGTGAATTTGAGTAGAATTTATGTTGGCTTTGAGAATACACCCAGCTACCTACTGTATTTGAGCAGATCTTGTAATTATCTCTCAGTTGATTGACCTCATCCCTATATTTTTGCCATCGTATAACAGTGAAGGTGATCAGTGTTATGAGAAAAATACTGGAAACTGAGCAAATAGCTACAACTAAATAGATATTTGCTTCAGAAAAGTCATCACTAATTCCTCTTGGAGGATGATTTACTATCTTGGTGTATTCGCCATAATCCGTAATGGAGATAATGATTTCAGTCTGTGCCGTCATTGCCGGTTCTCCATGGTCCTCAGCCACTACAAACAGTCTGAACTCATCACCTTCTGCTTCTGTTATGGAACGTGTCAGTCTTATTTCTCCAGTATGTTGAGAAATAGCAAAGAAAGAATTTATATCTGAATTTTTAAACTTATAAGACATCCAGGCATTGTATCCAGAATCCAAATCGATAGCATTAACCTTAGTTACTAGGTGACCTGGTTGTGCTGACTTGGGGGCTGTTACTGATATTGCAGATACACTGTTAGAAATATCTGATGTAAATGCTGGTGCATTGTCATTTACATCTATAATGAAAACATTTAACGTCAAATTTGAGCTCAGAGGTGGAAGTCCTGCATCTGTGGCTTTAATATGACATTGGAAATATGCAACTTGCTCATAGTCGAAAGATAATAAAGCAAACAGGTTTCCATTTTCTGGGTTGATGGATATGTAGGAGGAAATGGGAATACCCTCTATTAAACTCTCACTTACCGAGTATGTTATAAAAGAGTTCTGAAAAGTATCTGAATCATAGGCAGATACTTTGTACACATGAGAACCTGGCGGGTTGTTTTCCTTGATAAAAATTGTGTGAACTACTTGTTGAAATAGGGGTGCATTGTCATTTACATCACTGACTTCAACATTGATTGTCATTGAAGACGAAAGGGCAGGGGAGCCCTCATCTGTGGCAGTAATCACAACTTGATATTCCGATTTGTTTTCTCGGTCTAAAGGTGCATTAACTATGAGAGAAAAATCCTCAGTGAATGCAGGGTTTATTTTAAAGGGAGTGGGCAGTAAGATGTAACAGTTGACTTTCCCATTGTCACCAGAGTCTCCATCATTGACACTAACCATTGCAACAATAGTTCCTTGGGTTGCATCTTCAGGAACAGGCAAAAAAAGAGACGTTACAGACATCTCAGGAGCATTGTCATTCAGGTCTACCACTGTGACTACAAGTTGGCAGTGTCCAGTCAAGGGAGAATCACCATTATCAAAAGCATCAAAATGGATTTCATAGGTATTGGTCTTTTCATAGTCAAGTTCACCTTTTATGCAGATTTCGCCTGTGTACTTGTCTAGACTAAATATCGACAGCACTTCTTCAGGGACCAGTTTACTGAATTCATATAAAATTTCTCCATTTTTACCCTGGTCCAAATCAGTTGCATTCAACTTCGTCACTATGGTCCCTTTAGGAGCATTTTCAACAATGCTGCATTGGTAAAATAACTGATTAAATACAGGGGGGTTATCATTCACATCCTCAACATTGATAATAAGTTGTGTAGAGCAACTTAGCTTGGGCTTTCCACCATCAAAGGCTGTGAGTGTTAAATTGTGCAAATTTATTTTTTCTCTGTCAAGTGATTTTTTCAAAACAAGCTGTACAGATTTAATCTGGTGGATAAATTTTGGAAGTTCTAGAATAAAATATTCATTTGCACTTAGTTCATAGTTTGTTATTGAATTTGTTCCAATATCAGCATCTACAGCTCCCTCTAATGGAAATCGTGTCCCTGGCAGCCTTGATTCTAGTACAGATAAAGTGTATTGACTGGAAGAAAACACTGGATAATTATCATTTATATCCTCTATTTCTACATCCACACGATGTATCTGAACAGGTTTATCAACAATAACTTGAATGGACACAATACAAAGAGGAAAATCTGGACACAGCTCTTCTCTGTCTATTGCATGTTTAACAAATAAAATGCCATTTTGCAGATTTACCTGAAAATATTCCTTCTGGTTCCTAGAAATGATCCTTAGCAATCTTGAATTAATCTCACTAATATCCAGACCAAGATCCTGTGCAATTCTTCCAACAAAGGTTCCGTGTTTGGATTCCTCAGGGATGCTGTAATGAAGCTGACAGAGGACCTGATTCCAAGCCATAAGCAGTAAGAAATAATAAACAGCCTGTATCATCACCAGAATATTTTTTCTGAAGGTAGGCATTTCCTGGATTTAGAAGGTGATCGATGTTTCATGTATTTCAACAAGAATCCAACATATCTTCAATGATCAAAAAACATTAAAAAAGCATCAACAATTTGCAACAAGACCAGCAGCAATATGGCTGATTCATGTGAAGAAAATTCCAATTGGATAGCTTTTCAGAGATAAAGAAGGTAAATACTGACATCTTGTGTTGGACTGTGATGTTGCATAAAATACTTTCTTACTTTCTTTTATTGTTTTCTCATAAGAACATTTATTATAGTATTTATTAATCAGTATTATAACAATAATAATATATGTTGTATTAAAGGAAAACTATACCCCCCGGACAATGTACACGTAAGTCTCTATAAAAAGACATTGCATAAAACAAGGAGATTATATGCATAAATAATTTGTATAGTGCTTCAAGCTCCAAATTGTAAATTTTTGAGGGTTTAACTTACCCAATAAATTGGGGGATCCAGGTGCTCACACCATAAGCCTTCAGCTCAGGAAGGCATTGTGACAAAATTTCAATTGAAAAAGGTTGGCACAAACTGGATCACTCTCCACGATGTAGTTAAAAAATGTATTTATTTAGAACAGCAACATCCCAAATGCCTTACGCGTTTCGTGCCTTTTGGGCACTTAATCATAGGCCTGTGGCCTATAACCATGGCCTATGATTAAGTGCCCAAAAGGCACGAAACGCGTAAGGCATTTGGGATGTTGCTGTTCTAAATAAATACATTTTTTAACTACATCGTGGAGAGTGATCCAGTTTGTGCCAACCTTTTTCAATTGATATATTGCATGAAACAACTCATATGTAAAACCCTGCTTCATGTAAATAAACCATTTTCATAATAATATACTTTTTTAGTAGCATGTGCAAATGGGTAATCATAAATAGAAAATGGGCATTTTAAAAAATGACAGCCTCCTGGGATCCTAGGATCCAACGGTGCACACAAACATACCAAACAAACTATAAAGTTAGGTCGCATGAGCCAATTAACAATATTGAAATATTTCTGGTCATGTGATCTCTGAGGCAGCACACAGACCATCATGAAATGGTGGTTCAAGGCAAGAGTGTAGAATTGTATATTCCTACCTTGAATATTGTTAAATAGGTCTAATAAAAATCCTATGAAACAGTGAACTTTTACTATAAATAGTGATGTGCGAATTTATTCGCCAGGGGCAAATTCCCGAGATTCGCCGCTGGCGAATAAATTTGCGAAACGCCAGCGAAATTTCGCCTGGTGAAAATTCGCCTAAAAAACTAATCGCGACGTGCAACCAAAACGATGCGACGTGACGAAAACGACGCGGCGCGTCGAAGTTGATGCGATGCGTCAAAAGCGTGCCGTGACTCATTTCGTGAATTTTCTTCTATTGTTCATTTTTTACATACCAATCATAAGTATAAATATAGTTTTCCGTAACACATCATTTTGAATCATACTGCTATTAATATATCATATTGCTTGTGCCATTATGTTGACCATGAACCCACAAGTGCAAATAAATAACCTCACAGTGATGCATGCTTGTTTATTTCATTTGTAATATTCAATGAAAGAATAGTTCTGGTAGGCACTATTTATGAGGATCCCTGGACCTTTCCTTGTCATTTAGTCCTTTGCACAGGCCAGAGGTTCAGTATTGCTACTAATATTAAAACTATGTTGTTTTTATTCTTTGGCATTGCTTATGTGTATTTTTAAGCATATTTCTTAGGCAAAAAAAGTTATAGTTCAATATTTTGGACAAGAGCTAACATCTTGCCTTCTCGGTCAGAAGTAAAGAGCAGTCTGATTTGAGTGCTGGGCATTTAAAAAAAAAATTAATTGTAGAGCTTAATAATCTTTGGCTAAACCTTTTGAATGCGGAAGAAATAGAGGAATGTTATATATTATGGATCACAAGTACAAGTACAGTAGAATTTTTATTGTTTATTGTCTGTTGCATATAGTAGTAGTAGCTCAATGCAGGCCTACTTGAACAGAATAATGACACTATATAAAGAACTTTTTTGCCTTTTCACTTTTTGAATTAGGAAAAGTAAATGAACAAACAGTATTACTCCTATATATCTATGTATAGTTGCATGTATATGAAATACCCAATTCAAACTCAATTTTTGTCTATTTTTTCATGACAATTTCCCTGTAAATTTTAGAAATGTGGTATTTAACAGTTTAAAAGGTTTTATAAAAAAACAAATTTTATTTTTATAAAAAAAATGTATTATAAGAATGTTCATAGAAAAGGTAATTTCTCCAAATCATAGTTTTTAGCGCAAACAGACACATTTTTGTATAGTTACTTTATCCTCTATTATTTCATTATTTATCAAGTGTAAAACCATAAAATCTCAGAATACAAAAGTACGGCAAGTAAAAGCTGTCTAGGTCATGTAGAAGTCAATGGTAGTTCCCTTTCTTTTCTCGCAAATATACATTTTTGTATGAACTTTTCATTCGTGAAAAATTTGTGGTTTTCAGATTTTTTGTGGCAGATATTTACGTACGTATTTTTAGTATTTGGATCTTTTAATATCTTTCATAGCTTTTATGGTTTTAGAGAGATAGAGTTTAATTAATCGTCAGTCTATGATTAAGTGTTGTGAAAACACAAAACGCATAAGGCTGTAACATAAGTTTGTACTTCAATACGTACATGTTTTTTTAATTTATCTACCTGAGGACTGCCCTTTGATTAAATGCTCTACAAACAACATGGTCCACTCCCTTAAGCTGAAGATTTTCAGTGTTTGTAAACAGGTAGTAGTCTATGCATGTTTATAAGAGCAATTCCCTTTCTTACAATAGATAAATACATTAAGACATACTGTAATTAATTTCAAAGTAGAAAAATCAAAGTAGTATAAATCAAGATACCTGCTCTGTTTGAGAACAATTTGCAACTTTTACGAAATTGGAGACAACATCTTTTTTTTTTTTGCCATCACAATACAGTGAAGGAAATAAGTGTAGTGAGAAAAATGCTGTAAATTGATCAAGTAGCTATGACCAAGTAAATATTTGCATCAGAACTCGTCCTTTGAAACAGTTGACCACCCACTCCTTCTTGACATTCTATACTCAGCTGGCATTCATGATACTGCTCTTTCATGGATTACATGTTCCGTCTGACCGTTCCTTTAAAGTTGCTTTCTCTAACTCTACTTCTACTATGTTCCCTTTCAGTCATTTGGACTTCAGTATCACCTCTATGCTGATGACACCCATCTCTACTTGTCTACTCATGACCTCTCTCTCCCTCTGTCCTTTCCCAAGTTACAGACTCTCTGCTGTCTGCTCCTGGATGTTAACAATGCCACCTGAAACTGAACCTTTCAAAAACAGAACATGTTGTATTTCCTCCAAGATCTTCCCCTGTCCCTCAGATATCACTCACAGTAGACAACACTACCTTTCATTCCACTACACAGGTACACTGCCTAGGAGTTATACAAGACTTGCATCTGTCTTTTTGACCACACATTCAAACACTTGCAAAAAACACTTGTTGCGTAGTATTCAATGTAATTATTCAATGTATCTTAAATAATAAATCACAAAATTTTGTCTAAAATGTCTCAATTGTACCATAACATTAGTTTGTAAACTCTAATATGTAGGGTCCTCCAATCCTATTGTACTCTGTAAAACCTTGATCGTTATCCACCATGTATTCCGTTTGTTATAAATAAGGTAAAGCAACGCGTATCTTTTCAGCGCTATATAAATAAATGATCAGAAAAGTCATCATTGTTTTCTCTAGAGTGTTGAGTATATCAAAGAGATAATTATTTCAGCTAATGCTGTCATTAAGGGCTCTCCGTGGTCTCCAGCCACAATAGACAGCCCAAATCCCTAACTTCAGCCTCTGTTAAAGGTTGCATCAGTCATTATTTCTCCAGGGTGCTGAGCAATGCCACATATTACATTTTAAGTATGATTCTTTACGCTGTATGATAACTAGGTATACACTAATCTTGGTTACCAGGTGACTAGGTTCTAATATTAATTTCATCAATTTACTGCAATAATAGAAGATACCCTACATGATAACTGATGTCAATACAGCCTTAATAAATACTAGATGGTGAACAAACTTTAGTCTCTTTTATGGCAAATGTGTAGCTTATCATTACAAAGAAACAGGAATATTATATGCAACAGTATTAGTATTTTATAGTTAGCTTCCTGACTGTTTGGTCATAATTAGTATAAAAAAAATGTAAACATACTAAGCAAAGAATTTGTCTGTGTGTATTATTCTTATCAACCAGAATAAATGAATGGGATGAAGTAGCCAGAGCATAGTCACCAAAGTGAAAACATTTACAACAGGAAACAAACTCCAAAGTTAATAATTAAACTGGAATAAATAGCAGTTGAAGAGGAATGCAGAACTAATGGGGAAATAGATTTTAATAATTCAATGAATAACCCAATCCATATTGCTATATTTCAGAAATAACTGTAGATGTTATTTCTGTTTCTAATAGATCCGCATTTAGTATATAAAAAAACATTTACTAGAGGTTATGTGGCTTTTTAAAAGATATAGGTTAGATATTTTCTTTTATGAAAATATATGAAATAAACGTTTAATATTTGTGAAATATTATTACAGATGACCTACATCATTGCTTGTTTTAGTACTTGCAGTTATTTCACCTTCTCACTTGTTTTGCCAAAAGGAAAATCCTTTCATCACATTGTAATCAAATGGCACTGTAGACTGTAATACATGTAACATTTGAACTACACTAAAATACATAGTAGAAATAGTAGAAATGCTACATAGAAACATTTCTGACATCTGAGGCCTCCCACGAACCAATATTGCTAGTACTGAACAGTTGAACATGTGGTCATCTCAGGTAGAACAATGGCTCTTAGTTTTTAACAACTGGCCACTATCAGGTGGTCATAATGGGATCAAGTCTGTAGCTTGGCCAAATTATGGTTGACCTGAATTGAATTGGTTCTCACTTTTTGTTTCTCTAAATGCAAAAATGCATATATATATATATATATTCAGAAGAATAAGCTATGCTAAGTTACTTTGGACTACACGCATACTGCAAAAATAGGAAAACTCAGTTAAACATTATTTTATGTACTGAACAATTTTTTCAGGTTAGGGTTTTTGAAAAAGTTAAAAAAAAAGATCTCACCTGAAATGATTTTACAATTTCTCCTTGCTGGGATGTGGTTTCTTCAGTTTGTGAAGACTGAGGTATATTTGGGGTGAAGACTATTAAATCATTTTTTCCCTGAAGTGAATTTGAGTAGAACTTATATTGGCTTTGAGAATACACCCAGCTACCTACAGTGTTTGAGCAGATCTTGTAATTATCTCTCAGTTGATTGACCTCATCTCTATATTTTTGCCATCGTAAAACAGTGAAGGTGATGAGTGTTATTAGAAAAATACTGGAAATTGAGCAAATAGCTACAACCAAGTAGATATTTGCATCTGAAAAGTCATCACTGATTCCTCTTGGAGGATGATGAACTATCTGGGTGTCTTCATCAGAATCCTTAATGGAGATAATGATTTCAGTTAGTGCAGTCATTGCAGGTTCTCCATGGTCTTCAGCCACCACAAACAGTCTGAACTCATCACCCTCTCCTTCTGCTAGGGGCCTTATCAGTCTTATTTCTCCAGTATGTTGAGAAATAGCAAAGAAAGAATTTCCAGCCGCCTTTTTAAATGTATAAGACATCCATGCATTGTATCCAGAATCCAAATCGACAGCAGTAACCTTAGTTAACAAGTGACCTGGTTGTGCTGACTTGGGTGCTGTTACTGATATTGCAGATACACTGTTAGAATGACCTGATGTAAATGCTGGTGCATTATCATTTACATCTAAAATAAAAATATGTAATGTCAAATTTGAGCTCAGAGGAGGAAGTCCTGCATCTGTGGCTTTAATATGACAGTGTAAATATGCAGCTTGTTCATGGTCAAAAGATAACAAAGCAAACAAGTTTCCATTTTCTGGATTGATGGAGAGGTAGGAAGAAATGGGAATCCCCTCCATGAAACTCTCACTTATTGAGTATGTTATGAAAGAATTCTGGCCAATATCTGAATCCGAGGCAGATACTGTGTAGACATAAGAACCCGGCGGGTTGTTCTCCTTGATAAAAATTGTGTGAACTGCTTGTTGAAACCGAGGTGCATTGTCATTAACATCACTGACTTCAACTTTGATTATCATTGAAGATGAAAGGGCAGGGAAGCCCTCATCTGTGGCAGTAATCACAATTTGATATTCTGATTTGTTTTCTCGGTCTAAAGGTGCATTAACTATGAGAGAAAAATCCTCAGTGAATGCAGGATTTATTTTAAATATTGTGGGTGGGGAGATGTAGCAGTTAACTCTCCCATTACCACCAGAGTCTTGATCATGAACACTAATAATTGCAACAATGGTTCCTTGGGTTGCATCTTCAGGAACAGGCAAAGAAAGAGATGTTATAGACATCTCAGGAGCATTGTCATTCAGGTCTATGACTGTGACTACAAGTTGGCAGTGTCCAGTCAAGAGGGGTTCACCATTATCAAATGCATCAAAATGGATTTCATAGGTATTGGTCTTTTCATAGTCAAGTTCACCTTTTACCCAGATTTCGCCTGTGTACTTGTCTAGACTAAATATTGACAACACTTCTTCAGGGACCAGTTTACTGAATTCATATGATATTTCCCCATTTGTCCCTTGATCCAAATCAGTTGCATTCAGCTTCGCCACTATGGTCCCTTTAGGGGCATTTTCAACAATGCTGCATTGGTAAAAGGATTGATTAAATACAGGGGGGTTATCATTCACATCTTCAACATTGATAATAAGTTGTGTAGAGCAACTTAGTTTGGGTTTTCCTCCATCAAAGGCTGTGAGTGTTAAATTGTGCAAACTTATTTTTTCTCTGTCTAGTGATTTTTTCAAAACAAGCTGCACAGATTTAATCTGGTGAATAAATTTTGGAAGTTCTAGAATAAAATATTCATTTGCACTAATTTCATAGTTTATGATAGAATTTGTTCCAATATCAGCATCTACTGCTCCCTCTAGTGGAATTCGTGTCCCTGGCAGCCTTGATTCTTTTACAGAAATAGTGTATTGACTGGAAGGAAACACTGGATAATTATCATTTATATCCTCGATCTCTACATCCACACGCTGCATTTGAACAGGTTTATCAACAATAACTTGAATGGACACAATACAAAGAGGTAAATTTGGACACAGCTCTTCTCTGTCTATTGCATGTTTAACAAATAAAATGCCATTTTGCAGATTTACCTGAAAATATTCCTTCTGGTTCCTAGGAATGATCCTTAGCAATCTTAAATTAATCTCACTCATATCCAGACCAAGATCCTGTGCAATTCTTCCAACAAAGGTTCCGTGTTTGGATTCCTCTGGGATGCTGTAATGAAGCTGACAGAGGACCTGATCCCTAGCCATAAGCAGTAAAGAAAAATAAATTGCCTGGATTACCACCATAATATTTCTTCTGAAGGTAGGCATTTCCTGGACTTAGTTGATTGATGTTTCATGTATTTCAACAAGCATCCAAGATGTCTTGTTTTATGAAACGATAAAAAAAGAAAGCAGCTACAATTTTCAACAAGACCAGCAGCAATATGGCTGATTTACTTGAAAAAAATCCAATTGGATAGCTTTTCAGAGATAAAGAAGGTCGATACTGACATCTTGTGTTGGAATGTGATGCTGCATAAAATATTTTCCTTCTTAAATTATTTTTAAAATGTATTATAGCAGTTATTAATTATTATTGAACAATGCCAATAGTAAGTTATTCGTTATTGTTTAAATGGTGTTAATTATGTGTTAATATCTTTAGAACTATTGCTATTTTTAGATATTAGGTTTTCATGTACTTAAACCTGCAGTGATTTTTGTTTACTCCTTTACTACAAAAATAAAAGTATTAAAAAGGTTAAAATTACACATTCTGTTCTCATAAAAGATGGAACATTAAAAGCACTCCTTACTTTTAGTACACAATTAAAGTAGATGTGCATTTTGCATTTTACAATTATTTATAAAGATTTCTAACATTTACAGAACAATTGTTATAGAAAAATACATTTGATAACATTAGATAAAATTAAATTGAGTATTTTACATGCATGCAACAATACAAAGTTGAATAAATGGTAAATGTATCCATAATATAACAAGCAAAAAGAATAAAACTGTCCATTACATAGTGTGGCCACTGAACTGAACTTGAAATGAAACCCTTTGATTTTTAAATATTCTTCTATTTTTGCTGAAAAGGCCAAATGACATGACACTCAAGTTATGACCCACAAGGAAATGTGGTTGAAAATTGCCAGAGATGTTTAAAATTGTGTTTTTGTGAATGTTTGTGAATGTTGCTTGCAATGTAAAATCATACACTTTGAAAACTTTGCAAGGAAGTAATTAAGGTCTGTAATTAGTGATGGGCGAATTTGCGGCGAATTCCCGCGATTCGCCAAACGCCAGCGAAAATTCACTAATGGAACATATTACATTCCCAACCGCATTTAATATTGCTCCCATTTCTACCAGATTTAAAATGCACACAAATCTGTAGAATTCTGAAACCCCACACATTATTGGGATTAGGGCAGATGTCCTTATATGACCAATATAGGAGTGTTTATGGAGAATTTTAGGAAACCAGGTTTTCTGGGTCTGATGTACGTGGCTGCTGTAAACTTTACTTCTGACTGAGTAAAATATTAACTCTAGTTGTGTGAAAAAATACAGAAACAATTCAAATTCTAATTGCAATAATGAACTTCCCACTTATGCAATAGAATTCACAGCTTCATAACATTATTTAGTTTTCTTCAAAGAATTTCACTACAACCGTAGAGGTAGTGATAGACATTATAAATGTTTTCAGCAAATAGAAAAAAAATATCTGAAATATTTGAACATGTTAAAAACAGAATAGAAACTCATCTGCATGTTAATTCTAATATGATTTTACTAACATTAAAATGTACTATTTATAGAATAATACATACACTATTTGCCAAAATGTATTAAAAATACAAACAGTGGGATCATTTGCACCTGGGCATTAACCCATGGCAAACAATCAGATGACTGCTTCCATTGCTAAACCTGCAGCTTGCTGAAAAAAGATAATGACTGATTGGTTGCTATGTGTTACTGCCCAGGTGTAAATGTGCCTACTATTTATAAATCAGACCCATTGTGACCTAAACTTGTCAGAAACTTGTGTCACGTCTTCTAAAAAGATGTCTTTGTTCAGGCTAATTTATAAATTTTCTATGTTTGTTACTATATTTAACTTTTCATTTTTTTTTTAAAACCTAATTAAAACATATGTTTCTCAACAGTAGTGAACACTTATTCTGTTTGCTGTAACACAGAATACATTCAATGTGTTGATCAATTAGTCAAGGGAGTGTCACAGCATCCTTGAATAGTTTAGAATTTATAGCATAAACAAAGCTATGCACAATGAAAAGGCGACCATGAAAAATTACATTTTGCAGTCATGACAAAACAGATAATATGGGTAGACTACTATGTTATGTAAGTTAGCATACATTTCTGTAATTATTTATTTAATTTAGAACTGATTTCTAAAGTCTAAAAATAATGCAGAACTATTTGTTTAAATTTAACTTCCATTTAATGAGAAGGTGAAATTATTTGGAAAACATTTTTTAAATGAGGTGAAATACACATATTGATGATTGATTGATTGATTATACCCTTTAGAAATCCTTAAGAACATATCTTTAGGTTTATCAGTTGTAACAGCAATACTTTATTAACTTGCTTTCATTTTGTATATCTGTATGTATAATTAAAAATTGTATTAAGAAGAAAATACAATTTTGGAAAAAATTACAGTAAATTAATCCATATGTGTTTATAAAATCTGATCTGGCTAAGCAATATTTCTTAATTGTGGTTCATAGAGGTTGCCTAATGAAACAATTTTAAAACAAAATGTTTGGAATTTACAATACATACCATATATTTGCTATAATAAAAAAAAACACCAAGTTGTAATTATTAAAAACTATTTGAACAGTTAGAAATAGATGAGTAACTAGCTTAGTTACTTAAACATCTGCATCAGTACACATACTTTGAAAGTTTAAAGACACAGGTCAATGATACAATATCCATGATGTCTGATTCTTATCTAGGTCTGTTTCAAGATTGCTTAAAGCAATATAAAATGTACTAAATAATAACACAGAAGGGATAGACCCTTGGACACTCTTGCTGGCACATAAATGTGTAATATGGGAAGAATTAATTAGAATAGGAGCCAGGAAAAAAGCAGAATGGAATGCCAAATTCACTGAACTAATCTCAAGGGTCCGCTCCCTTGAGGCCCAACACAAGCAATCTAAATTGGCACACACCTTTGAGGCCCTCACATCAGAAAGGAACTCCAAAACACTTATTCTCGATATACAGCTAGAGCTATAGAACTGAACAAAAAATAATTTTTTGAACATGGTAATAAGTGCGGGCATCTTCTAGCTGCCATGCTAAAGAAAAAAACAATTACGTAATCACATAACACAAATCAAATCCTCACAAGGGCAAGTTGAAACTAACACAAAAGACATAGCAGAAGTCTTCAGACAATTCTACATAAAACTCTACCAGTTACCTTCAACCCAATCTCAAGACCTTACTCCCAAGGAAAAAATAGAGACATGCAGATAATATATACGTAGCTCCAACATAAATAGGATTTCTCCGGAAGCACGGGCAGTATTAGACTCCCCAATCTCTAAAGAAGAAATAGCACTATCACTTAAAACGACTAAATTGGGAAAGGCCCCCGGCCCTGATGGTTTCACCATTTCATATTATAAAGAAACGGAATACCTTCTCACCCCCCATCTACTCACAGCATTTAACTCAATATCTCAATATCCACAAACAACACCATACCAAAAGAAGCATTAGAGGCACACATCACATTAATACACAAAAAAAGGCAAAGACCCTCTAGACCCCAGGAACTACAGGCCCATATCACTACTCAATACAGACACAAAACTATATTCGAAAGTGCTGGCCATGATAGATCAAATACTAACACAGCTAATCTACCCAGAACAGGTTGGTTTTGTCCCTGGACATGAAGCCAGAGACAACACCAACAGATTATTTAGTATAATCCAATATGCTAAGAAGATGGACATACCACTCACAGTATTGTCCACAGACACAGAGAAAGCGTTTGATAGAGTAGATTGGAGCTTTCTCAAAGCTACCCTACACGAAATCAACCTTGGTCCAAACATGATAAACTGGATATCTACCCTATACAAAACCCCATCAGCCAAACTGAGGATCAATGGAGAACTTTCAGAGCCCTTTAATATACAGAATGGCACCAGACAGGGATGCCCTCTCTCCACCTTACTTTTCATACTTACCTTACAAAGCTTCCTAAATAAAATCAGGGCAAATACCAATATTAAGGGCCCCAGAATCTCCTTTCCGGATCTACTAGCAGAACTACAAAATTTTAATAGGCACAGTAATTTTAGGGTTAACCTAACAAAATCAGTGGCCTTCAACATATACCACCCCACAAGGGACTTTGCGGACATTCTCCAAAGTTTTCCCATTAAACCCTCTTACAGGCATTTCACATATTTAGGAATCAAGATCTTCCCTAACCCTAAGCAAACAGTGGAAAAAAACTATAAAGACCTATACATGTAGTTAATAGCCTATGGCATTTGAGTAAAGTTTTTAAATTTTTCAAAGATACCGGAGTGCTGCTGCTTTATTTACTAAAACTATAAAGACCTGATACAAGCTATTAGTCGTGACCTACAAAGTTGGTCTAAACCAGCCATATCCTGGGTAGGTAGAACTAATGTACTCAAAATGAACATACTTCCACGTTTTCTATACCTGTCCCAAACAATCCTATATCCCCCACCCAAAACATTGTTCAAATCATTAAACACAATGACCAGTAAATTTATTTGGGCAAATAAAAACCCCAGAATTGCACACAAAAAACTCACATCTCCGAAACTTTGGGAAAACTGCCACAAAGTTACCCTTTTAACGAGATGCCTAGACTGGTCTTTTCACAGACAGTCCAAATTGTGGATCAGAATAGAACAAGAATTATTAGTAACACCACTATGGTGCATACTTCATCGCCTTGCACAAAAATCCAGGAGCTAAACTACAAAATATATACAAAATGGTACAGATACCCTACCAAACTAGCCAAAATATACAGGTCAATCTCACATTTATGCTGGAGATGCAAAACAAACCCAGGGACTATGATACACATCTTCTGGAGTTGCCCCGATCTTAAGCCATACTGGGATACAGTACGCAAAATTATTAAACAAATAATGGAGATAGAGGTACAGGATAGTCCACTGGCAGCCTTACTTACACACAAATACCATGCTCTACATACAAAAATGGTCATGTTAGATACAGCCAAAGCTCTGATCCCCGTTAAATGGAGACAAACAGGCACACCTTTAATAAAAGACTGGCTGAACAAAATGTCCACAGATTTGAAGAAATTAGACCAACGAATAAGAAAGAAACAGGGAAGTTCATTAATAAGTGGTTCTACTGGACCCAATTCATTGACACAGATCAGTACCTGCAGCTCAGCCATACCCAAAAGCAAGCGTCTCCCAGACACTCATGACGATGGACAATTAATTGTACCTCTTGGTGAGGACTCCTGGACAGATAGTACTTATTCTGGTCCCCCCCTCCCTATTCCTACAACTACCTCTCTCTCCCCCTTTCCACTCCTACCTTTTCAATTTCATTAGACCTTTGACTGTTACATATCAGAAGGCACGTTTTTCATAATGATTAAGTTGCAAATATCATATGTCAGCACAATCTTGCATCAGCATATACAGTAAACAAGTAGAAAAACTCAGAGGAAGAACGTATATCAAGGGCAGATGTTAACACAAGGCGACAAGGATACTGGGAGGTGAATATACCTCACAAAATGGATGGTATACAGAACAATGTACAGTATATACCTATAGAAATACAGTTGTAAGTGCTGTCAGATTGAGCTGAATGTTACTGAATGTATAAAATCAATAAAAATTTTGAATTAAAAAAAAAAAGTACTAAATAACAGGCAATGGCCCCATGACTGATAAATGTTAAAGCTTTAAGTGCCAAACTAAGCAAATTATGACTTATTCTAGTTAATAGAAGTTCAAATGATATTGTATAGCAATTTATATTAATAGGATTGCATCAAAATGCTATTTACCAGAGTGACTGTTTAAATTCCTAACTACATGGCTTAAAACAAACATTATTTACAAATATATTATTATTTGACTCTTTGCGGCTAGTTCAGACATAGGTCAAAGAAGCAACAGGGCATACTGCAAGAGTGAATACTTAAAAAGATCAATACATACTTCTTTTAAAAAAATTGATTCCCTCAGTAAGAGTAATAAACATCGATATTTCATAGTCCTCAAAATAAACAGCGCTAATCTCTTATACACAAAGACATTTTAACAAAATTAACTGTGCTGCACATTATATAACAAAAGTTAATGCGCACAATACAAAACATACTTTTCCAAAGTTATTTTGATGGAAGACTAGCAATACATTTCACACACAAGTCCATTGTCAATTGTCAAACTAAAGAGTTGGCTTAGCTTGGACCCAGATAATTCAACAGTGCTATGTATATTCTCCCTTCAACAATTGAGCTGCCAGAGTTATATAGAGTTCCTGGGAATACTCTTGCACGAATTCAATACAAAGCAACGCCTTTTAATGTTCTGTCTACAATAGAGCTATTGGATTCATATTCTGTTCTACAATGCACCATTGCTTATTATGTTTGAAGACTAATTTATGAATAAAAATGTGTCAATATATACTGTGTATTGTGCTGTAGAGCCAGATTCTACAACTGATCTTCCGTGCAGAATCAAAAGTCAGGCGATTTATGATAAATCAAGTTTGCATTTTCTTTTCAATTTAATTAAAAAAAACTGAAAAAAGTGGACAGAAAACTCAAATAGTTGCCAAGTAAATTACCAACTGAAAGCGATGTAAGGTTGTATAGTCAAATGGAATATTCTCTAATAACTTTATTTATTTTCCTGCATTTGAGATTTTCAGTATCATTGAAAATGCATGGAACATTGATCACACATTTCCACATTTATTTGAAGATTCTGATCAATCTTCCCCCTAGTGTTGTAGTTACCTTCCTTCACCACAGATTTTGGGAGGTCTGGTGGGAAAAGTATTAAATCATTTTGTTGAAGAGCTCCACCAAAACTTTATTTGCCAAAAGTAAAGAAAGCTGACTAAGTTCACGAAGGTTATGTAGAGTTGGTTATGAAATAAGGCTAGCCAAGTTGAGACTGTTCACAAAGCAAAAGAAGGTGCAAAATGCAGAGAATCATTAGATAGGATCATTATGTATAATTTAAAGGGACAATCCAATCTGTTCTTTGATGATTTGTTTACCTGTAGATCCTTCCAGAAAACATGAGGTCACCCATAAAGATTAATGGAAAGGTGGTGCTATCTTAAGATACAAAACAGTGACATTTTTCTCCAGTCTTCTTAGAATCTGTTTTCCCATTTCTGTTATGACTGTGTGGCTGCATATTAAAGCAAGGAAATGCTTAGGTAGTCCTACTGTCTAAATAAAAGGATTTTATTTCCATGTAATATTAGGGAAATTGTTAATTTTTTATGTTAAAAAAACAAGATTCTGATGTTTTTATTTTTTTAAGGTTTCCTTTGTCTTGTATTAAAATTTTAATGAAGGATCCACCAAATGCAGGAAATTGTTCAGGATTTGGCCAAATTCCAGCACTTTTTCCAGGACAGATTTTAAGTGATCATCATCATGCTTGCATGGAAGCTCTGGTTAACGGAATGAGACAATTTTTATTTCACAGTTGATGCATTTTTAAAAAAATGTTCTCAGATTTGAATATGCAAAATTTGGTTTGGTTATTCAACTGTATGCATCCCTAATATATACTGACCTTTTTCCAATC
The DNA here is from genome assembly GCA_024363595.1 of Xenopus borealis. Classification (NCBI taxonomy): domain Eukaryota; kingdom Metazoa; phylum Chordata; class Amphibia; order Anura; family Pipidae; genus Xenopus; species Xenopus borealis. Next base: position 17,224,288 of record CM044435.1, on the reverse strand, counting down.
TGTTTGTCCCTTCTGATTTTACAGACTTGTTGACATCTTTTGGTTAGTGCTTTCATTCTTATTCAGTTACTTCATTTCTGTTATGATTCTGATGACTTCTGCATCTTTTTATATGGCTGTGGCATAAGGCCCAATCTTATTCCCTCGTACAGCAATCTTCTGTGTAGCTGGCATCATTAATAGTCTTTTGGTTATTGGCACCTTTTTTTTTAGATGTCTATGTATTTCTTCCATTATTGTGCTTGCTTACATCTTCTGTGTGTCAACTTAAAGCTGATATCAATTGCATAGAACATTTTCAATGCTTGTTCAACAAAAGTTGTAATATATGTCCTTGTCCTGCTTGGCTGCAATCTGGAATTAACAATTCTTTAGTTTTTTTGTTGTGCTTTTATATATATATTCTGTCATGCAATCCTAAAGTAGTCAGTATGTATCCCATCTATTTCCATCATCACTATATTCTATTTTTAATTTTCTTTATTCACAAGATTAGCAGTCAGGTGGCTTTACTCTGACCACTGCATAAACATCAGCTTCACTTTTTAGGTGAACATGTCTATTAATAGTTTGAAGTACATGTCCAATATTAATGAGTACATTTTGTATAGTATATATATATGTATATATATATTAGTGATGGGCGAATTTATTCACCAGGGGCGAATTCGCGGCGAATTCCCGCGATTCGCCGCTGGCGAATAAATTCACGAAACGCCAGCGAAATTTGAGCTTGGCGAAATTTAGGCAAAAAAAAACGAGTTGCACGTCGTTTTTGACGCGACAAAAACGACGCGACGCCGCGCCGGAAATGACGTGTCACGCGTCGAAGTTGACAAGGTGCGCGTCAAAAGCGGGCCGCGACTTGTTTCGCAAATTTTTCCCCAATTCGCGAATTTCTTTGGAAATTCGCAAATTTTTCGGCGAAGCGAAACTCGGGAGATTCACCCATCACTAATATATATATATATATATATATTATAAAAATAATATCGATAAATAATAAATGTATATCCTTATAAATAGTAAATATTTTTTTAAAACATTCTAAATGAAATATCCCGCTGTCATCTCTGTATTTATCTTATTACTAATACACTTTTGTGATATGATTTCTGCAAGAACTTGTTATAGGGATACTTTTGTGACATATTTCCACAATACCATGGTATAGCTAAATTTTTGTGATTTTCCCAATAATCTGTAAACCAGCTACATTGTATATGCTGACATAAATGGATTTTTTGTCATAATTTCCTGATTATTTTTCTTATTTAATATCTCATATACTTTGTTTATCTTGTTTGAGAAACCAGAATAAATTATCAGTCTCCTCATTGATATTAGTTAGGAATATTGTAATATCTTATTTTATCACAAATAGCATAGTTTATGCTTAACAGAAATAAGAGTATGCAAACCTTCCACTCTGGGTAAGTTCCTCCAAATCCAGGGAAATTATACCAAGGTGTGTTCTGACTTCTATAATATTGCATACAATAGCTGATGTCTGCATCTGTAAAGAAGTTAGGGTTCATTTATTAACAGGGTCACAAATTTGCACCAGTGAAGTTACTGATCAAACTTCTAAAAGTTAGAGTTAAAAATAAGAGAAAAGTTATGATTGGTTGGTAAGGGTAATGGCACTGGTGTACCTTAGTGCCTCTGTTAGTAAATTAGGCCATTACACCACAACTGCATTTATTTAAATTACTGTAAGCTTTTCTTTAGCTTGGAAAAGCAAATCCCTTAAATGTTTATTACTGTGCCCTATGTTTTTATTAACATTTTGGTAAATTTGCATTTGATTGTTCTAAAATCCACAAGAAAAGTAAGGAATAAAAAAGAAGTTAAAGAAAACAGGAGAACACAGTGATTCTGAATTAACAAAATCACAAACACAATAAAATGTTGATATTTACAAAAATGTATTAATACGTGGACTTCTAAATAATTAATATTTGAAATAAATACTAGTCACCCCAAGAAAGAACTCTCTGGTAGACTTCTTATATCTTATAAGGACCGCTGATGGCCATCTCTAGACCTGGTCCTTTAATTGGTATCTCAACAATGTGGAAGTAAACCGGTCTAAATTCTAACTGAATTAATGTAAAATTATATGTCAATCAAAAGCAATTAATTTAACAAAAGAAATACATGCAAACTAAAATTCATGGACGTTTCACTTTTCCAGCACAATCAGTAGCCAGATTGCCAGTATTAGAATTTCCATCCTCCACTGCGCATTATGGGAAGTTTGGTGTAAAAAGTATTAAATTATTTTTTAGGGGAGCTTCACTCAAATGAACCATATACTGTCTTTGTTGAGAGTAAGTCCAACCTGTTATGCTACTACAAAGCGTATTTTGTTTGAGAGCATTGATTTCTTGGGTATATTTCTGCTACCTTAGCAGAAGATAAATAATGAGGGTAATAAGAAAAACACTTGATATTAAGCAAATGGACATGATGATATAGATATTGGTATCTGAAAAATCATTGTTTGATTTGTGCTTCTTTCTTTCTGTTGGCAACTCATATGTTCCATAAGTAACATTATAATGTCACTATTGCAGACATTTCAGGATTACTCATGGTCTTTCAAAATAATAAATAGACTTCATAAGTGAATGGGTAATAGTGATTTCTCCAGTTTGCATTAAAAAACAAAGAATGTCTTTGTGGACCGTTAAACTCATCCAAGCATTATATCCTGAATCTGGATCAACTGCTTTAATTTTAGTCACCAACTGACCTTCTTTAGAAGATTTTGGAACCATCTCAGCTACTGCAGGTTTACTACTTGTTGGAGCATTGTCAATAATATCCTCTAAAAAATGTGCAGACAGTTTGCTATTCAATTGTGAAAGTCTTGCTTTTATTTGGCATTGAAAGGAAATAATTTTTTGTGGTCTAATGACAACAGAGCATATATTTTGCCATTTTCTGGATTGATGGAAATGTAGGAAGATATAAAGATTCCATCTATGGAACTGTCACTCAATGAATATGTAATGAAGGAATTCTGGCCAGTATCTACATCAGAAGCAGAGACAGTGTAGATATGAGATCCTGGTGGGTTGTTTTCCTTAATGTAAATCAGATATTTGTTGGAAATAAGGGGGGCTGCCATCAGGTCACTTATTTGAATTTGAATAGAGTTGATTGGTGATAGAAAGGCTTTCATCTGTAGCTGTAATGTCAGTCAAATTATGATATTCTTTCATGATCTAATGGTCCATCCTCTAAAAGAAAGTTGTATTCTCACAGAGTAGATGACATTTTGAAAGGAACATTTTAAGATATAAAACATTTCACTTTTCCAATTTGTCCTGAAACTTTGTGGCGGACAGAGATAACTGCAATTACTTTTCCCACTTTTGAATTCTCAACAACAGGAAGATTAAGGGAAGTCAAAGACATCTCTGATGGATTATCATTCACATCCAGAACATTTACTAAGACTTTGCAGTGCCCAGCAATAACATTATAAGCTCTGTCAATAGCATTAACGTATTTACGTATAAGAATTTAATATTTTCCTCTATGCTGGATATAAATAGTTAAATTCACTGTTTTATCCCTCTTCTAAATATGTTGCATTAACCTTAATGACAATTGTGCCCTTAAGAGTGTTTTCTAAACTGGTTCCGTACATTTAATCATCAAAGACTGGTGCATTGTCATCATCTTTCTTCAATGTAGGCAGCAGCTGGGTTGTTCAAATTAATTTGGGGTTGCCTCCATCAGATGGTATTAGTGTTATATTATGAAGCAGGATTTGTTTTCTGTCTAGAGATTTCTTCAAAACAAGCTGAACAGATTTGCTTTCACGTGTATATGACTGAACATCTGATCCAAAATAACCATTTGGGCTGATTTCATAGCCAGTAACAGAATTAGTTCCAATACCAGCATCAACTGCTCCATCTAGTGGCAAACAAGATCTCTGATATTTGTAGTCTGAATTCACTAGAACTGGAATATTGTCTGGGATACTTTGGAATATTGTAATTTATATCTTCAATCTCTACATTTACACAGTGAATCTGCACTAGTATGACTTCTAGCTGTACAATACCTATTGTGCTTTTAGGTTATAGTTGTTCTCTGTCAATGCCCTTATTAACTAATAAAATTCAATTTTGCAGATTTACCTGGAAATACTTGCTTCCATACTTATAGACAGATTATCCTTGGTCTTCTGAAATTAATATCAGCCCCATGTCCTGAGCAAATCTCCCAACAAAGGTGTCATGTTTGGATTCCTCAGGAATTATGTAATGGAGCTGGCACAGAACCAAATCAGCCTCTTCTTAGAAATCCAATCTTTAAGGTACATGTCTAAAGATCATCAACATAAAGTAATAGAAAAAAAATCCCTAAAAGCTTTGAACACCAGCAAGAATTTGGAGCGGTTAGCATACACTAAATGAATCACAAGAATCCTTTTCCTTTATAAAAGATTATGCAAGGCTGACACCAACTGGCCATATACAGTATGAACTTAATTACAAAATATAGAATGAAAGGAAAGTCAAGTTATTTCGGTTTTATTTTTTGCAAAATAATAGTATATTATGCTTAAGAAGAAAGTAAACTGAAATTGGTTCCTTATATAAATTCAAATATGTTGAATTTTTATTGTAGTGTTCCTTTGATCGTGGCTATGAAGATCATGATTCTGTGTAGTTACTGTGATAGGATTACCAATGTAATTACCAATGTCTGCTACATACAATGCTGTTCTAACATCTGTACCCCGGAGGTTTCAGGCACATTGGTAATCCTATCACAGTAACTACACAGAATGAACCCCGCTGTAGACTTCGGATGTCACCTCTTTGAAGAGTTACAATGTGCCGTTGTGATTGCATTGTTAGAAGAGTGTATATGCCAAGAACTCCTCTACACCATTCAGTTGAACTGAAGAAGCTGCTTGGATGAGCAGTGAAACATTTTCATTAATATTTCTCAGCAAGTCCAGTTGTTTTGAGTTATTTGTGTTAGATATGTTCCTTTGATCAGTTTAAGGAAAACTGAAAAAGCCATATAAGTGAAACCATTGTTCTGGTGTGTTTCTAGTTAAAATAAACAATATTACATACCATTAGATATTTAATGTATACTTTAGATTATGCATCTACATCAGTACAACTACATCATACTTTACATTTAACTTGCATATTTAATTTGTTTTTCTTATGCTAAGGCAATGATTTATTATACCAGTTAAAACAATTTCATGATTTTGATGTTCTTATCACCAATGTAAAAGATCCATTTCTGCTTCTTAAAGGCCAAAAAATTGCATTCCAAGAATGATTTGTATTGTATTGTACTTTACTCAGATGTTAAAGTATTTTCCCAAGCACTGAAATAAAGGCACTGAAAAACAGTTCACTGTATAATTAATTGTTTATGTGTTTGTGGCATTTTCACTTTGTGACTATTTTGTACTTTTGAAAAATGCAGTTGATCACTGCAATATTTATATTTACTAAATATCGTGAAAAGATCTGGTAAGTCATTTTCTTTAGTCTGTATTTAAAAACAATGTTACCTATTATTACTTTTTTTCTGCTTCTCTAAAACCTAATATTTAACCTGCTATTTGGTTATCCTTCTGGACATTTCCCCTTTGTTTGCCATTCTGCCTTGGTTATCTCCATTCTAGCACTGAAACCACTGTCAATTTTTTGTCTTTCCGAAGTAGGGAATCCCTTTGTAATATTTGCCAAGGAAACATATTGAAAAATAGAATTAAGAAAATTTGACAGCTGAAACCTGTAAAGATTCTATAGAAGTCAATGTATGGTGTATTATCAAAATTCAAGCAATTTCCCCAGAAATTGAGACTTTGCTGAACCTTTGAAAATAATAGTAAAAAATGATCATGCAACCCTGTTCTGTGACTTAACACACAAGAATTGCTGATTCAAGTTTTTTTGTCTATACTATATGCTGGAAATCAAGAAAAACCTGCATTTACTGTAAGTTCAAGTCAAGTTGTTTTCTTACAAGATTCAAAACACAAAATATTTATAATAATAATCCCACCTATGCTACTAGGGAAGATATTTTGCATGTAACTTTTGCAAAAAATAACTTAAAGCAACACCAAAGAAAACTATAGGCATATTACTGTTTCCTGTTATAGAATAGAGCAGTTCAGATTGTCAATTAAAAACTGAACTAGCTTTGCAACAATTTTAAAACACTTAGCTAAGATTGTCTGAAGTTTGTATTGTTAATTCCTTTTCACTTTAGCAATCTTATGCCTACCGGTAATAATATAAGATCTAGAGGAAGGAAATAAATGTAGATACTATTTAAAACAAGTTCAGCTCTCTGCTAATACTAGGGTCAAGAGGTGGTTATCATAATAATGACGTGTATCTTTTAAGTTAGAGACCTGCATGGGCCTTTTTTTTAAAACCCACAATCAACCCATCTTGGCAACTTTACAAATTTTCACCCGCAGTGTTCGTTGCCCTGACTGGAGGTGACATCCCATTGATCAGACGTTACATCATGGTGAGTGTTTTTAACTATAAGAACGCTTGGATTTTTCGCTGTTTTCCCTGCATTGGCAACCAGTAGCCCCCACTACATAGGATTGGGTACCCGCAGGGCACTCGCCCACTGAGCAAAAGAAGAGAAATCCTCCTAATCATATTGAGGGTAACATGGATAATCATGGGAATAGGGTATTTCAATCCAGGTATTTTAGGATGTGTGTCTTTGTTATAATTTGCTTAGCCAGTTTCTGGCATTCTGACCAAGCCAAGGTTTAAATTTTAAAGTTAAAATTTTTCTGCCACAACATTTTGGATTAAAGATGAAATGTACCATACATCAAAAGTAATGTATTATCAACATACAGTATGTAATCTATCTTTGCAATTAGAATCAGTCCATTTTCAAGCATTATTTCTACTGTTTGCTACAATCTCATTAAAATATGTACTTTTTTCACAGGAAGAGCTTATTATGTAATAACTGTATGTGTAAATTCACCTACCTCTTTTGCTTAGTTGCTTTAATATTGCAAAATATGTATGTCATGCTGCAAAATGCTTGACCATAGAACTGTGTCCATGTGTACCCAGTTCAATCAATGGAAAGAACAACTGGGCAAAGTTATTATATAATACACACATACAGATAGATAAAAAGTATTTAAAATTATACAAACTACAATTTTTTCAACTGCCATCATAGAACAGCAATATAACACTATATATTTTTAGTGGATGTTAACGGCAATGAACCATCTACTTTGGCTCTGTTTTCCAGTAGTGAATCTACAGTAACAGAGATGGTCCCAAGATCTTTTAAGAGAAGGAAAACTCAAGTCATGAGTCAAGCTCTTCTACAACACTTTTAAAATCTTAAAATGCCCAATACTCTAAAATAAAAATAGCACATTCAGACTCTAATTATAATTTTAAGGTTCAAAAACATGACTTTCCATTAACTTGCCTCCTTTGCTATTGAAGCAACCAACACAGACATCTTGAGCAGCACCAATATAAATACACTCAAGGTCCTCTTGGAGCTATATTGGAAATGCATACATATTGCTACTATTACAGCTACTACATTTATATTAGCATGCTGATAACACTTCTATGTGATTGTTCTGCAGTGCTGACAAACAATACAAGAGCACACTGTAAATTATATAGGATACAAATTTTAAAAAAAACCCTGAGAAGTCGCTAAATTGTTACCCTCTACAATATTGTTAATACTAAAAAAAAACAACTATTAAATTATAAAATTAATGAGGAAAAACAAGCAATACATTTTATAATTGGTGTCTGTAAAAGGTGTTTAATAGAATAAAAAAAATTGATTTTAAATAGTTAATATAAGCAGAAAACCTTTTGCAAGAAAATTCAAACAGACAAAAAAGTCAAAACATTTTGAAAAATGTATAGGTCATTCCTTTTAAATTAAGAAAAGGGGATTTTGTATAGTAAAGAGTAATCAATAAAAAAACAAAACAAGAATTAAAACAACAAAATCTAAACTATGTTAATATCAGGAATTCTTTCTAATTTACTAATCTCCTTGATATAAGCCCACAAATGTATTTTTATCTAAATTGCTTATTTATCACAAATATCCTGTCATCTATATTCAACTGGACTTTGAATACACCTTGAAAAAAATTCAGAAAATCTTGAAATGTGTCTTCTCGCCTTCCCAGCAGAATCAAAAGAAAGGCTCCAAATGTTCGAGTTCCCATCTTCCACTGCAGACTGGAGAATGTTTGGTGTGAAAAGTATTGAATCATTTTTTGGTAAAACTCCACCTAAACAAGCCTTATACTATCTTTGCTGAGAGTAAGTCCAACTGCTTGCTATGCTGGAACAAACTGTATTTTGTCTCAGAGGTTGAAATGATTGTGTGTATTGGTGCCACCTTAGAACAGTATAAACAATCAGAGTAATTAAGAGTATGCTGGAGATTAGGCAAATGGCCATGATCAGATAAATATTGGCATCTGAAAAAGCATAATCTTTCCTATTATGGTTTCTGTTGCTAACTTAAACCCAGGGTCTCAGACATTTAAGGATCTCTAAGGTCCTTCAACTCAACAGACAACAGTTTGTTTTGTTGGTCACTGTCTGAGTATAAAAAAGATGGTAATGTCCCCTGTATTATTTCCAATAGAAATTTGAGAATGTTTTGGTAGATTTTTAAGCTAATAATAAATCCAATCACTGTATCCTGAGTCTGGATCAATGGCTTTAATTTTAATCACAACCTGACCTTCTTTAAAAGATCTTGGGACCATCTCTGTTACTGTAGATTCACTACTGGAAACAGAGCCAAAGTAGATGGTTCATTGCCGTTAACATCCACTAAAAATATATATAGTGTTATATTGCTGTTCAATGATGGCATCTCTAGCTTTTATTTGGCACTGGTAATATCGAACTTGTTCATGATCAAATTACAGCAAAGCAAATATTTTTCCATTTCATGGGTTGATAGAGATATTGAAAAATATGGGTAATTCATTTATATGTAATGAAGGAATTCTGGCCAGTATCTGAATCAAAGGCTGATACAGTGGGTTCTTCTCCTTAACAGAAATTACCTCTGAAGATTTTTGAAAAGACGGTGGGTTCACATTTCTTATTTGAATCTTAATAGACTTGGTAACTGAGAGAGATGTATAGTCTCCATCTGTAGCTGTGGCATCAAGTTCATATTCTGATGTTCTTTCATAATCTAATGGTCAGTGAGTAATATTCCTTTAGTGTAGGGGAATATCTTGAATTGGCAAATTCTTAGAAATATGACAAGTAACATTTCCATTCTGATTTGAATCTCTGTTAAAAGCACCTACTGCAACTACTGTTCCTGGTGGTGAATCTCCAAGACCAGTAGCATTTAATGATGTTACAGAAATTTCTGATGGGTTATCATTCATTTCCAGTATATTTATTAAGACCTTGCAAAGTCCACTATTTGTGGTTTATCAGATTGCTTGCTCTACGACAATCAAATGCCCAATGTTTGAGTTTCAATAGATATTGCACTATTTCTGGTGCACCAAAAAGTTCTAGGGTTGTGTTTCATGGATGTGCACCTAGTTGCAAGCAATTTTGTGCTTCCTGTTTTATAACGACAGATATCCATATACTGGTTCTGCATGATTATGTCCCTATGCTGTGATGAGAAGATACAAATCTAAAACCAAATTGCCTAAAATCAGTGTCCAACCACATTAAGGTTCTTTTGTATTAATGAAAACATATCCTAACAACCATTTTCCTGATGGACATACTACCTAGAGCCTGAGAGGCTGTTGTAGCAGCAAACAAAGAATAAACTTCATGTCAATAACTTTAGTTTCACGATGAACAGGTGTCCAGTTGCTTTTAGCTATTTAACTTATCCTTAACCTGTGGCTGTCCAGTTGTTGTGGCACAGAGGGGTATGTAGTTCAGTTTGGAATCCATCTTTGCGTTTATTTCCGTTTAAATTTCCCAGATTGTTTGTCTTTGTTCTTTAGAATCCAATATATATATGCAAACATACTACATGTTTTTAAAATCCTTCTTTCTTCAGGTATCACTAGAAGTAACTCAACAAGTTCCTCTTGTAACAATGGATAATAACCCTATAGTGAACCAGAAATATACCGCCACCTGTCTCTTAGGGTAAATCAAACATCTCACTTTTAAGACTTAAGATCCAATAAATGTAATATCTACTTTGCCATTTCAACCAATTTTACCATTGTCTCTTTTATCACAGCATTTCACAATTTAATTTGTATAGATAAAACAATACACATTAAAGTTATAATTAGCCTTAAAACAATACAACACTGAAATTGTAATTTAGAGGGAATGAGAAATACTTTTCTGTCGTCTTACCTTTTCAGCAGAATTAGATGTCATGCTCCCAGTATTTGAGTTAATGTCTTCCATTGCAGCTTGGGGGTAGTTTGATGTGAAGAGAATTAAATCATTACTTGGTGGAGCTCCACTTAAACAAACTTTATACTGTCTTTGCTGAGTATAAGTCCAACTTCCTGCTATGCTGGGACAAATTGTATTTTGTCTCAGAGCATTGACTTCTTGTGTGTATTTCTGCCACCTTAGCACAGTATAAACAATGAGGGTAATTAGGAATACACTGGAGATTAGACAAATGGACAAAATCAGGTAAATATTGGCATCTGGAAAATCATCTTTTCTTTTATAGTTCTGCCTTCCTGTTGGTAACTCCTGCATGGGATCCACCAGTAAGATGATCAGTGTCACTACTGCAGACATTTGTGGCTCTCCGTGATCTTTCAGTTCAACAAACAATTTGTGATGGTCACTATCTGAATCCATGAAGGTTCGGGTCATAGTTATCTCCCCAGTCTGACGTCCAAGAGAGAATGGAGAATTTCTTGGTAGATTTTTAAACTCATAGGTAATCCAAGCATTGTATCCTGAGTCTAGATCAACTGCTTTAATTTTAGTCACCAGCTGACCTTCTTTAGAAAACTTTGGAACCATCTCAGTTAATGTAGCTTCACTACTGGGAAATGGAACCAGAACAGATGGAGCATTGTCATTAATATCCTCTATGAAAATATGCAGGGTCAAATTGCTGCTCAGAGGAGGTAATCCTGCATCAGTAGCCTTTATTTGGCACTTAAAGTAAGTAATTTGCTCATGGTCAAATGAGAGCAAAGCAAATATTTTCCCATTTTCTGGATTGATGGAGATGTAGGAAGATATAGGTATTCCATCTATGAAACTGTCACTCAGTGAATATGTAATGAAGGAATTCTGGCCAGTATCTGCATCAGAAGCTGATATTGTGTAGATATGAGTTCCTGGTGGGTTGTTTTCCTTAATAGAAATACTCTCTGATATTCGCTGGAAAGAAGGGGGGCTGTCATTCAAGTCACTTATTTGAATTTGAATTGACTTGGTAATGGAAAGGCTTGGGGAACCTTCATCTGTAGCTGTAATATCAAGATGATATTCTGATATCCTTTCACGATCTAAAGGTCCATCCACTGTTAGAGAATAATATTCCCTTAGTGTAGGAAATATCTTGAAGGGAACATGTTTAGAAATATGACAAGTGACTTTTCCATTCTCACCTGAATCAAAGTCATGGACACTGATAACTGCAACAACAGTTCCCGGTGGCGAATCCTCAGGAACAGGAACATTTAGTGATGTCACAGTCATCTGTGGTGTATTATCATTCACATCTAAAATATTCACTAAGACCTTGCAGTTTCCAGCCATTGCATTATGACCTTTGTCAGTGGCCTCAATTTCTATTTCATACAGGCTTTTCTTTTCAAAATCAACCTCGCCAATCACTCGAAGTATTCCTGTACTTCCCTCTATGCTAAAAATCGATCTCACTTGTTGAGGAACAACCTTATTAAAGGCATACGTGATTACACTATTTTCTCCCACATCTAAATCTGTTGCATTTACTTTGATGACAAATGTTCCCACAAGAGCATTTTCCAATAAACTTGTTCTGTAAATTAGTTTATCAAACACTGGAGCATTGTCATTGACATCAGTTACTGTAATTAGAATGTGTACTGTCCCGCTTAATCTTGGTTTGCCTCCATCAAATGCAAGCACTGTTAGGTTGTGAAGTGAGATTTCTTCTCTGTCTAGCTGTTTTTTTAATACAAGCTGAACAGATTTACTTTCATGTGTATATGACTGAACATCTAATGAAAAATAATCATTCGGACTAAGTTCATAGCCAATAACAGAATTAGTTCCAACATCGTCATCAACAGCTCCCTCTAGTGGGAAGCAAGATCCTGGCAGCCTTGATTCAGCAATGATGAATGTATATTCTTTAGCAGGGAATACTGGATAATTGTCATTTATATCTTCAATTTCTACATCTACATGGTGAATCTGAACAGGTTTATCAACTATGACTTCCAGTTGCACAATACAAACACTGATTTCAGGACACAGATCTTCCCTGTCTATCATTGTATTAACAAATAAAATTCCATTCTTCAAATTTACCTGGAAATAATCTGATCCATCCTTAGAGGCTATCCTTAGCCTTCTGGAATTAATGTCCCTGATCTGCAGCCCCAAGTCCTGTGCAATTCTCCCAACAAAGGTGCCGTGTTTGGATTCCTCAGGAATCATGTAATGGAGCTGGCTCAGAACCATATCAGCAGCCATTTGTACAATGAAGCAAAAAACCAGCAGCCTTCTGAAATGATTGCCTTTCAGTTGCATTTTCTTAGTTCTTGATATAAAAGGTGAACAATCCTAATAATAATTATCCAAATAAAAAATAATACATATAAAAGGAAACCACGATACCTAAAAGCTGCCAGAATCAGGAAGAAATCTGAGCAGTTCAACAGTATAACCATTAAATTGTTTTCCTCTAACATGAGACAATGCTGACACCTAATGATACAATGTAGGATTGCAAGGAGAACTGTATAATTTTTTTAAATTGTAAACAAATTATAATTTTTATGGGGATATAAATGTATCAGTTGATCCAACACATGGGAGTTAAAAAAAAAATAACACACATTAGAAATACAAATTACCTTAAAGTAGCCATAAATATACAATCACATTTAAAGATTATGTATGCATTAAGAGATAAACTGCATTTTATTATACAATATTAAATCTTCTTTTGGTCATTATTCTTAACTGAATAAATATTTTATATACAGGCCTTGCGGTCCTAGTGCACGCACCCATGCATGCACCACAGTGCTGGAAAACACTGCGTTCCCAATGCGACTGGGTGGCATGCTGTCTCTAGAATTCACTGGCCTCACCACAAATTCGGGCCTGTTTATATACTGTATCTTCAAAGTGTAATTAATCTTTAAAACTTGAATCAAACTTGAAAGCATTTCCATAAAAAGATTTTCAGAAGTTCCTTTATTTATGCCAATTAAAAATTGTCTAAATAATAAACATTTACTTCAGCATAATGATGTTTTAATGTATTAATGTCTTTAAGCGCATTTATACATTTTACACCTTGAAGTACAAATTTAAAATATTACTTTAATCACACAGTATGAGCTGAGTTCCAGTTGCTACAGAAATAACATAACAATGTCCTGTAATATGTGATTTTAACCTCCACAAGTAGCCAGAGTGGCTTTTTAAAAAATGCTGAGCACTACAGACCCTGAATAGCCTCCACAGACCCAGCAAATGTAGTGCTGCAATAAAATATGCATATATACTGAAGACATCTCAGTTAATTCATTTATAAGTGCAATGAATGTTAAAGAAATGTAAACTCATCACAGAAAAAAAAAAAAGTTTGACATCGGTGGTGGGCAAATTATTTGAAGGCTTGTTAAGGGATCACATTCAAAATTTTGTCCTAATGAATGGCATTATGAGCAGCAATCAGCATTGCTTTAAGAAGGATAAGTCAGACAAATTAGATTTTTATGATGAGGTAAGTAAGATGCTGGACAGTGGGGGGGGGGCAGTAGATGTGATCTATTTGCTTTCTAAATTAAGGTCTGTTGGGCTTAATGAAGTCGTTTGCAAATGGATAGAAAACTGGCTACAGGATCAGGTACAGAGGGTGGTTGTTAATGGTACATTCTCTACTTGGAGTAAGCTTCTTAGTGGGGTCCCTCAGGGCTCGGTATTGGGTCCACTTTTATTTAACTTGTTCATTAACGACTTAGGGGAGGGTATTGTAAGTAATGTATCACTGTTTGCAGATGACACAAAACTATCCAGCCCAATTAATTCCATCCAGGATGTGGCATCCTTGCAACAGGATCTTGACAAACTGGCAATCTGGGAAGCTAAGTGGCAAATGAGATTCAATATTGATAAATGCAAAGTCATGCACCTGGGATGTAAAAATATTCAAGCCACTTATACCCTTAATGGGACTGCACTAGGAAAATCCATTATGGAAAAGGACCTTGGAGTCCTTGTAGATGATAAACTTGGCTGTAGCAAGCAGTGCCAGTCAGCAGCATCAAGGGCAAATAAGGTATTGATATGTTGTATCACCTTCCAAACACTTTTTTCAGTTGTTTTCAGATTGTTTGCCAGAAATTAAGACTTTTTTCCCTTACTTTCCATTTTTTTAATTACTATTTTTCGAAAATCTAAGTTTACAGTTGAATGTCCGTGTCTCTGGTGTTTGAGTCTCAGTAATTCAGGTGCAGACTCTAAACTGATACATTTTTGCAACATTTAGTTGTTACATTTCTCAGCAGTATCTCTGGAGTATTAGTAACTATTGTATCAATTCTTACAGCTGCCTGTAATGAAATCCAGGGATTCTGTTCAGCAGGCACAAAGATAATAAATGTATCCATTAAATGTATCAATTTAAAAGATTTTGGGTGTCGGTGACCCCCCCTAGCCCCCCCCCCAGAAGGTGATAAATTACAATTTACACTTCAGTATTAGAAAAATTGTCACAAATAGAAAACAGAAAGTAACTGGAAAAGGTTATTTCTGGTGATCTATCTGAAACCAACTAATTGTTTGAAGGTGAACAATCCCTTTAAAAGGGGCATTGATTCACATCAGGAAGTGGTTGTTATTCCACTGTATGGAGCACTAGAAAGGCCCCATCTAGAATATGCCATACAGTTTTGGTCTACAGTGCTCAAACAGGACATTATTGTATTAGAAAGGGTACAGAGAAGGACTACTAAGCTGGTAAAAGGTATGAGCTGGCCAAATTGGGGATGGCCAAATTGGGGATGTTCACACTGGAGAAGAGGTGCTTAAGAGGAGATGTGAGAACTATGTATAAATATATAAGCGGGTCTTTCCAGCTGACGCAAGGTCAACCATTCTGATTAGTAAATGGAAGGGTTTTTTTATTTTTTTTACAGTGAGAGCTGTGAAGAGACAGAATTATCTCCCTGATTCAGTTGTACAGGCTGATACATTAGCTTTAAAAAGGGGTTGCATGGGTTTTTAGTGATGGAATACAGGGTTATAGAAGATTTTACAAGTTGATGCAGGGACTAGTCCGATTTTAATCGGAAGGATTTTTTGAGGCAAATAAGAGAGGCTTGAGATGAGGTTTTTTGCCTTCCTCTGGATCAACTAGCAATTAGGCAGGTTAAAAAAGTTAAAAGGTTGAACTTGATGGACGTGTGTCTTTTTTCAACCTAACTTACTATGGTACTATGGTCTACTGTGACAAAAATGCACCACTGATAAAGTTGCCATAAGAAAAGACCCCATTTACTTAAATAGATTTTGGACAAAAAAGACCCATAAGAAAAAAACACCCATTAACGCATTTGGACCAAAAGGTGACCAGGTTAAAAAAAAAAAGTCACCACAAGAAAAAACATCCATTGAATTTAATGCATTTGGAGTGAGAACATT
This sequence comes from Xenopus borealis, assembly GCA_024363595.1. Taxonomy (NCBI): domain Eukaryota; kingdom Metazoa; phylum Chordata; class Amphibia; order Anura; family Pipidae; genus Xenopus; species Xenopus borealis. The sequence goes on along the minus strand of CM044435.1, from coordinate 17,208,395 downwards.
TTTTTTTTGCCAGTTAACTTCAATGTTTTTTTCAAAGTTTGTTAGCAGTTTCGTTTATTTTTCAGTGAAGCAAAACAGGACAAATTCACTCATCACTATTAGTAACTGAAAAAGTGACTTTGGAAGTCTAGATCTCTCATAGCTCTATACAGACTATAGATGCTACACTGGAAGCCTGTTGCTCTTATCATGAGACAACAGTCATGCTTTCATAAAGTCTGGTAAGTATGAAATTTAATAACTGCAAATGTCATATTAAATGTATCACTGATCATTGGAAGAACAAAAGGCTGCAGATTGAAGTTTATATAATTCCATTATGATTTTTTAGATGTTTTCATGTATATTTTTTGAAGTTTTATGTAAATAGTAGCCTAAACTTTTCCAAAACTGTTGCCCTCTTTGTTTTTTTATCAATTACTGATTTATATTTGAAATTAATAATGCTCAAAATGTGATTGATTATTGGTATTTAATTGCATGTGTGTGTGCATATGTATTACAAGTATCTAATCATCTAATTTAACCATTTACAATTTCCATTGAACTAAAATACAGGTTAATGAATAATAAAGCTTTTCGGTCTGACACTGCTCTAAAGCCACAATATTGGGAAGTTTGTGTCCCTTAAAGTGATACTGACACTAAAAAATGAATTTTAACATAGGAATGTACATTAAATGTTACTTATAGGTCATGTTGATCATTTTTTGCTGAGAGGTTTGTTTTTGTATATAAATGTTAGCTGAAATGTGTAAGCCTGACTCTCTGACACTCTGACACTGACTTTGCCAACCTAACAGTCCCATCTCAGTCTGTTAGTTACAGTTTCTAATGATAACAGATACCTGCTGCACAAATATGGCAGCCCCCTCATACAGGAAAATGGGGGATCAGACAGGTAATGTAAAAGCATCATGCAATACTTTATGGCAAAGTTAGAAATAGCTTTCAAAGCCAGTTATTATAATAGATGTAAAAAAGAGTTTAATTTCAGGCGTCAGCATCTCTTTAAGACTAAATAAAGTTTAATCTACAACATTTTTCACACCCTAGTATAGGTTGATTTTGCATTAGAATTTCTGGAAAAGAGAGCATATGATATTTAACCCCTTATTTATTGTAAAATGTTTTAGTTAAGACAAACTCATAAATCTTGCTTCTTTGGATGAAAAGAAACCTTCAGCTACCAAAGAGGAAAATTTTGTGGTAGAAATAGTACCCGAGTAATTGAGAGTAGCTTTCAGTGAAAAACTTGAATTTTGCATGGTTAAAAAAACTTAAACTCTTGGGTTTTTTATTAAAAAACTAACAATTTTCAAGATTTATTATACCCAAAGCTGGAAATAGCTCAAATCAAAATACTCCAGCTAAAACAGGTCAAGCTCATGTAGAAGTCAATGACAGAGGTCCCTTAAACCATTTGAAGATAATCTTAATGTTGTTTGAGTTTTTTTCTGTGGGTTTTGCTTAAAATCAGTTTGAGCAATTCAGTTTTATTCCCATGGAAGACTTGACTAATTTGAGTTTTTGGGTTGTTCGAAAATATTTCAGTTGTGAGTTCATTCTAGGTTTACAAAAAACTCACAAAACTGTACAATTCGACCACTGATTAAGAAAAAACACTAGAAGTAACATAATATTAAAAGTCTATATCAGAAATATGTTACCTTTCCAGAAGAATCAGAAGCCAGACTCCCAGTGATAGAATTACCATCCTCCATAGCAGATTGCGGGAAGCTTGGTGTGAAAAGTATTAAATCATTTTTAGGTGGAGCTCCACTTAAACAAACCTTATACTGTCTTTGCTGGGTATAAGTCCAACTTCCTGCTATGCTGGGACAAATTGTGTTTTGTCTCAGAGCATTGATTTCTTGGGTGTATTTCTGCCATCTTAGCACAGTATAAACAATTAGAGTAATAAGGAATACACTGGAGATTAGGCAAATGGACATTATCAGATAAATATTAGCATCTGAAAAATCATTATCTCTTCTTTTATGATTCTTCTTTTCTACTGGTATCTCTTGACCAGGTTCCACCAGTAAGATAATCAGCGTCACTACTGAAGACATTTTTGGTTCTCCATGGTCTTTCAACTCAATAGACAATTTGTGTTGATCATTATCTGAATCCATAAATGCACGAATAACAGTGATTTCCCCATTTTTATGACCAACAGAAAATGGAGAATTTCTTGGTAGATTTTTAAACTCATAGGAAATCCAAGCATTATATCCAGAATCTGGATCAACTGCTTTAATTTTAGTCACCAACTGACCTTCTTTAGATGATCTTGGAACCATCTCCGTTACTGCCAATTCAGTGCCGGAAAATGGAGCCAGAGCAGAAGGAGCATTGTCATTAATATCCTCTATAAAAATATGCAGAGTGAGATTGCCACTCAGAGGAGGTAATCCTGCATCTGTAGCTTTTATTTGGCACTTGAAATACCTAACTTGTTCATGATCAAATGACAGCAAAGCAAATATTTTCCCATTTTCTGGATTGATGGAGATGTAGGAAGATATGGGTATTCCATCTATGAAACTGTCACTCAATGAATATGTAATGAAAGAATTCTGACCAATATCTGCATCAGAGGCTGACACTGTGTAGACATGAGATCCTGGTGGGTTGTTTTCCTTGATTGAAATTGTCTCCAAACCTTGATTGAAAGTTGGAGTATTGTCATTTACATCACTAATTTGAATACAAATTGATTTAGTTATAGATAGACTTGGAGACCCTTCATCTGAAGCTGTAATCTCAAGGTGATATTCTGATGTCCTTTCACAATCTAAAGGTCCATCTACTGTAAGTGAGTAATATTCCCTAAGTGTAGGAGATATTTTGAAGGGCACATTCTTAGAAATATGACAAGTTATTTTTTCATTTTGTCCTGAATCTTTGTCATGTACACTGATAAGTGCAACTACAGTTCCCAGTGGTGAATCCTCAGGAATAGGAATATTAAGTGATGACACAGTCATCTCTGGTGGATTATCATTCACATCCAGTACATTCACTAAGACTTTGCAGTGCCCAGTCATGGCATATTGCCCTTTGTCAGATGCATCAACTTCTATTTCATACAGATTTTCCTTTTCAAAATCAATCTCCCCAGCAACTCGAATTATCCCAGTGTCTTCCTCTATTCTGAAAATTAATCTCAAATATTGAGGAACCAGTTTATTAAAGGCATATACAATTTCACCATTTTCTCCCATATCTAAATCAGTTGCATTTACCTTGATGACAAATGTTTCTACAAGTGCATTTTCCAACAAACTGGCTCTGTAAACTTGTTGATCAAACACTGGAGCATTGTCATTGACATCTTGCACTGTAATGAGTAGCTTGGTAGTTCCACTTAACTTAGCTTTTCCTCCATCAAATGCAGTAAGTGTTAAGTTAAAAAATGGAATCTGTTCTCTGTCTAGCTGCTTATTTAATACAAGCTGAACAGATTTACTTTTATGAGTGTATGACTGAACATCTAATGCAAAATATTCAGTTGGACTGAGCTCATAGCCAGTAACGGAATTAGTTCCAACATCAGCATCAACTGCTCCCTCTAGTGGGAAATGAGATCCAGTCAGCCTTGATTCAGCAATTACCATTTTATATTCTTTAGCAGGGAATACTGGATAATTGTCATTTATATCTTCAAGCTCTACATCTACATGGTGAATCTGCACCGGTTTATCAACTATGACTTCCAGTTGCACAATACAAACACTAAGTTCAGGACACAGAGCTTCCCTGTCTATCATTGTATTGACAAATAAAATTCCATTTTTTAGATTTACCTGAAAATAATCTGATCCATCCTTAGAGACTACCTGCAACCTTCTGGAATTAATTTCAGTTATTTGCAGTCCGAGATCCTGAGCAATTCTCCCAACAAAGGTGCCGTGTTTGGATTCCTCAGGAATCATGTAATGCAGCTGGCAAAGAACCAAATCAGCAGCCATTTGTACAATGAAGAATACAACCAGGCTGCTTCTTGATAAGAAACAATTGCCCTTTAGATGCATTTCCTGAGTTCTTGGTTAAGAGTTGTAAAATAATCCTTATTCATCCATATAAAGGAGTACAATACCTAAAAGCTGGCAGAAACAGACAGAAATCTCAATGTAAATACAATTATTAAGTGCAGTGTTTTCCTTGAAAGTTAGGCAAGGCTGACACCTACTGATAAAATAAAGAAGTGCAAAGAGTATAAGATGAGAACATTTTTTATTTGTATGAAAAAGGTACAGTATTATGGACAAACAAATTGGTATGAATCACCCCAAACTATCCAAAAACATAAGATCAAGATTTTTTTAACCAGCTGTGTATACAGAAATCAACTATGTAATGCATTTATTGCCAGGAAATTAAAATGGCTTCCTCCTTTGATCCCACAAAGTATGCAAAAGCATAATATCAAGATTTTTTTATCCAGTTGTGTGGACAAAGATCAACTATTTTATGCTTTTTTTGCCATGAAATTAAAATGACTTCCTTCTTTGATCCCACAAAGTATACAAAAACATAAGACCAAGATTTTTTTTTATCCTGTGAACAATGTTATGCTTTTATTGCCAGGAAATTAAAATGTCTACCTTCTTTGATCCCAGATATTAACTGTATAAATATGATGGAGGTTAGATATTTAATTTAAATAGCTTTACATGTTCTAGGAAATGGCGAGTAGATGAACTATACTTCAGCATACTTTTTTTGTCTTCTATTACCGTTTGTTAGGGTGAAGTGTGTAAGAAGGATGAAGATGCTTGTTGGTAGCTCTTATCCCTGCAAGCATAAAGGTAAGTCAAATTTTATAATTGAAACTGTCCTGGACAATGGGTTATCTTTGCCAGGCAGCATGTCCATGTAGTTTCCCTTGTATTTCCAGACACAGAGTGACAGCTATTGTGTACTCACTAACATTTAATACTGTGTAGTGCTGCCAACACTATGGAATTGACCAGAAAGGTATAGAGCCATGGGGAAAATGTACTAATTAGCAAAGGCTTATTGTACCTATTAGTAAGAGAAACAAACTGCACGGAACGTACCAACTACAAACAAGAGCATGTGCCTAAATGTGCAAAACAGATTGGTGTGCAGAAAATGCTTCCCAACAGATCTCACTAAAAACAATCCCAGGGAGAGAGATGACATCTAATATATTTTTTTGTTCATCCTAAACACTGATATCCTGCAAATATATTATCTCCACATGATGGTGTACAGGTATTAATGCACCTAATCTCATTGTGTGGCATGATTTCAGATGCACTGGGCAATCAGGAGCATGCCACTTTGTCTAATTACTGTCTAATTCATGGATCTACAAGGACATACCCATGTTCACCTTTCTTTAAATCTTCATTTCAATAAAGATATTCCACACGTTATAAGCTAGGGAAGCATTAGTAAGGCTGAATCATGAATCAACAATGAAGATCAATTACATTCTACAAAGTCATTACACCCCATTGGAACAGGTATTAAGACTATCTACTTCATTACAGAAAAATAAGTATTTTTGGCCGTTTGAGCAATAACACATTATTATTTACAATATTTACTACAAGTCATTTCATGGTGTATGAAAGTTAATTTTAATGTTATAGTGGGTGTTATGGGTTTATAGTCTTAATCCCCCACAGTCCTTTTCAGAGATTAGATTGCATTTAATAACTGAAAATCTTGTGTTACCATACTTTTAAAATAACAAGGCACAGAATGATATTGATGATTTAATTATAGATTGTGTGAGTTGTACTGTTTTTTTTAATGAGTACTAACTTCTCCATGCCATAAGTCCCTGGTCTGTACATTACTGGGCTGCTGTCTATGTTTTATTTTTCTGTATAAGGTACTATTAACAGATTAAGAATGTTAAATAAAAAAAATATTAAATAGATGGCATTGATTGTTTTTATCTGATTGTGTGTGTTTGCATGTATAAAGCATTTAAAATACTTAAAACTAAAACATAACAAGCCATCAAATAACCAGCGAGCTATGATTAATTTTGCCTTAAAAGCCCACATTTGGATATGAATCTCCTTAAATAGCACTAATATTATATTAATATAGATATGTAATGCTAAAATTATATTATTACAAATAATAGATCTAACATTACATTGTTTACATTTAACAGTTAAATAGGGTTTAAAAAAGACAAAGTCCATCAAGTTCGACCCCTCAAAATGAAGCATCCAAACATGCACCCCTCCATATCCTCCCATAAATGAAACCCATATCTACACTAACTTCAGAATTTAGTATCACAATAGCTTTTGATATGTCTGTCCAATAAATCATCCAAGCCACTCTTAAAGGCATTAACAGAATCAGCCATCACAATATCACAATCTTCACTGTGAAGAACCACCTACGCTGCTTCAAATGAAAGTCCTTTTCTTCTAGTCTGAAGGGGTGGCCTCTGGTGCAGTGATCCTCTTTATGGGTAAAAAGGTCCCCTGATATTTGTCTATAATGTACTTTAAAGGGGTTGTTCACCTTTGAGTTAACTTTTAGCATAATGTAGAGAGTGATATTCTGAGACAATTTGCAATTTTTTTTATTTTTATTCAGCAGCTCTCTATTTTGCAGCAATTTGGTTTCTAGGGTACAAATTACCCTAGCAACCCTGCATTGATTTGAATAAGAGACTGGAATATGAATAGGAGATGGTCTGAATAGAATGATAAGTAATAAAAAGTAGCAATAACAATAGATTTGTAGCCTTACAGAGCATTTGTTTTTAGATGGTGTCAGTGACCCCCATTTGAAAGCTGCAAAGAAACAGAAGAAAATTGCAAATCATTAAAAAAAACTATGAAAAATAAATAATGAAGACCAATTGAAAAGTTTCTTAGAATTGGGCCTTCTACAATATACTAAAAGTTAACTTGAAGGTGAACCATCCCTTTAATGTACTTGTAAAATGTTATAATGTCGCCTTGCAAGCGTCTTTTTTTCCAGAGAAAACAACCCCAACCTTGAGAGTCTACCATCATAATTAAAATTTTCACAGTGCTCTTCAGAATAAAACATAGTTTGAAAATTATTGTAAAGCAAAATATCTAGAATAGAGTTTGAAAATCATCTTAAAACAAAATATGGAAAACTTCCATAAGATAAAAGAAGATAGAATAAAGTAGAGTGAAATTGAATTGACAAGTTTATAATACGGTTTATGAATTCAATTAAATTCAGATGTTCACTATTTTATTTTGATTATAAACCTACAAATATGTCTAATTAGGCTTGGGAAGAAAATGTTAATACAGATACCTTACAAAAGAAGAAGCAATTAAAAAAAAATTACAGTAAAAAAAATATGTTAAATACTATTGTCTCTCACCTTCCCAGCAGAATCAGAAGCCAGGCTCCCAGTATTAGCATTCCCATCTTCCATTGTAGATTGGGGAAAATTTGGTGTAAAAAGTATTAAATCATTTTTTGGTGGAGCTCCACTTAAACAAACCTTATATTGTCTTTGCTGAGAGTAAGTCCAACTTCCTGCTATGCTGGGACAAATTGTATTTTGTCTCAGAGCTTGGATTTCTTGGGTGTATTTCTGCCACCTTAGCACAGTATAAACAATGAGAGTAATTAGGAATACACTGGAGATTAGGCAAATGGACATGATCAGATAAATATTGGCATCTAAAAAATCATCATCTTTTTTTTTATGATTCTTCCTTTCTACTTGTATCTCTTGTCCAGGTTCCACCAGTAAAATGATTAGAGTCACTATTGAAGACATTTTTGGTTCTCCGTGGTCTTTCAACTCAATGAACAGTTTGTGATGGTCACTATCTGAATCCATAAAGGAACGGATAACAGTGATTTTCCCAGTTTGATGGCCAATAGAAAATGGAGAATGTCTCGGTAAATCTTTAAAATTATAGGAAATCCAAGCATTATATCCTGAATCTGGATCAACTGCTTTAATTTTAGTCACTAACTGGCCTTCTTTATAAGATCTTGGAACCATCTCAGTTACTGACATTTCAGTGCTGGAAAATGGAGCCAAAGCAGATGGAGCATTGTCATTAATATCCTCTATAAAAATGTGCAGGATGAGATTGCTGCTCAGAGGAGGTAATCCTGCATCTGTAGCTTTTATTTGGCACTGGAAATATCTAACTTGTTCATGATCAAATGACAGCAAAGCAAATATTTTCCCATTTTCTGGATTGATGGAGATATAGGACGACATGGGTATACCATCTATGGAAATATCACTCAGTGAATATGTAATAAATGAATTCTGTCCAGTGTCTGCATCAGAGGCTGATACTGTGTAGACATGAGATCCTGGTGGGTTGTTCTCCTTAATAGAAAGTATCGCTGAACCTTGATGGAAAGTCGGTGGATTGTCATTCAAATCACTTATCTGAATTCCTATGGTTTTGGAATCTAATAGATGTGTTGAACCTTCATCTGTAGCTGTTATTACCAATTCATATTCTGATGTTGTTTCACGATCCAAGGTTCCATCCACTGTCAATGAGTAATATTCCCTTAGTGTGGGGGATATCTTGAAAGGAACGTTTTTTGAAATATGACAAGTGACTTTTCCATTCTGACCTGAATCTCGGTCATGAACACTAATAACTGCAATTACTGTTCCTGGTGGTGAATCCTCAGGAACAGGAACATTCAGTGATGTTACTATCATCTGTGGTGGGTTATCATTCACATCCAGAATATTTACTAACACTTTGCAGTGCCCAGCCATGGCATATTGACCTTTGTCAATGGCATTGACTTCTATTTCATAAAAATGATTATCTTCAAAATCTACATCACCTATAACTTTTATTATGCCTGTATCCTGATCTATAGTAAAGGTTGACATTACATCTGGTGAAACTTTGTTGCTAAAGGAATAAAATATCTGGCCATTCTCATTTTGGTCTAAATCTGTTGCATTAACTTTGACAACAAATGTCCCTTTGAGAGCATTTTCTAGCAAACTGGCTCTGTAAAATGGCTGATCAAACACTGGGGCATTATCATTGACATCCTGGACTGTAATCAGCAGTTGAGCAGTTCCACTTAATTTTGGTTTTCCACCATCAGATGCTGTTATGGTTAAATTATAGAATGGGATATGCTCTCTATCTAGTGGTTTCTTTAAAACAAGCTGAACAGCCTTGCTCATGTGTGTATAGGTCTGGACCTCCAGCGCAAAGTAGTCATTAGTAGTGATGTCATAGCTGGTAACAGAATTGGTTCCAGCATCAGCATCAACTGCACCTTCCAGTGAAAAACGAGATCCTGGCAGCCTCACCTCAGATATTATCATTTTATAATCTCTTGATGGGAAAACTGGATAATTGTCATTTATATCTTCAATTTCTATATCAACATGGTGAATCTGTACAGGTTTATCAATGATCACTTCTAGATGAACAATGCAAATATTAATCTTTGGACAAAGCTGCTCTCTGTCTATTATATTATTGACAAATAAAATTCCATTCTGCAGATTTACCTGGAAATAATCGGATCCATCCTGAGAGACAATCTGTAGCCTTCTGGAATTAATGTCACTGATCTGCAGCCCCAAGTCTTGAGCAATTCTCCCAACAAAGGTGCCGTGTTTGGATTCCTCAGAGATTATGTAATGGAGCTGGCACTGAACCAAATCAGCAGCCATTTGTAGGATGAAAACAATAAATACTCTCTTTTCCAATGAACAGCCATTGTTTAAATGGTACATTTCAACAGACTAATGATAGAGATAAATAATTATTAGCATGGAATGTGCTAAAGAGAAAATTTTAAATCTCAAAGACAGAAAGCAATGCAGGCTGAGGCAGTCCCAAGCTGAATGTCTCTATTTCCCTGATAGTAAGAACAAATATGGAACAAGAGCAACACCATGTGACAAATTGTGGGATTGCAACTGTCACTTTGTTAAAGTATTTTACACCTAAAATAAAACTGAAATATATCATACTATAAAAGTACAGCTACTTTTTGTCTGAGTAATACTGCTCTATTAATTATAGTATTAAATACAGTATTTACTGTATGTAGTACATTATAGTATATATATGGATATATGAAGAGTCGTAGTATTATTCCTAAAATGTTTAGGATTTTAATTACCCAAAGCAATACCACTTACAGTACCACATTTCTCATTCACTTAACTCTGATCTTACCAACTCCCACACCTTGTGTATCATTCCCTTCCCTTTAGATTGTAAGCTCTTTCTGCACAGAGCCTCTCAACTTCTGTACCAGCATTTATTGTGATGTATGTAACTCCAAATTTATTGTGATGTATTTAACTCCATATGTTTCTGTAAGTAATTCATGTGATTTAGTTGTATATCACAGCTACAGCTACCTTCCAGAGCTTGAGCATGAATGGGTAACTTTACTTAAGATTCTTTTTTATATAGCTATTTCTTTATATATTTTATTGTTATTTTTTATTTTTTTCTCTATGGAGAGCAACAATAAAATGGACTGTCTTGATTTTAATTAGGTATAACTGATCCTAGTGTTTTAATTAATACAGATGCTTTGAAAATCATTATATTTTATCAAATGAAGAAGCGTTATTGATACTAATGTAAGCAGCAGAATGTCATAGTCTTCCTATGGAATCTTTTAGCATCTTAAGAAAGCAAAACACTTTATGATAGCAATGCAAACTCCTATGCATAATAGCAGGGTGTTGTAGAGGTTAACTTGGCACAGTCTGCATGGTGTGAAGGCCTTCCTTCCATACTCTTGATATATATTAGGTACGTAAGTCAGGCTGACCCTGGTGTGTAATTGCTGTAGATCCCACTAAATGTTATTGTAAATGGCAACCGATATGCCTTTGCTGTATAAATGAAAGATAATCACAGCAGGAATAATTTAAAGAATAAATATTATTAGAAAGTGGATCACAGATTGAGTGGGAAGCAGTGTAAATCTATAGCACCAAACATTTGATAATAGACCAGCCCATTTATCAAGGGAACATACTATAAACTAATAGAACAACAATATTCCATCTAAAAATCCAAGAATATACCTCATCCTTCTGGTATGTTCCTGGCATTCCACCAACAAAAAAATCCACTTCACATGCATCAGTTTTATTAATTTCAGACCATTTTGCCATTGGGATCACTTGCATACATCATTAAAATGGCAAGGTTAAAGCTGAACACAAGTCATGAACAAGCATTACATTTATGTAAATGAATTAGGCAATTTGGTATTAAATATGGTATATTAAATATCTCAGTTTTAGCAATTTTTCTCAATTTTGTTTAAATAATTCCTACATAAAACAACTAAAATACTATTCAGAATACTTTCTGTAAAGGGTCAAAAACATATCCAAGAGATTATCAACTGGTAAATTGATATATATTTGGAAAGCTCTACATTGTGATGTTGCATAAAGAGTAAGTCACAAATAGTAATAGTAAATTTTAACCAATCTGAATTAATTTATGTAAAGAAAATAAAATTAAATACATAGAAATGTGTTCCAAGAGAAGACAGTTGATGCAATGTATGCAAGTACATATGTGTTTTTTTACAAAGGGATTCTGTTAAATACTGGGATAATTAATGAATACATTTAACACAATAAAATTTTAGGAGTGAAAATTAATTTAATACCAAAACTGGTAAATGCTTAGCAGAAACATGAAATGTTACTTTGGAATACAATAGAATAAGCAGCAGGGTTTAAGGCAGCAGCTGTAAAGATTGATTAAATCTTTCCTTGCATTAAAAATGGATTTGGTAATAATAACAGATAACAAAAATTGATCCAATCCATAATTAAAAATAAATTAGAATCCACCATACATTTGCCCCTTTGAATTACTACTTATTCCTATTAATAAATATTGTTATTGTTAATACAATAATAATAATTATTATTGTTAATACAGGTGTTATATGATCCCATTTCTGACTGCCCCATATAATAAAAAAATTACTCCTATTTGTTCCATATTCTTGTTGATTAGAAACAGTTTCATTTTCTGGTAGTTGGGAGAGGTTTGTGATATAATTTTCACAAATGTAAATTTATTGCAACAACCAGTTTTCTTACCTGACCCGATGAACCTGTGCAACTTCCCTGTTGGATAGAGACATTATCATGGTCTGGTGCTTGGGAGATATTTGGAGTAAACACAATTAAAAAATTTTTGGATGAAATTCCATTTAGCAATAGCCTCTAATGGTGTTGCATTGAATAGGTCCAACTTCTAGCTATACTAGATGCCAGGTTGCTTTGTTTTAACTGTTTTAACTTCATAGCATTGGTGCCATCTTATTGTTGTGTACAAGAAGGGTTAACAGAAAAATTATTGACATGCTGCAGATTGCAGTGATTAGATCCTTCCTCATAATTAGTTCCTTTTTTGTTTTGTTAAATGGTTCGAATACAAAGTTTTGGGCTATTCCATAGTCAAAGTAGCTCAAAATTATGTCAAAATTCTAATTATAAAAATTTGAATTTAATTTGAAAATTCACTTCTACCCTCAGTAAATCTGCCCCTAGGTGTCCTGTTTTGGCTAATCTCAGTACTACTTCTGTAACTATGGACTAAAAGTTAGAAAATGGTTCCAAAAGTGCAAGTGAATTGTGTTATGTTTTGGTAGCGAGAATGAGTAGAGTATGACAGTGCTTTATTAGCAGGTTCATGCAGCCATTACACTTCAACAGGAACTTCAACAGGAACTTCAACTCTAACATTTTAAGCAGTTTGAAAAGTACTCTTATAGTGCATAGTGACACCTAAAGGCCATTTATATAAACACCACATATTCCCCCTATAGCAGGAAAGCATTTGTACAAATGTAATAAATAACAAAATTAAACTGTATGCATCTTAATGCAAAATTATGCATTCTTCACATCACATAGTCCTTGGTCCATGAAGGTAGTACACTTTAATTATATAATTTCTTCAGGTCTATTGCAGTTGACATCAGGAGTAGGAAAATGTCCATCAAATGGAGCTTCTCCAAATTCATATCTAGCAGGAGCAACACAAGTTGCATTCCATATGCGTCCATTAGATAGTTCATATGTGTATGGTCCTCGCCGGCATCTCACTTTAAGTGGTGTAGTAAATTTAGATTGTCTTTGTTTCTTAATTCTGACTAAAGGATGCACCATGTTTTCTGTCAGTGTAAGCCTTATATTTGGCTTGTTGAGGTTTGACAATGTCAGCAGTAGATGATTTTGTAGAAGTTTGATGTCTGCAACATGTAACTTAGTGCCCATCTGTATGCCATGTTATAATTAAGCTTTAGATGATTGGTTTGTTGCATGGCATGTTGCCCTGTAATTATATGAGAACTCTGTTGATACTTTCCAAGATTTCCCAGTAAGATTTGCTGTCTGTAGTGCTTCTTTCAGACTTCTGTTGAATCGATCAAATTCTCCATTTGCTTGTGGGTAATACACTGAAGACTTCCTATGCACAATATTCCTCTATCTCAGAAAGCATTCAAATTCAGATGAGACAAACTGTGGCCCATTGTCCGATATTAACTCCTTTGCATTACCTTCTCTGCTGAAGACTGTAGAAAGAAATGTTATTACTGTTGCTGATGTTATATGAGAAACAAATGCAATTTATTCCCATTTACTGTAAAGAAAGACAAGTTTCTTTAGTTCCTGTGAGACAGTCTCCCTTATAGAGTAGGGCAATTGCCTCAATTTCTGGTGTACTGGATTTACATCCGTTCTCAACTTAACTTTGTGTAGAAAGTTCTTTGCTCAACCTAAAGAAGTGTTGCTTTGTGGTGAAATTTTAGACACTGGCTGTGTGGCAGGCACTGGTGCTGTAGTGATGAGACCATCAACTAATTGTAGGTTTAATGCAACAAAGAGATCCCTTCCAAGTATAGCAGTACCCTTATTCACAAATTAAATGTCACATTTTGCAGTTTTTGATTCACATTATACAGTCACTGGCAAGCAACCAAGTACAGGGATTGGATCATTTAAGTAACTGACCAGTCTCAGGGCAGGTGCAACAAGTGGATCTCTTGCAAAGTATTTCAAGAAAATATTCTTTGGTAGTAGAAACAGCTGAACCTGTATCAAGCATCAGGTTAATGGAGTGTCCCTTGTCAGCAGAAGCAGTATTGACATGGACACTGTATATAAACTTGTCTGGAATAAATGTATCAGCTTTATCCACACTTAATACTGTAACATTTGGAGCAGTGACTTCATGAACATCTTTAGCAAAAATGTCCTACTTTTTTGCATTTGCGGCACTGTACAGCTTTTGCAGAACATGTAGCATAATTTGCAGTGTGTTGTGTTTAACTACAGTGGAAGCAGTATTTTTTTTTTGTATTTGCTGCACGGTTTTGTAGTGTAGGTAAATCCCTATCCTTAGCACTGTGTTTTGCCTGTGACTGTGCATTATTAGGCCTCAGTGCTCGGTTCACAGTCTGTACATTCCTAGTATATCCCGGATTGAGAGTTCTAGCCTCTGCCACTGCTGTTTGAATTTGGCTAACAATGGTAGCTGCCTTTGCAAGTTTTAAATCCTGCTCTAGGAGCAGTCTGTCTCTTATTTGTTTTTTTACTATTTAGTCTCTTAGCATTTCATCTGTTAAGATTCCAAAACTCACAGTTAACAACCAGCTCTCTCAAAGCTGCTACAAATTGTTCTGTGAAATCGTCATTACATTGTCCACATTCGCAGAATTCTTCAGAATTTTTCAGCAACCACATTTATTCCTGGAACAAATTAGTTCTTTATAGCAGTAACAGCAGTTTCATAAGTCTCATCAGTTAATAGTAATGTATAGAATATATGCTGTCCCTTTGCTCCCAGGAAGTGAATTAGTAAAGCAAGCTTTCTAGCAGCAAAAATCTCCTTGGTCAGTGGCAATAATATAATTTTCAAACATAATGATCCAAGCTGTAAAATGTATGGTAGGCTCACCAGGGTTTGGGAGAAAAGCTGCAGGTTGCTGCAGAGGTAGAAGAGACATCTCGTAACCAATTTGATATGTTTTGGTAACTGAGGATGGGTTGAGTATAATGCTTCTTTATTAGCAGGTTAATGTAGGCATTACACTTCAACAGGAACTCTAACACTTAAAGCTGTATAAACAGTACTGTGTATGCACAACATAACTCTTGTGCACAGTGATACCTACAGGCCATTTGTATAAACACCATAAGTTGTCTATTACATCCACTATGTAGGTTGGTTAGGTTAGGTTGCCACTAAGTGGGTGAATCCTGCATCAGATGCTGTTACATTGCATTGAAAGAAATCTAATTCCGTACAACTACTGACTTTGTCAGACCTCATATTAAAGCTAATCAGGTGTAATTACTATCTAACAATCAAGGGTACTCTCTTCCTTCTGTATTGGAAGAAATTTATCAGCTCTTGATCAAAGGAGAAAAAAGAAAAGATCTAACCACTTTCAGTATGGACTGAATGATAGGAAGAAACTGAGATGCTATAGATGACACTGGCCAATTGGTGAATAGGATATAAAGGAATTCTGGCTGATAACTGAATCAGTGGCTGATACTTTATAAGCATAAGAGCCTGTTGAATTATCTGAAATTTGTCCAAAAGAAGGAGCATTGTTATTAATGTCACTTATTTCTACTTGAATCATCTGAGAAACAGAAAGGGCCAGGGAACCACCATCCCTTGCAATAATTTCAGCATCATAAATAGAGACACATTCACTGTTCTGTCCTCCCTACATATTACCCTGGGGCAGTGTGTAGTTTGAAATGCAGCTAAACCTCCCCAAAATCCAATAAAGAGACTGAAGTCTGAAGATTTTACTGGATAGTAATGGAAAATAGGTGAAACTGTAACAAATAACAGAAAAATATAATGAGTATGCTTTGCAATAACCAATAATATGAACATACAAACTGCAGCATAAACCCTAGCTGGCATAAAATGTCGCTGCAGCAATTTCTCTGGGGTTGCTGACAGCTGTGGATGTGTTTTGGTGCAACTTTAAGTCTTTTTTTGCTTACCAGCGATGCTACCATGAGGAGAGGTGCTACCATGAGGAGAGGTGAAACTGGTATGCTTCTTCCACAGCATGGACTGTAAAATGGAGTCCTAGCTCCCACAAGGCATTGCACTAGGTCAAATTGCACTAGGTCAAATGTTGGAAGTATAGTACCCTGAGTAGTACAAATTCTACCATAAGCCTTATGGAGGTGGAGAATAGGAAATGGCCTTGCGTTGTTACAGCAAATGTCCAGCGGAGGGAGCCCACAGTATGTGAAATATAAATTAACATGGCGAAGACATGGCATTCACGATTTAAAGGTCCATCTACTGTCAAGGAAGAATATTCCTTAAGTGTTGCGTTTAATATAAAGGTACTTTTCCATTTATCTAGCAAGTCACTTTCCCATTGGAGTCTGAATCCTTATTCTGTATTGTTATGATTGCTACTGTGGTCCCTATTGGTAAATCTTCAGGGACAGGAACCTAAAGGGATGTTACAGTCATTTCTGAAGGGTTATCACTGACATCAATAATACTGACCAAAATCTTGCAGTGTCCAGACAGTGGGTATGGGCCTTGATTAGTAGCCTCAACTCAAAATTAATATTGATTTTTTATTTCAAAATCAACAGCACTTATAATTAAAGGTTGATCTGACCAGTGGTGAGACCTGACTGCTAAACTCACAGATCAAATCTCCATTTTCTCTGTGATCTAAATCTGTTGCCATAAGCTGAATGACTTAAGTTCCCATTAGTGAGTTTTTCAACAAGTCCCCTTGTATGTCAGTTGATCAAAGGTTGAGACATTATCGTTAACATCTTGCACTTTGATTAGCAGTTGGCTTGGGGAACTCAGTCTTGGTTTACCACCATCAAAGGCCATAAGAGTCAAATTATAATAGGGTTTATTTTTCCCTGTCTAGCACAAATGTAATTAATTCACTTTGATGCTCATCCTTTTCTATGTCAATTACTAAATTTCTAATTGAACCAAGCTCATAACTCATTACAGAATATGTACCAACATCCGCATCTATTGCACCCTCCAATGGTAACCTATATCCAGGCATGCTCGATTTAGCTATAACAATGTTGATCAGTGTATCAACTATAGTGTATCAACTATTATTTCAAGGTGAACTAAACTAACAGTGATTTTTGGACAGATTTCTTCCCTGTCTATTATTGTATTTACAAACAAGATTCCATTCTGCAGATTTACCTGAAAAAATTAATTTAAAAACTTACCATAGATTTGTTCTCCCTCAGTCCTGAAGGCAGTACTTACTACAGAGAGAGCACCTCCTTAGTAGGTAGGTAAACACCGGCAATTCTGCCCTATAATGGCCCATCTCCAAGACACCCTTCAATGATTAATAAGCAATACCCACCATGAATGCCAAAATCTTTTAATAAATGGAGGGATGAACGTGCCTTCGGCACTGAGGGAGAAGGAATTTACTGTAAGTGTTTAAATTAATGTTTAATCAGCCACAGCACCTAATACTGCTTTTGGAAAGCCATGTCCCTGGATGTACCCACGTTGAGCCTGTAATGGTTTGACAAGGTTTTAAAGCTTGACCAGGACGCTGTCAAACAGATTTGGTCCACAGGAAACCCCTGCACTCTCTGCCCATGAAGCTGACACTGTGTTGCGTGAGTCAAATGTGCACATAATCCCATAGGAACTAGCTTTTGTTGCGATGTATATGCATTCATAATTGCCGGCTTTATCCATCTGAAATTTTTTAAGCTGTTTTTCCTTTTCTGATACCTGTATGTGCTATAAACAGGTGATTAGAGATTCTAAAAATTGTTGTACCTGTAATAACTCACGCTGGTGGTCTAGTGGGGGTGTGACAGGGACATCTGCCGTGTCCATGTTGTTTGGCCCCGTACCAGTACTACGGCTATTTCCATCTATATCTGGAAATTATCGAACGTGATGTCTTTGGTTTCAAACATGTTAAAGGCTGTGTTAAAGTCATTGCCCAATGTAAACGTCTATTTACTTAGTTCCTGGGTGTGTTTTTCTATTGATTCCTGTTCTGTTTTGACTCTGCCTGTCCCTGATTTTGCTTGTCCCTTGACTATTCTATTTTGTACTTTGTTTTTGTGATTGACCTGGCCTGTGACCTCGACTCCACTTTGTCTATTGATTCTGCACTACACTGCCTGATTGGTAACGACCCAGCTTGTACCTTAAAGGGATACTGTCATGGGGAAACATGTTTTATTCAAAACTAGGGATGCACCGAATCCAGGATTCGGTTTGGGGTTCGGCCAGGATTCGGCCTTTATCAGCAGGATTCGGATTCGGCCGAATCCTTCTGCCTGGCCGAACCGAATCCGAATCCTAATTTGCATATGCAAATTAGGGCTAGGGAGCTAAATCACGTGACTTTTTGGCACAAAACAAGGAAGTAAAAAATGTTTTCCCCTTTCCACCCGTAATTTGCATATGCAAATTAGGGTTCGGATTCGGTTCGGTATTCGGCCAAATCTTTCGGGAAGGATTCGGGGGTTCGGCCGAATCCAAAATAGTGGATTCGGTGCATCCCTATTCATAAACGCATCAGTTAATAGTCTTACTGGAATCCATTTCTCAAAAGAGAAAACAGATTTTTTTTTTATATTCAATTTTGAAATCTGTCATGGAGGTAGACATTTTGTCAATTTCCCAGCTACCCCATGTCATGTGACTTGTGCCAGCACATTAGGAGGGATCTGCTTTCTGGCAGGCTGTTTTTCCTTCTTAATGTAACTGAATAGTACACAGTGGGACATGGGTTTTTACAATTGAGTGCTGTTCTTCTACCAGGGAGCTGTTATCTGGTTACCTTCCCATTGTTCTGTTGTTAGGCTGCTGGGGGGGGGAGGAGGGGGTGATATCCCTCAAACTAGCAATACAGCAGTAAAGAGTGATTGAAGTTTATCAGAGCACAGTCACATGACTTAGGGCAGCTGGGAAATTGACAATATGTCTAGCCCCATGTCAGATTTCAAAATGAAATATAAAAAAAATCTGTTTGCTCTTTTGAGAAATAGATTTCAGTGCAGAATTCTGCTGGAGCAGCACTATTAACTGATGTATTTAGAAAAAAACATTTTTCCCATGACAGTATCCCTTTAACCACACTTCTAGTTCTCCACTCCAGTACCACATTCAGTTTCCTAGCATGCCAAGAGCTCTCTGCCTGGTCCTCTCATATTAAGGAGATGTAAACCTTGAAATAAATATATGTCTCCATGATATTACAACCCCCTATAACACAGCACAGACAGGGTTAAACTGTAATAATCCTCAGCCTTGTTTATTTATTGTTAAAATCATTCCCCAGAGCAGCAGGAGTTGCACCTCTACACTAGTGATGGGCGAATTTATTCACCAGATGCGAATTTGCGGCGAATTCCTGTGATTCGCGAAACGCCAGCGAAAACTCGTCTGCCGTAAAAAAAAACGAGTCTCGTGCCGAGATTAATGCGACGCGCGTCAAAAACGTGCTGTGACTCGTTTCGTGAATGTTTCACCAATTTGTGAATTTTTCACTGGATAGATTCGCGCATCACTACTCTACACATCATAGCCTGGTGGAGGAAGCAAGGCACGTGTCTCCATTCCCTTACTGGGTATGTTTACATTATTTGAATTTGTACCAAAAAGAAAGGAACTGCAAAGAAGAGCTAATGAGGTCACACAGCCTTATTAATAATATAATTAGATTGTGTGTGTAACTTGGAAACCATGAAAGGAATGATTTTTTTTTTTTTATTAAATGTATTGTGTCCACACTTTGATGTGTCATTATTATATCTTGTGATGAACAATAAAGCATTAATAAAGTGCAATAGTGTATGGGGTGCTAGTTACATAAGCAGCAGTTCACATTCCACT
>CM044435.1:17164579-17176686 GCA_024363595.1 Xenopus borealis | reverse complement strand
AGACATGGTTCCACAGATTCATCAGATAAAATACTTTCATAGAGAGGGCTCTCTTCGGTACATCTTTCTCCTGCTTAAAGCAATACAGTCATGGGAAAACATGTCTTTTTTCAAAACGCATCAGTTAATAGTGCTACTCCAGCAAACTTCTGCATTTTTTTATATTCAGTTTTGAAATCTGACATGGGGCTAGATATTTTGTCAATTTCCCAGCTGCCCATGGTCTTGTCACTTTTGCCAGCACTTTAAGAGGTAACTGCTTTCTGGCAGGCTGTTGTTTTTCCTTCTCAATGTAACTGTGGCAGTGTGTAGCAGTGGGACATAGGTTTTTACTATTCATTGCTGTTCCTAGATCTACCAGGCAGATATTATATTGTGTTAGGGAGCTTTTATCTGAATACCTTCCCATTGTTCTGTTGTTAAGCTGCTGGGGGGGTGATATCACTCCAACTTGCAGTACAGCAGCAAAAACTTCACCATGTTGTATACAGAATCAGTTACAGGGGCCAGAACAAATCCATTTGCAGAAAATGTGTAAACTTAAAATTTGAAATGATCATCAGCCATTGTAGTCAAGGTTTTGCAACATAAAGAGAAGAGCTGAATTCTGTACCAATGCATGATGACACCAAATGATCTAACATAAAATAACAGATTTAGCTTTTTTCAAAATAGTTACTGTACTGTACCTATATATATATATATGTAAATACATGGTAAGCCCATCACACATGAATACATTTTATAGTACATAATGTTGAACATACAGTAATACTGCATGTACAGTATTTACCTTCCTTCAATAGTTTCAAATGAAAGCATTGCGAGTTGCTCTAATTATACTGCCTTGTATAAAATAAATAAATCTGCAAATAATGCATTAATAAAGTGGTAGAGGGTATATTAGTGTCATTATAGGAGGTAAATTTGGAGGGAAGTAATGTGTAGTTGAGTTGCTTTTAGAAAATGTTTAGAAATCTTTTTAAAAAATTGCAGACAAATTTTTTTTGTACAGTGTAGGGAAATCTAATATTTACAACTGTTTAGATAAATGGTGAATGTTGAATTTTAAAAGCATTAATTAACGGCTTAACCTTACCAAATCACAAAACTATTCCTTTGCAGTTTTAAAACAAAATTATTAGTTTTATTAAAATTATTGTGTTACACAGCACTTAGAAAGGCATAAATAACAAAATAAAAATATTTTCAAAAATGAAAACGTAAGGTAGGAGAGTATTGCTGTAACTTCACTTCAACTAAAAATGTGCAGGAAAATATTGATTTTCTCTATGAAATATTAATTACCCATTGATTATTTTATTAAAGTCTATAAAATACTACTAAAACAAATTTCAGTAACATTTCACTCCTTGGACTAAATTGAAATGACTACTTTTTAAAGCATTATCAATAGGGCATTTCAGCATTTAAAAAAAAAGTGGCTTAAAAAAAGTGGCTGGAACGTTGAGGCAGTGAAAGTTTTTAAAGAGGACCCTATATGATATATTTGCATCATTGTTAGATCTAAAATGTTTAGTTGGTCAGATAACTTCAACTTCTATACCAATTCCTATAAGTGGTTTATTCCTCCTAGACTGTTTCCTATGTCATAGTTCAAGTTTAAATGTTAGTAAAAAAAAAAATCTAGCAAACATGCAGAAAAAATAAAGAAACAATGTAAAGAAATTTCATTAAAAACCCTTCATAATCATGAAATTCTAATGTAAGAGAAATGTTGGAATCTAGAAACTAAAACCAATATAATCAAAATAAAGGGTAAATGCATTAAAATTCCCAGAAACTGGAATTTATCCATCTGTTCTGAAGAGTTATAGCTTGATTAATAAGTTAATCAATTTTTACTCGCTTTGCCTAAATTAAATAAAAAATTACATTTTTACAAATGTAAATGCATGGTGTATAAGTTCACAAAAAAATTAATTGCGGAATATCAATAGCCATAAGAAGCGCTTTTCTTACCTGCCCCGATGAACCCGTGCCAAATCCTTGTTGGATAGAGGCATTATCATTTCCTGGTGGTTGGGAGACATTTGGAGTAAACAAAATTAAATCATTTTTGGATGAAATTCCATTTAGCCAAAGCCTGTAGTGGCGTTGCATTGAATAGGTCCAACTTCCAGCTATACTGGATTCCAGGTTGCTTTGTTTCAATTCTTTTAACTCCACAGAATATTGGTGCCATCTTATTACTGTGTACACAATGAGGGTCAGTAGAAAAATAACAGAGATAATGCAGATTGCCATGATTAAATATATATTTGTGTTGGAACCATCTTCAAATTCAATTCCTTTTTGGTTTTGTTCAACTGTAATATCTTGGATTGTTTCCACTAACACAATAGTGATTGTCACTGTAGAAGACAAGACTGGATCTCCATGGTCCTTTACCAAAATCAGAAGTTTATATTCATCACGATCAGACTCTAAGATAGGGCGAGTTACTATTACTTCACCAGTATGCTGTACAACTCCAAAGGGTGTTTTTTCTGTAGGATCTTTCAAGCCATATGCAAGAAATGCATTGTATCCTGAATCTGAATCCATTGCCTTGATTTTAGTGACTGGGTGGCCTATTTTTGCTGAACGTGATACCATTTCTGTAACTGGGGATTCTAAGTTGGAAAATCGTGGGAAAAGTGTAGGTGCATTGTCATTTACATCGATTATAAAGACATTTAGGGTCAAGTTTCCACTGAGTGGGGGTAATCCTGCATCAGACGCTTTAACATTACACTGAAAGAAATGAATCAGCTCTTGATCAAAGGAGAGCAAAGCAAAGATCTTACCACTCTCAGGACTGATTGAAAGGTAGGAAGAAATGGTGATGCCTTCAATAAAACCTTCTATAAGTGAATAAGTTATAAAAGAATTTTGGTTGATATCTGAATCAGTGGCTGATACTGTGTAGATATGAGAACCTGGTGGATTATTTTCTGTAATAAAAATTGTATCTGAGACTTGAGCAAAAGAAGGAGCATTGTCATTTACATCACTTATTTCTACATTAATGGTCTGTGTAACCGAAAGTGCTGGGGAACCACCATCCCTTGCAAAAATGTCAACCTCATACACAGAGGCAATTTCACGATCTAAAACTCGGTCTACTGTCAAGGCATAGTACTCCCTAAGGGTTGGGTTTAACTTAAAAGGTACCTTTCCAGCTATGAAGCAGGTCACTTTCCCATTGGAGCCTGAATCCATATCTTGAATTCTGATGATTGCTACTGTGGTCCCTACTGGAGAATCTTCAGCAACAGGCACTGAAAGGGAAGTTATTGTCATTTCTGGAGGGTTATCATTGACGTCTATAATACTGACCAGAATTTTGCAATGGCCAGTCATCGGGTTTTGTCCTTTGTCTGTTGCATCAATACGAATGTCATAATAATTATTCTTTTCAAAATCTACTTCCCCTCTCACTCTAATTTCCCCTGTTTCCTGATCTATCTGAAAAGTAGATTTCACTTGAGGTGGGACCTGACTGCTGAACTCATAGGTGACTTTTCCATTATCTCCTTCATCTGGGTCAATAGCAATTACTTTGGTCACCAAAGATCCTTTTAAAGAGTTTTCTAACAAAGTAACCTCATATACTGACTCGTGAAAGGTTGGAGCATTGTCATTTGCATCTTGAACTGTAATATGTAACTGTGTGGTGCCACGTAATTTTGGTTTGCCACCATCAACAGCTGTAAGTGTTAAATTATAAAATGGCTGATTCTCTCTGTCCAAAGGTTTCTTCAGTATGAGTTCGACTGATTCACTTTGGTGTTTGTCTTTCTTGATTTCTATAGCAAACACTCCATTTGAGCTGAGTTCATAGGCCCTGATGGAATTTGTGCCAACATCCTCATCCACTGCTCCCTCTAATGGAAACTTAGATTCAGCTACTCTTGATTCAGCTATAACAATGCTGTATTCTTTTGCAGAAAAAACAGGGTAGTTATCATTAATATCTTCAATTTCTACATCTACATGATATATTTGTACAGGCTTATCTACTATTATTTCAAGATGTATAATGCAAACAGTTATCTTTGGACAGATTTCTTCTCTGTCAATGATATTATTTACAAACAAGATGCCATTTTGCAGATTTACCTGGAAATATTCTCTCTCATCTCTAGAGACAATCCTCAACATTCTGGAATTGATCTCACTGATCTCCAGACCCAGGTCCTGAGCAATTCTTCCAACAAAGGTTCCATGTTTAGATTCTTCAGAAATGATGTAATGGAGCTGAGAGAGCACCACATCCCAAGCCATTTGTAACCAAAACAAACAAAACACAAGTCTAAGTGATGTACACTTCCATTTTAAAAAGGCTGATTCCATGGTTAGAATAAAAGTCAATAGCAAAAAATAATAAATTCCAGGAAATAAAAACGTTGCCTTAAGAGGATATTTTTTCTAGCGGAGGTTTGCCAGTACAATTTGAGAGAGCAGCATTTTTTTCTCATTGCTTGAAAAGTTGGTATATAGCGACACCAAGTGCACCAAAAATGAACAGCAGCTTTAATAGAAACCCACTGGAATTTCAGTATTGTTTCATCAATATGACATTTACTGAATATCAAAATAAAGACACACTAAGAACGTGATAAATTTTATTTTAATTGCATTTATTTTCCATTGTTAAGATGACCATGTACTGTGTAATATATTCCTTGTGTTTTTCCAATATATCAGGGGGGCAAATTTATTATAATTGCATTTTATTTCAGTATTCCAAAATTGCATTACAACTGTACAAACCATCTATAACAATTGTCCACAGGCATGTTCATTTTTCTATTTCCTGGAGATGTAGTTTCATTAAAAAAGACTGTAAGTAAGTAAGTAAGTAGGAGTGAAGAAAATACAGAATTGTGACCATTTGCCATCAGCATAGTCAATAAGTGCATATTTATTTTCTTTACTGTATATATTGTTGAAATTATCATGTATTTCTGTAATATATACTGTCCATTGTCAATTATGTGGTTCATAAAAAGGAAAACTTTCCACATGGTTGGAAATTCACATAATTATGTACTAGAAAATGGTATATAATGTGGAAGTTGAAGATCCGGTTAAGGAAGTCTAGAAGGTGCCATATATGATATCAAATTAATTTTATTTCAAGAACTTTCTTTAAACAAGCTATTTCCCTTCAGTAAGGTACAGCTTGCAGTCTCTATGTAACCTATATTTTGTAACTCAAAAAGTCATAAATGTGCACAAACTGTGCATTATATTCCCAGAGCATCATCACAGGCAAGGATAGGAGAGCAATGGTGTTTATTTGGATTATATGAATTCACTCATGTGTAAATGATGACATTTTCATTTTGACAAAATTATTGCCCTTTAAACATCCTCTATATTTCCATGGAAAGAGCTATGAATAAAAAGTCCACTCTGTATCAGTTGTAAACTCATCTGCTGATTTGTTCATGATTGAAAAACTCAATGCTGCAATTGTATTACAGTAAAAATAACCAAAACACATTATGCATACGGCTTTAATACCGATTTGGAAAATACATTACTTTAGAACATGGGTTTTCTAAACAGGTGTTTTCATTTGCATTTAAAAAAGAGAAACTGATAAATGTGTAAGCTAATTTATGCAATGAGCAATGAACTGTCATTGAGGCTCCTCCAATACAATCAGTGGGTTGTATATTTTAAAATAAAAATGTTATTTATTACTGCACTAACAAGCACTGGCAAAAGCTTATAAAATAGGTTGCTTTGATACCAACATGTAAAATGTAAATATGAATTATAAGATGAAATATTTGAGGAGAAACTTTTGAGGATAGAGTTTGCTTCTAGAACAAAGGATTTGCTACTCTTGTTCTACTCTTGAATCATGTAAGATATTATAAACAAATACCACACTATAATATATATCATAAATACATCAATTATGGTGTAAACCCTCCTCACCTTCCACTTCATAAAAAAAATGTGTAATGTCCCATATTTACCATTCCTTCTGGAATACAGAGAATTAGCTTGTCTTTCAGGGTTCATACTGTAGGCATCTTCAAGAATAGATCTCAAATCTTCATTCTTCCAGGTAAGATAAGCAAGCATGACATACCTTAAGGGTTGAAATCTAGACAAGAATAACCATGTTGATGGGGGAATGGAAATATGAATATGTGGGTAGCCTACAAATGCAAATTTGCAGAACATTGCTGGGCTATATTGCATGGCTAGGAATTGCCATGTAATCAGACAGTGTGCCTGTCGGCTCTGTATTTTTGATAGAGCTGAAGGTTGAACAGGCCAATAGCGACATCATGTGGATTATGTTAGAATCACAATCATAGTTAGAATATATACCTCAATATTTTTGGACCTATTTTTTGGGAAATTATCAATATTTATGAAATATCTTTGAATGGTTGCTTATTTTCATATCAGTAATTCTACAGCATTTTACTGATGTATCTGAAGAAAGAAAGTATATAATGAAAAATGTATGTAATACTGACCCTTTGATATAATGTGTGAGAATTATAAGAATATTGAGAACTTATAAATGAGCTCCTTGATCATCTGCATGGACAAAGACCTTAGGACAATTGATTTTATGCAGATCATTAAATTCTGAAATTGATGTATTGTAGTAGTTTGTGCATTGTTTATTTAAAGCATTTATTTAAAATCTGCTAGGATGTGGAGAAGACTGAGGGGAGGCAGTCACTTCTGACCGTATATTTTTTCCTTTTTGTGGGCGGAGGTCAGCCACAGCTTTTATTAAAACCATACTTGCCAAAAACCGATAACCCTGCCTTTGCCATATTATACCAAGCCTAGTTACCACAGATGCCAGCCACTACAGCCGTGGTAGGCATGTAAAGGGAAAACCTACTGGCCATAACCAAATAACAAGGACCAAAAACAATTACCCGCCAACAGCTGTGACAATAATATTTGTTATATAACACATTCTTAACAATATGGAAACCAGTCCATTGAAATGTTATTAACAAATAATAAACATTTTGTGTAACAGTGCAATGGGTGGCAGGGTATTATGATCGGCTGCCATTAGGGGAGGCTAGACACACTGCCAGCTTGCACAGCACTCCAGGTGCCATGCAAGAGGAGGAGGGCAAGCAGCTTCCCCTTTTTATAACAGCCCTCCCTTAGTGCCATCAACCAAACCACCCCATGTAGCCAGTCCCAGTTTTCCCTCTGCTCCCAGCACCTCCCGACAGTCCCAGCCTCCCTTCGTTACCCACTTTGGTGCCCAGGAAGTGTGCTCTCTATTCAGCAAGTAGGAAAGGAGAGAAATTGGAAGAGCTGAGAAAATAAACTTCCGAAATGCTGTGAGTTAAATATTTAATTAGTGGAAGTTGAAATAAGTATGGCTGAGGCACTTTGCAAAAAGCAAATTTTCTAGGTATTCAGGCTTCAGAAGGTTTATTGTGGTTCAGAAGAATAAACTTTATTTGTTTGTTTATGCTATATGAAATTCTAAAAATGTGCCCTGTTTTGTGAACACAGTCACAGACCTTCATGAAGTTATACAGGGTGCTACTATCTCTTCCTTTGAAAAATGTTTTGCAATTTCTGTGATTTGAGTTAACGCCACACCACAATAGACTGGAAGAAACAGAATTTTGCTGTTAAATTATACAGTATATGTGTGGATACTTTAACCAAATAAACATAATACACAATACAATTACACTCTCTCTTAATCTGTTGTCTTTGTCTTTCCTTTTCCTAATTGTAAAACAAAAAAGACCATAACAGGGTGCTGCCAGTTATAACCTTGTTAGGGAACTCTAGGATTGAAATTCCTGATATATCCTTATATGTATTTGTGTGACTATAATACATAATTGTAACGTCTGGTATCCCAAAACGCAGAGTAAACCCCAAGGTCCCGGTCAAAGCTTGCACTTCTACCTACAGCAGCCGCCTTTGGCTTTGGAAGGAGCCCTCCGCTACTCGGATGCCGCCAGGACTTAACATGAGAGGACCAAGGGGGAAGCTCTGGGCAGGCAAGATAACCTTAGCGTATAACTGGTACGGAGAAAGGAGAGAGGTCAGGGGACAGGAAGTGGCATAATCAAACAGACTGTATGGTACCAATGCAGGAAGCAGAAGTGTAGTCAAGATCACAAACCAGGGTCATACACAAATCAGAAGCACAGTACCAATTCAGAATCGTAAGCATAGTCAAACGCAGGCAGGGTTCTGTTCAGGCAACATATTTGCAAGGTCAATGTCAGCCAGTTGTCAATAACAGTATCAAACTAGATATTGCACCCAGGAACTAGGAATATAGACCTACAGTGTACTGGGCAATGAGTTACAGCGGAGTAAGGGGTTTTATAGCCAGTCAAATGTCTTACACAAATCACCTGTGGACAGACTGGCAACAGGTGAACCATGCCATGCTTACTAGTAATTACTAAGCATAGCCATTGGAGTAGAAAGTGGAATAAAACAGGCGGCACTTCAGATACAATAAGGATTTTTATTCCAAAAAGGGAAGGATCCATATTGCCTTACGCACTTCGGGAGAGAACTCTCTTAATCATAGGCTCCCAATAGCCATTGGAATGAACAAGGCCCTTCCTTAGCTGTCTGCTCGCATAGAGAAGTGATACTACAGACAGCACAGGTCCCTGGTTCAACTTTAGGCAAGTTATCACAATAAAAATAAATTTACTGTATTAATTTAATTGGTAACAAAATAGAACATCATTTTTTATTAGAATTAAAATGCTGCATTGTGGGGAAAAAGTGATGGCACTCAAAATTGCATTTTGCTCACTGTAATTGTACATGTGCACTTATACATTTGTGTATATTTGTGGAAACAAGTCCCCAGTTGTGTGTTTTTGAGTGTTAGATACATATTACACATTAATTCAAATGGATTGCATTAACACTAAAGCATGCAATTTAGAAATGTATTTGTTTCCAACGTAAAAGACAAAGAGAGGTGGGTTCAACCCATAGTTAATCCAGTCCTGACATTTTTAAACCCCCAGCAAATCCACCTTTACTTGTCCTTAAAGATATATTCTGGCCAGAAGAGACAGGAATTTTAGACAAAAAGATATAATCAAGGTTCAATGCAGATAGAAAGGAATTAAAGTGTACACATACTAGACTAATATGTATCTAAAGTCATTAGAGTAAGTACATAATTGTCCTTTATTAAAAAGGGAATAAACAACATAAGGGAGGAAATTGCTTCTTTATAAAGCACTGGTAAGGTATTACCCTTAATATGCAGTGCAATTAGGAACACATGTTTTACAATATGGATCAGTAGGGAGCTGAGAGACTCCAATAAATGAAGAAGGGCAAAAGAGATTTAAATTCTGCCAGTAAAAAACCCTTATTAGTTAATAACCCTTATTAGTTAATAACATTTGAGTTCTGGGTAGCATATACACCAAAATATGCTGACAGATACAATAAATGTTTTTAAATGTTTTTCTTAGCAAACAAATACATTTAAGGTTTTAAGAAGAACCTAAAATGAGGCCTTTTACTCACAAATTAGTATTAGCTGCCCTTAGGCATTTTAACTGCTGTCCAGATTTAGGGGGTTATTTATTACAGGTCGAGGTGTGTTTTACTCAGTAAAATTCAAGTTTTGGAGGGTTGTTTTCAGTCAAAACACAAATTTTCAAAAATATGCCTTTTCAAAAATATGCCTTTAAGCAAATCACTGTTCTTAGGTATTATTATGTTGAATTTACAGTCATTATATTGCCCACTCAAACAGTATCACTCAGAATGTTAATAGCTGTAGTTCAGCAGCATCATTCCGGAATCTATTATTCCACAATACAACTTAGCTTTGTGTGTTCATCGTTTACTTAAAACAAGCACTATACTTGAACTTGTTGTTAAGGCACAGGGAGGAACAGCTGTATATTGTGTACTTTATAGACACTTTTGCATAAAAAGATCCCTGCAGCATATTTGGGAGAGAATGTCATTAAGCAACTTGCTCTCTCTGCACCTGTGCACTTATACCCAGGGTGTCCCACAGATTTCACTTGTAGCATATTAAAACACAGTGCACATTGTCAGCATCTATTCAATCTGCACTGTTTCCAGACTTCAACCAGTGAGGCGTTTTATACTTATCTACTCCATCAAGCTGTCTCCGGCCACATCTACCTGTCACTAGTCGCCAGTGCTACGGCTTTCCTCCCTTTAGTTACTCCCTCTGATCAACGTACATTTCTCACCTTTAGCGGGTGAGAAGTATAGGGTGCTGAGTGAAAGGCCTCTTTTTTGGTTGTTCTTTAAACCTTTAATTGCTTTGTTTGCTAAGGGGCTGATTTACTAAGGGTCGAAGTAAAATCGAGGGAATTGTCGAAGTAAAAAAATAAAAAATTCGAAGTAATTTTTTGGATACTTTGACCATCGAATAGGTTATTACGACTTCGAAGTAAAAATCGTTTGAAAATTCTACCATTCGATAATCGAAGTACTGTCTCTTTAAAAAAACTTCGACTTCAATACTTCGCCAAATTAAACCTGCCAAAGTCCTATGTTAGCCTATGGGGACCCTCTAGAATATTTTCTTAGTTTTTTTTTGTCGAAGTCAAATCATTCGATCGAATGTAAAAATCATTAGAATCGATCGATTTGAAAGATTAAATCAGAAATCTTAACTGAAACTTTAACTGAAAACGACCCTCAAAAACTTGATTAATCGATTAAATCATTCGATAGAATGATTTTACTTTGACCGCAGGATAGCCAAATTTTTCTAAAAAAAATTCGACTTCGATATTCGAACTATTTCAATTCGATGGTCGCATTTTTAAGTATTTTCCACTTTGAAATTCGAGCCTTAGTAAATCAGCCCCTAAGTGTTGGAAGGCCTCCAGCATATAATGCATATAAAGTGTATAACAAGTGTATAACTTGTGCGGTCCAAAAATTTAAGGGATATTGTCATGGAAAAACATGACTTTTCCAAAACGCATCAGTTAATAGTCCTGCTCCAGCAGAATTTTGCACTGAAATTCGTTTTTCAAAAGAGCATACAGATTTTTTTTATATTCAATTTTGAAATCTGACATGAGGCTAGACATATTGTCAGTTTCCCAGGTGCCCCCAGTCATGTGACTTGTGCTCTGATAAACTTCAGTCACTCTTTACTGCTGTACTGCAAGTTGGAGTGATATCACCCATCCCTCCCCTCCCATGAGTTAACAATATGCAATATACAAAGGCCTAATTGTTGCATTTAGAAAGGTTTGCAATTCTTAAACTGTTGCTTAACAAAGATACGGTAAAAGTATTAAGAACTACTAGGTAGAAAGCCAACAGTCACCCACTGCTGTTATCCTTTGCTGCTATTTTATACAAAATTTTGTAACCTACTGAATACAAAATGTGAGTTTAGGCGAAGCACATTTTTACGTCTAAAAATGCTGTGTAGGTCTAGTCGCCAAAATGTATTGACTGACTTTATAATTAAATTGTTATTTCAGATGGTGTACAATTGCAATTAAATTGCTATTACAATGATGTACAAATATGCTTCTTTCATAGATTTTGTTCTCGTGAAAGTTGTGAGGCTGGACGTAGATTATAAGCATTTGGAGGCAGGGTATTATCGGTTCACCATCTTTATTTCACACACAGAGACTAGACTTTCCATACTCCTCCCACTATTCGCAGGGCTGCAAAATTCTGACATCCTTCAAAAGCAATTAACTTTATAAAACTTAACACAACTTATGTAAATACATAACAGAACATTCACCCATCCAGACCCTAAATAAATATTGATGTGTGGTCTACTAATTTACTAAAGTTGTCACATGCTTGTAATAATCCAGAGCATTCAATTAGGAGTTTGCTTTAATGAAAGTAATTAGAAGATTATTATAATAACTTATATTATAGCTAATTACTGATTAGCTTCAGTGTGTTACATCCTAATTGCCTGTGTTAGAAAGTGAGCCCCTTGACTAGGCTAAGGTTACATTTTCATTAAAGGAAAATGTCTGATTTAGGGGGCTTTCACCCATGGGATAGTTAAATAGCTACATAGTTAAATTGGGTTAAAAAAAAGACAAAGTCCGTCA
>CM044435.1:17129677-17164058 GCA_024363595.1 Xenopus borealis | reverse complement strand
CTATGTTCCAGGCCAACATTCCTTAATTTAACCAATAACCTTCTGTGTGGCACTGTATGAGATAAGCACACAACTGGCAAGACTGCCGGTAGTCCAATGCCCTCACAGAAGGCCACTTTTTAATTAGTCTCCAAATTAAACTAAAGTTGGCACAATCACAAAAAGAAAAGGTATTTTTACTTGTCTTGGGACTTTCCACAACCCTATCCAAAGATATGGCATATAACTCTGATCTTTATGATACAAAACTGTATCAGGAAAGGTAAGGTAATTAGGTTTATCTATAACACTGGATAAACACAGCGTGACAGGTTGCAACTTGCAGGACATCGTTTATCATAAGTCTATTCCAGTGGCAGGCTACATTAGTAGTAGGGGAGAAGCCCAGAAGGAACATCTAGGCCTCAGAACCCTTCAACATCACAGTCACATAATATAATAGGCCAGGATTCTGCCTGTACAAAGGCATATCATATAAAATAATAACTGAGCCCCCTGTCCCCCAAAACGGCAAACTTAAGCTTGGTTGGCATGAACGCATTAATAGTGGTCTAGTAAGATATAAATAAGACTGTGCTCACATAATATCTAGACCCTGCTGCCAGAGGTCAAGGTGTTATCAACATAAGTCACAGGATTGTAGCAAAAAACAAGCACATACACCTTATCTGCAATTGGCAGATACAGACCACAATGTTTGCTCCATTTGCACTCAGGAAACCTGGAAAATGTATGTCTTTGCCCGGGTGCCACTGTACTTACTGTAAACACCCAGTAACGGGTACTTTATATAAGCTTGGACTGATAGCTGTGCTATTTGAAGCTCTCCTTGTCATACTTGCTATGTCTATCATTGTGACAAGCTTCCCAAGATTCCAATTTTTGTCAAATAAATAAACTTGTTTTTCTAAGGAACCTTGTCTTAGAATCTTGCTTAATAATAAGGTTGCAGTAAGGAAATTACCAACAGTATATGAATTATAAAATAATTTTTACATTGGCATCAAATATTTATTGCCCAGCTTCTAAATGACAAAAAGGTTATAAAAGGTAAAAGCACTTATGCCATACAACTTAATATTGCAATACGAAGAGATGATCAACATGGCACAGATTCAATTCAGTGAGAAAAAGTGAAAACTCATGGACAAGAGTCAACTTAAATGCAATTCAATACAGAAAACTAAATACATCTGTTTATCACATGAAAACTCAGTTGAAGTCTATGGGAAAACTTGATCTGAAGTAGGAGAATTTTTTTTTTCTAGTCCATGTGTTTCCATGTGATAAACCATGAGATAATGTTTTCTCACTGGGGGTCATTTATAAAGTTCGCGCAGGGCAGATTGGTTCGCAGAGTAAATATATTTGCCCTGCACCTGGTTATATTTATAAAGCTGAATATGAATTTGTTTTTCACATTACGAATGTCTATAGGAGCTTTTTAAATATGGCAAATATCACAAATTGCGAACACTCTGGGCCACAACTTTGGTGGTGGAGAAAATATTCGCAAAACTGTTTCTCAAAATGCGAATTTAAGTTACTGTTAACGCTATTTTCGCACAAAACAGCCTCGCAAAGTGCCTGCACTCACGCAAAGACCCGTCTTGTTTGCGAAAGTTCATTCACAATGCGAATTCGCAAAAACCGGAAAGACGGTAGTGCAATATTGTAGCGTTCAGGAAAAAGCATGGGCAAAACTACTATTTGGGAACAATTATGCGCTGCGCGAACTTTATAAATGACCCCCACTGTATTGAATCTGGATGATATAGCCCAAGGTGAAAGGACGTTGCCATCCTCAGTGATATTAATATTTTGAACCAGAAGGAAACTTTCTATAAATTATGTGTTCATATTTATATTTACAGTAGTGTCATATATTTACAGCCTGGTGTAAAGCATTAATAACTGCCATGTTACACAATCAGGACAATCAGTCCACTTGAGAAATAATTCCAGATGCTATTTTATGATTTAAGTAAATAAAGAAAAAGTCACACTACAAAAATTATAAAAATTTTGTTTTTTAGTCTTGGAATTCACAGTCACAGAAAGCAGGCATACATGATTTTGTGGACACAGTTATTAAGGTAAGCTTTTTATCTTGCCAAAATCTTGATGTCCATGCTTAGGCACTGCCTACACCATTAGATGGTGACAAGAGAGGAGGAATGTGGTCAGTGCAATGACATCGAGGAAGTGCAGAATGGAAAGTGAAGGTAATTGCCTGTCCCTAAGGCATAGAGGTGGGGGCAGGCAATACAGTATTAAAAAAAGAGAATTTGGATTTCATGTTTAATTTGAAAAGGACTTTTGTTATAGAGATTTTTATGTTTGAATGGCAGGTCCCCTTTAAATGTGGGAAAGATGTGGTGAATTGCTTTCTGTTGTGAACCAAGATTTAATATAAATATAAAAAAAACCTGCAGGATAGTAGTTATGGCAATTTGCCTGTTTACCTAAACTCTTGGTCAGAAGGCAATATACAATGTTATTATAAAACAGCTCAGTTTCTTAGCTGTGGATATTTACATATCTTGTTGAGGTTAGAGGTATATACTGTTGTACGTTCAAAACTAGAAAATGTCTACCAGTCATGGTCCACAAGACGGTCATGGTCTAGTACTTTGCTTTGTTCCTACTCTGCCCTGCTTCAGGGATTAGTGCTGTTTCTTAGTATCATAAGATGTAGCTATCACCTCCAAATGGGGAATCTACAAATATTAAAATAAATGTATTCACTTTAATGGTTTTATGTGGTACTACTGTTCGCAGTTATTTTATAGGGTTATAATAAGACCCCTATCCTTCTTAGGAGCCATCAAAAAAATGCAAGATGTGTTCAAATGTTGAAAACTATGGCCAGCTGCACAGATGATATCTGATTCCCCCTACATGTAAATAAGAAATATTCACTAATAAAGTTTTTACCTTTTACTTTTGCACTTTTAATTTATCTTGTATTCTATAAAAATGTACTGCATTATCAACTTAAAGGAAAATTATACCCCCCTGACAATGTAGGTCTTTATAAAAAGATATTGCATAAAATAACTCTTCTGTAAAACCCTGCTTCATGTATATAAACCATTTTCATAATAATATACTTTTTTAGTAGCATGTGCCATTGGGTAATCAAATTGCCATTTTAAAAAATAAGGACAGCCTCCTGGGATCGTATGATTCAACGGTGCACACAAACATACCAAGCAAACTATAAAGTTAGGTCACATGAGCCAATTAACAGACAGAGCTGTGCCTTTTGCTTCCATACTTCTTCCTGCTACAGTTAAAAGTTGAAATCAAAGAAGTGGTGATATTAACGAAAACCAATATGTATGAATGAATACATTTTTGCCTGATACTGATTTGTTGCAATATTAGAATTTTTGCTATTGGTAAAATATGTGAAGAAAAAAAATGTCCTTTTACTCCAATGCATTTGACTCCCATTGACTTGTAAGCACTTGGCGCAAGAGAAAACTTCCATTGACTCCAATGCATTTAGCACGAGAAAAACACCCACTGAACGAATTTGGCAAATAAAAAAAAATCTATTTTGTTTAGGAATATAAATAAATAGAAACATTTTCATAACTAAAAATATTGTCTGCATGTTGTCGACATACACTTCAGGTGTACAATATTTATTGTCAGAATTTCTGTATAGTGTTATGCATCAAGAACCACAATTTCTGAGATATATTTAATAAATGGACATTAACCATGTATGCTTATGTTGCTTGCTTTTGTCTCTTGTATTTTCCAAGCTCTGAGAATGAATTGAGGTTGAAAGAGCCCCTCTTGCTGATTTATGGTTCCCAACAGAAATCCTACCTTTCACTTGACAGCTGGCTTCTATATAAATCTTCAAGTTTCTCCTTTGAAAATATACCTTTCAATTTATTTTTCAAAAAATGAATGAGCAGAAGGGATCAGTTTTATCATTAGCATATTTATTGAAATCTCATGGAACTAACAACATAAAAGCAGATTACTGGCTTAATTCATTTGGCACTGGCTGGTGCTTAATCAAAGACCTCTCCAAACTAAACGAATTGCCTCCAGTGTATACACACACCATATTTTATCTCACTTCAGCAATAATTCTTCATTCGTAAACAGTGAGATGTAAGACTAGGTACAGATTTTTTAGTGCTGCCATGCAATACAAATGAGTCATAAAATGTTGGTCAGACAATTCACATACTGTAAGATTCAGATTTACTATTGGTCGAATTTCAAATGCAAAAAAAAATCGAAATTCGGGAATAGTGGGGAATAGTTGGGAAGTAAAATCCTTTGAATTCGATTATTCGAATTAGGATTTTACCACAATTCGGTCGATAGAATGAACGATCGAATATAGAAAATTCGATCGATCGAATATTCGAACGATTTTAATCGATCGATCAAATTTTTTATATTCAATCTCAGGGAAGAATCCCCAATTCGGTAGCTTTAATCTGGTAAAGTAGGTGGTCGAATTAAAATTTAAAGGGGAAGTATTTGACCACCGAATTTTCGAATATTCGAATAAAATTAAATCATTCGAATTTGAATATTCGATTGTCTAATTTGTCTAATTTGCATATTCAAAGATTCGAATTTGATACAAATTTGTCCGAACTTCGATTTATTCATGTGAATTTAGTAAATCTGCCCCTAAGTGTATGTATTTTGACAGACATTTGGGATCAATTAAAGGAAAAATACCCCCTTTTTAGACTGAGGTCGTTCAGTTGGGCTTATGTAGAAAAGGTGCACAAGCATCTACACTTCCAAAAAAAAGATATATTTTTTGCAGACATTTTTTTAATACAGGTATAGGATATGGTATCCTGAATTATTAGGGCCTGGGGTTTTACACATAAAGGATCTTTCCCTAAATTTGGATCTCTATGGGGCCCATTTACTAACAAACGCATTTTGGATTTTTTTCCACAAATCTTAAAAAATTCCTATCTTTTAAAAGCTCTAAAAATTTGAGATATTAAGTTTAAAAACCATGAAAGCCTCTAATACATAATTTTTTTTCAGATTTTTATTCAGATCTTTTAATAAATTCCATGACATTCAAGTGAGCTGTATGGCATAAGAAAGTGAGTTTAGTTGTGGTTGCAAGAACATCTACTGAAATTTGAAATTTAATAAACAGGCCTCCACACCTTAAGTCTGCTAAAATAAAAAAATTAAATATGTCCAATAAGACATATCTGCCACCAGTTTGGATCCATGCAGTGTAGTTCATATCAAGTACCAGGTACTGTTTTATTAAGTACCAGGTACTGTTTTATTATTACAGGGAAAAACAAAATCATTATTTAATTATTTTCTTATAATGGAGTCTGGCTTCTAGGAGATGGCCTTTCCGTGGTTCTGAGATTTTGGATAAGGGATCCTATACCTGTATAGATTTTGGGCAACATTTTTTTCATTTAAAAGCAAGCTCAGCTCAACTTTTTGTTTTCTGCTGCAAACAGCAGGATCAGTTTATTGCACAGGGTAAGATTTTCTAGGAATTAATTATTTCCCTGCTCCAATAAACCCATTCCACCAAACAAAAGTTACTGAGATGGCTGCCAGGTTTAGGAAGAACACTAACAAAGCATTTAATATCTCAGGAAGTATCTGAAATAAATATAAAACCTAACTGTGAAACAGATGCATTCAACATTTACTGCACTTTGGAGCATTTACAGCTGTGCTGCAACAGTTCCCATTTTAAGAAAATGCAGACAGTATAAGTTTAATGTTTCCCATGTTTGTTTTTTCTTGATTTTTTGGGGGGGGTTAAGTTTTGCAATTGCATATTCTGCTGATGATGTTTTTCAGCTGAAAATTTACCTTATTGCTGTCAGCTTGTATTTATATAAATGTTTGGATTTTCCCTGGGAAATATACATTTTATTTGCTTTCTGTACAAAATGAATGAACACAAAGGTTCTGCTTTTAAATTAGCATATTTATTGAAATCTTACAGAACTACCAACATTAAAGAAAAAGACTGGTCTAATTTATTTGGCAATGGCTGGTGCTTATTAATCAAGGACCTCTCAAAAGTTTATGATTTGACTTGAGTGTATACATATGGATTATTTTTCTCACTTGAGCAATAATAATCACCAATGTGTTGCTAGGCTATGTATATGTCGTGTACATGGGAGATTTCTTTGCCTTGCAATCAATTTACTACTAAAAGACATCTCTACTTTTAATTTTTAAATTGTATTTTGTCTAATGGAAATGTTAAGAGGTGAACATATAATTATTGTGCGTTTTTTGCCTTTTGTGAAGGTGCTACTGTTTGCAGTTGGAACTTGTCTTATGTTGCCATTGTCTAAGGATGGCTAGCAACCTTCTTTCTTATTCTGCATATGGTGGAGGATAATCCGTGAACAATAAGATAGGAGAGAGTTTGACATGGGGCACAGCATAAATACACATCAAATTATCTAAGAGTCCATAGAGCTGTACCTGTAGACTATAGCACTATAATACATAAAGAAGAAGGAAAGGCTAAAATTGATTAAGCTTTAGCAGAAAGATCTATATAAATGCACCAGTAAACCCTCAAAGTAATGCTGCTTTGAGTCCTCTGTCAAAACAAATACCTCATTTCTTTCCTTCTATTGTGTATACATGGGATTCTATATCAGACTTCCTGTTTTCATCATAAACCTCCAGAATTAAGGCTTGAGCATACTCAGTTTGCTCCTCTCTCCCTCTCGTCCTCCCTTTTCCCCCTATTCTCCCCTCCCTTCTGTAATCTGAGCCTTGAGTTCTGAGTGAGCAAGGAAGACTCAGGCAGGAAGTGCTGTCACACCGAGCTAATATGGCAGCTGCTATCCTAAACAAACAGACAGCTTCTAGAGCTGTTTGGTAAAGCATTCTGCAGAATAAATATTGTCTTATAGCTTGAACTATTGCTCATAATCCTTTGGCAATAAACTGCTTTGTTAGCTTTCCTTCTCCTTTAATGTGTAGACAATAGTAGTAATGTAGTACACAGGTAGGCATCTGTCACGAACGCCGCCCGGAGCATTTCCAGGAGCTCCGGGCGGCGCGTCTGTCTCCCTCGGCGGCGGATCCAAGATAGCGGCGCCCATAGCCGCCACGTGGTTACGGCGCCGGCGCGATGACGTCACGCGCAGTGGCGCCAAATAAAAGAACGCCGGAGACCCAGGTTCAATGCCCGAGTATAGCTCTTCTTGCTATAGTGTTCCTGGGTCTCCCTTATTGCCTGTGATTCCTGTTATTGATCCTGTGCCTGTTCCTGGACTTTGATACCTTGCTGCCTGCCTATTTGAACCCCTGCCTGGACCTGACTTCGTTATTGGATTTTCCCCTGAACTGTACTTCGCCTAGACTCGCTGGAAAGGACTTCCTCCTTGATCCTGACTACAACCCCCCGTGGGTGCCAGAGGCCCCCGCTGACATTATACTCGGGCCATGGATCCCGAGGAAGCTGGATGTCGGAAGAGCCCTTCGCGGGCTGGCGTCCCGCATAATAATAATAATTGTTCTATTATTTCTAATAATAGAATCTGCCATCATAAACTCACTGCCCTCACTGGGAAGAACCACCTACGCTGCTTTAAAAGAAAGGTATGCTCCTCAATTCTAAAGGGGTTTTGGTTTATTGATCTTTTCTAAAAAAAAAAACCTCCAACACTATGGGGCAGATTTATCCAATTCACATGAATGATTCGCAATTCGATCGAATTTTCTAAAAGATTGGAATTAGAATTTACAAATATTTTTGAAGGCCACTTCGACCATCGAATTCTGAAAATTCGATCAAATTGAATAATTCGAATAAAGTTCTATTTGAATATTCGACAGTCAAATTACTTGCCCTTTAATTTTTTATTCGACTGCCTAGTTCGCCAGATTAAACCTACCAAATTGATTTTAACTATTTTTGATTGAATAGTAAATATTCGATCGAATGGTTAAAATCGTTTGAATCATTCGAATCGATCGAATTGCGGTAAAATCCTTCAAATTCGATAGTCGAATTCGAAGGATTTTAATTCCATTCAAATTCGATGGTCGAATTTGAGGGTTTTTTAACCCTCGAATTTGACCCTTAGTAAATCTGCCCCTATCTGTCTGTAATGTCCTCTAATGTACTTGCAAAGAGTAATCATGCCCCCTCTAAAGATCCTTTTCTCTGGAGAAAACAATCCCAACCCTTACTGTCTTCTCTCATAGTTTAAATCTTCCTTGCCATTTACCAGTTGAGTTGCATGTCTCTGCACTCTCTCCAGCTCATTAATATCTTTCTTATGGACTGGAGCCTAAAACTTTACCACATACTCAAGGTGAGGAAATGATGTTTCCAAATTGATGCCCTTTTTATGCAAGACAGTGCCTAGAGTTGCACCGCTTCTTATCCAGAAAAATCCCCAGGACATTCTCAATTAATAGGCACCAGTCACCGGACATGATAAGCTGCATAATAAATGTTTTTTTTTTAATTACACATGAAACTAAAAATCCCAGCTGTCGATCATACTTTGCCTTCCCCCGCTCTATGCCTCACAAGTCACAGCAATGACTTTCACTTCAACTCTGTACTTTCTAACTGTCACTGCCCCTCTCACTGTCTTTAATTAGATAGCCTGTGTATTGGCATGTGCATCAGTTCCTTTGTTAAATACAGTAGATTTTGGGATAATGCAAAACTTGCCTTGATAACAATTTCCACAAATTAGCGCCTCTCTATTTGCTAATTGAGGATTATAAAAGAATGAAGGAAATAAGATTTTGAAAAATTTACATAGCTTGATGAACATGATAGCGTAGGATTTTAAATCATTTAAAGGGTGACAGATCCCCTTTAACGACACCCCCAACACACTACCATTTAGCACACAACTTGCATTTATACAAATACAGCATAAGTGCCTGTCCAAATGCCTGTATTGTTCTGTGTAGGAATTTCAATTTGTTTAATGAATTGATCTTAATGAACAGCCAGCTTCATACATGGAAAATTCAATAAAGTACCCAATGTAAAAATAAGTTATGAAGATAGCATGGTAAGTGCTTTTGTAAAGAGTAGCACCCAGTCTGTATACAATCTGGTGTTGGAGCTGAGACAGAGATCTTCAACCAATCTGATTAGAGAAGGGGGAAGAAGGAAGGAGTGCCTAGGGCAGCAATAAATGGAGGTGCAATGCTAATAATGACCACAAATTTCTTATTTCCTTCTTATTTTCCTATTTGCTATCACTGCAGTGCTAATATTATGACAAATGGAATAACCCCCCCCAGCTCAAAAATAGCAATCTGACCAATCCATGAATTAAATGTATAAGAAAATAAAAACCTGATTTAATTTGGATTGCAAGATAATGTACAGCATTGCCTAGTAAATATATTAATATATTTATATTTGGCAGTTATAAACCAAAGCCAAAGTGAGATTTCTACAAACTTTTTGACAAATTAAATTGTTACCTACCTGATTTATGTGTACGTATTTTACAGAGGAATAAGAGGGAAAACAAATATCTTGCTTATAAATACACTACATTTCTCCTTTTAAGCTAAAAGAATGGTTGAAAGAAAATTGAAATTAATATAACACTACATACAGAATGAGACTGGAAGAATTATAGAGTATTATACTTTTAACATTTTATTGATTAGCTTAGGGAATAAGGTTATAAATATATTTTTTGTCATTCAAATCAAACTGTATGTATCATGTCATGGGATAAATGTTTCTAGGAGACTTTTCTATTTTAAGGATTTATGATCTGGTCACATTTTAAACAGAAAATGTGCCAAGATATTTTTCTGTATGTTCTTGCATGCTGTCTGCATATTGAACAAAATATAAATGGCCTCGTCATTGAGAGCAACCTTGATCTCAAAAGATACACATAAGTTGATTTCATTAAAATCAGATTCATGCTGTAAATTCTGATGAGTTTGTACCAAGTGATTAATGCAGTGACTCTCAAACCTCTCCCCTTGGACCAGATTATAGGAATTGTCAATGCTCTTGGCCAAAGGCGAATTCACAGATAAATATATTTCAGACTGGAGTCTGCAGTGAGAATAATTTAGGTTAAATGCAGCTGAAGTGATTAATACAATCTTGACTTCCAGGGCTGAGTAATTGAAAACTACTGGTATTTCGATTCATAACTGTGCTCTTCTGCATATCAAGATGTGGTTTCAGGTAATTCAAGAAGACATTTTATTAAAGGGTTGGACAACTTAACTTTCTCATACAGATTTCGGACTTTTTAGACAATTTTTTAGATGTACTTACATTTAAAGTTCTGTTAATCCTAATGGCTACTGACTTGAATACATCTTTCAATATTCTGATGTTCTTCTAGATTTCTCACACCTATGGGCAGATTTATCAAAGATCAATTTTCAAATTTCTGGGAATTCTTTTTTACTCTAATAAATTTGAATATATTCCCAACTCAAAGGGGTGGTTATTTAAGAAAAAATTTGAAAATTTGAGCATTCGAATTTACTATTCGAACCTTAATGCCCCCTAGTGAATACAGTAGGTGAGCCTCTGAAAAAAATTCAAGTAAGTATATGTCCTGCTCTAGGGGATCCCAAATAACAATGGGGATGTTAACTTGGCACGTACTGTAATTTTTTGCAAAATCTAAGTTGGCCACCAACTTACCCAACATAAACCATGAATGATCAACCAGCACCTCTTTTTTAACAGAGACATCCCAACTCTTCCAACTTATGTATATCTGACATGCGACTCATGGCTCTTTACTATGTTTTAGTCTGGGTGCTAAATCATGTTAGTGACAGACACAGACAGAGTGCCATTTTATTCACTATAATCAAACCTCCCAACTTTTGAAAAGCAAAAAAGGAACATAGTGTGGTGGCAAATATTTGGCCATGTGCACCTTTTACTCACCCCAAAAATACCATGATCATTAAAAAGACATGCCAGTAAAATCAGTGCAAAAATGTACAATGAGAACTCCATTAACCCCAGATCACTGCATAACTGCATAGATTGAAAGAATTACTGTACCTCGCCATGCACAAGCAGAATGCCACAAACTTGTTCTTCTTTCCCAGTGCTCCTATGTTGCTTGTCTCTTTCAGCCTGGCTGAAACCTCTGTAAAATATCAAAGATGGTTGTGTGCAGTTAACTTTATTTTTCCCTTTCTCTTTCAAATCCAGTGGCAGGCAGATGTAAGGTTTGGTGCAAATACAAATCAGGTTCAAAGAAAAATATACTGCCAGGTGAGGCATTTCACCAGTACTGAATTAGGGTCAGATATAGAATTAGAATTGTGGTGGCACCAATGTTACTCATATCATATAGTGTATAGGGAAGCTCTGCAACTGGCAGTGGTGCCGAGTTTACTCTGCATACTCAGCTGTAGTGATTCGCGATTCGCTGGCGTAAAAAAAAAGAGTTGCGCGCAGAAAACGATTCGACGCGCGTCAAAAACGGCGAAACGGGATAGATTCGCCCATCACTACACTGCTGTCTTTGTTCAATATTTATCAAGATGATTTTAGATTTCCTTATACTTCAGAAACAAGTACAGCTTGGGTCTTGCTATTATTGTGCTTAATGTTTTTATTGTACAGGTATGGGACC
The DNA here is from genome assembly GCA_024363595.1 of Xenopus borealis. Classification (NCBI taxonomy): domain Eukaryota; kingdom Metazoa; phylum Chordata; class Amphibia; order Anura; family Pipidae; genus Xenopus; species Xenopus borealis. The sequence continues at coordinate 17,152,431 of CM044435.1, read as the reverse complement.
TGTTATGCAGAATGCTTGGGACCTGGGGCTTTCCAGATAACAGATCTTTCCATTATTTGGATCTTCAAACCTTAAGTCTACTATAAAAACATAAATGCATTAAATAACCCAAATGGGTTGGTTCTGTTAATAATAAGGAATTATTATATTTTAGTTTGGATCGGGTACAAGGTAAGCTAACTGGTTTTAAAAATCTGGATTATTTGGATAAAAATATGGGAGATGTTGCAGAAAGGAGAAACCAAGTAGCTATTATGGCAGTTTGGGACCCCTGGTTTAGCAGAATATTAAAAAAAAAAAACTGCCAACTAGTGTCCATTTTTTAAGTTTATTATTTCAATTTGTTGTGCTTCTCTTGAACATGGAATCTATTATCTATTGATAGAGGTCACTTACCCTAGAGATCAGGGATTCGCTTTGAAGTCAAAATAGAATATGAATAATAGAGGTCCTGAAAAAGAAAACAAGCAATAAAAAACAAGAATAACAGTGAAACTCAATCTGGCTTCATTTATAAACATTGGGTAAATGTATACCTGCACACTTACCTATAGCACCAATCAGGGATTAGATTTTTTTTTCCATCCAGCTGCAGGTTGAACATTGAAAGCAATTATATAATTGGTTACCATGGGTTTTCTGCCCAGGTGCAAATTTGCACAATATTTTTAAATGACCCCTTTTAGGATTCCAGTGTTCAGCAGCATCAGATTCTAAAGCTACTTAAAAAAAAACTAAAAATTAAATAATGAAGATTTGTTTATAATATAATATACTGACATTTGATGTACAGGAAAGGTGAACTTCCACTATGGGAGACAGGGCATTGGAACATGTCAGACATATACAGTATATGCAAAGATAATCAGGGCACTAATTCTGGAATTCCGTGTTCCTCATTAACAGTGCAAGGTACTGTATGAAGAGATATAATTATTACAATAACAATTAGTATGCCAGTCAAGTCTCTCAATCCCTCTGCTGCTATCTCACTGACCCTAGCAAACAGAATCATTTAAAATTCCAGGTCGGAAAGAGTCATCACAGAAAGAGTCATAAAATGCAAATGCCTTTTGAGCTGGAATTCTAATAAGCAGTAACTAGAGGGTTGACTTCATTTCATTACCTAAAAAACAACAGTTATTATTAAATTTGTTCCTGAGCAACAGCAGAAAATGCTAACTACGTATTAAAACAAAATACACAAAGTTACTGCAGCAAATGATATTTGCCATAACGCACGGCGCCGGTGACTGGAAAGGAATTATTATTTTTTTCCCTATGAACAGCCCTGTCTATCGTTGTGATCTGTGAGGCAGTTATAGGAAAATTGTTTTCAATTTAAAATTAGTACAGTTCCACCTCAGGAATGAGGCTTTATCATGCGCAAATAGGCTTCTGACTGCACTAAGTGTGATTGTTTCCAACAATTTATGCTAGCGAATACAACAACAGGTACAAATAAATCTGCCTCCATCGTTTCATTGCTCTCAGTTATATGAGAATTAGTGGGGAGGTAATAATAATAAGTAACAAAAAATAGGATTTTTAAGTGACGGCAGCCCTTAATATCCACAAACTTGTTCTTATTGTGTATTGCATTATGGACCCAAATAATGAATATATATATATATATATATATATATATATATATATAGGAAATTAGCTATGGTAGGCAGGTATGTGTGGAATAAGGACCATAAAGTCATGGACACTGCTTCTTCAGCCAAAAACACAGGTTTATATAGGCAAACTCTTCCCAACAAAACATCACAGAACTAGGGTTGCCACCTTTCCTCCTTAATAACTCTGGGTAGGGAGGTGGGACCGTGACATAGTGGGAGGCGGACCGTGATGTAACAGGGGTAGGATATAGTGGGTGAGGCATGTAACATCAGGGGCGGGGCTGTGATGAGGCTGTCTGTGGCAAAACAGGCCAGGCGGCAACCCTAACTGGAATGCAGTTAATTAGACATTTCCCTACTCTGGGGTTCTTACCACATAGGGTGACTTCCACACTCTGGAATATTCAAGATTCTCACTAAGCCCTGCTGACTCTCCTCCTGTGGGATACCATCTCGCCAACTTGTAGCTTCACCTTCTGGTTTTCCTCAAACACTTTAGACTCTCACATCTCACATCTCCCTCTGCTCCTTGCAATGGCAGGCACCACCCCAAGCCCCTCAGAGTTTCTCACACAGGTAAGATCTCCTGTTCTGTGCCCTACTCTGCAAGACCTTCCTAACACTTCCTAATACTGTACCTTTCCACAGGACTTTCTGTGGAGAGTGAGCTCCAACATGAGAACTGGACCACTGGAATAGATTGTCTGTTCCTTCGAGAACAACATTCTTCCAGATGAACACTACCTTCCTGAGTGCATAATGCTAAAGGATAAAGATTGGTGGATTTGAAATATTATCCAGAGGCTGATTTCCGTAATAGGCACTAGGACCTCTGATTCCATTGATGCACCAGTCACCCTGATTTTTTTGACTCCAACAAATGTGCTGGCTAATAGAGCCTTCACTCTGGTTATGGCATAAAAAAGTTTTTTTTTTTCAATAGCCCCCCTGCCAGTGCTAAGTCACCTACACAGGAGGTTGTATTTCTCAACTGCGCATAATAAGTGGGTCTCTAAAGCTGACGTCACATGCATATGAGCGAGTTGTGGCACATGCTTGTTATGCACATGTGTCTGCCTTGACATGGCCATTCACACTGGGAGCACCATCCTGGTGCAGGCAGCCTAGCTCTGATGGGGGTTATTTTTATTATGAAAAAAAAAATGTTTCCCTCAAGTAGCCTGCACCTCTGGTGGAGTAAATAATTCAGGGTGCCCGGTGCCTCTAAGGCTAATTCATACAATGACATTCCAGACAAGTACATGCTTCCTAATTCATCATTTAGGGAAGGCTCTTTCTTGTTAGAGCATAATAATGTCCCCATGCACAAAGCAAGGTCTTTACAGAATGGGTTTGCTGAGTAGATGTGGATATGGGATGGGAGTGGAAGAACCTGACTGCACACAGTTTTGACTTCAACCAAACAAAACACCTTAGACCACTAGTCCTGATCACTCAACATGAGTTCCTAAACTCACTAATGCTCTTGCATTTACATGGACACAAATACCTCTTATAACCACAAGAGTAGAGGATGTTATAATAGAAAAGAGAATTCACACTGAAACCATTTAAATGAGAATAAGATGTGGGACAGGCAGGTGTCCATATACTTCAGCCTGTATTGTGTAGAAAAGGTTGAGAAAGACAAAATAGGTTCATTATGTGTTCAAAAGATATCCAAACCCAGTACAACCTCTTCAGGATATAAATAACTATACGTTGTTATCATATCTGCCAGATATTTATTTTCACAGTGAGCCAATGGGCAAGCACTCTCTTAGTAGAACCAAGGCAAGAAATGTAGCACAGCATAAAGCTGTACCTCATTTTCCATTGGGGCATAGACCTCCCTTTGGCTATGTAATCACTTTTTTTGAAAAGAAATATATGTTTTATCAATGTTGGTTAAATGGTTCCTATTGCCATAATGCTTTTTCGGCAAAAGGGACACCACCATGACACTGAAATGCCTGGATCAGAAGTGATCTGGGAGCATCTTGGCTCCACCTGCCACAAGCCTCTTTCCAAGCCCCAGGCCTGCCATATAAATGCAATCCATTTTGCCCAGCCTCACCCTTGATGGTGCTCCTTGCTTTGTGGTGATTCAGGAAACATTTTTTTGAATTTGAAGTGCAAATAATGGGGTGATTTGTGGTGACTCCTGAAAGTTCCCACCCCATTCACAGCACAATAACATATCTATTTTCCACCCAACAAACTAAATAAAAAAGCACACACTCACTGACAGTACCTTTCAGGCATCAGAATAGATGATGCCCCCTTTCTTCATTGCCCTGTGCACTTGTGCATGCAGCCAGCCAAACAAAATCAGCACCCCTTTCCCAGTTGCCCCCTGTACCTGTGCCAGCTTCAAGCATTTAGCATTTAACATAAAATATTAATTTAGCACCCACTTCCTGGCCAGCCACAGTATCTTCGGCACTAGCAGTCTAAATCTTCAGCTCAATTCACACTGTGCCCCAAGATTCTGCTATGATTCCCACCGCCAGCCATTGGAATGCTGATGCTAACAGTGTATGTGCCATCCCCTAATTCCCTCGCATCAGGTTTCAAGATAAGGTACATGTAAGCAGAAGGGGTAGGGGGACACAAGTGTGCTGGCAGGTATGGATTCTGTTATCAAGAATTCGTCCCTGGCAAATAAATTCGACCATTACTAATAGGCTCTCTTCCATAAACTCCATTTTATCCAAATAATCCACATTTTTGAAAATGATTTAATTTTTATCTGTAATAATAAAACAATAGCTTGTACTTGATCCAAACTAAAATATAATTAATCCTTATTGGAAGCTAAACCAGCCTATTGGGTTTACTTAATGTTTAGTTTTATAGTATACTCAAAGGACGAAGATCCAAATGATGTAAAGTTCTGTTATCTGGAAAACCCCAGGTCCTGAGCATTGTGGATAACAGGTCACATATCTGTACTCATATTAAAATATTGCCTACCCCTAGTTCCGGACCTAGAGAGTTGACATATATGAGTGGTATTTATTTAAAAGGTGAACCATCCTTTCAACGTGTGGGAAACTTGTGGACCTGCATGATCATGCAGACAATTTAAGGACAAAAATATTGATTTTCAACCAGTAATCTTGACAGGTATGTACCATATGCATTTTTTGGATAAATATATTTTTTTACCCCTGTCCTAAAAGCAGTTTCTTCCATTGAAAATAAGCATTGCAGACAATCTATGAAGCTGGACTCACCAAGACACTTGGATTCCCCCGCACCCCCTTCTTTCACATGGAAGACAGGAACTATAAAGGGAGGGTAGGAGAAACTCTATATGCGAAGAGTGAGAATGGGAGAGTTTACCAACAAAAGGGAATTCAGTGTGAGCAATAATGATTCTGGTCACTAGGTGGCAAAATAACTAAACCTATGCACGTATAATACAGGCAATCCCCGGGTTACGTATGAGAAAGGGTCTGTAGGTTTGTTGAATTTGTATATAAGTTGAAACATATACATTTACTTATTAAATGCAACAAGAAAGATGCTTGTCTTAAGATAGTATTTAAATGTATACTTAGATTTCTGTGCTCTGCAGTAGACAACACATGAGGGGATTGGTTTATTAAAGTCAACTAAATGCTATCAAAAGTCAAGCAAACCACAGTACATTACTGTAATAGCCTCTGTATGTAAGTATGATTTGTATGTAAGTCAGATGTATGTAACTGGAGGACTTCATGTATAACATACATATTAAACATACTTGACTAAATTGTTAGGTATTTGATTTTCATTTCCTAGTTTTCCCCAAATGCGGTTTACCTATTACCTGCAGAAGCAAGTTAAACAGCATAAATGTTGATATATCTATATTGTCATGGGTACACTCTAACACAAATGGAAAATGAATTTAGAAATTCCAACAGATCAGCTGAGACCTAGAAGGATCACAGTATGGTGTGTTGCAATTGCCCAGTCTGTCTGACCAAATCTGGCCATGTATAGCCACTTGGGAATCAGAACTATGACACTCAAGATGTTCTGGTCTCTAATACTGGTTACCAATATTCAGCAGATCAAGTTCCACAATTTGTGGGAATTAGAAGGTACATAGACAGGTTTGCTATCAGTTACAGCAGCCTCTAAAATAGTATGGGATCTGTTCCAAATCAGTATCAGCCAATTCTTGTATATAATTGGTAGGTTTGATGCATGCACCCACCTACTGAACAGTGTAGCTGTAAATGTTGGCATTAAATGAATACAGGTATGGCACCCATTATCCAGGAAACACAATATTCAGAAAGCTCCTAATTATGGAAAGGTCATCTCCCATAGACTCCATTTTATCCAAATAACCCAAGGTTTAAAAAATTATTTCCTATTTATCTGTAATAATAATAAAACAGTAGCTTGTACCTGATCCAAAGTAAAATATAATTAATCCTTATTGGAGGCAGTACCAGCCTATTTTATTTATTTTTTTCTCGTAGACTTAAGGTATGTAGGGAATTGAAAGATCTGTTATCCGGAAAGCCCCAGGTCCCGAGCATTCTTGCTAACAGGTCCCATACATGTACTTATTACAGGTATGGGACCTGTTATCCTGAATGATCTGGGGTTTTACAGATAACGGGTCTTTCCATAAATTTTCCATAAACTTTCCTTCTTCAAACCTTAAGTCTACTACAAAGTAGTATAAACAATAAATGAATAAATAAGTTGGTTTTGCATCCATTGAAGAATAATTATATCTTAGTTTGGATCAAGTACAAGGCACTGTTTTATTATTACAGAGAAAAAAGAAAATTTTTACAAATTTGGATTATTTAGATGAAATTGAGTCTTTGGGAAATGGTTATCCTGTAATTTAAAGATTTTTGAATAATGGGTTTCCATATAACAGATCCCATACCTGTATTATTAAGTATAATAATAATTTCCATCATATACTATATGGGTTCACATAAAGTGCATTAATCAATTTCTTTTAGTCTCTTGTACTCTACACTGCCAGGCACCCCTTAGAGGAAGCAGTCTTTAATTTGATGGTCTGGTTTTAGATTTCCTTCATCTAGAGGTGATGCATTACTGTAGACACAGTGGGTGTTACTGAGTGCATAAAGCAGTGGAAAACCACATCTATTTACTAAATTGTCTATCATCACACATTGAAATGTTTCTCGCAGAGAACCAAAAAAATTGAATTCCAAAGAGGCTAATACATTTTTGATCAGACAGGTCATCACGCAGCGTCAGTAGAAGCTGAAAAATGTTAGGAGATTAAAATCATCTTTCTATTTTTCTCTGATACATTTTCCTAACCCTGGGTATATGAGGTTAAAACATTCCTGATCAGGCATTAGCTGCAGCAGAAAGAGAGGCTGTTTACGTCAGATCTGGCGAGTTAACCCAAAGCTGACCTTAGGAAATACATTCCATAGTGTGTGTTCAACCATGTAAATAGTTGAATTAAATCCAATATCTAATACCTTCATTTTTATTTTCTCTGCATGGTCCAAAGATGCAATTGTGTTGATACAGCTGAAACCCATTTCTTTTGACATGGTGTATTCTGAGCCACTGAATCGTAAACTTACACAGAAGCAAATGTTCTGCAGCATAATTGTTCTCGACCGACTCCAGCGAATTGGAACTTTCAGTGGTATGAACTTCACGTGCCTTGGATCGGCTGCTGTGAGCAAATCACATATGTCACAACCACACTGGTGCTTAATCAAGATTTTCCTGTTACCGGAGATAATGTATTTCTTTCTAGCATTCCAAATCATAGGCTGCACTCCTGCTCTATCTATTTCTATCTATTTCTATATATATATATATATATATATATATATATATATATATATACATACACATATATATATATATATACATACACATATATATACATATATATATCTATATATATATACACATATATATATCTATATACATACAGTATATATATTTGCATATAACATATTCTAAAAAATAAAAAATATGTGCAAACACACCTACACATATCTATAAATATATATATATTTAAACACATGGGCTGGATTTACAAAATTCACATGAAGGATTCGAAGTTCGATCGGATTTTCAAAAACATTCGAATTCAAATTTTGGAATGTTTTTGAAGACTTGTACTTCAACCAGTGAATTTTGTAAATTCAATCGAATCAAACGATTCGACTAAAATTTCATTCGAATATTCGATGACTCGACTGTCGAAGTATTTCCCCTTTAAATTTTTATTCGACCACCTAGTTCGTCAGATCAAAGCTACTGAATTGGGTTTACTTATTATTGATCGAATAAAAAAAATTCGATCAATCGAAAAAATTGTTCGAATCGATTTATCGATCGATTCGAACGATTTATCGATCGATCGAATTTTTCCTATTTGATCATTCGACCAGTCGAATTGGGGTAAAACCCTTTGAATTCGAATATCGAATTCGAAGGATTTTACTTCACTTCCTATTAGCATGGTCGAATTTCGAATTTCTTTCAATTCAAAAGTCGACCAATGATAAATCTGCCCCATACAGTACACATATATACAGACATATCTGTAGATATACATGATGACATATACAATATATATCATATAAAAATAGTTCCTTTATTTTGATGGATTCCATAGCATCTCACTGAATATGAGAATAAAGGGAGGAAAGAACTAAATGCTACGTTTTCTTTGTTTTTCACTCTCTCTGGCTAAGTACCTTGTGCTTCCTAAAAGGACACAGAGCACAGTGGGGTATGTTTAGATTTAGGAGTACAAAGTAGAATTCCCTTGCTCTTAATTACTTGCTACACTTCTCTTATGAATGCAGAGTATTCAGCCAGACCATAAGAGTAATTTACATATATAGTGCAGTGTGCAATAGTGATGTGCGGGTCGATTTACGACCAACCCAAACGCACCTGTGCTCTACCTGAACCCAACCTGACTTTGCAAGTCCCCTCTATTTATGGACCCACTCTTAACCTGCCCATCTCTAATGTCACGAAAGAGGGTGGGACAAGTGAGCACTTATAAATAGAGGCTGCTGGAGGAGGAAGCTGGCAGTGTAAAGTAGCAGACTTGGAGAACAGAAGTAACACCTCAACTAGAACTCGCCCCAGACCTTAAAATCTTGTGCAGAAGTCTGCCCGTCCCACACATTACTAGTGTGCAATGATACACATTACTGGGTTTTTTCCACAATGTAGCATTTTCCCTATAATTGCAGCCACTCAGGGAGATGTGCCCACTGCAATAGCACCTGATGCATCAAAAGCAACACAGTTGTCCCCAGAAAGGGGATTAAATGGCATTAGGGCATAATTCCTTTGGCTCTGTAATCTCTATTGGCCAAGGTTGTGGTAGCTGAGTGCAGGGGCACTTGCATTCAAGTCAGAACAAAAGGCAGCACAGACAACTATCCGGAGAATATTTGGACATGAGTACCTGAATGGTGTCAAAAGCAGAATACTTGAATCTATTTTAGCACTTGAATTTCCATTAGCAAAAACCCCTTCATGTGTTAAACTAAAAGTCTATTGTTTCTGCTAGATAACTGGATAGGCAGCACTTGCCACCTTCACTCATCTAGCCAACAATGAACTGTATGTCACCAGAATGCCACAAGTCAAACATTGCCTACGGTATTTCGAAAGACACAATAAGCATTAATTCTTTCAGGAATGTTTGAATAGATTACAAAAATACTGTAAGGATTATGCAACATGCTTTAATGCAGCATGCATCTAAACTAACTACACAAGCTCCAGCATACACAATACATAAGGAAACTTACTTTTATGGTAATAATATAAAGGCAAATTTAGCCTCTTAGCAAGTCATTTTCTTTTGGTTAATTCGGCTGTTTCTCTTAATAGGGATTGATTACGTGCTGAATGTTATTAATAGAAATATGAATATTTTCATGCTTCGCTTAATGTAGTTTAGTGTGTTTTTGCTTTGCCACATGATTAGGTATGTAATAAAATGTAATTAATCATCAAAATATAAATTACAAAATGGAAAATTGTTACATAGGGACATGTTGGTTAATTGCAAAACCTAATTAACTAATCAAGCAGCCTTCAGGCTGTTAAAGGTCGCATTTTATTTAATTTCCCAAGGTTGGATTAGTTCTCTGTTGGACAAAATGTCAAAAGTTGTTCCATGCACTAAGGTGTCTACTCTCATCTAGAAATAATTAAACTGATTAGTTCACTCTATTTTCGCCATGACACGTTTGTTCTGCTGTAGCAGAGAACACACACAACCAGGAGAACTAAGCACTTGGACAGAACATAAAGCTGATCTGCAAACACTTTAACAGTTAAGTCGGAATATCAACAAAAAGGTTTAGGTACAAGATTTCTGCAAATACTCTGGATAATACAATAGAATCTAATGCGTGCAACTGTAAGCATCTGAAATGCATTTGGATTTGCACAATTTAGGAAGTTTGACTTGTAGGGTCTAAAATAGGCTGGCCATTGCCATTTCTTAGACTTTGGTCATTATCAGCAGACCTTCTGCTAAATATGATGGAGTCTTTCATTGATTGTTGATAATGTGTGACAAAACAACCAAAACACTCTTTTTAAGGCAGGTGTAAGTCAAAAGGTTGGCTATTGGTTTACTGAGGTCTTTGCAGGTTTATTAGGTCTACCTTATGTTACTGTAGAACTTGTCAGTGAACTACATAGTGTAATCATTAGGTGGCAGTGTGGCAAGGTAATCTTTTAAGAAGGTTCTAGAAAGAGGCAGTTCCTCAGTGTCAATAAGGAGGGAATGGGATTGTCTTGGGATGTCTATAGAATAGAGTTAGTTGTGTTCCACAGGCATTTATGGCTGATGAAGAAGAAATTGGAAAAAAGCCAAGGACCCTCTCTCAAAGAAGTCCCCAAGGGGAGTATGCAATCAGCACTACATGTTCCTTAGAGTAACTTCACCAGTTACAACCATATATAAAGAAGCAAAGGACTTGAGCTACAATAGGAGGGCACCTGTGTGTCAATTCAGTGAAGGGAAAGGTTGGCAGTAAGAGAAGTGAAACATTCTTTAGATTCACTGCATTTTTTATTTGCTCATAATATTGGGAACTGACAAAGGGTGGTTTGACTGCTCAGAACATTATTTCATGCTGACTCTTTGTGGCCAAATAGAAATTGAGAAACACCAATTTCATTTTAAGCTACGGTATGTGTGTAGTTCCTGCTTCATAAAGTGTATCCCTACTGAGATAACATACCAGGTATCCAGGGAATACCAGCACCACCTCCATAAAACCTCTGCAAATAGTGTGTGGGATGCCTTCACAACTTTGTGTGACCTCAAGTTTATTCCATTCTAAGATTTCAAAAACAAATTTCCCCTTTTCTGTTATGGTGGTGTGGGCTGCATGGGGTTACTTCAGCCTTATACAGTAAAGTTATTACAGTCCCATTCAGGCATGTGTTATACAAGCCTACGGCTCTTCAGGGGGTGGACCATTTATGCCTATGTATTTTAAAAAAAAACTTGTTTTTTAAATCTTTTAGCCATTTTGTTGCTTCTAAACCCAGTGATGGAGCAGCTGGGGTGGTATCCCTGTCCTATCCAATTGCTGCCAACTCCTCCAGTGCTCCAGTTGGGTAGAACAAATATATATATATATATATATATATATATATATATATAATATATAAAATATTTAATGAGTCTACTATTTATTATTAGACACATTTGTCCCCTGACATTTTTGGAGCATAGAGGGGGCACTACAATGAGTCTGACCCTTTGCTTCTCACACATTTATTGTATTGTGCGCATATATTTTTCATCTCCTACTGTTCACTTCCAGCTTACACAGCAGGCAAATCAGATGCAACTTCTCATACAATTGTGTGTAATTTTCCAGGGACCCAATCTAATTCCATTTTTTTAAATGAAAACTTAAATTGCAATGTGAATATGGATGTGAAAAGTGACTCCTCGGGTCATATCCAATCAATTACACCCATCACTCACAGATCATATGCAGCAACCATAGAAATGCAAATCAGTTTGATGATCCAGCAGAACCACCTAAATTAGTAACTGAGCATAATGCGCAACCCAAATCTAAAAGGCTATAGTCACATGGTTCATTGTGACAGCTCTTGCCATCAGGCAGAAAACAGGAGCAGTTGAAATGCCTCCACTTCTGCCACTTCCTCGTGCCTTATATTACCCTATAGGAAATGTTTTGTCTGAAAGACATGTAACTGGCATGGGCAAAATTCCTCTTAGAAATGCTTAAGTGATCACAATTTCTATTATAATTCTGATGCAGCCAGTTGTAGTGATCATTGATTTATTACTGAAATGAGGAATAGGGTGGCGAAGTGAATCATGTTTTTCACAAGACAAAATCTACCTGCCTGTTTGCATTTGCCTTTCCTAATATCAAGTCACCTGAGATATTCCTGCTGGGACACATTGCCTGGATAGAAAGGCCATTGCACTTAAGTGGAAACTGTAGGAGCCCACTCACTACCACTGTGGAAAAAATGGTCAATGACAAGCCCCCCACGTATAAACTGGCTCACATGGGATGTATGAACCTCTTGCCAGAAAACCACAACTGAACAAGACAATAACCAAGTTCACCTGGGACAATAAGGACCAATAGGCTCATTACCTGGTAGCCCATCCTTCCTGACCCCCCTCATCTTCCCAAATCCCCTCGTCCTTCATGATCCCCCCCAACCCCACTCTTTCACGCCTCCTTCCACTTATTTCTGTACAAAGTTTTGTTTTGTTTTATTTCATCTAGTTTTTACTGGGTATTAAAGAACAAAAATAAAACATTAAAAAAAAAAAAACCAGTCTCCTTAACAAAGCATTATTCTTACAGGTTGATCCTCCCACATTGTAACTTTTTAATGTGAACACTTCCCCTTGACAAACAATTTTTAAAATATGCATATTTCCTGCTAGGTTTGTAAATATCATGAGCTACAATATTATGGACAACATTTCATATCATCATGAAATGAAAAAACCCCACAATATTTCATTTAGGCAGGTTCATGAATTAAACTCTTAAATTAACTGTCACTATTTTTCTAATACAAAGCACCTACAGCATGTGTTTTTGCTTGCAGTAAGATGGACATAATTGCAACTGTGCCAAGACTTCTTTTCATTTTAGTACTTTAGAGAACTCCATACAGCCTCTATTCAGTCTCCATTGTGTTTCAATGGATATCCTGATTAGAGGTCTAATAGCAGAGTACAATCTGTGTTGCTATTTTATCCTGTTTTACTTGTGCTGTTTCACTTCTCACAGGGTTTCTGATTTTGTGTCATTACTTTAAGGTTCCTTTCGAAATTCAGAGAACACAATTACTTTAATTATAACTTAGGTTTACAATCCATATGCTCAAACCTATAAACTGCAATTCATGTGGACACAGTTTGTTGGTGCACTGAAAATTCTTTTTTCTGAACATACAGTATGGATTTATGCGTACGATTTATACCTGGGTCACTGGGTCCTAGTGCCTGCTGTTTGCATCTCATGCATGCCCACGCCCCCCCCCCACCCACAAGTACACATGCTTTTGAGCACTGGGGACCATGCTGCACTAGGCCTTGCCACCACAAATCTGGGCCTAGTAGTTTGTAGTAGTCACAATGCTTGATAATTAGCTGAATCCCTGAAAGATTAAGTATACCAATTAAAATGAGCCCTTACACTTTATTATCTTTTTGGTCACAATGGTCAGTGACCCAACAACCATTGGAGACTGGAAGGTAATGTACATGAGCCAGAAGTACGTTAATTTCCCTTTTGGTTTTAATCTGCTATAATGAACAAACAAGAAAATAATCTAGTGGCCAAAACTCAAAACCTGTACAAACCATTGGATTTAATTCCATATAATGAACCAAACATTTTTTTCCCCAAATCATTTTAAGGGAAAAGGATACAGAAAAATAAACAGGTAGGGAAGGGGGAGGGAAAATAGAAATTTTGCACAAATTATCTTTACTAATATACAATATAAAGTAGGCAGCCTGTGGTATCTTCTTTTACACTTGTGTAATTGTACCATTATTCCTGAAAAAAAAAAAAATTTATGTATTCATTTATCCATTCAATCTAGATTCTCTAAAATTTTCTTAATACAGTTCCGTACATTATTGATATATGAATCTATTTTTGAGGTATTTATTTCCTCTTTTCTGTCTAGTAAATTTTCCCATTTTGTTTTTGGTCCATTCCAGACTACATTTTTGTTTTTATCTATATAATGGTGTAGCTATTGATAGTTCCACGTATCCCTATTATGACATCCCCATTTCTCCTGGATATCTATCAAAGAAATTGTATTATTGTTAATGGCAAAGTAATTTATTCTTGTATTTATTCCACATAGTGTTCCTGCCATCTGTTAAAAGCTCCTGATTTTAGACTTGGATTAAACAAAGGGTTATTCACTCGAATTTACCCCGTTTCGCGTCGCTATCGTCTTGCCGCCCCATTTTCGACGTGCTTCGCGTCATTTTTGCCGCGTTGCATAAAAAACGACGCGCAACTCGGTTTTTTGGCGGATTGTCCCCTTGCTATATTTGGTAAAGACCTAGGTTCTGTCCATAGGTAGTTTACCATAGGTATTTCTAAACACATTTGTTCAACTCAGTACTTTTTCTTTGTCTCTTGCTGATGATGCTTTTATGCGGGTTAGGTGGAATGATGTATAATATAGTTGGGCATCTGGCAATGCTAAACTCCCACTATCCTTTGACATTAATTTATATTAATTGTCTATATTGAATCCTAGAGGGTTTTCCTGCTCATACATATTTTATTATCATTGTTTTTATTTCTTTAGAAGACCCCGGGTAACATTATTGGTAATGCTTGTAGATAATTAATCAGTTTTGGCATTAGTGTCATTTTTATTGCTTGTATCCCAAACCATAATAAATTTAATTTATTCCATCTCTCCAACAATTCCTGTGCTACTACTAATAAGTCTGCAAAATGTGTATGGTACAGTTCTGACATATTGGATGTAATGTTTAACCCCAAATATCTAATATTATATTTATTTTATTATTTATTATATTATGTTATTTGAATATTTATTGGATTGGTTATAACATCATATCATCTGTGAAAGCTGCACCTTGATCCCTGTAATGTTTGGGTCTAGTCTTATGTGGGATAGCAAAGTTTCTATTACAAGTATAAAAAGCAAGGGAGACAAGGGACATTCTTGTCTTGTGACATTGAGTATATGCACTACACCCTTGCGTACGGTTCTTTATATAACGCAAAAAAAATGTATTGTTATTTCTCCCAATCCAAAACCTCCCATAGTTCTCTCTAAGAATTGCTATGCAACCCTAAGGAAAGCTTTCTCAGCATCTGTAGTGATTAATATTGAAGGGTCCTTCCCTTTTTTGACCAAATGCATCAATGACATAATTTTATATATTTTATCCTTGCTGTCTCTTCTAGGTACAACGCCCACTTGGTCTTCATGTATTAAGTCTAGTAAGTATTTTTTTAATCTGTTTGCGATAATTTTTGTGTAAATTTTTAAGTCAATATTTATTAAGGAAATTGGCCTATAACTGGCACACAATTGGGGATCTTTACCGTGTTTTGGAATAATAGTAATATGTGCTTCTTTGGCTTGCTTGTGAAAACTGTGTAGTTTATCTATAGAATTAAAATAAGAACTTAATAATGGGACTAATTCTCTCTTGTATACTGTATAATAAAGGGCACTATACCCATCTGGGCCAAGACTCTTCATGTCGCCAGTGAATCTATAGTGTCTTCTATTTCTTTTCCTATAAATGGTAATTCCAAAATGAACATATCCTTTGCTTGTAAAGGAGTCAGGTGTGCCTGTTTTATAAACTTTTTAATTTCCTCTGTCTTATCTCTTTGCGGTTTATCTAATTGCAACCCATATAATCTTTGATAATATTGTTGAAATATTTTTACTATACCTTTTGTGTCATTTTGTATCCCCTGGTCTTTACCTTTTATTGAGGTAATACATGTAATTGGGTTAATTCTTTTTAATCTATGTGCATAAAATGTACTAAACTTGTCATCAAATGCATAAAACCTCTGTTTACTATTCATATATGCCTTATGTGTAACTTTATCTAATATGGCTTTCAACTGCATTTGTTTGTTTTCTAATTGAGTTGTTTTCTCTTCAGTTATTTTTATATAGTATAACTGTTCTAGTTCCTGTATTTCTTTAATTAAAGTATTAATTTGCTTTTCTTTTTTTAGATTACTGCTGAAATCTATCAATTGACCTCTAAGTACACACTTCTTTGTCTCCCATATTGTTGCCGGTTTTGAATCTGATTCACATTTTCTTTTACAATTTGAAGGATCATATCTCCGATTGTCTCTTGTTAATGAAGTAATAAATTATTAAAGTGGACCTGTCACCCCAAAAAAATATAAAAAATCCTATTTTATCACATTAGTCAAGCAAAATGAACATTAATTACACTATATAAATTATTTGATTCTTGTTTTATTCAGTCTGGGAATTCATAATTATAACAAGTGGGAAGGAACCATTTTGTGGACACTGTTATTAAGACAAGCCTTGCATCATCTCAGAATCCCTAAGGCATAGAGGAGTGGCATACAATATTTGATTGACAGCTGAGATTTTTAAATGAGCTTAAAACAGCTATGAATGTTTTACTAAAATTTCGAAATTGGATTTCATGTTTAATTTAAAAAGGACTTATATTATACAGATGTTTGTGTCTGGGTGACGGGTCCACTTTAAATATCCATGTATATTCTCTTTTGATTTTTTGGGGTAGATCTATCATAATGATAAGAGGGAAATGGTCTGAAAACAGTACTGTACTTTCTGAAAAGTGTCAACCAAATGTAGCTCTGACAGTTTTTGTTTTATATTTTTTAGTCCCTTATAAGAGATATGATATTCGTTATTGGAGTCTATCATTGGGTTCAATATAATCTTTCTCTTCAGGATGCAAAGTTCTGAAAAGTGTCAACCAAATGTAGCTATGACACTTTTTGTTTTATCTTTTTTAGTCCTTTATAAGAGATATGATATTTGTTATTGGAGTCTATCATTGGGTTCAATGTCAAATTAAGGTCTCCTCCCATTATAACTAGACCCTCCATAAAAGTTCACAGGTGTGCTTGGTTGGGTACATAAACATTGTCTATGGTCACCTTCAGTGCCCCTAGCTTTCCCTTTATTATAATATACCTATCTTCCTTATCCTTTTTTATATCTTAAATTTCCAAGGATACATCTTTATGTATCATTATCATTAGTCCTGTTGCTTTCTTCTGAGGATTATTACTATAATATTTCTAAGAGTATTGTTTATCAACAAGTTTTGGAATATGACCATCTTTAAAATGCGTTTCTTGCATCAAAACTATATTTTTAACTTTTTACAGGTCTGTAGAAATTTGACTCCTTTTAATAGGCTTATTTAGCCCATTCACATTATAACTTAAAATTGTACACATTATTGTAATCATTTCCCTTTGTATTACCAACTTCTACTGCCATATAGTCTTAGCTTTTCTTCTTTAAAAATAAAAGGGAGAAGACAAAAATTCAAATAATTAAAAAAAAAGAAAAATTTGAAAAACAACAAAAAAGATCTCACCCACTTGGTGAGAATACTAATGCCAAATTAACTAAAGCATGAAGCATCTAATGCTAGCGCTAATTCGACCAATGTGACGTCATTTCGCGACTTCACCAATTTACTAACAGTGTCCCTGGCAAAAATTTGCTAGCGAAGATAGACTAGCGCAACTTTACTCCCTTACACCAGGCGAAGTCGCGCACTGACAAAGGGTCATAATTACACTAATTCACTAAGATGACCATTTTACTGAAAGTTACCTCTTGCGCTAGACTTTTAAAAAAAATACTGTCGGCTTTTACTTTTTATAGGGTGGTAGTTTGAAAAATAGCGTAATTTCCCCCCCACATTTCCTAACATATGGCAACTCAACTATACAGGGGGCACATGTTTAGGGCAATAGGAAAACTTAATTTTATTTATTAAAGGTTTTTTGGGCTTGTGTAGTGTAAAGTAGTGGATGTAACATATATTTCTATTATACTTTAAACTTCTTGCAAATTAGGCATCACTAGCGTAAATGAGCTTTGCCTGGTGAAGTAACGGTAGTGCAACTTCGCCAACGTTCGCTGCCCTGAACACAAATTTGTGAATTTGCATAGCGCTGGTGAAACTACGCCTGTCGAAGTACCGTGAATGCTAGCGAAGCCCTTGCTAGCACAACTTCACAGGTTAGTGAATTTGCCCCATAGAGTTTATTTCCTCTGGATGATCCTTAGATGCAGCGGAGTGTGCCATAGCACCATATTGTGGAGTATTTTGGTTGACTAGTTGCTTGTTCTCACTGAATTCGACAATAATATTATTCATTTAAATACCTCTATCTCCTGACAAGTGCATCTATTATTTTTTTAACCTATGGGCATATAATCATGGTTGTTTTTCCCGTCCTTCTATATAAATATCTTTTTGTCCCTGTCCCATCATCTCAGCTCATTAGCTTTGGATCTGTTCACCTATTTTCCACCTCAATCCAACCAGCAGAAGTTCAAGAACAAATCCCCCTTTTTTTTTCTCCCCCCCCATTAAAAAAATTATTTTATTATATGTCTATGTGCAATTATGGGTAAAGATAATTGTATAAATATGGTTAATTATAAATATGGTTGTAATTCCTGTTTTTCTTTTTTTTTTTTTAAATAAATAAATTAAAAAAAACAATGTCTCGATGCATTTAGGGGTGCAGATTTGGACCTCTGTAGATCTCTCTTCAGAATGCCATTGAACAGCTTTCTTAATGTATCTTTAATGTCCTAATTTTTTATGGTTTCCGGCATCCCTCTTAGGCAAATATTGTTTCTCCTCCCTCAATTTTCTTGGTCTTCCATCTGCCTTTGCATTTCTGCCAGCAGAGAGTTATGGGAGAGAATGGTCATTTACAGAGATAGTATCTTACTAGATTCCAGTTCCTGGAATGATTATATCCGCTTTGGAGGGCAATGTAGCTAAGTATGCTGCAATATGAACTGTTCCTTCCCCTTCAGCTTCTTCCTCTGTTTGCTCCTGGGCCTGTATCATCTTGTGATGTACTTGCAATCCATTTTTCCATTCTAAACAATGGTGCTATTTCTGTATGTATAGACAATTGCTTTTTCTCGAGTCCTCTCCTTCTCTGCTTTGGCCTTTTGTGGTTTGCCCATATTTCTTTCTCTCTAGTTTTAATACAACACTCTATATATAGCAATGTCAAGTTGCTAAACAAGTTTACGATGTGCTCCACCATGTTTATATATATATATATATATATATATATATACACACACATATATTTATATATACATATATTTATGAGAGAAAGGCTGGTGTTCCAGCCGAAACGTTAGTTTTTTGTGCTCCTAAATAAATTTTTTTGCTACCTAAGTCCTGTGAGTGCTCTTCCTATGGACATGTTATATATATATATATATATATATATATATATACTGTATATATATGCTGGTACATAAAAATGCTGGTAAATAAGATAAATAAAGTAACCTGCACTCAATGGGAATACTTGTGAAAAAAAATCAAGATTTATTGAAAAATATCCAGCGTTCTAAATGCCGGATTTTTTAAATAAATCTTGATTTTTTTTTAAAATATATATAATGTTGTAAGGATCATCACTCACTTGTTCAGGTGAATAAGTGTATTTTTATTTAACACACATATTAGTCCGACGTTTCGGTCCCACTTGGGAACCTTTCTCTTGAGAAATATCCAGTGGATTTTTTTAAATAAATCTTGATTTTTGCTGTTGGATGCAACATGAAATGAAATAAAGACAAAGCACATTGAAACACAAATCTAGAGTGCTAGTTCCTGTCTTTGAATATATCCATATATTCATTTATTTATAATTTCAGCAACCACACTCTTGGTGCAGGGTCAAATCAACAAAGACAAATTAATTGTTTTTAATTTTATGAGCATCTGTAAATCCAGCGTTTCGGCCCACATTGTGCCTTGTTTCTCCATCCTGTTGCTTGGAGTTTCCACAAATCTGTCTCTACTTCATCCATCCACAGTTTTCTTGATCGTCCAGCATTTCTACTACCTTGTGTGTTGCTAATTATTAGTTACTTCAGGGTCCTGTTGCTATCCAACCTTCACATATGCCGCCCGGCCACACGGATTCGCCTCACTGGGCACTGATCATTTTCAAAATTTTTCTTTCCCAGGCTTGCAACAATACAGCTTGCTCAATACATGATTACAGTCTTCATTATCACTTTATAAATCTGCACCTTTAATTTTCTGGTTAATTGGCTTGATTTCAGTAGTCCTTGTAAAGCATAATAATAATGATTATTAATATATTTTATAATTTATTTTATAGAATTCCTATAACATAGCTGGGTACAGTAGTTTGTGGTCTCATGTTGAGGAAATATGCAATGCATGCAAATATTGTTTCTTGAAACATTAAAAACAACTTACACTGAAAAACTGCAGAGAAATTGGGACTTTTCCCACATATTTTTGAGGCCATGCCAATGAGGTCCTTAAAATGAAAGCAGCTTCTATTTTAAATCTGTAAATGCTGTAATGTGATCTTTCAAATAGGAACTTTCTTTAAAATCTGTGAATGTGACAATGTGATCTTTCAAGTGCCAGCTCCCCTTTAGATCTGTGCTTGTCATGGTGTAATATTTCTTGAATGTGACAATGGAATCCAAGACAATGGAAGACAAATCTTTTTTTTCTGTGTTCCAGTGTATTGATCTATTAAAGATTCCCATGCTTCACAGGGATAGAGCTTCTAGCAGACGTGGAATGGTTAAAAAAGTAACACTTAAGCATCCATTTTTAGATGTTCTCTTTTAATCTAACTGTACAAGTTCATTTATAACCCTTATGCCTTATGAATGTTTTTTTTTTGCTTGCCCTGAAGCGATGTCATAGAAGAATTCTTTCAAAATTGCTGAGACATATAATGTACTAACACTTTGAAGTGGAAATTGGAAAAACCCAATGTACGTGAATGAGACCACAGGGAAAATATTGAATTTAAGCATCAACAGTGGCGTAAAAATAGATTTAAGAAAATGTTGAAAACATAAGATAATGACATGTTAAATTTAAATGTTAAATTCTGTGTTTAATTCTATTGATGTTTCATCATATTTACCATATACCCAGAACTCCACTACCCACCACTTGCAACCTTTATTAGGAAATACTGTACATTTCACCAATGCAGCAGAAAATGTTCATAGATTGCTTTTTATTGTTATTATTACCTTAGACCAATCAAAGTTTCTTGATGACACTTGATGGGTTGCAACATATTTGTTGAAAATGGTGCCCTATTCTATGCTTTTCACCTTGGCCCTGCCTACTATTGTGATGATTTCACACCTTTTCCAGTTTCTAGTTCATTACCCAAAAGGATCACTCCCAACTATCTGTGAATAGGGGTCAGTGTTCAAGCCACAAGCATTAACAGCTAATGGCAGAGCAGTAATTACTGCAGTCAGATTTATTCATGTAACCAATAATAAAGCTACAGATCTCCTTAAATGACCCCTGAATTAACCATCTGCACAGCCTCGTGTAAGGGAATTCAACTTTTGAAAAGCCTTTCTAGGACCAAAGAAACAAAGTGCATTCTAATTCAATGTCGGGCAATGGCGAGCAGGCGTCCCAGGCAACCAGGCCGGCTAAGTTGGGCCCCCCCACGCAGGGCCGCCATCAGGGGGGCACAGCGGGGCAGTTGTCCCGGGCCCAGTGAAGTGCAGGGTGAAAGGGGGGCCCGTCAGTGCTGCACTTTTTTTACATTGTTGGAATGGCAGCATCAGGAATGAAGAAGTACAAGTGCTCCAGTATTTTACAACGGACACAAAGGTTCCCATCTTCAGTGTCAGACTAGGGAGTCTGTGACCCATGGGCTCTGTCACTTTGAGGGTTCACCACCCTTGCCATGGGGAGGCCCCGCAGCACTGAGAATTATCCAGTCCCACACCTCTCCCCAACATGTACCTCTTACTCAGTGCATTCCTCCAAGCCACTCCATGTACAATCCACCCAACATTTTAGATTGGGGGGGGGGTAGGCCACTATTGTTTTTTTATTTTCTATGGGGGCCCCTGACCACCAATGTTTTTTTTAAAAACTTTTATGGGGGGCACTGGCGCAATGCTTTTTTTTAACTTATAGGGGGGTCCTAACCACCAATGATTTTTTTAAAACATTTATGGGGGACCCTGGCCACCAATGTTTTGTTTTTTTAACTTATAGAGGGCCCTGATCACTGCTGATGTATGTATGGACTTTTTACTGTGATGTGGGAGGGATCTGGGGTGGAACATGGGGGCTAGGCTGGGGTGGGCAGAGACCAGGGGGCCAAGAAAATGTTGCTGTATGGGGCCCCGTGATTTCTAATGGCAGCTCTGCCCCCACGGCTATGCGCAGACGAAGACACGTGTGCGCAGACGTGAGCAACGGAGTGCGGATGGGCCTGCGTCAGCATGCTTTGCATCAGAGAGCGTCACCCGCTTAAATTTTTTTAGTGGCAGACTCGGCTGCCTACTTCTAGTTCCCGTCCTGTTCCAACCATGTAAACTTGTTTTACCTACAGCAACAGTGTTGGGGTCATTATCAATAATTTAAAAATGTTGGCAGGTTGAACTAAACTCCTGCAGCCTGTTTGTCAGACGTTGCACTACCATTACTTCATCAGCCAAAGCAAAGAAACACTACCGATGCCTAATTCGTATACGTTGCCAACGTTAACGTATAATGTATTTATATGCTGCACCAACTACTGTACATTACACTACACAAGCCCAGGACAACTTTAAGAAATAAATTGTTCTATTGCCCTACACTTGTGCCCACTGTATAGTTGAGTTGCCATATGTTAGGAAATGTAGGGGAGGAAGGGGGGGGTACCCTAAAAAAATTACAATCTTTTTCTGCCAGCATTTTTTTGGACTCTTGACTCCCTTGCTCCTTCTACCACCCGTCACAGCCGACCAACTAGACCCCAACCC